>JAMGYT010000008.1:1200000-1800000 GCA_024713595.1 Morchella rufobrunnea
TATATAGAGGACTAAAATCCCCTCTCTCACCCTGAAAATATTCAGCGGTACAATTGGAAAACTCTTCACTTTCTACCACGCCTCAAATCACTTCGTTATTCTTCTCTTCCAAACAATATAACTTCAAGGAGTACCTAATCTATAACGGCGTGCCAAGACTTCGCGTTACGATACTAGGTTTACCGCTGCACGGGAAGATGTCAGCAACTCGGTTAAGCATTCTTGGGTTTTCATTTGTAATCAGGTTTCCTTTGGGCTCTATGGGTTTCCGTCACACGGATTAGTAATCGGGTCTCGGCGATGCATATATCTATGGGCCTGTCCTCTCCTTGTCTCTCTTTCCTTTCTTCTCTACGCAACCTTCCTGTTCTTTAGGGTGTTCTATTGTTTGTCTTTAGTTCTCTACGGTTATTATAGTTATATTGTTAGTTGGAATATATATATCGTTCGCGTTACTATAGTTCCTTCCTACCTCCCTCGAACCCATAGTCGTTCGGAACTCATACTAGTAGTTCCTTACGTTCCATAGATCCCGAACCTCGGTTGTGCTCCTTGGTTCCCTTCGTCCATAGATCATAGCCCATGACCGCAGAGCGAGTGCTCTACTGGTATCTTCGAGTCCACTACTTCGTACGCGAGATCATCTATCTACTCGTTCCCGAACTATAGAGAGCTTCCCCGCTCTTCGTCAAGTAACGCCAAGACCTCCGTAACAATAACCTTCCTCCGCAATTTGAGCCAAAATGTGAAACGGCACAAGAGATTAGGTCCCTCTCTAAGGGCCAACTCCTCCTAGGTTTAGGCTTCGTGGAATACCTTTCAGGGGAGTGCTCAAGGTCGTTATGGGGTTGCCAGTAGGAGTCGGCATACCCAACGTAACAGACCAAGTACTGGAGGTGTCCATGGTGGCGACGGAAGTGTAGGACAGCTTTGACTTTCTATTCTTGTTCTCCCTTGATCTCAACAGGTGGTGGGGGAGACTGGTGTTGACCGAAGACGCGGTTTTGGGAGGCCATGGACAGGAGCAAGACATGGAAGAATGGGTGGACCTTCATGATGTGATGGCCAGCAAGGAGAGTTCGTAGGCATAGGGGCTGACAACGCGCTTGATGGTGTAGGGGCCGACCTGTTTCCAGTCCAGTTTCTTGGAGGGTTGCTTGGTCTCGAGGTTTTTGGTGGAAAGCCAAACCTTATTACCGACAGCATACCGAGGGGCCGGGGTCTGGTGAGCATTGGCCGACTGTTCCTGAATCATCTGGCAGCGGTGCATCTCGTCTCAGAGGAATTCAACAACCTGGAACATGTGGCGGGCCAACCAGTTGACCTGGTCTTCACTGATGGTCTTGACATGCATCAGGGGACCAAAGGTCATGCGGGGGTAACTACCATACATCAGCAAAAAATCAGGTCTCATCCTGTGGCGCCCCGGCGCCCTATATGCACTGGGTGAGCTGGGCGCCCAATTGATTTGCTTACGCTAAGACCCACGCCCCGGCGCTATAATATCGCCCCTGACGTCTCGGACGAGGATATCACGCCCTGGGCTCGTCTGGGGCTCGTCTGGGGCTTCTCTAGGGCTCATTTGGGGCGTCCTGGGCTCGTCCATTTCTCATCTGGACTCGTCTTGCCTCGCCTGAAGTACCTTTTGCCCGGCAGACGCCCTTTTGGCACCCTGTAGTCAGGCAAAATGAGGTCAAATCGGCAAAAGTTACTTTGTTCTGGGCATAGTCTGCCCCGCTATATAATACTATTTACATGGTAATCCCCACCCGCACCCTCCACTTGCCCACCACCCGCCCCACACCTGCCACATGCTTACCTACCACCCTGCAGCCGGTAATCGTCGCTGATTCAGAGCCCGATTTGGAGCCCAATTTGGAGTCCAATTTGGAGTCAGATTTGGAGCCAGATTTGGAGCCAGATTCAGCGTCTGATTTGGTGCCTGATTTGGTGTCTGATTTGGTGCCTGATTTGGTCCCTGGAGAGGTGTCGATTCAGTTCCTGGAGAGGTGTCGATTCGGTGCCTGACGAGGCGCCTGAATTGGTGCCTGAAGTGGTGCCTGAAGAGGTGTCGATTTGGTGCCTGATTTGGTGCCTGATTTGGTGCCTGGAGAGGTATCGATTTGGTGCCTGGAGAGGCGTCGAGTTGAAAGTCTATATAGATGTCAGTATAGGAGTCAGAATCTCGAAGTAGAGAGGTACGCCAATTGGAGGAGGTAGAGACAGAGGTGAAGGTAAAGGCAGAGGTCGTGATGGAGATGAAGGTAGATGTAGATGTAGATGTAGAGGCGGAGGTGGAGGTGGAGGTGGAGGTGGAAGCGACTCCGGAGGGCCGTTAAGACCTGGAAATCATGTCAAGGCTGACGTCAAGTAGGTCAGTGTCGCCACTCTAGTACACTTTGGGACGTCAAAGACGAGCCAAATATGACCTATCGCCTTTTGGACATCCCAAACGAGCCAAAATATGATCTATCACCTCTGGGACGTACTAAACAAGCTCTAATATGACCTATCATATTTTGGACGTTCCAAAACGAGCCAAAACGAACCAGTCACTTTCCAGACACCCTAAATGCTCCAAATGCAGCGAGACGAACAAATCTCGTTGAACAAGACCCGGCTCGTCTGGGCGCCAACCCTTTTTTGCTGATGTAGTTGGCCTGGAATGGGGACATGTGGGTGGTTTCAGAGGTATAGTTGTTGGCCGCGAACTCGGTGAGGGGGAGGAAACGGCTGCAGTCATCCTGTTGATATGAGACGTAGGCCCGAAAGTATTGTTCTATGACGGTGTTGAAACTTTTGGTCTGGCTATCAGTCTGGGGGTGGAATGCTGTCGAGAACCTGGATGCGATTTCTAAGCGGGTGCAGAGGGATTTCCAGAAGTCCGATGTGAACTGAGTACCGCGATCCGAGACTATGGTTTCTGGGAAGTCATGGAGTTTCCAGACATATTCCACGAACAGGTCGGACAAGGTGCGGGAGTCAAGGTCCTCGGTAATGGGGATCAGGTGTCTCATCTTGGCTAGTCGATCTACTACGACCAAGATGATATTATAGCTGTGAGACTCAGGGAGGCCGGTGACAAAATCTATCGAGATGTCGGTCCAGGGGCCAACGGGAATCGGAATGGAGTGGAGCACTCCGTGTGGTTCGTTGCGGGGGGCCTTGCTCTGGCGGCTCACGTTGCAGTTAAGGACGTGCTGGTCAAAATACTTTCTCATGGTGGGCTAGTAGTATTTGCGGGATAGGAGTTCCAAGGTCTTGGATCTGCCAGGGTGTCTGGCAGATGGCTTGTCGTGGTGTTCCTGTAGTAGGAACAGCTTGAGTTCGGTGGATTTGGGGACGTAGACCAGGCGGCGGTACAGGAGCAAGCACTCCGCAGACTCGGAGCATTCGGCCAAGGAGATCTTCCGGGAGTGCTTGGTGCCTTTGTGTAGCATGGTCAGGACTTCGGTAGGGAAACTGTCTATCTGGTAAGCCTGGGCGAACAATTTTATCATGGGTGACGATCCTCCAGTGGGTTCATTTGATAAAGTACCCGCTAACAAACCTAGCTTATTTCCAGGAACTATATTTTTTGCCTTGATCATAACCTAGGACTAGTGCAAGAGCCTTTCATCCTCTTCCTTAGGGAGTTCTCCTGATCTCGTAGTCACGGTATCCGGTTTCCCACCTTGTTTTCCTGGGCGGTAGTGGAGAACATAGTCGAAGCGGGACAGGAACTCAGACAAACGGGCCTGGCGATGGTTAAGGGTGTTCTTGGTCATGAAGTACTCCAGGTTGCGGTGATCGGTGATGAGAGTAATGGGGAATTGGAATTCCTCTAAGTAGTGTCGCCGTTCCTCAAAAGCTTGGATGATTGCCAGGAATTCCTTGTCGTAAATCTCGTAATTGCATTCTACGGGGAATGCTTTTTCGAGTAGAAAGCCCCGGGGTGCAGGAAACCTTGAGGGTCGCACTGGGACAGGATAGCGCTGGAGACATAGTAAGATGCATCGGTTTCTACGATGATCTTCTAGTCCACGTCAAAGTGGTGGAGGATAGGGGCCGAGGTGAAGGCATCCTTCAGGTGTCGGAATACTTGGTCTGCTTGCGGACTCTAGAGGAACTTGACGTTCTTCTTAGTCAGATGGGTCAGGGGAGATACAACCTTGGAATATCGTAGTATGAATCGGCGGTAGAAGTTCGCGAACCCCAAAAAGCATTGGACATACTTGAGGTTCCTCGGAGTTTCCCAATCCTGGACAGCGGAGATCTTGGTGGGGTCCATCTTCAGACCCTCAGGGCACAAGACCATGCCCAAATACTTTACCTCCTGAACATGGAACTGACATTTTTCCAGTTTAAGGTAGTCATCGTTGGCCTTCAAAATATCCAGGACCTTGCGGACGTGGATGCGGTGTTCTTCCAGTGGCTCCGAGTAGATGAGGATATGATCTAGGTAGGCTGTCACTAACTCGTCGAGGTGGGGGCGGAGCAGGTCATTGACCCAGTGTTGGAAGGCGGCGGTGGCATTGGTGAGTCCAAAGGGCATGACGAGGTACTCGTGGAGTCCTTGACGGATCTGGAAGGCGGTATTCCACTCGTCTCCCTCCTTGATACGGATCTGGTGGTACCTTTCACGAAGGCCCAGCTTCGGGTAATACTATAACGGAGCCATACCAATGGTCAGGAGACTAGTTCTCACCGGGCCTGTTATAGGCTCAGAGTCATTGATAAAATCCAGTAGTTACAGTGATAGGGAAGTACCTGTAGGTGAGGATCGCAACCTGCCACAAGTGTACCCACCTTCTGGCTACTAAGAAGGAGATCTATTCATGAAGGGGCAGACTGACGAGTCTGAACCCTGTCAGTGAATAGAAGACCGGCTAGAGAAAGGTCTCTAAGCACCGGGCATCTCCATTAACATTCAGAGCAAAGATAGACCTGCCGCAGGCGGCGGTGGCTATGCCCGGGAATAAATCTACAATGAGTTACAGCTCTGTAGCCTTTAAGGGAAGACCACCGGAGCGGAGACTCCTCTGATGCAGGACCGGAGCTGTGTGACAGCCCGGCTGCAGGTGATCCTTGACTCTGGCTAAGGGTGCATTACTCTAGGACCGGAAACACCCGCTAGCGCTTAAGGAGAAGCGGGGTAGCGGAGGAATTGTTCTCCGGTCCAAAGCAGAGTTTTCACCGGAACTTGGCTTGAGCAGTGGAAGGCAGGAAAGCCGAGAGATTTGGAGTATAAGTACTCATCTCCATTTTCGCCCACTAGTTCTAGTTTTCCTCATCATCAGTTGTAACAAACGGAAGAAGACCCTTAAGATTATTCTAAGTCTACCAAGAGGAATCTCTACTCTCTAAACCTAACTCTTTCTTCTACCGGCCCTCTTGCTTCCTACACTTCTGTTTAGTAGAGGCAAAGCCCCGTCACAGCTTCAAAAAAGCTGCTTCGGCGGCACTAGTCCAGGAGAAGTTCTTAGCATCGCCTCGTGGACAGTCAGTAATGGGTTTACAGACCCCGGAGTAGTTCTGAATGAACCTCCGATAAAAATTGGCGAATCCCATAACAACTTGGACGTCCTTGACGGTCCTCGGGGATTCCCACTTCAAGACTTCATCCACCTTATCCGTCGACATGGTGACACCTTCAGGACTCAACACGAAACCAAGGAATTCGATTGTCTCCTGGTGGAAGAAAGATTTCTTTGGGTTGGCCACCAGGTTGTTTTCGATGATCTTGTCGAGGACTTTATTGACGAGCTGCTCGTGCTCTTCCTCGTTTTTGCTGTAGATCAAGATATCGTCTAAGTATACCACTACCCTTGGTCCAGGAATTCTCTGAATACGTCATTCATCATGCCCTGAAAAGTTGCCGGTGCGTTGGTTAACCCAAATGGCATAACCAGGTACTTGTAGTGTCCGTAACGTGTCCGGAACGCTGTTATCCACTCATCACCCTGCTTGATTCAGATAAGGTTATGACCCTCCTTGAGGTCAATCTTGGAAAAAATCTTCACGCCAGCAATACGGTCCCTCAATTCCTCGCCCAGAGGAAGAGTGTAGCGATTTTTGATGGTGACGCGATTAAGGCCACGGTAGTCCATGCAAAGTCGGAGACTACCCTCCTTCTTTCTCACAAATAGGATGGGGGCACCTGCCGGGGACTTGCTAGGTCGGATCTTCCCTAGTTTGAGCATTTTGTCGAGGTACTCACGGAGAACTTTCAACTCAATCTCGGAGAGGGAGTAAATTGGTCCCCATGGGGGTTGTTGACCGGGTTCAAGATCGATGGCATGATCTGAGTAGCGACTGGGAGGTAATTTGTCGGCTTCGGACTGAAGGAAGGCTTTGAGTTTTGGCCAATATTTCTCCGCAATTGTTGTCCGTAAGTCAACCTCGCCAGTGAGGGCGCAGATTGTGCCGATAAAAAGCGCCTCAGGATCGTCAAGCACATCGTCATCGAGAGCCACTGAAATTTCTTTCTGGTCAGCGTAGCACCTGCTCTTGCAAAGATCTCCATTGAAGGTAACTTCCCCATTTGGGGCAATAGCCAGCTTATGCTCTTATAGCCACCACGCTGGAAGGATTGCATCGATGCCCTGTGGAAGTGGTGCTATCTCGAAAGAGAGCTCGGACTTATGCCCCCCAGAAAGGATATTCAACATTACAGTAAAGGCTTGTCCCGTGCCTGCTATAACCTCACCAGTAAAACCCAAAACATTGGCGGGGACGTCTTTTTGCACCTTTGGGACAGAGAAAGCAGCAACAAAGGAAGAACTAATAACAGGGCCCGTTGCTCCAGTGTCCAATAAAACCCGACAAGGAAACAAGAAATCTAAAAACCCAATCTGAAATTTGACTATAGGACGTGGCCCATGAATAGGCTCGTCCGAAATTTGTTGTTTTTTCTGCGGAGAGGACGCCCCCTCATCCGGTCTTTTTCTTTTTATGATTTTTTTTGATTTTTCTGTCAGTGAAAGCATGGCAATTTGGGGGAGCTCTTGACCTGACTCATCAGAGTCCCCTTTTAAAAACCTATGTCGAAATCCACCTCCGACTCTGCCCCCAACTCCGGAACGTAGGCGTTGCCCGTCGAAGTTTCTACCGCGGCGACTGCTGCTGATTTCTTCTTCTTTGGTCGTGACCGTGTTTTCTTTGCTGGTGGGGGAGCTGGTGGATCCGCCATTTCCTCGTCGTCGCCTCGTCACCGTTTCTGACCCAGAGCGGAGATGGCGGCGCTGGAGTTGGGGCTCTGTCTGCACCATTTCCATAGGTGACACCTTCTGCCACAGCGGGCACATTCTCCCTTGCTTTTCCTCTGGTCCAGGACGGACTTGGGGATGCCCTTGGTGGCTTCCTCGTAGTCAGAGTGTAATGGTTTGTTGCCCTGACTAGAGCGTGCTCCTCCTTGGGTGTTCGACCCTCCTCCAGGTCGACTCGACTCTCCTCTCTGTCCTTCCTGGGCCTGACCCTTGATCTGGAACCTAGGCCTCTTCTTCTCCGGAAGGTCTCTCCTTGCCGGTACCCCGCTTGAGACTTTCCCAAGCAACCTCTTCTGTTCCAGGAAGCTCTCATGAGCCTTCCCAGCCCTTTCCAGCTGTGCCAGGAAGTGGGCATCGTCGTCCGCCGGCTCAAACTTGGAGTGTCGTTCCCAGATTTCCTCCGGGAGTCCGGTGAGCAGCGTCTTCCGAAGAGAAGCACCACTTTGTTGAGCACGCTGGTTGAGTATCTCCATCTTGGTAAGATAGTCGGTGATACTCGACTGGTATTTGAGCTGGTCCATCTTGAACGCAGCGTCAAGAGCTTCCTGGGAGCTCACACACCGTCCCCTGACTTCCTGCCGGAATCGTTCCCAAGTGCAGAAGTCTCTACCGTTGATGCCCTTCATGTGGACCTCGTGGTAGTTGGCGAACCACTCTTTAGCCAGCCCTGTAGTGTAGGTGCCAGCAAACAGGACTTTCTGCTTGTCGTTGCGGAACTTGCAAGACCTTTGTTCAAAGTAGATCTCGCATTCCAGGAGCCAGTGCCTCAGGTTGTGCTTTCTAGGATTGTCGAATTCGAAAGGCACCTTCGCTAAGGAGTCCCTTCCTCTATCCGCGGGAGACTCTGATCTGTCGTCCCGTCTGCCCTTGGCTTTCCATCCCCGGACCTTTTCCTCCACCTCCATTTCCTCATCTGACCCTTCTCCGGGAGCAGCTACCCCCTTGCCCTTGTTGATTGGGGGTGGCGGAGGTGTTTCACCGGCTTCCTCTTCCTCATCCTCGATCTGGGTGAGGCGGCGCCCGCGGCCTGATCGGCTAGGAGCGGCAGAGCGTTGGCTGGCTATGAACTGGGCGATTTGCTTTTGCATTTCAGCCAGCTGTTCCTCATGGCGCTTTTCTTGCTCTGCGTGTTTCTTCTCCTGCGCCGCCTGTTTTGCCATGAGCTCTCCCACAGAATGTTCCGCTTGTTGTCGGAGCAGGTCGATTTCTCACTGATTGGTGGCCAGCTGGTTCTGGGTTTGGAGGTGGGCTCTTTCGAGGGTCTCTCGGTCCATGTTGGCCAATTCTTGGGCCCTTCTCGCCTCGGATTCTTGGGCGCTGGCCAACTGTTGGAACATTTCTTCCAAGCGGCTAAGGTTAATCTTAGTTGCCGCAGTGGTCGTGCTCGTCATCCGCTTATCGATTTGGAGTCGCTCCTGAGTTGCTTGGAGTGACTCCCATATGGCTTTGCCAGCGGCGGACAATCCGGCCATCTGGTCTTGGTGTTCCCGCAGGAACTAGTCCACCCTATCGGCTGTGGAGGGAGCAGCAGGGCGTTTGCTGCTCCTTCTAGTTGCTAGGGGGTCTGGGCTTTCCGCCCGGCTGAAAGCTGGGGATTCTCCCATTTTGGAGTCCTCCCGTTCGAGTTGTCCTAATAGTCTAGACATCGTGTATGTGTGTGTGTGTGTGTGTGCCTATAATTCTGGGGCAAGAATGTAGATAACTTCTCTGACGAAGTAGTGTATCCTTAGGTACCAGTAGAAGATTCTTACTCCTGACATAGGCTATCGGAATGTGATTCTTGGAAACTCCAGGTGAACTTGGAGTTAACGATATATGTATCGGGTTCGCACCAACCTACCAGAGTAGCCTTGTACCGAGCTCAGAGTTCGAAACGCTATCTACCAGGTAGAAAGGAACGAGGTCACTTCAGTCAATACTTGACTATGAGTCTCCGTGGTTCGATGTTCGGCCAACGAGTATAAACGTTATAGTTGTTAGAGTTCAAGAGTTCGAAGAATGGTGCAGGTAGAGATCCAGAATCACCGAAGATATTTCGTGCACAAGTAATATAGAAGTAGAGACTCGTAGATAGATTTTTTATATCGTTAAGACTCGTTCTTCGCTGATAATGATTTCAGTAGAAGTCGGAGAATGACAGCATATTTATATCCCGCGTGTGTGTCTCGCGGACTAGAACTAAACATTACAACAAGTATGTGTGAACCCTCGAAGACCCTGAATAACGCCAAGACAATGCCAACCGAACGCTAAAGAAACCAACGCCAAATACATGATACAAATAATCAAACGCCTAAGTTCCGAAACATTCCTAACAATCCTTGACACTAAGAAAACCGCTCACTTATTTCGCACTACTGCATGCATTCAGCCTTCATCAGCAGTCATGGGAACTCGGGAGTCTTTAGCCTACCTGATAACGCCTCGGTACCGGGCCTCGACTTCGCTCGTCAACTCTTTCCCTACGTCGCTGTCCTACTCTAAGGAGCACGGCTCGCGTTAGGAGTACTGGCGAGGTATAAGGTACCAGAGCACTCGGGTAGTCTTACCTTTCCCTGGGAGCCACCAGTGTGAGCCTTCTTGATTCATTCGCCAGTCGTTCAGTTCTGGTCCGATTGACTCCAAACTTTCACTGCTGCCCCTTCATATACCCACCGGTATCAAGTCTGGCCACTGCGGCAGTTTGACGCTCCGAGGGTTATTTCTGGGGTCGAAAACGGGCTTTTTAACTAGGGAAACGGCAACTCCACACCACCCGCCATACTGGCCAAACCAGGCCTCTCAGGCGCGAGGTGCGAGTACCTAAAGCTTTCCAAAATGCAACAGAGTGGTGATAGAGAGTCCTAGTATTGTCTTCGGGTTCCCTCTACTTATCACATCGTATACCCGTAACACTACATCAAACCCTCTTATCCCGGGGTTTCTTACAATACCTCATGTGAAAATCACAGAGGGCTTCTTCAGCACTCTTCCTTAGATGTTCATAGGGTTCCCAGGTAGCATCCTCATTCTCATACCCTTCCCATAGTACTAGGTATTCCACTCTTCTCCTGAACCTATTGACCTGGCTATCTGCTACCTCTCGGTCTACCCAGTTCTCCTCTCCTGCAATCCCTTCTGGTTCCGGGGGGGGAACTCTTCTCTCCGGGTCTACTGGTGCTCTGTAAGGTTCTAAGAGAGAGACATGGAAGACCGGGTGTATAGCCATCTGAGGAGGAAGGGAGAGCTTGTAGGCACGGGTGCCTATAGCTTCAATGACCTTGAAGGGTCCCATCTTCTTCTGATTTAGCTTTCCCATCGGCCGCTTTGTTTGCACATTGCGCCGGTCTAGCATTACTTCATCTCCAGGCTTGATCTCCGGATGTGCCAGTGCATGTTTATCATACCACCGGGCCATCCTAATCCTAGCCTTGCCTAAGTTTTCTTGCATAGCATGCCAGATAGATTCCCATTGAGATATCATGACCTCACTTGCTGGATTGCTAGCTTCTACACCTTCCCTGGGGGCCGGCCAGTTGATCCTGGGTTCATAACCATAGTTTGCATAGAATGCCGATACTTTGGTGGACTCAGAGACTGCCGAGTTGTAAGCATACTCTGCCATAGGCAAGAGATCTGCCCAGTCATCCTGTTGATATGAACAATAACTCCGCAAGTAATGTTCCAGGCTCTGGTTAACTCTTTCTGTTTGGCCGTCTGTTTGGGGGTGAAAAGAAGTAGACATTTTCAGCTTCACATTAAGGAGGCTCATGGGAGACTGCTAGAAATGAGAGAGAAACTTGCTATCTCTGTCCGAGACTATGTCATCAGGTAACCCATGGAGTCTCCAAACTTCCTTCAAGAACAACCTAGCCAAATCTTCTGTCCTATTGAGTGTAGGGAGCGGTATGTAATGGGCCATCTTAGAAAAGCGGTCCACTATTACTCAGATCTTAGTAAATCCCTTAGACTCCGGTAATCCCACAATGAGGTCCAAAGAGATGGAAGTCCATGACCGATAGGGTATCTCCAATGGTTGGAGCATACCAAACTTCTTGTGCCGAGATGTTTTGTTCCTCTGACAACTGTCACAGGAACGGACATACTCTTCCACATCTTGGTCCATTTTAGGCCAAAAGAAGTTATTCTTTACCCGCTCTAGTGTCTTAAATTGACCATAATGTCCAGCCACTTTAGAGTCATGGGTATCGGTCAGGATATCCATCCGGAGATTCTTGTCATTAGGAATATACCATCTATTCTTGTAGAAGATAAGGCCGTCCTTGACAGACAAGTTCTGGTCCACATTTGGTTTCCCTTCAACCAGAGAGCGGTGCACTAACTGCCAATCTTTATCCAACTTGATTGCCTCTAATAAGCGATCCATGAAAGAAGACTGCAACTGGTTGACTTTAACTGCTGCTAATCTAGCAATGTTTGGAACCAATTGACCTGGCCTAAAAAACATCTGTGGCTCCGGCTGCAGCGGTTCACTCCCCTCTCCAGGGCGATGATCCCAGCGCCTAGATAGCACATCAGGTTTGCCATTTTTCTCCCTCGGTCTGTAGACAACTTTGAAATTGTAGCCTGCTAGATCTTCAGACCATCTAGCTTGCCGCCTAGTGAGAACCTTGGTAGAATTGAAGTACTCCAAGTTCTTGTGGTCTGTGAAAACCGTGACTTCCTGCTCACAGGATTTTAGCATGTGCTCCCATTCCCGGAAAGAGGCTACTATAGCTCCCATTTCCTTATCATGAATGTGATAAGTGATCTCAGCAGAAGAGAACTTCTTAGAATAGAAAGCTACCGGATGTAGTTTCTCATCATCTCCATACTGAGAGAGCACCGCTCCCTTGGCAAAGTCACTGGCATCGGTTTCAACCACAGTTCTCCTAGTGGGGTCAAAATGAGCAAGCACTGGAGCGCTAGTAAACTGGTCTTTCAACTCTAGCAAGGACTGCACACTACGGTCCATTGCCATTTTTTGCCATTTTGCAAGAGGTCAGTTAGGGGTTTGCATATTCTACTGAAGCCTTCAATAAAGCGTCAATAGAAGTTGGCAAATCCTAGGAAGGCTTGGATCCCCTTAACATCTTTGGGTTCCGGCCAATCCCTAATTGCCTCTACTTTCTCTTCTGACATTGATACTTCCCTGTCTGAGATGTGGTAGCCGAGGTATTCTACCTCCCGGGCATGGAAAGAGGTCTTGTCAATGGATGCACATAGCTTATTCTCTGATAGCCGCTGCAAGACCTTATTGACAAGATCAAGTTGCTCTTCCATAGTCTCCGAGTAGATGAGGATGTCATCAATATAAACAATCACTCCTTCATCCAATAGATCCTTTAGCACATCATTCATCATAGCCTGAAAGGCAGAAGGGGCATTGCATAGACCAAATGGCATCACATTGTACTGATACAGGCCATAGCGGGTTCTGAAGGCAGTCTTCCATTCAACACCTTCTGCTATCCTGATCAAATTGAAGCCATTCTTGAGATCTATCTTTGTGAAGATCCGGGCTTTGAATAACCTATCTCTGAGTTCACTCATGATGGGTAGCGGATATTTGTCCTTGACAGTAACCTTATTCAAGCCTCTGTAATCCACACAAATTCTAAGTTTGCCATCCTTCTTTGGTATGAACAGAATGGGTGCGCTGCTGGGCTGCTAGATCTGGAGATTTTGCCTGCTGCCAATTCCTTGGTCAGGTACTTGAGGGCCTTTAACTCTGGAGCGGAACATGGGTATAACGGCCCAAATGGGATTGTAGAATCAGGCAGGATCTTGATCTTCAGATCATTAGCAGTATGCGGAGGTAACTCCTCTGCCTTCTCTCTGCTGAATACATGTGCCCATTGCCGATGCTGTGCAGGAATTCTAATTTCCACATTCACACCATTCTCATCATGCCAAATAGCCGCCACTAAGTGGTACACCTCTTCTTCTTCTAACATTTGATAGATTGAGATGGGTTCCACAGTGATGGCCGCTGGAAGACAGTTCTGTTTGCAGTAGTCACTTCTCCAGCTTATGGTATTGAGTTCCCAATTTATGTCCGGGTTATGCTTCCTTGCCCAAGCAATTGGCAGATAACCGGAAATTCCAGCTTCCAAAGAGGCTACCTCCCATCGGAGTGTCTCCTTATGATCTCCCATGCTCATGTGGACCGGGTGAGTATAATACTCTCCACTCTCCATCATGACATCTCCTTGAGCATCGTACATTGTCAGTGGTTGATCCCTCCGCACTAAGGGTATTCCATTCTTTCTGACAAACTCCGAGTTCAGGATAGGTCCCGTACACCCGGTGTCCAGAAGGAATTTCCCTTGGGAGCCTTCAACCTTTCCCTCAATTGTCCAGGACAATTCGGCTTCTAGCACAGGTCTCTTACCATGTACTGGTAGGGGCGGAAGACTTGCTTCTTCCCTTCTCCTCTTGGAGGTTTTCTCAGGAGTGGTTCCTCTCGTTCTCTTTAGGTTCTGTGCTCTTAACATAGTGTAAAGCAAATAGATACGAGGCAAATAGATGTAGTAGTTTCTTCTTGTTCTGGTTCTGGATAATCAGGTTTTAGATGCGGCAGCTCCTTGTCCCTTTATACTTTTCAGTAGTAAGGGCCGATGCTATTTAGCAATCTAGCCTTTTATTATCCTTTCCGTAGTTTCGGGACCATAGTCATAAGATAACCACAGATTTATTCCTATCCTAAAGAAACAAGGAAACAACTCAAACAGGAAGAAGTTCTAGTATACATAGATTCTTAAACAGACACTACTAGATAATATCCTCATCTGACCCCAATCCGGGTTCAAAGATAAAATCTTCAGGAAACTCAGGAAGTACATTGAATGGTTGTTCTGCCACTACAGCAGCAACCTTAGCTTTCGTTTCAGATGGTTCCTGGGTATTATCCCTGGAGCCAGATCCTCTTTTCCGCTTTCTCTGTACTTTCACTGCTGCCACTCGGACAGTAGTAGGTTCCTTGGACCAACAGGTGGTCCATTTCTGTCTGGACTTGCCGCACTATTGCATACGTCAGTCTATTTACTCTACCTCACAGGGGAGTACCGGAAGGTCTTACCTTCAAGCATACTTCAGCCTTTCTTCTTTCTTCCAGAATATCCCCCGGGATACCCTTCAGTTCCACAGCTTTGTCCTTGGACCCTGTAGCTGCCTTAGGAGCGGAGGAGCTGGAAGCTTCCTTCCTTCCCTTTGGCTGCCGGCCTCTAGGATTGCTGGATTCCTTCTGGGTCCTCGCCGGAGCTTTCTCAACTGCTGCCTGGTACCGCTCATGAGTGTGCCCCAGCTCTCTCAGAGCTGTGATCCTTTCCATCAAGGTCCTAGGTTTGGGATTGAAGAGTGCCCAACTTAAACCTAGTTCCGGTAGGAACCTTGGATCTTGTCATCTACCAGCTGTCCTTCATAGCCGGTCTTCCACATCAACTAAATAATAGTGTTCAGGAAGGAGTCTATTCCTTCCTTCTTGGTGTGGGTAAGGAGATTCCATTGGCCTACCGCTTCATCCCTAGAGATGGCTTCACCAAAGGCGGCTCTGAAAGCCTCCACAAAGGAATCCCACATCTTGCAGCGCTCATCTAGCCTTACAGGCCTCCCAGCAATCTGGTTGGCAGAGGCTTGGTCTATTGAGTTGTGGTAAGCCTCATACCACTTGATTGCTGCCATTCCTTCCATAAGATTTCCGCATACCGGATCTTTGTCTCATCAGCCAGGAAGGACTGGCTTTCAATGGAGAACACATTCTCACATTGCCGGAGGAAGGTTTCCACTCGTTCCGCCTGACCTTGGAACTTGGAGGGTGGAGGGGCCTTAGGCTCCCGGGCCTTGAATGACTGGAGAGGATGTGGCTGCTCCTGAGGTTGCCGGTTGATCAAGAGAGCAAGCAAATCTCTCTGCTGCTTTTCTAACTTCTTCTTGACATACCTCCGCCAGGCTCTCCTGTCATTCCCTTCTGGCTCCGAGTCTGAGCTGTCTGGGTCATCTCCAGGGGCACCACCTTGGGCTCCCGGAGGGGGAGGAGGAATGTTACCTCCGCTTCCACCTGAATTTGCTGGAGGTGGGGAGGTACTTCCGGAGGTGCCGAACCACCACCGGGGATTTCTGTCGGAGGAGGAGCCGGAGAAAGAGGCTCATCCTCAAGGTCACTATCCCAGTTGATTCCTAGGCCAGAGAAGGGTCTCCTTCTGCCTGGAGGAGGAAGGGGGGAGGCTCCTACTTGTGGCATTACCACCGGGACAATAGGGCCTTGTTGGTGCCGGGGGAAGGTTGCAAATAGCGACTGCTGCCTTCTTGGGACCCTGCTTCCTGCTCTGGAGAACACCCGGGATGATGGTCTGGGTGTCCCAGGCCTAGCTATCTGTAGCTTTCCCTCATTGATGGCCTTCTGGATCTCTTCCAGGTAGTTGGGGGGGATGACCGGGTTGGACCACTCGATCTCCATACATCCGGGTCTAGGTCATCCTTCTCCACAAATCTCTTCAGCTCATCCTGAAGAGAGCTGACTTGGTCCCTCATGAAGGACAAAGCTTGCCTCATGAGTTCTGCCTCCGCTTGCTGCCGCTCCTGGATGAGTATCAGGGCTTGGGAGCCTCTGTTCAGCTCTTGCTGTAAGCAGTGCTGGAGGTAGATCTGGAGTTCTCTGAAGAACTCCGGGTAGGTGACCGAGTCAGAGTCTTGCCAGGCAGGCTCACAGCCAGGAATGTAGGCTTGTAGCGCTGCCCTAGGGTTCTTGACCAATTGTGTCCGGGCCGAGGCCTCTATCTGTAGAGGTTGGGGTGTCCATTCGATCTGGAGAGGCACCACTGGGGCAGGTAGGGCGGACCTGTCTGGTCTCTTTGGAGGATTTGGTGTCTATAGCTCTGGGGCAAGAATGTAGATAACTTTTCTGATGAAGTAGTGTATTCTTAGGTACCAGTAGAAGATTCGTACTCCTGACATAGGCTTATAGACAAGTTGAGGAAGATAATCTCTAAAGGTAACTGAAGCCTTTAAGATTATAATGTGACGGGGCTCTGCCTCTACTAAACAGAAGTGTAGGAAGCAAGAGGGCCGGTAGAAGAAAGAGTTAGGTTTAGAGAGAAAAGATTCTTCTTGGTAGACTTAGAATAATCTTAAGGGTCTTCTTCCACTTGTTACAACTGATGATCGGGAAAAACTAGAACCAGTGGGCGAAAATGGAGATGAGTACTTATACTCCAAATCTCTCGGTTTTCCTGCCTTCCACTGCTCAAGTCAAGTTCCGGTGAAAACTCTGTTTTGGACCGGAGAACAATTCCTCCGCTACCCTGCTTCTCTCTAAGCGCTAGCGGGTGTTTCCGGTCCTAGAGTAATGCACCCTTAGCCAGGGTCAAGGATCACTTGCAGCCTGGCTGTCACACAGCTCTGGTCCTGCATTAGAGGAGTCTCCGCTCCGGTGGTCTACCCTCGACGGCTGCAGAGCTGTAATTCATTGTAGATCTATTCCCGGGCATAGCCACCGCCTGCGGCAGGGCTGTCTTTGCTCTGAAGGTTAATGGAGATGCCCGGCACTTAGAAACCTTTCTCTAGCCGGTCCTCTATCCACTGACAGGACTCAGACTCGTCAGTCTGGCCCTTCATGAATAGATCTCCTCCTTAGTAGCCAGAAGGTAAATACACTTGCAGCAGGTTGCGGTCCTCGCCTACAGGTACTTCCCTATCACTGTAACTACTGGATTCTATCAATGACTCTGAGCCTGTAACAGGCCCGGTGAGAACTAGTCTCCTAACCGTTGGTATGGCTCTGTTATACTGATACAGGCCATAGCGGGTTCTGAAGGCAGTTTTCCATTCGTCACCTTCTGCTATCCTGATCAAATTGAAGCCATTCTTGAGATCTATCCTTGTGAAGATCCGGGCTTTGAATAACCTATCCCTGAGTTCACTCATGATGGGTAGCGGGTATTTGTCCTTGACAGTAACCTTATTCAAGCCACTGTAATCCACACAGATTCTAAGTTTGCCATCCTTCTTTGGTATGAACAGAATGGGTGCCGCTGCTGGGCTGCTAGATCTGGAGATTTTGCCTGCTGCCAATTCCTTGGTCAGGTACTCCTTGAGGGCCTTTAACTCTGGAGCGGAACATGGGTATAGCGGTCCAAATGGGATTGTAGAATCAGGCAGGATCTTGATCTTCAGATCATTAGCAGAATGCGGAGGTAACTCCTCTGCCTTCTCTCTGCTGAATACATGTGCCCATTGCCGATGCTGTACAGGGATTCTGATGTCCACATTCACACCATTCTCATCATGCCAAATAGCCGCGACTAGGTGGTACACCTCTTCCTCTTCTAACATTTGATAGATGGAGATGGGTTCCACAGTAATGGCCGCTGGGAGACAGTTCTGCTTGCAGTAGTTTCTTCTCCAGCTTATGGTATTGAGTTCCCAATTTATGTCCGGGTTATGCTTCCTTGCCCAAGCAATTGGCAGATAACCGGAAATTCCAGCTTCCAAAGAGGCTACCTCCCATCGGAGTGTCTCCTTATGATCTCCCATGCTCATGTGGACCGGAGAGTATAGTACTCTCCACTTCCCATCATGACATCTCCTTAAGCATCATACATTGTCAGTGGTTGATCCCTCCGCACTAAGGGTATTCCATTCTTTTGGACAAACTCCGAGTTCAGGATAGGTCCTGTACACCCGGTGTCCAGAAGGAATTTCCCTTGGGAGCCTTCAACCTTTCCCTCAATTGTCCAGGACAATTTGGCTTCTAGCACAGGTCTCTTACCATGTACTGGTAGGGGCGGAAGACTTGCTTCTTCCCTTCTCCTCTTGGAGGTTTTCTCAGGAGTGGTTCCTCTCATTCTCTTTAGGTTCTGTGCTCTCAACATAGTATAAAGCAAATAGATATGAGGCAAAACAAATGTAGTAGGTTTTTCTTGGTCTGGTTCTGGGATAATCCGGTCTTTAGATGCGGCAGCTCCTTGTCCCTTTATACTTTTCAGTAGTAAGGGCCGATGCTATTTAGCAATCTTAGCCTTTCATTATCCTTTCCACAATTCCGGGACCATAGTCATAAGATAACCACAGATTTATTCCTATCCTAAAGAAACAAGATAACAACTCAAACAGGAAGGAATTCTAGTATACATAGACTCTAAACAGACACTACCAGATAATATCCTCATCGGACCCTAATCCGAGTTCAAAGATAAAATTCTCAGGAAACTCAGGAAATACATTGAATGGTTGTTCTGCCACTACAGCAGCAACCTTAGCTTTCTTTTCAGATGCTTCCTGGTTATTATCCCTGGAGCCAGATCCTCTTTTCCGCTTTCTCTGTACTTTCACTGCTGCCACTCGGACAGTAGTAGGTTCCTTGGACCAACAGGTGGTCCATTTCTGTCTGGACTTGCCGCACTATTGCACACGTCAGTCTATTTACTCTACCTCACAGGGGAGTACCGGAAGGTCTTACCTTCAAGCATACTTCAGCCTTTCTTCTTTCTTCCAGAATATCCCCCGGGATACCCTTCAGTTCCACAGCTTTGTCCTTGGACCCTGTAGCTGCCTTAGGAGCGGAGGAGCTGGAAGCTTCCTTCCTTCCCTTTGGCTGCCGGCCTCTAGGATTGCTGGATTCCTTCTGGGTCCTCGCCGGAGCTTTCTCAACTGCTGCCTGGTACCGCTCATGAGTGTGCCCCAGCTCTCTCAGAGCTGTGATCCTTTCCATCAAGGTCCTAGGTTTGGGATTGAAGAGTGCCCAACTTAAACCTAGTTCCGGTAGGAGGGAACCTTGGATCTTGTCATCTACCAGCTGTCCTTCATAGCCGGTCTTCCACATCAACTAAATAATAGTGTTCAGGAAGGAGTCTATTCCTTCCTTCTTGGTGTGGGTAAGGAGATTCCATTGGCCTACCGCTTCATCCCTAGAGATGGCTTCACCAAAGGCGGCTCTGAAAGCCTCCACAAAGGAATCCCACATCTTGCAGCGCTCATCTAGCCTTACAGGCCTCCCAGCAATCTGGTTGGCAGAGGCTTGGTCTATTGAGTTGTGGTAAGCCTCATACCACTTGATTGCTGCCATTCCTTCCATGAGATTTCCGGCATACCGGATCTTTGTCTCATCAGCCAGGAAGGACTGGCTTTCAATGGAGAACACATTCTCACATTGCCGGAGGAAGGTTTCCACTCGTTCCGCCTGACCTTGGAACTTGGAGGGTGGAGGGGCCTTAGGCTCCCGGGCCTTGGATGACTGGAGAGGATGTGGCTGCTCCTGAGGTTGCCGGTTGATCAAGAGAGCAAGCAGATCTCTCTGCTGCTTTTCTAACTTCTTCTTGACATACCTCCGCCAGGCTCTCCTGTCATTCCCTTCTGGCTCCGAGTCTGAACTGTCTGGGTCATCTCTGGGGGCACCACCTTAGGCTCCTGGAGGTGGGAGGAGGAATGTTGCCTCCACTTCCACCTGAATTTGCCGGAGGTGGGGGAGGTACTTCCGGAGGTGCTGAGCCACCACCAGGGATTTCTGTCGGAGGAGGAGCCGGAGAAAGAGGCTCATCCTCAAGATCACTATCCCAGTTGATTCCTAGGCCAGAGAAGGGTCTCCTGCTGCTGGGAGGAGGAAGGGGGGAGGCTCCTACTTGTGGTATTACCACTGGGACAATGGGGCCTTGCTGGTGCTGGGGGAAGGTTGCAAATAGTGAATGCTGCCTTCTTGGGGTCCTGCTTCCTGCTCTGGGGGATACCCGGGATGATGGTCTGGGTGTCCCGGGCCTAACTATCTGTAGCTTTCCCTCATTGATGGCCTTCTGGATCTCTTCCAGGTAGTTGGGGGGGATGACCGGGTTGGACCATCCAATCTCCATCACATCTGGGTCTAGGTCATCCTTTTCCACAAATCTCTTCAGCTCATCCTGAAGAGAGCTGACTTGGTCCCTCATGAAAGTCAAGGCTTGCCTCATGAGTTCTGCCTCCGCTTGCTGCCGCTCCTGAATGAGTATCAGCGCTTGGGAGCCCCTGTTCAAATCTTGCTGTAAGCGGTGTTGGAGGTAGATCTGGAGTTCTCTGAAGAACTCCGGGTAGGTGACCGAGTCTGTGTCTTGCCAGGCAGGCTGTTACGGGTATACGATGTGATAAGTAGAGGGAACCCGAAGACAAGATACTAGGACTCTCTATCATCACTCTGTTGCACTTTGGAATCGGACCATAACTGATCAAATGGCGAATCAATTGAGAAGGCTTACACTGGTGGCTCCCAGGGAAAGGTAAAGACTACCCTAGTCCTCCGGTACCTTATACCTCGCCAGTACTCCTAACGTTGAGCTATGCTCCTTAGTGTAGGACAGCGACGCAGGGAAAGAGTTGACGAGCAAAGTCGAGGCCTGGCACCAAGGGGTTATCAGGTAAGGCTAACTCCCGAGTTCCCATGACGGCTGATGAAGGCTGAGTGCATGCAGTAGTGCGAGATGAGTGAGGGGTTTTTCTTAGTGTTCAGGATGGTTAAGAATGTTTCGAACTTAGGCGCTTGATTATTTGTATCATGTATTTGGCGTATGCTCGTTGGCATGATCTTGGCGTTTCTCAGGGTCTTCGGGGTTCCTACATACTTGTTGTAATGTTTAGTTTTAGTCCATGAGACACACGCGGGATATAAATATGCTGTCATTCTCCGACTTCTACAAAAATCGTTGTGAAGGAAGAACGTCTTAACGATATAAAAGATCTACCTACAGTCTTTACCTCTATATCCCTTACGCTTGATTATCTTTGGTGATTCTTGATCTCTACTTGAACCATTCTTCGAACTCTTTGAACTCTAGCAACTGTAACGTTTATACTCGTTGGTTGAACATCGAACCGCGGAGACTCCTAGTTGAGTATCGACTGAAGTGACCTCGTTCCTTTCTACCTGGTAGATAGCGTTTCGAACTCTGAGCTCGGTACAAGACTACTCTCGTAGTTTGGTGCGAACCCGAAATACAGGCTCACAGCCAGGAATATAAGCTTGTAGCGCTGCCCAAGGGTTCTTGACCAACTGTGTCCGGGCTGAGGCCTCTATCTGTAGAGGTTGGGGTGTCCATTCAATCTGGAGAGGCACCCCTGGGGCAGGTAGGGCGGACATGTCTGGTCTTTTTTGGAGGGTTTGGTGTCTATAGCTCAGGAGCTAGAGAGTAGATGACTTCTCTGATGAAGTAATGGGCTCTTAGGTACCAGTAAAGGAGCCTCTCTCCTGACATAGGCTTATAGACAAGTTGAGGAAGATAATCTCTAAAGGTAACTGAAGCCTTTAAGATTATAATGTGACGGGGCTCTGCCTCTACTAAACAGGAGTGTAGGAAGCAAGAGGGCCGGTAGAAGAAAGAGTTAGGTTTAGAGAGTAAAGATTCTTCTTGGTAGACTTAGAATAATCTTAAGGGTCTTCTTCCGTTTGTTACAACTGATGATGAGGAAAAATTAGAGCTGGTGGGCGAAAATGGAGATGAGTACTTATACTCCAAATCTCTCGATTTTCCTGCCTTCCCCTGCTCAAGCCAAGGTCCGGTGATAACTCTGTTTTGGACCGGAGAACAATTCCTCCGCTACCCCGCTCCTAGCGCTAGCGGGTGTTTCCGGTCCTAGAGTAATACACCCTTAGCCAGGGTCAAGGATCACCTGCAGCCTGGTTGTCACACAGTTCAGGTCCTGCATTAGAGGAGTCTCCGCTCCGGTGGTCTACCCTTGATGGCTGCAGAGCTGTAACTCATTGTAGATTTATTCCCGGGCATAACCACTGCCGCCTGCGACTGGACTATCTTTGCTCTGAAGGTTAATGGAGATGCCCGGCTATAACAGAGCCATACCACCGGTCAGGAGACTAGTTGTCACCGGGCCTGTTATAGGCTCAGAGTCATTGATAGAATCCAGTAGTTACAGTGATAGGGAAGTACCTTTTTTTTTTTTCTTTTATTCATTACGTACATGCAACCTCATCGTTATGACACTAAATCTACTATCAATCTTCCTGCACTCCTCGCCTCTCTCCCCTCCTCCGCAACCTCAAAGGAAAACAAAGGGAAACTTAGAACATCAAGTATCCAATTTAAGGCCCATTCATCTTTTTACTCCTCCGCTCCTCCCTCTTCTCTGTCTAAGTCGCCCTACCCCCTATCTAACTCCTTGTCCGCTTCCACTTCTTCAACTCCTCTTTCTTCTTTCCTTCTTTTACAGAACCCCTTCCATATCTTAACCGCTGTGCTAAGGCCCTCTTTGCACTGTAGCAGTTTAAGTATAGAGTCATGTTCCTTTCCTTTCTCTCTTTCACTGGTGGTGAATCTGCATTCTGTCATTACGTGCTTCACATCCTGCTCCACTTCCCTGCATGCGCATTGCTTCGATGGTCTCTTGTTGATTTTGTGTAGGTATGCATTCTTGTCGATGTGGCCTGTTCTGAGTCTGCTCAAGATCACCCTCGCTTCCTGGTCCTTCGTCGTTTCATTCCTAATCTTGTGTCTGTCTCTCGGCATGAGGATTGCTTTCTCCGGGTTTCTCCTTTTGAGCCAGTCTTCTTCCCACTCTCTGATGGTGCATTCTCGTGATTCCCTTTCCAGGTATGCTATGGAGGTGAAGTCGTCTCTACCTGTTCTTCCCTTCACTGCGCTTTTGTTACGCGCTGAACCGGAGAGAGACAGAGGGATGCTAGGAGGACAGGGTAACCCTTCAGAGTTCGGGAGCGATAAGGTAGATTATCTCGCGTACGAAGTAGTGAACACGAAGGTACCAGTAGAGGACTCGTGCGGCTGTCATAAACTAAACCAAGAGGCACAACACGACGGAATGTATTCAGGAGGGTCGGACTATAACCGACGGGAAGGTTCTGGAGGGATCGGGCTTGATACCGATCGGGGAGATTTCAGGAACTCGGACACGTTACGCGAAGCGAACGATGTTTAGGAGGTTTTAACGTAATATATTCTTTAACACCCAAGATCAAAGGAACAACCCGTAGAGAAATAAAACCTAGACTAAAAAAACCCCAATACAACAGGAAGATTGCGTAAGGAAGAAAGGAAAGGAAGACAAAAGGAAGGTAGAGCCATATATATATATACAAGTGGCGCTGAGACGCCGAGACACGATTAATAATCCGCGCGACGGAAACTCACGGAAGCACAGTAGGAAAATTACAGGGAAGAGAAATGATCGTCACACGAGAACCCGAAAGAAAACCCAAACAAGAAGTGATTATCCGAAAGACAACGCGCCGAGAACCCAAAGCGATATCCTTCCTCCGCAATCCAAATCAATGACACGAAACACCGTTAGAGCTTTCCTTTGCTGATTTGTCCGCTTCCTCATTCCCTTTGACACCGCTGTGTCCCTTTACCCATTCCAGTCTGACTTTAATTCCTTGCTCCTTTCCTTCCGCATATAGCCTTCTTATTTTGTGAGCGATCATTTCCCCTGCCCTTGGTGCTCTAACTTTTACTCTGTTCAGGGCACTCTGGCTATCGACCGCTATCGTGATGGTTCTCTTCCTTTCTTTTCTGGCGTCTTTAATACCAATCTCGATAGCTTTCTTTATTCCCACCATTTCGGCGTCCATGATTTCCATCCTTCCTCCCATTCTGCGTCCTACTCTTCTGATAATCTCCCCCTTCGCCGCCATTCTCACCACCCCAACCCCGCAGCCTTGAGGCGTTTTGCTACCAGCACTGTACAGTAATATTTCGTCGCCCTCTTCCCTCCTCTCCTTTTGCCTATTCTTCTCTTCCTCTGTGTACATTCTCATATCCACTTCTATGTTGCTTCTGACCTCCATTTCCCATGTTTTCTCTTTCGCGAAAACCTCCTTCCACTTCTCTATTCTCTTCCATCCTTTTCCTACTATCTTCCCCAGCTCGTTTACCGCCCCTCGCATCCCTTGTCTCCTCGTCTCCCTCCTCGCTCCTGCCTTTCAGGGTAGTGTATCCAGTGTTCTGATCTGTTCCCTGCAGGCGATGCTTGTCGGGTGGCTAGGGTTGCGCTTCATGCCGTTAATGGCTTGCATGCGGACTTTATGGTTCAGCCTGTGCACTGTCGGGATCATATCGTTTTCCACTTCTATGACGGCTGTGGGCGCCGATCGGAAGTGTCCTCCTATCTTTCTCATGGCCTGTATGTTTGTCTTGTCTATTTGTAAGGCTAGCGCCTTCTGTCCTTTCCACCACACCTTACTGCCGTATTCCGCTACTTGTCATGCGCAGGCGATGTACATTCTCCTCGCTGAGTCGACGCCTAGTCCCTGGCTGCCTTTCGCCAGCTGGATAACCTTTCGTGCTGCCCTGACGGCCCTCGCAGTCTTTTCTCTAACGTGTGTGCTGAATTTCAGCTTGTTGTCGATCCACACCCCTAGCCATTTAATGACCATCTTTTCCTCCTTTGTTTTCCCATTTGGCATCTCTATGGTTTCCGCTTCTTCATCTTCCTTCTTCCAGAGTCTGATCTATTCCGATTTTTCATCTTCGAACTCCATATCATTCTCATCGGCCCACTGGTGCGCAATCCTAGCGAGTTGTTCTGCCCTTTCCATTGCTGTTTCCCAGTCTTTCACAGCAACTGCTATAGTAATATCATCTATGTATGCTGGCGTTATGATAGGGAAGTACCTGTAGGTGAAGACCGCAACCTGCCACAAGTGTACTCACCTTCTGGCTACTAAGGAGGAGATCTATTCATGAAGGGGCAGACTGACGAGTCTGAGCCCTGTCAGTGAATAGAGGACCGGCTAGAGAAAGGTCTCTAAGCGGCGGGCATCTCCATTAACCTTCAGAACAAAAAATAGCCCAGTCGCAGGCGGCAGTGGTTATGCCCGGGAATAAATCTACAATGAGTTACAGCTCTGCAGCCATCAAGGGTAGACCACCGGAGCGGAGAGTCCTCTAATCCAGGACCTGAACTGTGTGACAACCAGGCTGCAGGTGATCCTTGACCCTGGCTAAGTGTGTATGACTCTAGGACCGGAAACACCCGCTAGTGCTAGGAGCGGGGTGGCGGGGTAGCGGAGGAATTGTTCTCCAGTCCAAAGCAGAGTTTTCACCGGAACTTAGCTTGAGCAGTGGAAGGCAGGAAAACCGAGAGATTTGGAGTATAAGTACTCATCTCCATTTTCGCCCACTAGTTCTAGTTTTCCTCATCATCCGTTGTAACAAGCGGAAGAAAACCCTTAAGATTATTCTAAGTCTACCAAGAAGAATCTTTACTCTCTAAACCTAACTCTTTCTTCTACCGGCCCTCTTGCTTCCTACACTCTTGTTTAGTAGAGGCAGAGCCCCGTCACACCGGCGCTTAGAAACCTTTCTCTAGACGGTCCTCTGTTCACTGACAGGACCCAGACTCGTCAGTCTGCCCCTTCATGAATAGATCTCCTCCTTAGTAGCGAGAAGGTGGGTACACTTGCGGCAGGTTGCGGTCCTCACCTACAGGTACTTCCCTATCACTGTAACTACTGGATTTCTATCAATGACTCTGAGCCTATAACAGGCCCGGTGAGAACAAGTCCCCCTGACCGGTGGTATGGCTCTGTTATATATGGAGCCTTCTTGATCTTAGCGATGGGTTTTGGGGAGACTCCAGAAGCCCTCGGTAGGCCAGGGTGAGCCTTGGGTTCCGACCTGAGGCGAGTATTGTATGAGGTCTTCTTGGACATCTTTGATTTTCCCTTCCACTCGTCTTCCAGGTCGGAATCGGTGACTGGACTAAGGCTGGATTCCGAACTCTCCTTATCAATATTATCCCTTGGGGCTGTTGATCCCACATCCTGTCTTTTGGATGTTTTTTTAGCCCCATGTAATGTATAGCTGCATTTCGTTGGTTAGATGGGCCTTGTTCGGGGTTTCTCGGGGCTTCCGGTGAAGTACTAAATATCGAGTTATAGAAAGATGAAAACCCCACCTACATATGTTAATGATTTGAGTAAATACGATAGAGAGAGTACGGTACCATCGTATATAATCTTTTGTAGACTTGAGGAGACTTAGGGATGGCGTAGTAAGCCTATATAAGTGAGGGTATCGGTCGTGGGCTTGAAAGTATGAGAATAGGACAACAGAGAGCTTATATATCTCTGACCAAGCTTCACTACTACTACGTCATGTACCGGAGTATCAATTAGAGTCATCGGTTGGATCATATGATGTCACTCGAATATTGCCTGATCAGCTTGATAAGATATGATCTGATCTATCAGTGCACGGGGCTCTTTAGAGCTCTGCAGCTCTGGAGACTCCCAAAACAACTATCAACTCCAAAACATATCAATATCAACTATCAACAATGAGATCACGAGGTGCATTTTGTATACGGAGCTACGCCAGTGCTGGTAGTTTCGATCGACATCTCTCAAAATACCACCCAGTGCAGGCCTCAGACTGGTATGACAGGCAGCTTTCGCATCCACCCGGTGAAAGCTTGCAAGGCCTTTTAGAAGGCTCAGAGGGCCCCTACAAGAACGGATACTTGGAAATATCGGCTTTAGATTCTAACAACTTCTACGAAGACGAATCTGATACTGAGGCAAATAATGAAGATCCCACTTTGCGACGTACTCGATTCAATCTAACAACTACTATATATGAGTGTGCAGGAAAGCATCTTTTCCCTACACTCGGATATGATGAAGGCTCAGAGAGCCCTTCGATCAACCCATGGCAAGTTTTCGATCAGCAGAGGAATTTCAGTTATCGTGCTGATTTCTCCGATCGAATGTATTCCAGAGTCAAATAGACAATTCTTTCCGTACCTCACGCCATTCTAAACGGCTCCTACAACACTGGTAGAGGCTTCGCATGCCATCTTGACGAAATGTCTTCTACTGGAGGTTTATGGAAAGAGACTTGAATAAATTCAGAGATCGAAATAGGTGGACAGCAAATTTCCTACTACCATAGGGACCCTATGAATATAGTGCGTTTTCTTCTGGTACAACGTGCGTTTAGAGAGTCTTTGATGTACTCACCTACTATGGAAAACAACGGAATGGGGGAGTGGATGTATGTGGATATGCATACGGCAGACTGGTAGTGGGAGATGCAGGTTCGGAAAGATATTTGAAAGGCTCGTGAAGCCCTCACTAACGTCTGGCGAATGTTGCAGATCACCCTTCCAAAAGGATCAGCGGTAGTACCGGTAATATGTGCATCAGACGGAACAAACCTCAAGAATTCCAGCAGGAATAAAAAGGCTTGGCCTGTCTACCTAACGATCGGCAATATTCCTTCTGATATACGTAATAAACCTTCTAATTACGCGATCATACTCTTGCCTCTACTACTTGTGCCACCAAAACTGGGAGTATAGACAAATGAATGCCTTTGAGAGAGTCAGATAGTCATTCACCGGGTCTTTGCGGAGGTTCTCGAAGACCTTCAGGGCTCTACGGAAACGGGTAAACTTATTGCGTGCGCTTATGGCTATGTGCGCCTGTATTATCCGATACTATATGGCTGAATTGTAGATCAACCAGAACACACTTCATTGCTTAACATCAACAATCAGGCCTACCCTAGGTGTGAAGTCGAGTTCAAGGGCCTGGGGAGTTCAGAAGAAAACCCACCACGCATTCAGGAGCGATATATTGAAATGGTGGAGCGTTATAATGAGGATACGTCAGATACTGCACCCATTGAATACCTCGTGTCGAAGTCTTTGAAGACTCTGTACAATGCTTTGTAGGCCCTGCAGAGAGCTCAGGCGTATCATCTTCACAAATCAAGTATGTTGCATAATATTTATCTCGGGGTATTTAAACATATGATGGAATGGGTTCAATTATTTTTGAAGAAATACAATCGGATGGAGAATTTTCATCGGGCTTGGACGTCCATTAAGCCTTATCCAAGGGTTGCTGTACCAAATAAGACTTATCTGGTGACGTCTCAATGGCAGCATAAAGAAATGCGTCATCACGGCTGGACAATGCTAGGAACCTCTGCGGTGGCTCTTTGGAACCCCACAAAGGCTTTGCAGGGCGACTTCGAGAGAGCTTTGAAATGTGTTCGATCACTAATCAATTTCCACTTGATAGGACAGTACACTACGCATATAAAGGAAACACTCGGTTATCGTCAGAGGTACTTCAAAGATTTTCACAAGTATAAAGATGTGTTTCTGGAATTGAGGGCCTATAAACGAACAAGCAAAGAGGTAAGAAATCGAACTAAGGCATTGGAAGGCTCCGGGAACCTTGTCAGAGGCCTGCTAGAGCTTGAAGAAATTCGCAAGGCCTCTCATTTTAACTTCATTAAAATCTATCTGCTTTCAAACTTCTGAGAACATGTAGAACGACTTGGGAATATCCCAATGTTTTCAACTGATATCAGCGAGTTAGCTTACCGGCAGCCAATTAAAATGGTTTATGCAGCCTCCATTAAGGTCAACGCAACAATCCAAATCCTTGATTACCACTCGAGCAATATGGCTATGGAGATACGGGTCTTGAATCTGAAAGATGTCATTTTCAGTCTCCCAAAACATTATGAGGGCCTCACAAACCATCGAGAGAGCCCCTGGGACATGCTGGAAGTATTGAAAAGCGAGGACCGACAAAGGGCAAGCGAAAGGTTCTTAGATGAACATCCCAAACCTAAGATGACAACCTCCGATTGTAGACCATACATATTATCTGATATCGTTGATATGATTAAGGTGAATAGAACTATAGTAACAAGAGCGGTGTCGGAATATGGCCAAGGCTTGGTCTAGCGAGAACAAGGCTTATTGAGCCTTCTGGAATACCCAGTGATGCCCTTTAGATGCCTACAGATACCAGTATCAATTTTTGAAAAGCCTGACAATTATCAAATACACAATATACGATGTACCGGGGAGACACTATTTAGAAAATGATCAATTCAGAATGATTGGTATGGATTAAGGTGGCTACAATGGAACCCTAGGGAGCCTTTTAAGTACGCCTACCGGGGCCTGTACGAGCAGTATTCAAGCTACGAAACAGTATATCGATGAAAACATATCAACTTTGTCTTGTACAGCTACTGGAAGCCAGAGATAGGGGTCTACCAGACGGTTCCCACGGCCTTCTTAGAGTTGTGAAGGGCTCTCGGCAAAGGTTTTGGGTAGTTAATATTAGCAGTTTATTGGGAATGGCTCATTTGTTTGAATAGGGACAAGGTCAATGGCTTGTAAATACAAGAATAGATTTGAAAATATGGAACGAATTCTATATATAGCAGCGATGGCTCGAAGAGCCTGAAGAAAGGGGAAAGAAGCCTTGTATTTAGAATGAAAATCTTGAACGTGATGGTAAACGATATGATCAAGTTTGGCGGTCCAAAGAGTTCTCAAGGACTCAAATGAGGGTTCCAAATGTCTTCGTAAAGATGCAGAGATCCAGGAGCCTTCGGGAACAGCAAGAGGGTCCAGAAGAGACGTGCGTGAGGGGAGCAATAGCCGGTGGCCTCCGGAGACTCAATTGTGGGTTCAGGAGCCTCTCAGGACGATTGTGTGGTTTGGTAGGAGAGATGAAAAGAGTAATGGCCTTAGTGATAGATAGCCTCTAGAGATTTAGTCCAGGACTCAAGAGGCCTTCAGGAGGGTATGGGTAGTTAACATGTTTATCAGGAGAGGTGGGAGAGTGGTTGCTTTAACGGTTGCCTCCGGAGACGTAACCAGGGCTCCGAAGAATGTCAGCAGTTTGCTGATGTACCCAAACATTATTTCTGTATCAATTCTTGAAATACCATTCTATAGAAAGGTAAGTACTAGGTGATGTCAAGAGGTCTAAAGTTTGAACTAGGTTGTAATAGAAGAATGAAGTATACGCTTGGATTATTTGATTTCTCTGAAAAAAAAGTAAATATATTGTCTACTCTAAATGATTGAAATCTGAGAAATATGTAAAAGATGTATAGTAATCCACCAATCAAGTATCTTCAAATAAAACTATTACTAATAATGTCATCAATTGACATTAATTGATAAATGTTCAAAATATTGACTCTACAAGTATGAAACAGAACCATGCAATTATTTTCAGTGTTATATTTTTTTTAACAATAGTTTGTTGACATATGAGTACTATATGATCAATAATCGTTATTATAGATCTATAAAAGTAAGGAGAAATTTTGATTGAATCGCTACAATGAGCCTACAAATATGATGACATTGCAGCAAGATTTTAACATTGAGGAACCTAAACGGTGGCTGATACCTGCTAGCAGTTATACTTCCCGTGATTGTTTAATATAGTAATTGTTTTTTTATTTATTATCATTATACAAGATTAGAGAGATGACACTAGAACAACTACTTATAGTCAACTATCATTACTATTTTTTCAACATTCTTATAACAACAAAAGAATACAAATAAATAATATTGTTATACGTTCATAATTTAAATATAGAGTCGTAGTCACTACTCTACTACATATTTTGCTCTTCTTTTCCTAACTTCAGGCTCCTCTATTTGTATTTCACGTCTTTCCGACTCCTTGATTGCAGCAGTTATTAAAATGGGATAGATTCCAAAATATCAGTATCCCTTGCGTAGCAGCCAAGCAACCCCGCCAAAAACATTCCCTTAACTTTCCCTTGGCCGCGAGGTGGTCAGGACATCCCCAGTATTCTCTATACTACTGTCAAGTATGCCAGTGTACTTAGAAGTATGTTTAGAAGTGTGTTTGGACAAAAGATATTTTTGCATCATATGGAAAATGTCACTTCAAGGTAGAAAAGCTGAGTTGTAAAACTCCCTCAAGGGATTGGTACCAGTCTCTATTTTTTAGTTGATGGTCATAGAAAGAGCCCCAATACTCATATTAACCTGAAATAATATTGTATGGTATATATGTAACTCTATGGTAGTTGAGATATCATCAAATGTACATCACTCTCCGACACCCGGGGTATATACACCATGGGCTCACAATCTATCATATAATCCTGTTCTTTAAAGATGAAATAAGTGACTCATTCGAAGCCTCAGTTTTTCATGTTAGAAGACAAGCCCATTAATCCGTCTCAATGAACTGTTGAAAAGTACTTGGAGATTCCCTTGAATTGAGGGTTTGTCATGAAAGTTCCCCTGATTTCCCTTATCCACACTATAGAACACATAATCAACCATCAATACTACAATAGTTATTTTTTAAATCCACAAATACTTACTAATCGTCATGTAAACAAATTTAGAATTAAGATCATAGGAGGCTTTTATCGTAAAAATCTTGAATGCTTATAGACCCTTCAGAAGGATAGTGACTTTGGGTTTGTACCTGTAATCCGAATTCAGTTGAACATACCAAAGCCTTTTGATTAATACCAGCTATCATACATCTAAGAGTGTAACATTTATTGAATTTGGCTTAAACTTGTTGAAGGTTGTGAACTCGCTAAATATCTAGATAGAGTTTCTGGACGCTCTTCTGTGGGAAACTTTCCTGAAATACCTAGTTCACCGTCCGAGGTGAACGATACCAGGCTTGTTTGTGACGGACGTTGGTAAAATCTGATTCCATTCAGCTCAGTCCAGCCCCTTAACTCTATAGTTGCAATGGGTGAATTACATTCGTATTGTTTGAAATAATATTGGAAGCAAATCTCTGCCAATCTAGCCAGATACATACCTCCAATGTAGGTACAAGAGCCGACAAACCGCACCCCTTATATTAGCAACAAATTTCCGGTTGTCTAGTTTGAATTACTCCTGTCTTCAAATCCCATCACAAGTTAAGTTACTATTACCGGCCGAGAGTGTCCTTTTCCATCTAGTGAAAATGCCAAAGTTTCCAACAAAAAATTCCAAGACGCTGCAGCGCCATGTAAAAGAAAACCGAGACTTCAATATCTCTAGGTTTTGCAAGGGAAAGTTATTACTTTCAATGGTCCTCGTCTCGCTTCCGCCAAATGCTTTTACCAGTGGGGGACATCTTTGGTGCAAAAAGGCCTTACAGTGTGTTAGATGCTTTCTTGAGTTATGAAAGCAATGCTCCGTCGATACTTGCCAATTTGTTGAGCTGCCGAGATACTGCGGCATTTTTTCAAAATATTGTTTGCTGGGGGAAACTCCTTTTCAGTACCTAAAGGGTAGAGTGTTGTCAGGAAACATTACTGATTGACAGCTGGAGAGAGTATACCCATGAGCGGACCCGAAGAATGAAACAGCTGAATGAAAATGAGATTTTATAAGTGTTTATGAAACATTTTAGGTTTTCAGAAAGACAGCCCTACCTTGGGCCTGTACGAAGGTTCTTGATCCATGACCGAACTGTTGCGGAATTTTTCAACAAGTTGATCGATCCCTTGAATATCTACATATGATGCTATCTTTTAGCAATACGGAGAACTTTAGTGGTTGAAGAGGATTAATTGACTTACTTGCGTATGTAACGTCAAGAACCTTTTCCGAGTTAAATTTGTTCCTAAGTTATGTTAACTTTAACCCCATTTTCAGTGATAGGCTCTTACTACTAACCATCTTGTACCGGATTTTGCTTTCACGAACTGCAACAGATCAGCAAGCCTGTATTATGTCAAAGGGGGTTCCGAGTTGCAGGACGAACGTCAACAATATCAAGAGGCTTAGTCGTTAGGCCATTAGTTTGTTTTTCTCTGAATAAATATAATAGATATCTTACATCAATAAAATTGATAAATGCATAGCCAACACTATTGGGAAATTCTATTAGAAAGGCTCGTGATAAAACGAAAAGCACTGAGATCCCATTAACATACTTGCAAATATTTCTAAAATCTGGAAATGTGTAAGTAACGAGAGCTTAAAACAAAAGGGATTCTACTCACCAATTCTTAGGTACAAGAAATTGTAGAGGCCCCTACTGGTTGTATCAACATAATCTTTTAATGTTTGCTGAAACAAAGTATCAGCAAGAGCAATGGCGTTACGGCCGGAATATACACACCTGATCAACTTTATTTGGGATATTCCTTAGCATAACCTAAACGTCTATGGTCAGTAAGTTCGGTTGAATATTGGGTGAGTTTCAAACGCACCGTGGTTCTGGTATCCAGGCCATGTGCAATACGTTCCAAATCAATGACATTCTTCCCAGGAACCTGGATTTGACTATTGGATTTTTCACTTGGTTTTGGTGAAATATCGCTGCTGAATGGCGGGTACTGGTAAGTGGGTGAAATGGATTTTCTATGGTTCTTGATCTTGACTTCCGGCGCATGAGATTTGTTGGGTGAAAGGTATGGGAATGAATCTCGAAATCGAGCGCTCTCAGCCCGAAGACTCTCCGGGGTGCGTCTAAAACTAGACTTCAACCCAACTAGACTAAGTCCAGCTCCTTTAAGAGTAGCGTGATCACCAGAATATACTACTTCAAGATCTTTCTCGCCCCCTCTCTCTATATTGTATCTGCTATCAACCGGAACGCTTAAGCTACGCTGAGAGTGAGGGTCGACGAATGGACGGGTAGGCTGGGGACTATATATCCCAAATTCTGTTTCCCGCGATGATACGATATGCACGCGACCATTTTCATCCGTCCGAGTATAAAGTGCGTTGAATCCAGGGTTCCAGGCGAGAATATCGGGATCGTAGAAACTTAATTTGAGCCGAAAACCCTGCTAAATGTCAGATAATGTTGCATATTGAGGAGTATTGAGGGTTACCTCGACATATTGCCCGTCAAGTGTATCAATTATGTTAAGAGCATCACGTGGGTTGAAGAAGGTTACCAAGAACGCCGGAGGATTGCTGTTCTCAAGTACCTTGAATTTGGAGATAGATCCGAATTCGGATAGGATATAGAAGAGGATACGGCGGATGATACTTAAGCAACCACCGGAGGTAACGATGCACATGATGTCTGACTGCTTATCTGTCCCTCGCTTTGAGAGATTACTACCAACTACGAGCTGCTAGTGTGTTAGCAGTAGTTAGAATATAGTATAAATGCCGAGCGAGTACCATAGTAACATATCCGCTAGGACAAAACTGTATAGATAGAGGGTGTTCGGCTTGAAGTTTGTAGAAAGCAGTCATGGAGTCGCGGATATCGAAGTACGAGACCACACAAAATCCTTCCTGACGGAGCTTCTGAGTGTAAAATTCCTGAATATCGCCAAACTCCTGAAATAAAAATGTCACTTTGGTGGGTGACTTAGACGTCCAGAATTAGCGTGATTACGTACCTGCAAAGTCTCATAAAGTATAATAAGGGAAGTTGCTGCAGCAATATTACAGATTTTGAGATGACGGGTAGACGCAGCTGATAGCTCGTCTTGGCTCATATTCCACTCTGGTTGATCGTTGCTGGAGGTGAAGTACACATCATTTTGTAATAGGGAAGGTTGAATCGATTGACTCTCTGTAACTGCATTCTCGAGATGGTAACGAGAGAGTATGGAGTCTGGAGAGGACCCACTGCTGACTGCAGTGAGGCAGCCAGGAGGGCTATATTGTAAATGATTTTGTCCTCCTTGAGCATCAATACCAAACGTGCAGATTGAAGAAAAACCATCCTGAGCTGTTTTTCTATAAGCTAACCCTTGAGAGTGAAGTTTACTTGATGAGATAGGCGATGGAGTTTCAAGGAGCCTTGATGGCAGTGCCTTCCACTCAGCATAAGGACCGTCGCCGGGAGAAAGTCGGAGGTAGGACGGTGTATGAAGATTGAAGTATCCATCGTAAGGTCCAGTTTCAGGAGTGTCGAGGGTACTTTTACTCTCCGGTGACCCAGAATAGAGAGACATAGTTGAAGCCATTATGGATGCGATACTCTATTCTTGTCAAGAGCTCTATGAAGAATGAGTGAACAAAACGCCAAGAATATTTCTACCAGGAACTATACTGAGTCAAAGGATGAGAGGAGGCAAAGATAGATGAGAGCGTGAGGAGGAAAATGAAAGGCAAGGAAGGATAGTGATGTCAGCTAATCCCTAGTGGCGGCGGTAGTGGTAGGCCGTTTTGGCTGGAATCAGTAAGGTGGACGGTGTAGTGGTAGTAAGGAAATGTCGATCTGGCAAAGCTAATATACTACATGTACATGGAGATACATGTATGTATACATGTAGTGAGAAAGTGTGACAGAGAGTGGAGGCGGGCTACATACATGTAGCTACATGTATACATGTACGGATAGACATAAATCAAGGGTACATACATGTATGTAATAAATAAAAGAAAGAGAGAAGAAAAAAAAATAGAGACCAAGGGTAAATGTAACATTGTAGGGGCGAGTGATCTCTGGTGCTCCAAAAAGCCAACAGGATCCTTGGCAAAAAAGCCGAGAAGCCGGCTCATGAATACAGTACCAGTATTTGGGATGAGACCAGTACCGCCATTTCCTAGAATTCTGTAGTGATACCGTAGCGCTGCGGTTTTCTTCGGCGGATACGAAGATAATGCGTATATTCGTGCTATACCGTATTGCCTTGGTACCAGTATTACCCCCATTCCTGGTCCTGTATCTATCGTAAGTTCTAATATATATGTAGTAAACTTTTCAGATCGATGTATTACAGCCGGTTTATAAAACTTGCCGGGCAGAATTTTAAGCATACATGTACCTATGGCATTTCCCCGCTAGGTATTGGATTTGAAACTCAATTTCATATTTGCCCGATTGGGGGGCTAGTATTGCTCAATTAGGTAGATAAACGATTTAAGATTTTCAGGATGAAGGTAAAATCTTGACCGGCTGGGTTTTGTGGGGTCGGCTGTATCTAAACATGCGGCCTGTTGCCCACTGTTCTTGGGAGGACTACAGTTGGCTAGTGCTTTCCTATCGATTCTACAAAGATGCAGCCGAACATTAATTGCGAATTAGACATATTTATCTACATGTAGCCATATATTCATACATCCAGTATAGATACATTGGGATATTTATCTCTCGAAATACATAATCCTATAGGCATGTGTATAGTCTGAGAGCGAAAACAATAAAGTCATTTTGGGGACAACGACGAAACTGGTTGAACGACGAATAGGGATATTTGGCAGTCAAAGCACAGGCGCTCAGGCTATTATCTATTTGCTTGATTGACTGGGGTCTGTGTTTTGGTCGCTGCCCCAGGTTCGCCGTTGCCCCCAAATTGGCTTTACCCAGTTGCGTATTCTGAAATACATGATGTATGAGGAGAAGATAAGCATCACTGCCCTATGTTAATATTCAAAATATGGATATTATTCGCATGTCATATGGCAATTACCGCCTAAGAAAACTGGACAAGACACCAAATTAGTATTCTACTGGATTCTACTTAGGAAAATAGCGCAGGAAACTGGATGGAATTGACCTCTGGAACGTATCTTCTATCATATAAGCTGTGTGATAATGTCGTGTTACAAAAGTGCGTATTCTTAGGCATGAATATTCCCTTAGAAAAATTGTAAGAATATCGAATTTGAATCCTATTCACATTGCGAATTTTTTCGTATTCTTGACGCGAAAAGGTTCTTGAGCGTTGTAGTAGTCATACAGTACGTGATTCCACATAGTGCATGGTATGGGTTGATACCTCCATAATACGTCATATAATGGAATATAGACCAAAGGCTATCACTTGGATGTATGAGACATTGGAGAATCTCTCTCATGCATTATCGTGCCCTACCTAGGAATTGATTGGCAGAAATAGAGCAGCAGCTTGCGAATTTTATAGCACCTCTAAGTATCCCAAGGGCTGATAAACACAGCGAACTGCTTACCCTCACCCAAAATCGAGATCACATGATATATATGCATGAGAGAGATTCTCCAATGTCTCATACGTCCAAGTGATAGAGATGCATACATGTGACATTTACCGGTAGTACTACGCGTGCCAGGGTAAGTCTGTTGACAGTGAGAGCTGTTGGAACCACGGCCACTGTCAACAGACTTACCTGGCATGAGTAGTACAGTAGACGACTTCCCTGGCCACTCTGACACCCGCTTACCCGGACAGCCAATGAGGATTAGCGGAAACGATGCACAAAACCTGGGTTTCGCGTGGGGGGGCTCCGAGTGGCCAGGGAAACCGTCTATGTATATGTGAACGCAAATATATCCCCAAAATTCACTATCATATGCCCGAGATACGCTATTAGGGTCCGTTCGGGCACACCCAAATATCATGATATTTGACCTAAAACGGAATATTCGTTATCAGATATGTTAGGATCATCTCCCTATTAGCTATTAGGCCAAATATCACGATACTTGGGTGTACCCGAACAGCCCTTAATATGGTATTCAACGTATGATGCCGGTGTAAATATCGTAGTACATACTAAAGTCCCGTCTATCTTCTCTATCTATAATCTATAATTCTATAATTCTATCTATAATGTCTATATCTATAATGTATTGATGAACGGTGTTTTGCGCGCTCAATGACGCTTACCCGGCCTTTTTGCCTGCCTGCCTGCCTGCCTGTTACCCTGCCTGTTACCCTGCCTGCCTGCCCGCCTTAGCTTGCCCAGCTGGACCCCTTTGGAGGCCGATAACTCAACAGCCATGTTCCTGTAAAATGAGCGACTATAATAGCCAAAATCAGCGAAAAGGTTGGGGTGTAATGGTCCAATTAAAAAAAGCAGAGGTTTTGGTCATATTTGTCCCTCCATTTGTGCTGTGCCATCTTACACCCCTTCTACATACAGTATAACTAGCAACAAAAGACTTTAGCAACCAAATTTGACTACTATATTTACTTTTCAACAACTACTTTTTGACTACAAAATACACACAAAACTAGAATTACTATTACGAACCAAGCCAGGGAGACAGAGGTGAACTAGAGATAGTGGAGTCATGGAGTTGGATCAGAATTAGGTATTTGGGTACAAAGTGTGACGGGGCTCCGTCTCTACTAAACAACAGTATAGGAAGCAAGAGGACCGGTAGAAGAAAGAGGTTAGGTTTAGAGAGTAAAGATTATTCAGAGTAGACTTAGAATAATCTTAAGGGTCTTCTCCGCTTGTTACAACTGATGATGAGAAAAACTAGAATTAGTGGGCGGAAATGGAGATGAGTACTTATACTCCAAATCTCTCGGTTTTCCTGCCTTCCACTGCTCAAACTAAGTTCCGGTGAAAACTCTGCCTTGGAGCGGAAACAATTCCTCCACTACCCGGCTTCTCCCTAAGTGCTAGCGGGTGTTTCCGGTCCTAGAGTACGCACCGTTAGCCAGAATCAAGGATCACTTGCAGCCTGGCTGTCATACAGCCCCGGTCCTGCATTAGAGGAGTCTCCGCTTCAGTGGTCTACCCTTGTTGGGTGCATCTAATGGACGACGTCGTGACTAGACAGGGAAAAGGACTCGGGGTATGCTTTGTAAAAGTTCGACGATACAGAAACGGGCTGAATACCGTAAAGAGTTCGAACTACTAGGGACTAGGAAGCCGGGCTATGTACCGACGAAGCTGGAAACCAGAATACTCAAAATATATTCAAACTAAAACTGACTAGCAAAAAGAACACGTTGCGTGAAGAGGAAAGGAAAGGAAGAAATAGAAGATACTGTCGACTATATATACAAAAGACTCTTCACGCAACCGAACCCCGAAGAAACCCATAGAAACCTCTCTGATTTAACATCATACCATTCCAAATATAAAATTACAGGGAAGAGAGAAAATATACAAGGAAGAAACCGTGCCGCAATTACATCTTAAGCAAACGAGAACCGAATAGGAAATCCTAACAACCCATACTCATTCAACCCTGATTCGTAGTTGCCTTCTTGGTAATGTCACGAGTCTAGACCCTGCCTACCGGCGACGGTCCATGACAGTAGCTCCCTCTCTAGGCTTGAGCTCCGCGAGAGCTCTGGTAGGACTCAGCTTAGTGGGGTAGACATCAACAAACAACTGGTTTTTTCCGAAGCCCTGACTACGTCTCCGAAAGTAACCGTTAAAGAAACCACTCTCCCACCTCTCCTGATAACTATGTTAACTACCCGTACCCTCCTGAGGGCCTCCTGAGCCCTGGACTAAGTCTCTGGAGGCTATCGCTAAGGCCATTATTCTCTTCATCTCTTCTACCGAACCACACAATCTTCTTGAGAGCCTTCTGAACCCTCGACTAAATCTCCAGAGGTCATCGCTAAAGCTATTGCTGTAACGGGGCTCTGCCTCTACTAAACAAGAGTGTAGGAAGCAAGAGGCCGGTAGAAGAAAGAGTCAGGTTTAGAGAGTAAAGATTCTTCTTGGTGGACTTAAAATAATCTCAAGGGTCTTCTTCTGCTTTGTTACAACTGATGCTTTGGAAAAACTAGAACTAGTGGGCGGAAGTGGAGATGAGTACTTATACTCCAAATCTCTCAACTTTCCTGCCTTCCACTATTCAAACTAAGTTCTGGTGAAAACTCTGCTTTGGAGCGGAAACGATTCCTCCGCTACCCCGCTTCTTCCTAAGCGCTTGTAGGTGTTTCCGGTCCTAGAGTAATACACCCTTAGCCAGGGTCAAGGATCACCTGCAGCCTGCCTGTCACACAGCTCCGGGCCTGCAGTAGAGGAGTATCCACTCCAGTGATCTACCCTAGATGGCTGCAGAGCTGTAACTCATTATAGATTATTCTCGGGCATAACCACTGCCGCTTGCGACAGGGCTATCTGTGCTCTGAAGGTTAATGGAAATGCCCGGTGCTTAGAGACCTTTCTCTAGCCGGTCCTCTATTCACTGACAGGACTCAGACTTGTCAGTCTGCCCCTTCATGAATAGATCTCCTCCTTAGTAGCGAAAAGGTGGGTACACTTGCTGCAGGTTGCGGTCCTCACCTACAGGTACTTCCCTATCACTGTACTACTGGATTTCATGAATGACTCTGAGCCTATAACAGGCCCGGTGAGAACCAGTCTCCTCACCGGTAGTATGGCTCTGTTATAATTGCTCTCTTCATCTCTCCGACCAAGCTACACAATCCTCCTGAGAGCCTCCTGAACCCTCGACTAATTCTCCGGAGTCCATAGCTAAAGTTATTACTCCGTTCAAGTATATCTCTTCCAGGCCCTCCTGCTGTTCCCAAAGGCTCCTGGCTCCCTGCATCTTTGCAAAGGCTTTTGGAGCCCTCATTTGAGTCTCTGAGAGCTCTTTGGACCGCCAAACTTGATTTTATCGTTTACCATCACGTTCAAGATTTTCATTTTAAATACAAGGCTTCTTTCCCCTTTCTCCAGGCTCTTCGAGCCATCGTCGCTATATATGAAATTCGTTCCATGTTCTCAAATCTATCCTTGTATTTACAAGCCATTCCCAATATACTGCTAATATTAACTACACAAAACTTTGCCGAGAGCTCCTCGCGACTCTAAGCAGGACGTCTGAACCGTCAGGTAGACCATTATCTCTGGCTTGCAGTAACTCTAACAGACAAAGTTGATATGTTTTCGTCGATATACTGTCACGTAGCTTGAATACTGCTCGTACAAGTCCCGGTCGGCGTCCTTGAAAGGCTCCCCATAGTTCCGTTGTGGCCACCTTAATCCATGCCCAATCATTCTGAATTCATCGTTTTCTAAATAGTGTCTCTCCGGTACATCGTATATTGTGTATTTGATAATTGTCAAGCGTTTGAAAAATTGATACTGTATCTGTAGGCATCTAAAGGGCATCACTAGGTACTCCAGAAGGTTCAATAAGCTTTGTTCTCCCCGGCCCAAGCCTTAGCCATATTCCGACACCGCTCTTGCTACTGTAGTTCTATTCACCTTAATCATATCAGTGATATCGGATAATATGTATGGTCTACCATCGGAGGTTGTCCTCTTAGGTTTGTGATATTCATCTAGGAACCTTTCACTTGCTCTTTGTCGGTCCTCGCTTTTGAATACTTCCAGCATGTCCCGGAGGCTCTCCTGATGGCTTGTGAGGCCCTCGTAATGTTCTGGGAGACTGAAAATGACATCTTTCAGATTCAAGACCCGTATCTCCATAGCCATACGCTTCGAGTGGTAATCCAGGATTTGGATTGTTGCGTCGACCTTATTGGAGGCTGCATAAGCCATCTTAATTTGCTGCCTATGACCTAACTCGCTGATATCAGTTGAAAATATTGGGATATTCCCAAATCGTTCTACGTGCTCTCAGAAGTGTGAAAGCAGATGGATTTTAATGAAGTTAAAATGAGAGGCCTTGCGAATTTCTTCAAGCTCTGCCAGGCCTCTAACAAGGCTTCTGGCGCCTTCCAATGCCTTAGTTCGATCTTTTGCCTCTTTCTTTGTTCGTTTATAGGCCCTGAATTCCAGAAACACATCTTTATACATGTGAAAATCTTCGAGATACCCCTGAAGATAGTCGAGTGTTTCCTTTGTATGCGTAGTGTACTGTCTCATCAAGTGGAAATCGATTAGTAATCGAACACATTTCAAAGCTCTCCTGAAGTCGCCCTGCAAAGTCTTCAGGTGGTTCCAAAGTGCCACCGCAAAGACTCCTAGCACTATCCGGCCGAGATGACACATTTCTTTACCCTGTCATTGAGTCGTCGCCCGATAAGCCTTATTTGGTACAGCAAGCCCTGGATAAGGCTTAATGGACGTCCAAGCCCGATCAAAATTCTCTATCCGATTGTGTTTCTTCAAAAACAATTGAACCCATTCCATCATATGCTTAAATAGCCCGAGATAAATATTATGCAACATACTTGACTTGTGAAGATCATACTCCTGAGCCCTCGGCAGGGCGCACAAAGCATTATACAGAGTCTTCAAGGACTTCGACACGAGGTATTCAACGGGTGCAGTATCCGATGTATCCTTATTATAACGCTCCATCATTTCAATCCATGATTCCTGAATGTGTGGCGGGTTTCCTTGAAGGCTCCCCAGGCCCTTGAAATCAACTTCACACCTAGGGCAGGCCTGAGTGTTGATGTTAAGCAATGAAGTGTGTTCTGGTTGATCTACAATTCAGCCATATAGTATCGGATAACACAGGCGCACATAGCCATAAGCGCACGCAATAAGTTTACCCGTTTCCGTAGAGCCCTGAAGGTCTTCGAGAACCTCCGCAAAGACCCGGTGAATGACTATCTGACTCTCTCAAAGGCATTCATTTGTCTATACTCCCAGTTTTGGTGGCACAAGTAGTAGAGGCAAGAGTATGATCAGCGTAATTAGAAGGTTTATTACGTATATCGGAAGGAATATTGCCGATCGTTAGGTAGACAGGCCAAGCCTTTTTATTCTGCTGGAATTCTTGAGGTTTGTTCCGTCTGATGCATATTACCGGTACTACCGCTGATCCTTTTGGAAGGGTGATCTGCAACATTCGCCAGACGTTAGTGAGGGCTTCACGAGCCTTTCAAATATCTTTCCGAACCTGCATCTCCCACTACCAGTCTGCCGTATGCATATCCACATACATCCACTCCCCCATTCCGTTGTTTTCCATAGTAGGTGAGTACTTCAAAGACTCTCTAAACGCACGTTGTACCAGAAGAAAACGCACTATATTCATAGGGTCCCTATGGTAGTAGGAAATTTGCTGTCCACCTATTTCGATCTCTGAATTTATTCAAGTCTCTTTCCATAAACCTCCAGTAGAAGACATTTCGTCAAGATGGCATGCGAAGCCTCTACCAGTGTTGTAGGAGCCGTTTAGAATGGCGTGAGGTACGGAAAGAATTGTCTATTTGACTCTGGAATACATTCGATCGGAGAAATCAGCACGATAACTGAAATTCCTCTGCTGATCGAAAACTTGCCATGGGTTGATCGAAGAACTCTCTGAGCCTTCATCATATCCGAGTGTAGGGAAAAGATGCTTTCCTGCACACTCATATATAGTAGTTGTTAGATTGAATCGAGTACGTCGCAAAGTGAGATCTTCATTATTTGCCTCAGTATCAGATTCGTCTTCGTAGAAGTTGTCAAAATCTAAAGCCGATATTTCCAAGTATCCGTTCTTGTCGGGGTCCCCTGAGCCTTCTAAAAGGCCTTGCAAGCTTTCAACAGGTGGACGCGAAAGCTGCCTGTCATACCAATCCAAAGCCTGCACTGATGGGTCTTTCGAGAGATATCGATCGAAACTACCAGCATTGGCGTAGTTCCATATACAAAATGGACATCGTGATCTCATTGTTGATAGTTATTGATGTATTTTGGAGTTGAGAGTTGTTTTGGGAGTCTCCAGAGCTCCAGAGCTATCACGGACCGTCGCCGACAACCTAGGTCTAGGCCCGTTCCATTACCAAGCAGGCAGTTGCGGAGCAGGGTCGTGTGAGTGATGCATCCTCGGGATTTCCTAGTTGGGTTTCGGTTGCGCTGAGTATTGTTGTGGCACGGTTTCTTCCTTGTATATTTTCTCTCTTCCTTGTAATTTCTCCTCGGGGTGGTGTGATGATAAATCGGTGGGGTTTCTATGGGTTTCTCCGGGGTTCGGTTGCGTGAAGGCTCTTCTGTATATATAGTCGCTGGTGTCGTTTCTCTCTCTCTCTTTCCTTTCTTCTTCACGCAACGTCTGCTTTTTGCTAGTTAGTTAGAAGTTTGAATATACTTGACACTTTGGTTTCTTCTTCCTCGTCGGTAGTCAGCCCGACCCTCTAGTCCCCAGAACCTCGAACCTCCGACGGTATCAAGCCCGTCCCCTTGTCCCCCAAGTTCCACGAAGCGTACCCCGAGTCGCTCCTCCTGTCTAGTCACGACGTTGTCCGTTAGAAGAGCTCTAAAGGGCCCTGTGTACCGATAGATCAAATCATATCTTATCAAGCTGATCAGGCAATATTCGAGTGACATCATACGATCCAACAGATGACTCTAAATAATACTCCGGTATATGACGTAGTAGTAGTGAAGTTTGATCAGAAATATATAAGCTCTGTGTTCTCCTATTCTCTTGCTTTCAAGCCCCCGACCGATACCCCCATTTACATATGCTTACTACGCCATCCCTAAATCTCCTCAAGCCTCCAAAAGATTATATACGATGGTACCATATTCTCTCCATAGTATTTACTCAAATCATTGACATATGTAGGCGGGGTTTTCATCTTTCTGTAACTCGATATTTAGTACTTCTCCGGGAGCCCCGACAAGCTCCGGACAAAGCCTATCTAACCAACGAAAACGCAGCTTTACATTACATAGGTGTTACGGAGGTCTTGGCGTTACTTGGCGAAGAGCGGGGAAGCTCTCTATAGTTTGAGGACGAGGAGATAGATGATCTCGCGTACGAAGTAGTGAACTCGAAGATACCAGTAGAGCACTCGCTCTGCGGTCATGGGCTATGATCTTATGGACGAAGGGAACCAAGGAGCACAACCGAGGTTCGAGACTATGGAACGTAAGGAACTACTAGTATGAGTTCCGAACGACTATGGGTTCAAGGGACGTAGGAAGGGACTATAATGCTTATGACGATATATATTCCAAACTAAGTAACACAACTATAATAACCGTAGAGAACTAAAGACAAATAATGTAACACCCTAAAGAACAGTAAGGTTGCGTGAGAAGAAAGGAAGAGAGACAAGGAGAGGACAGCTCATATATATATCCATCGCCGAGAACCGATTACTAACCCGTGTGTGAAACCCATAGAACCCAAAGGAAACCTGATTACAAATGAAAAGCGAGAATGTAACAGCTGACACCTTCCTGCAGCGGTAGACCTGTCGTAACGCGAAGTCTTGACACGCCGTTATAGATTAGGTCTCCTCAAGGCCTAGCTCCTGCTGAGGCAGGCTTGTGGGAAACGGTCGTGGAAGTCCCCGACCAATTCAGGGGCATCTTCGAGGTCTGATGGGGCTGCCAAGAGGGTTGTCGTAGCCGTACCGAAAATAAAAGTATTGTAGTTGTCCTCGTAGCTTTCGCGAGTCCAGGATTGCGTCCACCTCCCACTCCTGTTCACCTCCGACTTCGACCGGGGGAGGAGGTTGTTTCTGACCGGGGACGGGGTTTTCTGAGGCAAGAGACAGCAGGGAAACGTGAAAGACGGGGTGTACCTTCATCGTGGTGGGGAGGTCCAACTCATAAGCGTAGGGACTAACCATTCACTTGATCCTGTAGGGACCGATGCGCTTCCAATCCAGTTTCTTGGATGGTCGCTTGGTTTCGATGTTCTTGGTTGACAACCATACCTTGTCATCAACTGCGTAGCGGGGGGCCGGGGTGCGGTTTGTGTTTGCCGCGTCTTCTTGGATCTTCTGGGACCGGAACATTTCGTCACAGTGGAACTCATATACCTTGGCCATATCTCGGGCCATCCTGTTTGCTTGGTCTCGCCGTTATTGGTCTTACCATGAACCAGGGGGCCAAAGGTCATGCGTGGGTGTCGTCCATAGTTAGCTTGGAATGGCGACAGCTTGGTGGTTTCCGAGACATGGTTATTCGTCGCAAACTCTGCCATTGGTAGGAACCTGGTCCAGTCATCCTGTTGGTACGAGACGTAGGCACGGAGGTATTGTTCCATGACGGCATTGATCCTTTCCGTCTGACCATCCGTCTGTGGGTGGAAGGCTGTGGAAAACCGGGGGGCAATCTCAAGGCGTCCGCATAGTGACTTCCAGAACTCTGCTGTGAACTGAGTACCACGGTCAGAGACTATGGTTTCAGGTAGTCCATGGAGTTTCCAGACGTTGTCAAGGTACATGGTTGCCACATCACGGGCCGAGGCTTCTTCGGTGGTCGGGATGAAGCGCCACATCTTGGTCAGTCTATCCACTACAACTAGGATTGCGTTATACCCATTGCTTTCCGGGAGGCCAATGACAAAACCCATTGACACATTGGACCAGGGATCTTTTGGTACAGGGATGGGTCGTAGGACACCTTGCAGGGCATTGCGTGAGGCCTTGGACTGGGAGCAGGTGTTGCAGTTCAAGACGTATTGGTCCACGTACTTCCTCATTTTTGGCCAGTGGTATGTACGGCTGAGGAGTTCCAAGGTCTTGGCTCTTCCTGGATGACCTGCCGAAGGCTTGTCATGGTATTCCTGTAGGAGGAACAGCTGGAGTTCGGAGTGGTTGGGGACGTAGATGGTGTTTCTGTACAGGAGCAATCCTTGGGTGCTCGTCGACTCGGCCAAGAGATTTTCTTCGAGTGCTTGGTGCGTTGCTAAGCATCGTCAGGATCTCGGAGGAAACTATCTGCCTTGTAAGCCTTCTTGAATAACCCTATCAACTTGGACATTCCTTCAGCGGGTTCATTTGCGAAAGAACCCGTCAACAAACTTAACTTATCCCTTGATTGCACATTCTCCCACTTCAGGACCACCTGAGCTTGGTGCAGTAGTCGTTCATCCCCTCCAGGAGATCTCCAGATCTTCGAGTCAACGCATCGGGCTTTCCACCTTGTTTACCGGGTCTGAAGACAATCCTATAATCAAACCGGGATAAAAATTCGGACCAGCGGACTTGTCGTCGGTTCAGGATCTTCTTTGACATAAAGTACTCCAGGTTGCGGTGGTCGGATAGGACTTTGATCGTGAACTGTGCTGACTCCAGGTAGTGGCGCCATTCTTCAAAGACTCGAATGACCGCCAATAATTCCTTGTCGTAGATCTCATAGTTGCATTCGGCCGGGGTGTGTTTCTTGGAGAAGAATGCGACGGGGTGCAGGATTCGGTCGTCATCCCGTTGGGACAAGACGGCAGCAGAGACATAATCGGAGGCGTCAGATTCAACTATGATTTCCCTATCGGGGTCAAAGTGCCTAAGGATGGGGGCCGAGATGAAGGCTGTTTTGAGGTTTTCAAAAGCCTGATTCGCCTGGGGACCATTTCCACTGTCGCTTCTTGGTTAATGCCGTGAGAGGAGACAACCTTGGAAAGTACCCTCGTATGAAATGACGGTAAAAGTTTGCAAAGCCCGAAGGTCTGGATGTCCTTGGACGTCCTGAGGGTTTCCCATTCCTGGGCGACCTGAACCTTCTTGGGGTCCATCTTGATGCCTTCTGGGCCCAGAATCATTCCGAGATACTTGGTTTCCTGGGCGTAGAATTCGCACTTCTCAGGCTTCAAGTGGGACGCCGTTCTTTTGCAGGATTCTCAGGACCTTCTGGACATGTTCCTTGTGCTGCTCCATGCTATCGGAGTAGATAAGGATGTCATCAAGGTAGGCTGTGGCGAAGTCATCGGCGAGGGCCGGAGGATGTTGTTGATCCATCTCTGAAGCGTGGCGGGGCATTGGTGAGACCGAAGGGCATAACCTGGTATTCGCAGTGTCTGGCGGGTTCTGAAGGCCGTTTTCCATTCGTCACCTTCCTTGACTCTGATCTGATGGTAACCCCACCTTAAGTCCAGCCAGATAATACTTAGCCTTACCTACCTGGTTCAGGGTTTCGGGGAACAGGGGAGCGGATGTCTATCCTGACCGTGATCTCGTTCAACTTGCGGTAGTCGGCACAGAGCGTGAGGGAGCCATCGGATTTCTTGACAAACAGGACTGGGGCACCGGCGGCACTTGGAGTGACGAATAAAACCCTTGGTCAGGTTCTCCGAGATGTACTCGCGGAGTGCCTGTAGTTCACCTCGGGTCATATTGTACAGGGGGCCAAAGGGAGGTTCCTTACCATCCTGAAGCTTGATATCAAGATCATTGGGACGGTGTAGGCCAAGGACAGAAGCATTTGATTCGGAGAACATGGGCAGGAACCGGTGAAGGTTGGCGGGGACTACCGCACTTGGGTCTAGGGCCTTTGTCTTGTCCAGCACATCATCTATAGCCTGGAGGGATGCGCAGAACAATCGGTAGCCACGGTAACGGGTGAATCTTTTGAAGATGGCCGCCCCGATAGCCGCGATATGTATAATCAGGCTGTCTGACGGGGTGATTGAAATTCCTTTTGCAGTGACTGAGTTCAGGGATGGGAGACAGTGGCGGAGGCAGTATACGGAGTCAAAGACCACATGATTTCTCTTGGGCCGGAGGGTGACATCATGATGGCGCATCCAGGGAATTCCCATAACGATCGGGTAGTGGCCCAACTTTGTAACAAAGAAGGGTGCTTCCTCGCGATGTCCATGGATGTCCAGGCAGAGCTTGGCGATGTGCGTGATGCTTCCTGAAGATACCAACCTACCGTCGATGACTTCAAGCAGGCGTTGTTTCTTCAGGGGAACCGTGGTGATGTTGTGCCGGGTGCAGAAGTCTTGGTCGATGAATGCATAACCTGATGCCCCCGTATCAATGAGGGCCCAGGCTGGCACGAAGGAGGCTGGGTTTTGGGAGACAGAGCAGGTAGTAACCAATTGATCTTCGGACATCTTGTCCTCAGACACGGAGACAGCGGAGACGGTGAGACTTGGTGTGGGTGGCGCTAGCCCCTTTGGTTTGCCAGTGTTTACCAAAGGGGCATGGCTTTTAAAGCCGGCTCGGGAGTCTGGAAGCTTGGTTCAACTGGTTTCCTCCAGTTGTCGCTTGGTGCGGTGGTCATGGGAACGGGGGGCAAGGTGGCGGGGCTTGGACTGGGCAGCGGCAGGGGCAGAGCGGGGGATGGAGTTGAGGCGGCTGGTATGGTCAGCAATATGGGCATTGCCTTTTGCGATGACCTGCTGGATTTCCAGCTCGGCTTGGTGGAGGTCCTCATCAGAGAACGCTAATTGCTCTCGATGTAGGCGAGAATTGTGCTTGGGTGAGGTCCGCCTCGAGGGCCTCGATCTGTTGATCCAGGTCCTCAATGACCCGGGTAGTCTCATCGTTTGCCTCCGACATTCTTTCTTGAGGTCTTGGTTCTCAGCCAATGGCGGCCGAGTTAGGAGTTGAGGTCTTGATGACCTCCTCATGGTTGTACACACTGTAGGTGCCGGGGACTAGGGGCTTCGTCTGGGTCGGGGAGGGAGGTTAGGACCTCCAAGCATTCCATGATGAGGCTGTGAGCCTCGGTGATTTCTTGACCGACATCTTCGTCAGGGAGGGGCCGTGGGTGGCCAGGAATTCTGAGAGCGCTTGAGCAGCGAATGGGACTGGGTCGGTCATGGTTGCGACCGAGCAAGACAGGAGCTAAGCGAGGTGTTGTCTTTGGTTGGTGTTGGGGACGCAACCTTAGTGTTATGGAGGTCTTGGCGTTACTTGGCGTAAAGCGGGGAAATTTCTCTATAGTTCGAGGGGCGAGGAGATAGATGATCTCGCGTACGAAGTAGTGAACTCGAAGATACCAGTAGAGCACTCGCTCTGCGTCATGCTATGATCTTATGGGCCGAAGGCAAAGAGGACAACCGATGTTAAGGGACTATGGAGCGTAAGGAACTACTAGTATGAGTTCGAACGACTATGGAGTTCAAGGGCGTAGGAAGGGACTATAATGCGAGCGATATATATTCCAAACTAAGTAACACAACTATAATAACCGTAGAGAACTAAAGACAAACAATGTAACAAAGAAACGAGGAAGGTTGCGTAGAGAAGAAAGGAAAGAGAGACAGGAGAGGACAGCTCATATATATATCCATCGCCGAGAACCGATTACTAACCCGTGTGACGGAAACCCATAGAACCCAAAGGAAACCTGATTACAAATGAAAACCCGAGAATGCTTAACCGAGTCGCTGACATCTTCCCGTGCAGCGGTAAACCTAGTAACGTAACGCGAAGTCTTGGCACGCCGTTATAATAGGGCTAAAAAAGCATCCAAAAGACACGATGTGGGATCAACAGCCCTGGGGGATAATATTGATAAGAAGAGTTCGGATTCCACCCTTAGTCCAATCATCGATTCCGACCTCGAAGATGAGGGGAACAGAAAATCAAACATGTACAAGAAGACCTCATACAATACTCATCTCAACTCGGAATCTAAGGCACACTCTAACTTACCGAGGGCTTCTGGAATCTCCGCAAAACACATCGCTAAGATGAAGAAGGCTCCACAAGTCTAACGGACAACGTCGTAACTAGGCAGGAAGAAGCGGACGCAGAGTGCAACCGTGAAAGTTCAGGGCGAGCAGCGATACCGTCGAAGATTCAAACTACTAGGAACTGGAAGGTCAAGCTGATTACTAACAAAGGTAGAAACCAAACGTTTAAACATATTCAAACTTAAAACTAACCAGAGGAAAAAATACTTTACGTGAAGAAGAAAGGAAAGGAAAGAAGAGCCGCCAACATCGACTATATTTACAAAAGATTCTTCACACAACCGAACCCCGAAAAAACCGATAGAAACCACACTGATTTATCATCACACCATGCCGAATAGAAAATACAGGGAAGAGAGAAAATATACAAGGAAGAAACCGTGCCGCAACAACACCTTACGCAACCGAGAACCGAATAGGAAATCTTAACAGCACATTACTCATGCAACTCTGCTTCGCAGTTGCCTTCTTGGTAGTTGCTCAGGCCTAGAACTAGCCTGTCGGCGTCGGTCCATAATAACAGGCCAAGAAGGAGGCTCTTGCGGTGGTGTTAACACCCGAGAAGTAACTTGCCGGGTACATTTATGATACTGCAGCGGGCTGCCGAAGAATTCTGCAGATTACTGGAAGAGGTGCCCTATATAAGGCTTTTCGCAATCAAGTCGTGGATGAGATGGTAAGAATAGGGTGGGTCAAGAAATCGAACTCGGGCAAGCAGTTGTTTAATGAGCTGTATCAGTTTTGCATGGGTCACAAGGCCCTCAAGCATTTAGAGCCCCTTTGGTTAGATAAGGCTTCAGGGGACTCTGTAATGATCCAAGGAGCCCTTGTCTTTCTCATAGTCGATTTATCCCAGAAGAGGTACAGGAGGAGTAAACGAAATGACGGGGCTTTGGATGACGACAATGGCAACGGCAACAGCAACGACCACGACGATGACGATGACAACAACAACACTAACAACAACAACCACGACAACGACAACAATAATGACAACGACAACGACAGTGACAGCGTCAAGAGCCAAGAGGAAAGGATCAAAGAGGCTGAAGCCATATCTACCTATTGGAACCTCTTAGGGGCGTGCTGCAGGCCGGGAATAATCATATATGTTATTGACTCAGAAAAGGCTGAAGACGTCCCCAGCGATACATACCGTCACTACGACTGGTACGGCCTCACATCACTTGCGCCATTTAGCGGCACTCTCCAAATACTGTCTATGTACGGATTACAAACCCTCGTGCTGAAACAAATCCCATTGGCGGCTCCAGGGGAATCCATGAGGGCTGTTCCAGCCTTCTACGGGGTTTTGGCCAATTCAGTCCCTCAGAGGCAAATGCTTTTAATCCGAACCCGGAATATGTCCCAATCTGGAACGCCAACGAGCTGGAAGGTTGGCTCAAAACTTCTGAAACGAAACCATTGAGAATTTGTGTTGTACTTCACAGGCCTTCGGCAAATCTAAAAGGGCCAGGTCAAATGCCTCAAACCCTTAGGAAAAAGAGATGTGAGCACCTCATAGATGACGACTTTGCTAGTAAAATAGAGCCTGAGGAGGAACTTCTACCCTTACGTAATACGGTTGCCAAAAAAGGTTTGAATATGAACATGCCCCATTCCGACATGGAGTGCCAGAAGGTAATATCGGTAGTCTATTAACTTATCGAAAGGTACACGGGATCGGAAAAAGGCTCTGCGAACATTATAGAAAGCTCTTCCCGAATGGCATTATCTTTGAATCTTGTAATTATGATCCTGAACGTATTTCGGCTCAGGTTGAGAGAAATCACCTGTTTGAGAAAACTGGAGGTGCAGGTGGAGACGCCAACGATCAGGTCGTTGATGACAGTGATGATGAAGGTGCCAGTGCCGTTGGTGGTGGTGATGCCGGTGCCGCTGGTGGTAGAGGTACTGATGACAGTGGTGATGGAGGTACCGGTGCCGATGGTGGTGGAAGTGCGGGCCACGCTTGAGTAGAGTTTATTGGAAGCCTAGAAGGAATTATGTTACGCGCTGAACCGGAGGGACATTGGAGCGCTGGAGATAGAGATTCTGGTAACGGGGCAGGTTAGGTAACGACTCTTCTTGACGGACGAGGCACGAAGAGATTTTGGGAGGATCGGACTTGATACCGATCGATGGGATTTCGGAGACTTGAACACGTTACGGGAGGTGAACGATGTTGAGAAGATTTAACGTAATATATTTTAATGCCCAAAGACCAAAATAATAACCCGTAGAGAAATAAAACCCAAACGAAAAAAACCCCAATACAACAGGAAGATTGCGTGAGGAAGAAAGGAAAGGAAGGCAAAGGGAAGATAGAGCCATATATATACAAATGACGCCGAGTCGCCGAGATGCTGAGATGCGATTAATAATCCGCTCGACAGAAACTCACGGAAGTACGGTAAGGAAAATTATAGGGAAGAGAAATGACCATCACACAAGAACCCGAAAGAAAACCCAAACAAGAAGTGATAACCCCAAAGACAATGTGCTGAGAACCCAAAACGATATCCTTCCTCCGCAATCCAAACCAAGACACGAAACGCCGTTAGATATTAGGAGCCTTGATTGGTGTTTTGGAGTATGATAAATATCAAAAAATTGGCTATCTCCACCAAGGGATTACTTTCTCCATGATTGGTTGGAGGATGTTGATCATGTCTACTAATAGTAACTCTGATATCGTATGCATAGCCAATTGTTTGTTTTTTGAGATGCAGTTGCCACTTTGTAGGTTGTTTATTTGAACTCCCCTTTGTCTTTAATTAGGTTAATTATAGAATTATGCTTTAACAAGCCTATTAAAAGGCTTTTCGAACCGTCCAACAGGGTTCTCGAACCCTTTTCCTGCGCCAGGAGAAAAACCTTTAATCGACTGCCGAGAAAAAGCAAAGTTTATGTAGTTTACTAAGTGAATCGTGCCATATGTAGTGGGAAAAAAGCCTTCAGGAAGGGTCTTTCTGCAAAACATCATCATGTGTGCCCGGAAATCAAGGATCAGCAAGCACGGTATTGAGGAAGAATATGGTGTGCAAGTCCCTGTTTCCACCTCTGTTAGTTAATGTTTAAGGGGGGCGACGAGTGTTTCCAGTCTTGCGAACAGTATGAACTCCAATATTACCACAGAAGTAGATACAGAGCTTGATTACTATGTCTCCCAGAGTCTTCAAGAAAGCACAAAAGCTTTCCCGATGGCGCAATATTGTTAAACGGAGTGTTGCAAGGCCCATCAAGAACCTGGTTTGTCCTGGATAATCATCCAGAGGCGGAGACTATGTTGAGATCTTTGAGGATGACTATGAGGATAAAGATACAGGGGATGAGAATGCACTACCACCACCATCACCACCACCACCACCACCATCAAATTGGAAGTCGCGAGCTGGATAAAAGCTAAAGTAGGCTCCTATAGCCTCTGTCAAGTCTATTGCAGTCACTCGAAAAATACCTAGCGGACCGGCCGCAGAAGCAATTGTTTCTTCTTCTATTCCAGTAAATATGATGCAGGTATGATGTTTAAAGACCTTGAGTTTTGATTAAACTGCTAACGCGACGGAGCATGGAAATCATTATGCCGTTAATTCATGAAGGCACGAAACACCCTAGGACTAGAGGAAGGCTGAGCAAAGAACAACCCTTATGCTTTCTTTTTATACACCTACTCCCGCATATTGTGGAACACCAATCCCTGCCCAAGGTAGAGCCTCAACACCGCTAGAATCTGAGCCCGTTAATGAGTCAGTAGAGGTATAGTCTGTAGTAAAGCATGCGGGAGAGCTACTCGAGTATTGTATATTGCTCGAGGAGCCTTGGCCTGAAGCTGATGCTCTTAATGTTAACGTCTATCAATTGTGGAGTGAGGCAAACTATAACAGAGCCATACCAGCGGTTAGGAGACCAGATCCCACCGGGCCTGTTATAGGCTCAGAGTCGTTCATAGAATCCAGTAGTTTCAGTGATAGCCAGGTACCGGCTGGTGATCACAGCTATCTGTTGCAAGTGTACCCACCTTCTGGCTACTAAGGAGGGGATCTATTCATGAAGAGCCAGACTGACGAGTCTGGGTGCTGTCAGTGAGTACTGGATCAGCTAAAGAAAGGTCTCTATGTGCCGGGCATCACCATTAACCTTCAGAGCAAAGATAGCCACTAACGTAGATGGTATTAGCTATGCTCGGGAATAATTTACAATGAGTTACAGCTCTGCAGCCATCTAGGGTCGACCACGTGAGTGGAGAATCGTTTAATGCAGGCCCGGAACTGTGTGACAGCCAGGCTGCAAGTGATCCTTCAGCCCGACTAAGAGTGACTACTCTAAAACTGGAAACACCCGCTAGCGCTTAGTAGGAGCGGGGTAGCGGAGGAATTGTTTCCGCTCCAGAACAGGGTTTTCACCGGAACTTAGTATGAGTAGTGGAAGGCAGGAAACGAGAGATTTGTAATATAAATACTCATCTCCATTTCCACCCACTAGTTCTAGCTTTCCTCATCATCAGTTGTAACAAGCTGATGAAAACCCTTAAAATTATTCCAAGTCTACTAGAAGAATCATTTCTCTCTAAACCTAACTTTTTCTTCTACCGGCCCTCTTGATTCCTATACACTTATTTAGTAGAGGCAGAGCCCCGTGACACAAATGACCCTTTCAATACTAATATAGCATTCTCTAAGCCAGTATGGAGTGAGTTGAGTGTTTCGTGCACCTTTCGGAGGGCTTTAATAAGCTTTAGCTATCAGTTACTAGATTCAAATTCAATGTTCGTGGACGAGATCGCACCTTGTTTATGCTATTCAGAATTACATGGCAGATGGACTTTTTACGGCCTGCACGATGAGAAAACGCCGGAGTCAATTAGTAAGAAGGCATGCTTTCTTTTTGAAAATGACTGTTTTATTAGTGACCCTGAAAATTATACCGTAAAGCCTCCCCAACCGTCCTACGCGCCTTTGCAAAGGTGCTTACAGCCATTACACTGGCCGACGTCACCTTTGGACCTGTAAAACCGTGATTGTCATATTTTTAAAATATTACAAAGGTGATAAGATGCGTGGAGCAAAGGATCCTAGTTTTATTGATGACATATCTACAGCTTTTGTTAGCCTAGTTTGCATTACAATCTAGTTTATTGTGCGATGTTGAAAAACAGGCATATACGTCGAGGGGTTAAACTTTAATCAGCATCAGAATCCAGATATCATGAGTACATCTCACCAAACCCTCTCAAAGGCTCCTGCTAACTTCAAAATACCCCCAACTACTTATATGAGGATGTTAAATACGTGGGAAAAGAGAAGTAAGGAGAATCAGGAGGGCACGCTGGAAGTTATAAGAGAATCGATTTGCGAGAAGGTAGGTCAGAAAGGCTCATGGTGCCTTGTGTGAATATTGATATGCCTTTAGGTTGAAGAATTGAGAGGGCCTAAAGAGGTTGTATCTAAATTGGGTTTTGAGAAGGATGATGTTCAGTTAGGCGTGGACATTGCTGCGTAGAGAGCTTCAAAAGCGCGTGGAAAGAAAGGGAAGGCACCAGCAATATCCACTAGGGGGGGAAGTAATTTGAGGGAGGTGGAGGTGGTAAAGGCTCCATAAGTTTTCACAGAATTCCCTTCCGCTGCAATTCTTTTTTTGTAGCTAGTATATGGGCTTTTTTTCCGGGTTTTGTTATTATATATAGGCTAGTGTATATTATATCAATCAAGGTGGTTTTTGGGCGTCCACTGAAGTTTTGCAGAATCTCTAGGGATATCAGGAGAGCGTGGGAGATCATGCTTAAAAATCAAGAGTCTCTAGAGATATCAAGCGGGCTTGGTAGACTCCTAGGAGGCGGAAGCTAGCTTCATCACGGGGCTTATAAGAAGTGGTCTGTGAAGCGTTTACAAATGCCAAAAGAGACTCCAGGAATGAAAATGAGTTACTAGTATGGATATCCTCGGATATTTCAGAAACACTCTGAAGAATCTAGCAAAGCTTCCGGAGGACATCGGTGAGAGTTAAGGGGGCTCCGGAAGCGTCGGTAAGAGTTCTGGAGATTCTCGTACGGCCCGTTGACCTCCGGAGATCAAAGGTTTAGCAGGTGCCCTCAAACGTCTCCTATACCTCCTGAGCCTCCAGTAAAGCCTAATAGGCTTGATGATGGGTAGGGTTTATGCTACGAACAATTATGTCCATTTCACTGACTGACAGACTGAATTTCAAGTAGGTATAACTGAAAGTAGAATTATTTTTTTGGGGTGGATGAACTAGAAGCCCATATATATTATTATCGTATCTAAAAGCGTGGTTAAAGCATGAAACCTCAAGGGCATAGGGACCTCAATATAAACCCTGGTCAAATAAATTTCGTGAACCAAGTGATATATCAAAACGTCAAAACGCCAGAATGTCAGTACATCTGTGATGGGGGCTCTGCCTCTACTAAACAAGAGTGTAGGAAGCAAGAGGGCCGGTAGAAGAAAGAGTTAGGTTTAGAGAGTAAAGATTCTTCTTGGTAGACTTAGAATAATCTTAAAGGTCTTCTTCCGCTTGTTACAATTGCTAATGAGGAAAAACTAAAACTAGTGGGCGGAAGTGGAGATGAGTACTTATACTCCCAATCTCTCGGCTTTCCTGCCTTCCACTTCTCAAACTAAGTTCCGGTGAAAACTCTGCCTTGGAGCGGAAACAACTTGAATTCCTCCGCTACCCTGCTTCTCCCTAAGCGCTAGCGGCTGTGTCCGGTCCTAGAGTAAGCACTCTTAGCCAGAGTCAAGGATCACCTGCAGCCTGGCTGTCATACAGCTCCGGGCTGCATCAGAGGAGTCTCCGCTCCAGTAGTCCACCCTTGATAGCTGCAGAGCTGTAACTCATTGTAGATTTTTCCCGGGCATAACCACTGCCGCCTGTGGCAGGGCTGTCTTTGCTCTGAAGGTTAATGGAGATGCTCGGCGCTTAGAAACCTTTCTCTAGCCGGTGCTCTATTTACTCACAGGACCCAGACTCGTCAGTCTCCCCCTTCATGAATAGATCTCCTCCTTAGCAGCCAGAAGATGGTACACTTATAGTAGGTTGCGGTGTTCACCTACAGGTACCTCCTTGTCACTGTAACTACTGGATTCTATGAATGACTCTGAACCTATAACATGCCCAGTGAGAACTAGTCTCCTGAGCGTTGGTATGGTTCGGTTATAACATCAGCATGTTAGGAGGCCAGGACATGTCAGGACCTTAAAGCTTCAGAGCGGTGAGGGGAACCAGGGCGACCAGGACGTTAGGGTTGGCATAGAGTCAGCACCGTTAGGACGATCAAAATGATCAACCAGGCCGGAACCAAGGGATTAGCAGGAAAGGAGGTTGGAACGAGGTTGAGACGAGGCAAAATGAGCCAGGGAAGAGATCTGCATGTTGTGACGTCCCAAATGTTCCAAATGCAACGAGACAAACAAATTTTTTTGAACAAGACCCGGCTCGTGTGGACGTCAAGCCTTTTTCGTTGATGATTCTGTTTGAGAGCGGAAACAATTCTTCCACTACCCCGCTTCTTCAAAGCGCTAGCGGGTGTTTCCGGTCCTAGAGTAAACACCCTTAGCCAAGCTCAAGAATCACCTGCAGCCTGCCTGTCATACAGCCCCGGGCCTGGATTAAATGATTCTCCACTCAAGTAATATACCCTAGATGGTTGCAGAGCTGTAACTCATTGTAGATTATTCTTGGACATAGCCACTGCCACCTACATCCAAATTACCTTTGCTCAGAAGGTTAATGGAGATGTTTGGCGCTTAGAGACTTTTCTCTAGCTGGTTCTCTATTCACTGACAAGTCTCAGGCCCGTCAGTCTGCCCCTTCATGGATAGATCTCCTCCTTAGTAGTCAGAAGATGGATACACTTACGGCAGGTTGCGGTCCTCACCAGCAGGTACTTTCCTATCACTGTAGCTACTGGATTCTATCAATGACTCTGAGCCTACAACAGGTCCGGTGAGAACTAGTCTCCTAACCGCTGGTATTGCTCTGTTATACCACGGGTATCAATAATATTAGCGGGTCCAAATGTTCCCACCTTGAAAGAGTTCACAACAACGACCTCCCTTCCTTTCTTGCAGTGGCAGTGGCGGTATCCTGTCTTGGCCTGAATATCAGCCAATCACGTCTTGCAGTATAATTGTCCAATGACTCGGGTGTCTCCAGACTTACCCTTAACGCCCGGTACTCGCCACAAAATAAAGTCTGGTGGTTTTTCATGTACCTCGCGACGCAACGCAAACGTGAAAAGCATAAAAAACCACCAGACTTATTTTTTGTGGAGTAGCAGATCGTTAGTCGGAACATCTTGTAGCATTTGTAAGGTACCTTCATGAAACATTAAACTTATGTAATCTAGCCAGCGTACCACTCCGTAACCAATTTTATCTTGCATGGAGCAAGAGCGAGGGCGAATCGGGACCTAGCTGTGTTTCAGTGGGCGTGCCTCAAATTGGTAAACCCCCAAGAACAGGCTTTTTATTGCTCGAGCAACAGCACCAGGGGTCGAAGATGCAAGCATATAGTAGAACACCTCAGAGATTCAGACGGAAACGGATATTCACTGATAAGTGTAGATTCATTCTTTTGCTGCATGTGCCACGCAAATGGATCATATCATTCGCCCATAAATCGTCGGCACACACAGGCTGCGGGAGACGAAGCGTGGGAGGTAAAATATAATACCTAATCTACATAGGTATGTAGGAACTGTTCCTGCAGATTACTTGTATCCCAGGCTAAATATTCTTAGGTGCAAGAGGAGTGACTACAGAAATAGGGGTGGGTAAACATAACACAGCGCTTCTCGTTTAACCTTTTCTCTTCCCTCCTCACTCTCCCTCAGTCGCACCCTCACTCGCTCCCTCACCCTCCCACAGACTTTCCCTGGGTTCAGTCCCTCCACACTCCTTTGTCTGAGCTGTCATTTGCCCATTCCCCTCTTTGGAACGGTTTCCCCACTTAATCTGACGTCTGCGCTCAGCTGTCTGTCTTTCCTTGATTGTGTTATCTCTTGTTCTAATTTTTTTGCTTGCTTGCAGTGTGTGTTAACTAAGATTTTTTGGAACTTTTTTTTACTACCTCTTCCTTGTTGTTTCACTGCCATATATTCTGTGGCCGTCACTTTTTGTATCCTTCTATTTTTGTCGCTTTTCTACAATTACGGCTTATCCAGCATCTGATACATACATATTCCTTGGACATTACTTGGAGCCTCAATTTACCATTGTCTCTTGCCTGCTCTATGGTACAAGGAACAATCAAGTCGCAGAGCTTAACGAATCTCGAGTTTTATGGAAATGAACAGCCGTCCTCGTCGCGCTGCCCTCCATCAGCGCTCAGATTCCGAAACGAACGAAGTCCGGACGAATCCTTCTATCCACAGCAGTAATTCGTCCGTTTCACAAAAAGCATCTGACGTTTCAGCATGGGTTCCTCATCCAGTTGCAGCCTCTATATCGAGGGACAGCACACGCTCGAGTTCGCACACTACAAGCACAAACAGTAGCCGTGGGCCCTCGGGATCCATCGATAGTTTACCTCCAGTTCCTCCTCTAAAGATCTACAAGAGAGAATCTACCTTTATCATACCGCGAGATCCACCAATCATTACAACCAGGAAGTCCGAGAACCCAGACATTCTGGTCTGCCCGACACCATCCCCTAATACAATTCCTCCGAAGGCGCAGACATTTCCAAAATCTATTCTCAAAAAACCTTCTCGGCCCGCGCTTCCTCCGTACACAGTTGAAGAATACAACGAAAAGTCAAATTCATGGGGGGAGGGCAGTGTCCAAAGCCCTACAAACTCAGAAGTGTCTAGAATGAATTCCCACACAATCCGGATAGTAGAGAACAGCGAGGACAGCAATGATGAAGGAAGTGAAGATGGCGATGTGCTTGGGGGGCTTGTCAATCGTCAACACTCTGTCTCTATTTCTCCGAGGGTTACACCGTCACCGCGATTGGGCGAGTCGAGCGCCCAAAGTGTACGCATAGTTCCTCCGCAACCTGCTCCAGTGCGTTCTCGAAGCAATGCCTCCACGGAACGTCCTGGAACCGCTGGTTCTCTTCTCGCTTCAGCCAAACAACTTCCAGCGTGGGCAAGGTATGTTCCCGTGCTTCTTATCAAGCTGCCGGGCAAGCTATCATATGTTACTTACACAACCTTGTCACTAGGTATTTCTATAGTAAGAAAGGAGGACGAGGCAGTATCATTATTGAGCCCGAAATACCCAGATACGGAAATGAAGACTCAACAGAGCGCACTGTCAAGCATCAGCAAAGTGACGATTCAATGCAGATAACAGAAGTTATTCCGCCAGGCACATTGTATCAAGGGCAAAGGCAATGTGGTTCTTCGGAGAGCGTCCCCGGTGTAGACTGGGTAGGCTCGAGGACTAAAATCATGGACGCCGAAATTGCGACCCAATGGTCGACGCCACACCTGGACCACACACCCTTATCCAGGTTTGAGACCATTGACCGCCAACTTGTACTGTTCTGCCTAGGGTTTCTTCTCCCAATGTGTTGGATAATCGCTGCGTTTCTTCCACTGCCTGAGGTGCATCGGCACAGCTTCAAACAACCAGTTTCAGGTGTTGATCAACCATCCAACTACATTGTCGATGTGGAGGTTGGTTCAAATAATACTGTGAGACAGCAACGGAAATATGAGAATTCTAAGTGGTGGAGATCTGTGAACCGAACAATGTCTGTTGTCGGATTGCTCGTCATCGGTGCCATAATCGCACTATGCGTTCTTGCTGCAACAAGTGGTGTCTAGTTGGACAGTGCTTCTGTTTATCCTTGGATTTTGCCCTATATTACTCTGGTTGGTTTGGGCGGTATTTTCTTTTCTTCCCCATTCCCTGCTCCAATCGTATATGAATACCCTTGATCTTATGTTTCTCATGACTTAAATGACTGTTATGTTGTGCCATTTGCCATAATAATACAGCAGGGCTAGGTACCTTCAAAGATGCAACAGGTGATGAAGTTACAACTTCCACATGTGCTTCGCGTAACTGTAATACAGCGTGGCTCCATAATGCTCCTGATTCTGATGATAACCCTTTGTATATTTAGGGATATTTTGCCCTTGTTTTATTTTCAAACTATTTTTCTTGTTAATATGTTCTATATATGACCCCCCCCCCCCTGTTTTGTATGGAGGGATACCTGGGTTCAACTCCTTAGCCCTGGTGGTGCGTAATTGATGTAAGTCAGGTGGGGGAGGGGGAGGGTGGGATGATGATGAATCGATGGGTATATTGGATGGAATGAAAAAGGTTAGTGTAGGCGCTTTTGAGGCTGGAGATGTATGAATGTTTAAAGACGATATGATTGATACCACATCTGGATGTGGCGCGCAGGGCTTAGGGCTTCCAGCGGTAGTTAGGAACCGCTATTTTCAATCAAAATAGATGCCAAGCACTAGAGTTGTGGCCAATAACTACATGTACTCGCCAAAAAATAAACTCTAGCGGTTTTTCATGTCCCTTGCGACGCAACGCAACCGTGAACTACATAAAAAACCGCCAGACTTTATTTTTTGAAGAGTACATGTACATGTACCTATATGTATATGCATGTACATACGACCCGGGCATTATGTCGCTTGAAAACGACCGGAACAACTATGTATGTACTCGCATATCCAATATTTATCGGCGCAACCTTCAAAGCGCACGGAAAATTGAGGTTTTCAACAGGACATAAAAGTTTCCACAGATATACCAAAGCTTGACTGATGAAGTATGATATAAGTTCAATGCAGGATATCGATATATAAAATTCCTGGCCTAATTGGAATGGGGGTGAAGTTGTACAGAAAAGCAGTAAAAAGACACCTTTGAACACCATTTGCCGGAGGACTTCCCCTATGTGAACAAGGCCTATAATTAGCATGAAGACTCCTCCTAGCATCTAGATAGAACATACAGCAAAACCTATCATAAGTCCACCCCCGTAGTGGCCGAATTTTGCTGAAGTTATCGTAGGGATAGAATTTAGAGCGAGGTATTTGCAGCAATCTACAGGAATCGTTCCCTCTAACCGCTGGAAGTATGGTAGGGATGGAATTTCGAGAGGGTGGAGTTATGATAAGGTTTGCTGTACATACTATGAGGGGAAATGGGACAACTCTTGGAAATTTGTGCCCTTTGGTGTGTTTTGCTAGTTGCGCCAATACATATTGGATATGCGAGTAGCTGTCACCCCCCCTTGGGCAACGCAACTTCCAGCCCGTCTGCGGTGCGAAACTTGCTTCTAAAAGGTCAATGAGATATAGAAGACTATTGTATCTTAATCAGAGAAATTGTCCCCCAGGGCTAGGTACGGCTACTAGGGATGCCGACTAAAATTTTGATCACGTGTAGGTTAAATAATATGTAGGAACTGGTATGCCTTTTCCCACCCTCTAGGTTCCAGGCGGCATTGCTAGTAGTATGTGAATGAGACATAATGAGTGGATGAATTTTGGCCTGAGCGAGGCATCTTTCCCCTCCCAATTTTAAGAGAGGTGGTCTCTAAATGCAGAATAGAACAAGCAGGGAGGAGGAGGAGAGGGGCAAAAAAGCTGTTGATTTGCTCGACCCCCACCGAGAGGAAATGGGCTTTATCTATCATATTGATATAGAAAATATTCTGTCACGCTGTCGACTATCATGTGTCTGAAAAATACTTTAAAACGAATATTTGTACATACATCTCGGCTAGCAACCTGTATTTAGTCTCAGCAGATGACTGAGTGTGAAGACAGATGCCAAACACCCGCGTCGAAGAAAGCCATTGCAAAGGCTAACCCTCTTTCTTTCCTTTCGAACTTTGCCTTTTAAGCCCTGCCGCCCATGTGGTCTAACTGCTTCACAATTGTCTTCTGAGAGTCGATGAATCGATTAACACAATTTTCCAGGCAAGAGTTTTCACTCTTGTCAATTCCCGTGCCGATAATTTTAGACGTCATACATTTAGACCAGCACATCTCAGTCAAGTTATGAACATCTGTTACGGTTTGTTAGTGAGGTTTAGACATAAATAAGTTTCGCAATATTGGTGAAGAACTTTGAAACAATGGGTGATTTACTTGTCTGAAATTTTGCTTTCTGCTGTTCATTCTCAATGAATTGCTGCAACTCTTTGCGGTCTTTGTCGCTGAAATCGGCCATGCTAGACACTGCTTGGGAATCCATTATATCGAGGAAGTAAGAGCGGTGTTGATGGGCGAGTTGGGTAGGTGGTTATCGAGAAGAATGTGTTTTTCCTAGCATGTGGTTCGCTACGCCAAGATACAGCAAGGCGCTAATATTTCTTTCGCCAAGCCACGTTCAGACAGGGCGAGTGACTGCAGGTGATGCAACTGGTTGCTCAACTTCTACAACAATCTTATATTTTCTCAACTTCGACAAAACTTCAAGTTAATAATTTCGTGTGATTATTTCTATGAACTTGAGACAGAGTGTAGCTCGTCAACGAGGACTGACCCAAAATTTGGTAGATGGCGACTATTGTAATAGTCAAAATATTGGTCAACGCTTGCTGTTAAATTATGCTCTCTAATGGACGAGACAGTTTATCCTAGAACAATGGTTTTCTATTTTAGGAACTATATGTATTTCACAAAGAAAAATACATTAGATAATTCAGTATTTTTTCCTCCAATGTAAATTTCAAGTTAAAATTGAATATTAGAGATTGAAAAGAAATGGTTTTGTATATATTAACGAATTATATTGCATCCAGTCTTAAAAGTAATTGTGAGGAAAATACCAAGTGTTTAGTAACTACAGAACAAAGCTAGATATCACAAATCTGTTTGAACCAAGTCTGAATCATTCTACAAAGAAGATTTTATCTGATCAGGTTTTTGATATCTATCTTTGTTGTGAAATTATTAAAGACTTGTGGTTTCCTTCCTGTTTCATATAAACTTGTGTGTGTTATACAAATATGAATGAATATCTTCTATAGCAACGAGGAAGCTCAATTCAAATCATACTATTGTTTCAAATCACAATCCAACATATCAGAACGCCCCGCTGACACAAGATGCGTGCTTTCATCACGTAAAGTTCAAGAACGGCTGAGAAATGTTACGGCCTTGGCGTTGTTTTACGAAGAGAAGTTTTTCTAGAGTTCGTAACGGCGAGATAGACGATCTCACGACGGGTTAGTCGACTCAAGATACCAAGAGAATACTCGCTCATGGCCATTGACATGATCTATGACGGCGAACCATGAAAGACAACCGGCGTTTCTAATCCATAAACGAAGCGAACTACTAAGATGAAGCCCGAACGATATATATTCCAAACTAAGAACACAACTATAATAACCGTAGATAACTAAAGACAAACAATATAACACCCTAAAGAATGCGAAGGCTATGTAGAAAAGAAAGCGAAAGAGAGACAAGCGAGAGAGAGCCCATATATATATCCATCGCCGAGAACCGATTACTAACCCGCGCGACGGAAACCCATAACCCAAAGAAACCTCGACATAAACGAAACCCGAGAATCGCGTTAACCGAAGCCGCCGACACCTTTCCCCGCAGCCGTAAACCTAGTAACGAACGCCAAGTTTTAAGACGCCGTTATATATATTGTTTACGAACATCGAAACCAAGCCGACCATCCAAGTTAAACCTGGATTAGAATGCGGCCCCTTTATAGTGATCGTCGAATTGCTAGCTCACGACTACGGTTGAACCTCCCCGCCACGACGGCGACATCCTGTCTTCCACTTTTTCCGCCGCTCTGCCTCGTAAAACCCCATCTCTGTCGAAAGAACCCTCCTCCCTGTCCGAAGTCGGAGGTGAACAGTGAGCGTGAAGCCGACGCAATCCCTGACCAAGATTATGCATGACAGCTCCAAAGATTTTATTCGAGATACAGCCATTTACCTAATTCTCCCAAGAAATTTCCCCCAACAGACTATCGAACACGCTCCGACTCGATCGCGATTTCCACCATTGTTATCCACTCGCTCTTAAACTCAGCAAGGAAGTTTAGGGCTGGCGAAGACCGATCTATAATCTGCCAAGACTTCAGACATGTCACTTAGGCTTTACCGCACTTTTAACGCTGGTCGTTTATCTTGCTATATTCTTTGCCATTTGTAATCGCGCTGCTCATGCTTCTATGCTTCGGCCACACATAAGCTTAGTAATCGGTTCTCGATGATATATATACGGCCTGTCTCTCCTTCCTTCTCTTCCTTTCTTCTCTAATCAATCTTCCTATCCTTAAAGTGTTATATTGTTTGTCTTTGGGCTTCTACTTGCTATTATAGTTGTGCCACTAGTTTGGAATATATATCGCTTATAGTTATAGTTCCTTCCTCCGTCTCTCGAATCCATTGCCGTTCGGAACTCACATTAGTAGTTCTCACGTTTACGACTTCAACCCGGCTATGTTTTGCCTTTTCCGCCTATGTAATTCATACCAGAATTCGCTGTTTCTATTGCAGATTTTGTACCCACTACTTTCAGACGTTATTTACGTTATAGTCCCCGAACTCTAAAGAGCTTCCCCGCTCTTCGCTAAGTAACGCCAAGATCTCCATAACATGGATAATGGGTACGTGGAGTGTGCATGTGGAGATAATTATGTACATAGCATTATAGAGTAGGGCAGACTATGTTCCGAATAAAGTCGTTTCTGCCAAATCACCTCATTCTGTCATTGCTAAAAGGGAATCTATCAAGTAAAAGATACTTTTGGTGATATAAGGCGAACTCAATCGAAACATTGGCGAGCTCAAGATGCTCCAAATGAACCCTATATTAATATCAAGCGGGTATCAAATGAGTCCAGAACGTAATATTTTTGTCCCAAATGGCTCAGGCAATCGTATGATGCTGGAACTTGGGTTTTAGCGTAAGAAAATCTATTGGACATTCAGGTCACTCAGGCCATATAGTGTGTTGAAGCGTCATGGGACAAGACATAATTTTCTTTTGATGAAATTACCAGGAGATTCGGTAGACTGCAAGAAAAATAGTATCTTGCCTATATTTACCTTACAACTGCCTCTTTGGTAATTGTTCTAGTCTAGACCAAACCTCACGAAGACACTCCATAACAAATGATTATTTAGTATGATGATTAATCATCTAAAATGAATATCACAACCTCTGTCACCTGATGTAGTACAATATGGTCAAAGTATATTGTAAGTATTACAATATCAAGGCTGGTAAAAGTATATGATCATCAAAATTTCTCTGTAACAACAAAAACTATCAGGAAAATATTATATATACTAGACTTTCCTAACAGTCACCTGAGAATTTCCTGAAACGTTGAAATATTTTCTAAGGCTTCTGAAATTCCAGAGAGATAATACCTTTCTAAAACTTGCTGATGCAATATATTTTTAATTAAAGGATATGGTATGAAAGAGAATTGAGAGTGAACTCATTCTATGACTTTAGATTTTAATTAACTTGTATTTTGGTTGAGGAGATAGAGTTTGAAGTTGGGTGGTTTTGGTAGGGAGGCAGGTCAATTTTTACCCATACAAATTGTTAAGGCCAGATCAAAATCGGTTGAAAATACCTCTGTCAATCACCATAAAGCACTCGATATTTACAGCAAAGGCCATGACCTGTTATCTGTGAGCTCAAAACACTCCTATATAGGTGATAATTTACCTGATGGAGATTTTTTCCATGTGCCAAGACCGACTCCGATATCGTGTCGCCCACCATATCGCGACTGTATCATGCCTAACCTTAACTATAATGAACACCCCAGCCCAAACACAACAACCATAACGTATCATTCCCAATTTTGTGATCATGGTATACGTTCAAGAGGAATCTCCTCGATTTACATCTCTCCATGCTAGTCTTGTTTCAATCTTATACACAATAAGCTATGTCGGTATTCTTTACCTCAGTCCCCTCTCGCGCCCCCACCCCTCCTTTCCCCGCGACTCTCCCACTGTCATCCGGATCCGGATCCGTGCTGTAACGGTTGTCACTATTGCTGCCCTGGCCGTTACATCAATCATCACTGCCCTGACAACACCAAGACGATCGTTGTCAGAAGTTCTCTCCTTCCTAGGCCTATTGTCGCCGACGCCTTCAAGTATTCTCGACCTTTTCAGGTCTTTGCTTCTCACCGCAATTTTATTCACGGGTCCACTCGTGCGGCGGCTATGGTTTGATGTAGTCGACGATGGTTGGGGGGGGGTCAAGGACGATCTGCGGAAGATGTTCTACACCTGGACAGGCTGGAGAAATTATGTAGCTGTATGTTTCGTCCTTGGCCCATTATCCCATATCTCCGTTTCGACAGCCATAGTTTCAAATTTGATACGACGGAGGAAAGCTTAACAGTCATAACCGCTCATGTTATTTTCGGAGAGCCAGGATTAACCAGATTTTTTGATCTTCAGGCGCCCTTTACTGAAGAAATTGTGTTCCGGTCATGCTTGGTACCATTGCATCTTATAGCGGGCAGATCACCCAGCGCTGTAGTATTTTTGTCTCCACTATACTTTGGGATAGGTCTGTCCCCACCCCTCCTTATGCAACCGTTTCCTGATGTTTTTATTTTTAATCTAGCACACATTCATCATGCCTACGAGTTTTACCTAAGCCATCCTAACTCTCTTCTCCTCACCATCGCACGCTCGCTAATTCAGTTTGCTTACACCACCTTATTCGGCTGGTTCGCGACATTCATTTTGCTTAGGACAGGGTCTGCCTGGGCGGTGATTGCCGTGCACTCTTTCTGCAACCATATGGGTCTCCCTCAGTTAGGAATGGTTGATGGCCCTAAATGGCGATCGGTGGTTTATTTTGCGGGATTGGTTGGAGGTGCTTGCGGTTTCTACAACCTTTTGTGGACATTGTCGGAATCCCCAAACGCCATGGCATTATTCAGTTGAACCTTTGAACATATCATACTGTTTCTCGTTTGTCAACATATTACCATGCTTTGAACATGTGCAGAAAAAATCTATTCAGATCTAAGAAAACTTGTGACTTGTGCCCAAGCCCTTCTCTGATCATTTAGGAACAAAAAGTTCTGGGCGCATGTTTATTTTTGATAATTTTGCCACACAGCCTTTGAGTTGTAGGAGAGTAGAAACCCCCTCAAGGATGCGCATATGTGTGAATCCAATTTCCTGACAACCTGTTAAAAACCAACAAGGGAAACAGAAAGGAATATTTCTCACTTTAATGAAATTTAACTTGGCATGCTCACTCAAAGTATCAATAGTCTTCGTCACCCTAAACATAGTACTGATTATATCAACAGCTGAATATCCTTTATCCCATAGTTCCTCCAATTGTTCGAGCGCCGAGTCAATCTTCCCGTCATTGCAAGCCTTGATCATCGCTTGGACGGCAATCGGGTGTGGTGAGTCCACAACCTTAAACACATTGTCGCCATTCAGAAAGCCAAAGCCTGCTACGGTGCTTTGTAGGTTGTTAATTGCCTGCCTCATGTCCCCTTCTGCGGAAAATATTAAGGCCGCAGCCCCATCATCTGAGAAGTTAACTTTCTCGGCCTCACAAATTTCCATTAGTCGCTTGAGGACTTGTTCATCTGTCAAACGTGAATATCTGAGGATCGCGCAACGGGACTGAAGTGGTTCAATTATCTTGTTGGACTGATTACAAGCAAAAGCGAACCGGGTAGTGGCTGAGTATATTTCCATTGTGCGGCGGAGGGCCTGCTGAGCGCCAGCAGTCATACTGCGGAGTAGTCAATAAATTTTAAATGATACCGGGGTATCCGCCAAGGCATGTATGTGTATGTATGTACCTATCAGCTTCATCAAGGATAACGATTTTTTGCCGACCAGCTGGTAGAGTGACCTTTTTTTGCGCGAATCCCTTAATACGGTTCCGAACGACGTCAATTCCACGTTCATCAGACGCGTTTAGTTCAAGTACAGCCTCTCTGTAAGCATCACCTAATAATGCGCGAGCTAGACAAAGTACTGAAGTTGTTTTTCTAAGCTTAAAGGTTAGAATACTAGAGGTGTACTTGAAAGAGTTCAGAGACAAACCCGATACCCGGCATCCCAGAGATGATGAGGTGAGGCATATTCCCATCCTTTGCAATAATCTTGAGACGTTCAATCGTTTCATTATTGCCCACGATATCATCAAGCAGGATAGGTCGGTACTTTTCAACCCTTGAAGTACGCTAGAGTTAGTTAAGGCGCAGTGAGTTGTGTGGGGATGATAGGAATATCGACGAATGCGCCGTATCACTAAACTATTAGATATTAGGAACTTAGCTCACCACGGCAATTCATAGGCAGGAGCCGACGAGGGTGTGACATTAGTAAAGGTTCCATGGCCGGTTGATGATTCTCCTCCCATGATTGTAGCTTTTTTATTCCTTTCCAGTCTTTCCAGTTGAGATGTATTGGGTTGAAGGTATTAGTGTGGCCCTTTGGTGAATAGAAAGGAATGCGTCGAACTCGACTTGGCGCCAACCCTGAACGACATCTGTCCCCTGCTAGTAAACAAACTGGTAGGTAACACGCCGGTCTTGGCCACTATAGGCCAATCAAAGTGTTTCTTAAAGTTGCTGCTACATACCGCAAAATCTCAGTTCATTCGAACGGTTGCCAAGAGCGGTGTTGGCTTCTGATCTTGTGTAAAAGGCTCTGATTTCTTCCTTTAAAGGAGATGTTTTTCAGCTCCTCTGCAAAGCCGTGCTCTTGGCAACCGTCCGAATGCCTTCGTCTGTTTTCGAGGCCATGCAAAATTACTTGAAGTAGACCTAAAACCTGATTCCGTCACGCTCGTCACCCCTCCTTCAGCAGATCTTTTCTTGCTTGGAGAAGATTTATTCACTTTTGGCAGTGTGACAGGCCCAATAACAGCTAGCCTGTTGAATATCTCCACGCTAAAAGGTCGTGAAAACCAGCAACAAACGAAGACATGAACTGAGATTTTGCGGTACTCTAGAGATCACCATGTAGGGTATAAATGGGTATAATAATGTTCCACCTTGGCAAGACTGGGCATATTTTACATACAAAAACACCCGTTTTCAAGCTCTAATAACTTCACCAAAAGAATAGATAAAAGAAATCTGTCTAGAAAATTTACAGGAGCAGACTTTACCTGGACAGATCTTTGATATCTGGCTTAGTTGAGAGATTATTAGCGCTGCCATTTTTACCGTCACCTTTAGAGATCGGGCGCGCCATACCATCCCCCAATTCGTGCTTGCCCGGTATTAAGCAAGGCCAAGACCTCCCAGTGCGCCGTTCCGGACCGGAGATTTCTACGGAGATTTCTGCGTCAAAGTGTAGCACTGATCTGCCCGCAATGGTCCTTTTGTCTCATATTTTCCTGATGATAAATCGTTTAAAAAAGAAAAAAAGAAGTCAAGACCAAAAATCTGGAATATAGCCCGTAGATGTCGGTATGAGATAAGGTGGCTCTAGATTTTAGGGATCTCTTTAGGAGGCATCATACGGCTAGAGATCAAGAAATAGAAAATAATGAGTTTGCGGGTTTGAGGTTATGCTAGTGTTCAAATGCGGCAGAAACCTGTAATGGGCTGGAAATCTCACTTTTATTCATCCCTGCTTCACACTTCAGTTTATGTTTTTTTGAACCTAGGAAAAGATGAATTGTTGACCATCATCTAAAGTTTATCGTGACATTTTTTATAATTCCATTCCCCATAGTCTTGTCTGTTTTTATGAGTGGAGATTTCAGGTCTCCAAATCGACATTTTAGACCTCCAGTAGGTGAGCACTCTGCAATGCACAGCCGGGAGGCATTTCCTCTGCATGACCGTGATTAAGTGTGACAGTGCAGCGACCTAGGGTCTACATCGCAAACTCTCTATTAACACTGTTTTAGGCAAGTGCCATCTCAAAAGTCTGGCAACAGGGGTAATATCTCCAGGATACTCGCAGTGCCTAAAGTACTCGCATGTGGGTACATCAGGTATATAAATCCTATCTAGTTAAGAACCTTCAAGCGCTAAGCAGATAGGTCAGGTACACACTTTGTTTGTAAGATGTTGGTCCACACGTGCCCAAACGAGTTTTTATTTATCATGAGGGCAGTTCTCCTGCTTGAACTGATGGACTACACTCCCTGCATGGTATTCTTCTTCTGCACATGATTGGAATAGATACACTTATGTACCTACATGTACTTTACGCAATTCTTTGGCGACTTGGCATAACCCAGCTAATGCAGCCAAGGCCGATCCGCGGGTAACCTTTTACGCTTCCAGTAACCCTCTACCATCCGTCCGGAATCTGCCAGTCTCTCGGGTTCCCCTGGCCTTCTGCTCCGCTGCATTAAGCTCCTAGGTATTACGTTCAAGTACTTCATGTAGGTACTGATGTCAGAAAAACCATCATATGCAGCTTTAATATTACCATTGAGTTTGCACCACTGGACTTGGGAATTATGCGAGCTGCCGTCGCAATCTTCAAAGCCATAGCAAGCCGAAGACCCGTGAACCTCAAAGCGTAGAAACGATGAAGGCAGCTTACGCGGACGGCCCACCAATACTAGGATCCACCCACTCAGCAGGGCTACAGTAACACGTATCTATCCTACCCTATATCATAGTTTGGCCGCCTCACTCAATTACCATCTACTCTTTGGTTAGATAATGTGCATCAGGTGGCATTGCCACCTCCATCAGCCTGTGTTTTATTACAAAACACTTTTTTATTCTTTCTTTTTTGGCTCTCGATCCTCGACGACCTACCGAGGTATACATACATATTTAACTGTCCTCCCCTTCACATCTCACTCGATACCCTATTTCTTTCTGGTGATTTCATATAAGTCTGGGCCTGTTATCTCAACCTAGTGCAGTCACCATCCCCCAATCTTCACCCCATATCCTTCGTTATCAAGTCGCTATTTTATTCTTGGCTCCTTACCACTCACTACACTGTTTTATTGGCCTGTTCTGGTTCTCAATTCACCTTCTACAGCAGATAGATCTGAATAGACATATCCAATGGGTCATATTGCATGGTGGTTTGCCACTTTGGCATTTTTTGATGGAGTTCTTGCTGTAAATTTGTCTCCGCCCACCGGTTCAACTATGCCACGTGCCTTTGGATTCGATAAGGTTAAGAAAAATCTGGATAATGTTCCAAAATTGCGGAAAAGAGCAGATACAATCCTACAACGCTTAGATAACATGGTATACTCTTTTTGAGTCCCCGTCATAAATCCCTCCATGAACTAAGAAGTTTCATATTTAAGGATTATTTATATTATGCCAATATCAGTATTGGTACACCGCCGCAGCAATTGCGTTTACAGTATGTTCTGCCAGCCAGATGAAGAGGATAAGTAAATAACCTACGTAATAGTATCGATACTGGTTCTTCGGACATTTGGGTTGAAAGCGTGGACTCCGCTTTATGTATGCAGCCAACCGATCCATGCGGCTCTACCGGGACTTTTAATTATAACGACTCTTCAACATATATAAAAGTCTCAGACGATTTCAGCATTTCCTACGTTGATGGAGAATACGCAAAGGGTGATTACGGCAAAGATATATTCCATTTCGATGACGGCTCAAACGTCACAGGCCTTCAATTCGGTATTGGACTTAGCTCCAGCTCCAGCGAGGGGATTATGGGAATTGGCTTCAATCTCAACGAAGTGCAGGTTCAAAGATTGGGCAAGGCGCCATACAGAAATTTGGTTGATATGATGGCCGACCAAGGACTTATAAAGTCTCGGGCGTATAGCCTCTGGCTTAATGATCTTGGTATGCTTTACAATTATCAGGACGTAATTCAATTGCGGCAATACGGCTAATATGTCTTTAGACGCCACAACTGGGCAGATACTTTTCGGGGGCGTAGACACAGCCAAATTTCATGGTTCTTTAACGACACTTCCTATCGATAAGAGGGAGGGTGAAACCAAAGCCAGAGAATTTGCAATTACTCTTACCTCCGTTACGCTTGTCAATGACGTTGCCGATACTCTGACTATAACAAAAAGTGGCTTTGAGGTCGCTGCTCTCCTAGACACAGGATCTACATATACATACTTACCAACGGACCTTGCTGCCGCGCTGACAGATCAGGTTGGCGCCCAAACGGTTGATAGCCTTGGGTGTTCTGTTGTGCCTTGTGATGTTAGAGGTTATAATGGTAGTATTACATACGGGTTTTCTGGAGCAAATATCACGGTGGCTTTGCGCGAGTTGATAGTTGATGCCTATGACAACGAAGGAAACTTAGCCACGTTTAGCGATGGTACACCTTTATGTTATTTCGGTATCCTAGATGCTGGCGGTGGTTCAAATGTTCTTGTGAGTATTTATGTATTCATATTGTTTAAGGCTCCTCTCACTGATTATGCCAGGGTGATACTTTCCTTCGGTCAGCCTATGTTGTTTACGACCTCGACAATGAGGAAATTAGTCTCGCACAAACGCTATATAACGTTACGGAGAGTAATATCCTCGAAATCGGAACTGGGAGCAATTCTGTTCCAGATGCAACAGGGGCCGCTAGCGCGGTCACCATACCTGCAACAGGAGAAGGCGATAAAACAGATACGGTACCAAACGTTACGTCTGGGTTCCTCACTATGACAGGTACTGAAGCAACGTCTATGAGTACTTCGGGCGGTGTACCTTCTTATAAGTCACCGATTGTGATTCCTATCTTCGTAACAACAGGCTACATTCTTTTGGTCTGCGTGTGGTAGAATTTCTCTTCTTTCTCTCATTGTTCTTATTTTCTACATACACCCGGGAGTTATTTCCTTTAGGATTGGACTTGGATTATGTATACTGCTAGTCCACTTGGCTTCTCTCTCTCTTTTCTCTCTTTCTTCTCTCTCCTTCTTCTCTCTCTTTCCTTTCTCTTCTTTTTCTTCTGGAGTTTATGCCCAGGTGTTGGGATGGCTGTCATTCATTATGTTAGACCTTCTGTACAAACAATTACCCACTGTTAATATTGGATATAGACGGCTAGAAAACGGAAGACGAACTATTATGATAGGAATTAAATGTCTTTTATGTGATGCGGAACGAATTTTGCAGAGTATCTACTGTTAGCTTGAGGCCGCGCGCCCTTGTGATTTATAGGCCGGTTTCTGCCAAGTAATTGCAAGTATAAATGTATGTGTACAAATCACATATGTTTCCTATCTGCACAGTTTATGAGCAGGTCTGGGTTTATGTATTGTACTCAACCTTTCAGTAAAGGGTCGTAAATTCTGTCTTATTCATGGCCCTTTATTGAAAGCCCTTAGTCTGTCAGTAAAATATATTGACCCCCCAAGAAGAAACAAATTTTCTGCGGCTTTACTAATAGATCCCCTTATCAAATAGTAGATCCCTCATACAAATTTAATCCCTCTATTACCCTTCGTCTTCCAATAAAATGCTGCCCCCAAAGAAAAAATAAATCTAGTGTGGCTTTACTAACATATCTCGTTATCCATCCATACAAATATAATTCCTCTGCTAATAGGGTGCAGAAATTGACAGACGAAGGGATAGGGGGTCAGCATTGACAGGCTAAGGGATAGTGCATGAAGATTCATCCAATATATACAAAAGCACATGTGTAGACGACCTCCCTAGCCACTCGGACACCCCCCTCACTTGATTGAGATTGGTTGAAAACAGGTACTGAAGCCACTTAAAACGTTGATCTTTTCTTTTCTATCTTAACTGTCCGAGTGAGGGGGGTGTCCGAATTGCCCGGGAGGTAAAAATATCTCTACCGAGAGAAACGACCACCGGGCCGTCGCGGCGAGTGGACCATCATTCACAGTACTCAGACTGGCCAGTCACAGTAGAAATTTATATATTCACCGCAAATCTCCCTAGTTCTATCTGTAAATTAATATCCCGTTGATTGAATGGCCGGATTCCATTGCACAAAGGACCTTACTGAAAATTCTGATCATCTAATTGATGACTGAATATCTGATTGGAAAGCTTTCGAGGAATGCCAAGTTAATATTCATAAAGCATCACTCGCATAACTAAACCCGTTCAATACAGCTGGTTTTATATGTATCCCTTGCGCACATAGTGAGGTCCTGTACTACTTGATAAATAGCAAACTTCTCAAACCCTGGTAGGGAGCTATTTAATCTTACGGGAGCGACATATAAAGTTTTGAACCTGTCGACTCTAATTCACTAGCCTGCGTACAGCGGGACCCCGATAGTAGCATACAATTAATCCTCCCAAAGAAACTATTAAGAGAAAATCTGCGTAGCCCATTAGTAGCATATTCTTATGGCCACAATAGAAATATGTCATTTTTATTAGCTGTCCTAGCCCACGTTTTCAGTCTTGACCCGCGCATATATCATTATATTTTTTGCAATCCGTAACTGTACACTATTGTTCAACCTATAGACAATTTTTACGCCACTAAGCGTACTAGTACTATCTTTCAATGTCGGAAAATTCAGCCAACCCTATTATAGGGCCCCATCACCAAGCAATTCCATAATAGAGTGATTTAGCCAATTCCTGTTTTTCAAATTTGGTGCTCAAATTTTGAGGTCTTGGCAGGATTTTCAAACCAAAAAGTATAGCCAAGAACTAAATATTAAGATTCAGGATTTGTTGGCCAAATCCCTCTAATTGCTATACTATTCATAGAGATCAAATGTAAGAGCTTGTCTATTACAATGTGTTGAGAACTACACTGCCAAGAGAAATCTTTGATCATGAGTCTCATATATCATTAGGATCTCTGTTAAATTCTCTGAATTATCTCATTAGGACATCATACGAGTAAATAAGGTATCACAGATGGCTCTAAGACCTTGCTCAATATCCTACGTAGCAATCAGGGAGGTGGAGAGCCAAGGTCCACGACGGAAGCAGGAACCGTTTACGTATACGAACCGAGGGATGAGTTCGATACCTTTAGTATTCGGGGACTATGCGGGCCCCTCGAGTTCACAGGGGTGGGAAGTAGTTCGAAGTTCGTGGGCGTACCTAAGTACTGAAACAATAATGTTTCTTAAAGACAAAGAAAGTTGCGTGAAGAGAAAAGGAAAGGAAGAGAAACTAATACAGGTGGGAGGTGAGGTTTCTATATATATTCCAGTAATTCCTTTGCTTACTCATCCATAGAATCTGATAGAAGGGTATAAAAGATGTGATACAAAGCGAGTGACTCATTAATCCGGTGATCGCAGAACCGAGCGGAAAACCATAGAACCTTTGCTGACAAATGGAAACCCAACTAAACCCTTTTCCTTCACGCTTGCATGTGTCTTCATGCTACGCCGTGATATATACCTAGGTCCCCCGCTGAGGCCTAGCTCCTGATAGGTTTAGGCTTTCGTGAGTACCTATCGTGGAGGTCTCCCACGAGTTCGGGGGAGTGTTCCAGGTCTTCTGGTAGCTGCCAGGATGGTTCGTCGTATCCGGTGTATCGTACCAAGTATTTCAGTTTCTCACGATGTCGGTGGGAGTCTAAGACTACGTCTACTTCCCATTCTTGTTCTCCTTCGATCTCAACTGGGGGTAGAGGTGGTTGACTCTGACCGGGTACCGGGTCTTCAGCGGCTGGTGATAGTAGTGAGACGTGGAAGACTGAGTGGACTTTCATTGAGGCGGGGAGGTTTAGTTCGCAGGCGTAGGGACTGACTACTCGAGATATAGCATAGGGGCCGATTTGTTTCCAATCCAGCTTCTTGGACGGTTTCTTGATTAATAGATTCTTTGTAGACAGTCATAGCTTGTCTCCAGCCATGTAACTCGGTGCCGGGACCCTGTGAGCATTGGCCGATTCCTCCTGAATCCTGTGAGCTCGGAACATTTCCGCTTTCAAGAAGTCAAAGACTTGGGATATATCTCTTGCTAGTGTGTTGGCTTGGTCTTCGTTGGTGGTAACTCCATGCCGCAGAAGGCCGAAATTCATTCTGGAGTTCAATCCATAGTTTGCTTGGAATGGTGACATGTTGGTTGATTCGGAGACGTGATTATTCGTTGCGAATTCAGCCAAGAGTAGGTAGTCCACATAGCCACGGAGATATTGTTCTATGCTGGTATTGATCCTTTCTGTTTGACCATCTGTTTGAGGGTGGAAGGTTGTGGAGTATCATGGAGATATTTCTAGTCATTCGCATAATGCCTTCCAAAAGTCTGATATGAACTGTGTGCCGCGGTCTGAGACTATTGTCGTGGGTAGCCCATGTAGCTTTCAGATGTTTTCAATGTACATCCGAGCCACATCCCTGGCATTGGCTTCCTCTGTAGTGGGAATGAATTGTTTCATTTTTGTTAGGCGGTCAACAACGACGAGCATTGCATTATACCCATTGCTCATTGGTAACCCTATGACAAAGTCCATTGAGATGTGGCTTTGAGGGACTTAGAGTACTCTTGAGCTTCGATTTGCCTTGCTTCTTCGGCAGACATGGCAGTTCATGACGTAATGATTTGTATACCTACGCATGTTGGGCCAGTAATATTCGCGGCTGAGCAGTTCGAGGGTTTTTGCTCTGCCAGGATGTCCTGCTGATGGCTTGTCGTGGTGCTCCAGGAGTAGTTGTAGTTGAAGTTCTTCATATTCGGGGACATATATTTTCCGACGGTATAGGAGTAACCCTTCATCGTTTTCGGCCCAATCGGCGAGGAAGATTAGCTTTGTCTACTTAGTCCTGTTTCTGAGCATTTCAAGAATCTTGGATGGCATGCTATCAATTTGGTAAGCTTTGGTCATTAACTCCTTCACAGTGAGCATTCCTTCAGCGGATTCATTTGATAAAGAACCCGCTAACAAACTTAGCTTAAAATCTAAATTTTTCTTCTTCAAGATTGTTTGGCTTTGGCATACTAGGCGTTCATCCCCCTTCTTTGGTACGTCGCCTGACCTTCTGGTGAGTGCATCTGGCTTGCCTCCTTGTTTTCCTGGTCGATACTGGATTACAAAGTCAAATCGGGATAGGAACTCTGACCAACGTGCTTGACGTCGGTTGAGAATCTTGGTCGTCATGAAGTATTCTAGGTTGCGGTGGTCCGTCAGTACCTTGATTGGGTATTGTGCTGATTCCAGGAAGTATCTCCATTCTTCAAAGGCCCGAATGATTGCCAGTAGTTCTTTATCGTATATCTCGTAGTTACATTCGGCTGGTGAATGTTTCTTGGAGAAGTAAGCGACGGGGTGTAGTATTCCTTCGTCGTCTCGCTGTGATAAGATGGCCCCCGATACGTAGTCTGAAGCGACCGTTTCTACTATTGCTGGTCTATCTGGGTCCCAATGCCGTAGTATGGGTGCTGTCGTGAATGTGTTCTTGAACTTTTGGAACGCTGCTTCGGCTTTGTCTGACCATAACCATCTGACATTCTCTTTTGTTAATGCTGTCAGGGGGAGACCACTTTTAAATACCCTAGGATGAAGCATCTGTCAAAATTCGCGAAGTCTAAGAACTCCTGTACATCCTTTAAGCAACCTGGGGTTTCACAATTTCGTATTGTGGAAACTTTCTCCTCGTCCATCTTGGTATCTTCAGGGGTTAGAACAAATCCTAGGTATTTCATGGACATGCCATTCGCACTTCTCCGGCTTAAGGTGTACCTGGTTGTCGCTCGGAATTTGTAACACTTTGTTGACATCCTCCTTATGTTCTTCCAGGTTGTTGGAGTAAATTAGTAGGTTGTCCAAATATGCTGTTGCGAAATGGTCTAGGTAAGGTCTTAGTATGTCGTTGACACAATGTTGGAAGGCTCCGGGTGCGTTGGTCAATCCAAACGGCATGACTACGTATTCAAAATGGCCGTATTGTGTCCGAAACGCTGTTTTCCATTCGTCTCCCTCTTTGATTCTGAGTTGGTGGTAACTATCGCGTAGGTCCAGTGTGGTAAAATACTTGGCCGATGACATGCCCGCGAAGGTTTCTGGAGTCAGTGGTAAGGGGTGCCTGTTCTTGATTGTTACGTTGTTTAGTCTTCGGTAATCCATACGCAGACATAGTGATCCATCGGCCTTTTTGACAAAGAGTACTGGGGCACCGGCTGGGGAGACACTGTGGCGGATCCTTCCTTTGGTAAGGTATTCGGCCAGATAATCTCATAGGGCTTGACGTTCCTCCCTAGTCATCCCATACATAGGGCCGAATGGTGCTGTTTCGCCTTTTTATAGGTTGATAGGGAGGTCGTAATTTGTTCGGTGAGGGGGGAGTGTCGACACATTGTTTTTGTTGAGTAGATGTAGGAAGTGTTGGTGGTTGAGTGGTACTAGGTCGAGATGGTTGCCTTTTGTTGTCGGCAGGATGTCGTCCAATGCCTTCAGGGTGGTGGAGTAGAGTTGAATTCCCCTACGTCGTTTTTCTTTGATTAAGGTTTTAAAACTAACAGTTGAGATGTGAGTGATTGGTTTGGTGGGGGGTTCGATAGAGATTCCTCTAGCTCTGACAGGTTTTTCTTGAGGCAATAGTGTTTGAGGCAAATAGGGGAGTCGAAACATAACTCCTTGGTGCCTGGTCGAATGGTAACTTGGTGCTTTCGCATCCAGGGTATTCCCATTATGATAGAATAGTACCTGAGTTGGGTTACAAAGAGGGGAAGTTGTTCTTGGTGTCCATGAATATCCAGACTTAATGTGACGGTGTCTGTAACTTTTGCTGATTTTATGGGTCTACCATCAATAACGTCGATTTGTCGAGGTATTTTGAGAGGGGTTGTAATTAATTTGTGGTGGCTTACGAAGGATTTATCTATGAATCCGTAATCGGACGCTCTAGTATCAATGAGGGCATATGATGGGATAAAAGAATCTTTATTTTGAGAAATTGAACACGTTACGATTAATTGATTCCCATCCATATCCTTCTCGAAAACTGAAAACTCAGAGACAGAAAGTTTAGAAAAATCCTTAAAACATCCCCGAGCTGAACCACTCAAGCCAGGGATAAATCTTTTAACCCCTCATCGCCGGAGGTCTCTTCTTCCACCTCGGAGTCTTCCTGCTCCGTATTCCTAGTTCTAATGAACGCTCCTCTCATCCTGGGAGCGGTATTCTGTGGGGGTGGTGCTTGGGGGCAGTCCTGTACTAAATGTCCAACTCCGCCGCAATAGTAACACCGGCCCTCGGCCCGGCGGGCATCTTGTTCTTGGGGGTCTGGGTGTCTGCGGCCGGCAGAGAGGTCCATAGGTGCGACACCACCTGGCCTTTGTGAGGGGTGTCCCGCTGGAGGGAGGGCAGCACGTGGCGCCGCAGTGTTACGGAGGTCTTGGCGTTACTTGGTGAAGAGCAGGGAAGCTCTCTATAGTTCGGGAACGAGGAGATAGATGATCTCGCGTACGAAGTAGTGGACTCGAAGATACCAGTAGAGCACTCGCTCTGCGGTCATGGGCTATGATCTATGGACGAAGGGAACCAAGGAGCACAACCGAGGTTCGGGATCTATGGAACGTAAGGAACTACGAGTATAAGTTCCGAACGACTATGGGTTCGAGGGAGGTAGGAAGGAACTATAGTAACGCGAACGATATATATATTCCAACTAACAATATAACTATAATAACCGTAGAGAACTAAAGACAAACAATAGAACACCCTAAAGAACAGGAAGGTTGCGTAGAGAAGAAAGGAAAGAGAGACAAGGAGAGGACAGGCCTATATATATATCCATCGCCGAGAACCGATTACTAATCTGTGTGACGGAAACCCATAGAGCCCAAAGGAAACCTGATTACACATGAAAACCCAAGAATGCTTAACCGAGTTGCTGACATCTTCTCGTGCAGCGGTAAACCTAGTATCGTAACGCGAAGTCTTGGCACGCCGTTATACGCAGGAGCCAGGGTACGGGGTGCTGGGGCAGCAGGGCCAAAGGTTCGGGTGGTGGGTCCCGCGGGGCCAGAGCAACGGGGGGTAAAGCGGGGGGTTGTGGCAGGGGCGTGGTAGCGGGCATTGACCTTTTGTGTTTTGCTGTCCAGGCGTTGGAGCACCCGGGCAAATTCCTCGACAGTTTCTGGTGTTACTTCATGAACCATGGCCCTGTTGAGTTTCTCATTGAGCCTCGTTTCCAGGGCCTCAATGTTCCCAACTTCGTTGTAGCCTGCTTCCGCTGCGTATCTTTGGAATTCAGCAAAGTATTCTGAGAAGGGGCGCTTGCCTTGTTGGATTCTTCTCAAGTTGCGACGGGCTGTGCCTACACGGTCTGGGTCTCCAAATACTGTTTGTAGAATTTCAAAGAGCCTTTCCATGGATGGGAGGTTGACGCCGGTGTGGGTGAGGTAGGGGAATTGGTCGGCTACCGGGCCTTCCAGTTGCAAGATGGCGTAGATGAGTTGGTCTTGGCCGTCTGGGAAGTGCTCAGCATTGCCGACTAGCTTGAGACGAAGTTGGTGCTGGAAGAGGGGGAGGGCTCGCCTGCCCCCTTTGAACTTCTCTGGGTCTGGGAGTTTCTCGGACTTGGTTGAGGTTGCATGGAGGGCGTTTGTGCGGTTGCGACCGGTGAGAAACCGGTTTTGGCGGCGGGAGCTTCTGGAGGGGAAATGGCAGGTTCCTGAGGAGCGGGGTTCCGAGCTACGGCGAGATCTTCTAGCGCCTTTGTGAGGGCTGTCTTTGTGGTAGTCAGTTCTTCTTTGGCCTCCTCTAGGTTAGAGTCCAGCTGGGCCATGTCTTCCTCGAAGATCCTTCACGCATCGTCCCCGTCTGAGATGATTTCCTGTAGTTCGTTTTCATACTATTTCAGACTTCTTTGTGCTCGAATCATTAAGGTATGCAGGGCCTGTATGGGCCCTGACGATACTTCACCGAAGTTAGGGAAGGTTGTCAGGAAACTGTTGATGTCTGCTAGGGTTGCTTCATGGGTATTTTGGTCTATGGGGGGAAGTCTGGCTTGTGATATGGTAGTCTATGGTCCTATGGTATCGTGGAGTCGTGGAGGTTGGCGTTGGAGACGCAACGTTAGTATCACGGATGGATCTAAGACCTTGCTCGATATCCTATGTAGCAATCAGGGAGGCGGAGAGCCAAGGTCCACGATCGAGGCAGGAACTGTTCACGTATATGAACCGAGGGATGGGTTCGATACCTGTAGTATTCAGAGACTATGGGGACCCCTCGAGTTCACAGGGGTGAGAAGTAGTTCGAAGTTCGTGGTCGTACTTAAGTACTGAAACAATAATGTTTCTTAAAGACAAAGAAGGTTGCGTGAAGAGAAAAGGAAAGGAAGAGAAACTAATACAGGTGGGAGGCGAGGCCTCTATATATATCCCAGTAATTCCTTTGCTTACTCATCCATAGAATCTGATAGAAGGGCATAAAAGATGTGTTACAAAGCGAGTGACTCATTAATCCCCGTGATCGCAGAACCGAGCGGAAAACCATAGAACCTTTGTTGACAAATGGAAACCCAACTAAACTCTTTTCCTTCATGCTTGCATGTGTCTTCGTGCTACGCCGTGATATAAGAGTATTGCTATTGTAATATAATAGCACAATAGAATATTTATCATCAAACTATTATATGCTTTAGAAATATTTGACAGTCCCTTAAATCTGCTGAAAATCTTCTGACACTTCGAAAATAGATATTATTTGTGACAGGGCTCTGCCTCTACTAAACAAGGGTTTAGGAAGCAGGAGGGCCGGTAGAAGATGAAAGTTGGGCTTTAGAGAGTAAAGATTCTTCTTCCGCTTGTTAGAACTGATGATGAGGAAAAACTAGAACTAGTGGGTGGAAAGGGAGATGAGTACTTATACTGCAAATGTCTCGGTTTCCTGCCTACCACTGCTCAAACTAAGTTCTGGTGAAATCTCTGTTTTGGAGTGGAAACAATTCCTTTGCTACCCCCCTTCTTCTAAGGGCTAACGGGTGTTTCCGGTCCTAGAGTAAATACCTTTAGTCATGATCAAGAATCATCTGCAGCTTGGCTGTCACACAGTTCAGGGCCTGCATTAAATGAGTCTCCGCTCAAGTGATCTACCCTAAATGGCTGCAGAATTGTAACTCATTGTAGATTATTCTCGGGCATAGCCACTGCTGCCTGCGGCAGGGCTATCTTTGCTCTGAAGGTTAATGGAAATGCTTGACGCTTAGAGACCCTTCTCTAGCCGCTCCTCTATTCACTAACAAGACCCAGTCTCGTCAGCTTGACCTTTCATGAATAGATCTCCTCCTTAGTAGTCAGAAGGTGGGTATACTTGCGGTAGGTTGCGGTCTTCACCAGCAAGTACTTTCTATCACTGTAGCTACTAGATTCTATCAGTGACTCTGAACCTATAACAGGTTCAGTGAGAGCTAGTCTCCTAACCATTGGTATTGCTCTGTTATACCATATTTGAAAAACTTATTGATGTTCAGAATTAAATTTTCTAAACTGCTATACATTTCGATTGTGTAAGTGTGAAGTTTATTCGATATTGATAATGAAGATCCAATATAGATATGTCAAATAATCAATTATTTGTACTTTGTTCACTTCCTCTCTTTCTTCTCTATTTTGTCTTTTTACTCCAAATATTAAATTTTTTTTTTTTTTTTTTTTTTTTTAATTCATATCTATTCATGTTTCTAGGTACGGAAAGTTCGTATGCAGTATAAACTATGGCGTAAAAAGACCTATCCCCAACACATTTTTCGGACGCAGTTAGGAAAATCAAAAGGAAAACAAAGTAAATTTTCTACCGAGACTTAATGTCAATGCCACTTGTATCTCATTCTCTGGGTCTGATACGGTTCTTAAGAGTGACTTGACTAAACAGTGAGCCTTGGCAGGTGGTAAGGAGTTGCATGGCCAGCTTATGGCTGGAGGGTGAGTGGTATGGGGCTGAGGGGATGACCGAGTTTACTGTTTTCTGGAGTCTTGTCGGTACATTATCGGCGACTTTCTGGTGAGGATACGCTGCCTGGAGTGGTGTATGGTGGTTTAGTGGTCGATGTACATGTCACCTGGGGGGTTGATTGAGATTTGTGGGGGGCGGATGGTGGGGCGGGATGGGCATTTAGGGAGGAACGCAAAGTGAGGACCTCCGTAGTTGACACATTTGGTGGGGGAGACTTCGTAGCAGTTGGAAATGGGGCTGGAGTGTCCCTTGCAGGTGTCGACGGGGCACCTGTGGTTTTTGTGGCTGTGTGGGAGTGTGCAGATTGAGCAGGTAGGGGTTGCCTGCTTGCATCCTTTGGTATTGTGGCCGAACTTGCAACAGTTACGGCATTGGGTTGATGGAGAGGATTTCCACATTTCTATACAGTGGCGTGGTCTGGAGAAAAGGCGGATTGGGTTTTTGAAGAGGTGGGCATCTTCTTGTCTGACGGAGATGACCACTGAAGAGGCTTTTTCTGGTTGTGGACCGCGTTATCGGCAATCAGGAAGCGTGTTGTTCTAACGGACGACGTCGTGACTAGGCAAGGGGAGCGACTCGGGGTACGCTTCGGAGGGTAGGGACTCGGGGACAGGCTTGATACTGTCGGAGGGTTTCAGGAACTAGGAACTGAAGGGTCGGGCTGGTTACCGACGAGGATAAAGAACCAAGATATATTCAAACTAAACTCCTACTTAACGAAAAAAAAAACGTTGCGTGAAGAATAAAGAAAGAGAGATAGGAAAGACACCGGAGATTATATACAGAAGACCCTTCACGCAACCGAACCCCGAAAAAACCCATAGAAACACCACCGATTTATCATCACACCACTCCGAATAGCAAATTCCAGGGAAGAGAGAAAATATACAAGGAAGAACTGTGCCGTAGCAACACCTGACGCAAGTGACAACCAAATAGGAAAAGCCTAGCAACCCATTACTCATACAACCCTGCTCCGCAGCTGCCTTCTTGGTAGCGGTAACGGCTTGGACTTAGCCTGTCGGCTACGGTCCGTGATAGTAGCTCCCTCTCCAAGATCGAGCTCCGCGAGAGCTCTGGTAGGGTTCGGCTTGGTGGGGTAGAGGCGATGGAAGCTTGCCAGGAGGACCGGGGAGTTGGAGATGTTCTCGAACGGTTCCCACGTCGGGGCGTCGTAGCCTTTCCATCTCACCAGGTATTGGAGGTTCCCATAGCGTAGTCGTGAATCGAGAATTTCCTCGACTTCCCATTCTTCTTCGCCTTCGACGATAACCGGGAGTGCCGGAGGGGGTATATGGCCGGGGAGGGGGTCAGCGGCACAGGGCTCGAGTTTGGATATATGAAAGACTGGATGAATCTTCATGGACGTAGGAAGGTCGAGTTCGTATGCGTATGGGCTAATAATCCTTTTGATCTTAAACCTGCCTAGGCGTTTCCAATCGAGCTTTTTGGAGGGCCGAGTAGTCTGAATGTTTTTTGCGTTTAGCCATACTTCGTCACCTACTCTGTAAAATGGTGAAGGGAGACGGTGTCGGTTCGCATTCTCCTCTTGACGTGCTTGAGCATATTCCATTTCGGCTTTGAGGGCATCGTGAAGCTCTGCGAGGCGGGTAGCCAATGCATTCGTGTCCTGTAGTTGGCCCAAATATGGTGGCAATACCAGTGTTTCAGTGAATCGAGGGTTGTAGCCATAGTTAGCCGCGAAAGGGGATACTTGTGTGGTCTCTGATACTGCGTTATTGGCGGTGAACTCGGCGATAGGTAGCCAGTCAGCCCAGTCATCCTGTTGGTAGGAAACGTAGCTCCGAAGGTATTGTTCCATGACTGCGTTTGCTCGTTCCATCTGTCCATCCGTTTCGAGGTGAAAGGCTGATGACATGGCCGCGGTGATCCTGAGTTGTTTGCATAGGGATTTCCAGAAGCGGGATGTGAACTGGGTACCACGATCCGAGACTATACTGGCAGGGAGCCCGTGTAGTTTCCATACGTTATCGATAAATAGGCGGGCTAGTTCCTCCGATCCCGTAGTGATGTTGCAGGCGATGTAGTGTGTCATCTTGGATAGACGATCCACAACCACCAAGATGGCATCCTTACCACGACTTAGGGGCAAACCTGTAACAAAATGCATTGATATATGAAGCCAAGGTCTTTGGGGAGCTGGGAGGGGTCTTAGTACTCCGAAGGGGGCATGGCAAGCTGTTTTGCTTCGACTACAGGTGTGACAATTTCGAACGTATCTGTCGACTGTCGCTCGCATCTTGCGCCAGTAGTAGGCGCGGGAGAGGAGTTCGAAGGTTTTGGGTTTACCCGTATGTCCGGCTGCCGGCGCATCGTGGTGTTCTCGGAGGAGGTGTAGCTGGAGTTCTTGGTCGTCTGGTACATAGAGCTTACCCCGATAAGTTAACAAACCTCGCCGAGTTGAGCATTCGGCCAACGTTATTTCTCGGGACTGGGTGTCCTCTCGTTTCAGGGCTTCTATTATCTTGTTCGGTACTGGGTCTTTAGTATATGCTATGTCAAAGAGTTTTTTAAGGGGAGTCGCATCTTCGGCGGCTTCATTTGTCAAAGAAGCCGCGAACAATTTTAGCTTGTGATCAACGTTTTGACTCTTCAAAACCACTTGACTCTGATGCAACAGGCGTTCATCCCCCTCCTTAGGCAGATCTCCTGATCTCCTAGTCAGTGCGTCTGGTTTTCCTTCCTGTTTCCCAGGCCGGTATGTGATTTTATAATCGAATCGGGATAGGAATTCAGACCATCGGACTTGTCAGCGATTTAGGTTCCTTGTTGTCATGAAATACTCCAGATTTCGATGATCGCTTAAGACCTCTATGGGCTCCGCTACTGATTGTAGTTCTGATCTCCATTCTTCGAAACATCGGACTACTGCGAGGAGTTCTTTGTCATAGATCTCGTAGTTACACTCAGCCGGGGTATGTTGCTTATTAAAATAGGCGACCGGGTGTAAGAGGCCATCATCAGCATATTGCGAGAGTACACCGGCTGAAACATAGTCTGAAGCATCAGTTTCCACAATGGCTTTCCTTTCGGGGTCGAAGTGACGGAGAATTGGCTAAGAAGTGAAGGCGATTTTTAACTTATTAAACGCTTCTTCACAGGCAGGGGACCAGATGAAGGGGGTGTCCTTATGTGTCAGTAACGTCATGGGGCGACTTATCTGAGCGTAGTCCTTAATGAAGCGTCGGTAGAAGTTGGCAAATCCCTGGAATTCCTCGATCTCTTTCACTGACTTTGGACTTTCCCAATTACGGATCTTCTCGACCTTACGGGGGTCCATTTTTAGGTCTTCAGTCGTGATGATCAACCCGAGGTACTTGGTTTCCTGTACGTGGAACTCGTATTTCTCGAGGGTACCATAGAGGCCAGCGGCAATCAAGGCCTTCAATACTTTTCGAACATGTTCCCGGTGGGTTTCCAAATCATTACTGAAAATTAGGACATCGTCTAGGTAGGCTGTGCAGAAATGATCTAGATATGGACGTAGGGTGTCATTGATGAAGTGCTGCAAGGTCCCAGGAGCGTTGGTTAACCCAAAGGGCATTACCTTATACTCGAAATGGCCGAGACGGGTTCTGAACGCGGTTTTCCATTCCTCTCCGGGGGCCATTCTGACCAGGTTGTAGGCTCCTTTGAGGTCCAGTTTGGTGAACCATTTGGCCTGGCTCAACATGTTGAAGGTTTCTTTGGATAGGGGTAGGGGGTACCGGTTCTTGATTGTAATCGCATTCAGGCCTCGGTAATCGATACAAAGGCGGAGGCCACCATCCGGCTTTTTGACGAATAGAACGGGAGAGCCCGCAGGGGATGAACTATGGTCGATGAACCCATTAGCCAAATGTTTATCGATGTATTCCATCAGGACCTTTAGTTCCTCTCTGGACATGCTGTACATTGGGCCGAAGGGGGGAGTGGTGCCAGGTTGTAGAGGTATTGTGTTGTCGTAAGGCCGGTGAGGAGGGAGCCGGTTAGCTTCTTGTTCCGGCATGAAGGTTAGACAGTCAAGGTATTCTCGCTCCATGAGGGGGATTGGGTTGTTGGGGAGGTTCCCTGAATCTTTTGAGAGGAGCAAGGCATAGACTGTGAGTCCCTTTGATTCTTCCACGAAGGTAGCAGCGCTTACAATTTCTATCTCCAGGTCATGGGTACGTGGTAGTGGAGAGGAGATGCCTTGGATTTTGGTGGGGGAAGAGTTGTCATTACAGAGCCGTAGACAGCGTGGGGAGTCGAAGGTGATGGAATTACTCGCGAAGTCTAGTTTGGCATTGTGACGACGGAGTCAAGGAATGCCAAGGACCACGGGGTAGTGTCCTAGTTTAGTAACAAAGGCAGTTATATTTTCGAAGTGGCCAGAGACACGAAGGGAAAATTGGGCAGTGTGGGTGATTTCACCGGAGGAGATTTCTCTCACGTCGATGACCTGAAGTTTACGGGGTTGGGGTAAGGGGTTTAGTACAAGATTGTGGTGGCATGCAAATCTCTCGTCAATGAATGCAATTCCAGAGGCTCCAGTATCTACTAATGCGTATGATTTAACAGATTTATTTTTATCGGACAGGGAACACGAAACAACAAGGTGATCGTTATCTGATAAACCAACAGCAGAAGAGATAGAGAAACTAGAAACCGAAAGTTCTTAATAAAGTATCGAACAAATCACGAGCAGTGGCGGAATAATTTAAAGCAAGTAGCTGTGTGTTCCCATTTCAGCTAGCTGGGGCAAAGTGAAAAGGATTATTGGAAATTACAGGAGCACCAAAGGAATCATAACCCGAAGAAGCAGAAGCACTAAGAGAACCAGAAGGAAAAGATGATCCAGAAGAGCCGGAACCAGAAGCAGCGAAGGAAGAAGAAGAAGAAGAAGAAGAAGAAGAACCCAAGAGACCAGAAGAAACGTTAGAAGAACCAGAAGTAGAACCAGAAAGAAGAGCACCGTGCATAGTGGCAGCGGCTCGGAGAGGAGGGCAAGAGGCAGGGCACGGCGAAGAGTCGCAAGACTCAGAAGAAGACCCGAGCCTCCACAATACATGCAGAGGCCTTGGGAGATGCGGCGGGAGCGCTCAGCAGGGGACAAGGGACCACGGGTGCGGGCACGGAGGTTAGACAAATCCATGGGGGCTACTCCCCCAGGGCATGAGAAGAATGAGTAGAGAACTGGGGGGCAGGAACAGGGGCAGAAATGCGGGAGGCTGGAGCTTGAGCACGTGGGACAGAGACAGAGAAGGCAGGGCGGGAGCGAACTTTTGCATCCCTGATGCGATTGTCCAACTGTTATAGTAGGAGGACGTACTCGTTCAGGGTGGTCGGGACCGCATGGTGGATCATTGCCTGGTGGAGATCGTGGGAGAGGCCCTGAGTGAGGGAGTGTTTCTTCGCACTCTCATTTCATTCGATATCTGCGACCAATCGCTGAAACTCTGCGTAGTATGCTGAGAAGTCTCGAGTTCCCTGGGAAAGAGTTTCCAACTTACCCTCAGTAGTGGCTACTCGGTCGGGATCTCCGAACGCGACTTCCAGGATTGTGACAAGGGCTTCTAGGTTGGCGAATTCGATTTGCTCACCTCGTACCAGGGGCATGACTTGATCTAGGGCTCTGCCCGACAGGAGGTTGATGGCATATACGAGTTGCTGCTGGGGAGCAGGAAAACGCTCGCGATTGGCCACCATCTTGAGGCGGAGTTGGGTAATGAAGGGGCGGAGGGCGGTACGGGACCCATCATACTTGGGGGGGTCTGGAACTTTTTCGGAGCGGGCAGCTACCGGGGCAGGGTCGGGGTTAGCCGATCCCTGTAGGCCTGCCGGAGGGGGTGGAGGAGGAGGAGCGGAACCCTGAGTGGTTCGGAGGAAACGGATGAGTTTACGTTGTTCCGCGATGTGGGAACGCAACTCCATTACCTCACGCTCTAATTTGGGGATGGCTGCCGCGGCATTTTCAGCGTTGGCTAGGGCTGCGCGATCCTATTCTCTCTGGGTGCGGATATTTCCAATAGTGGTTGCTAGGTGGGTAAACAGTAGGGAGGGATCCTCTGCGTACTGTTGTTGAAAATCTTCGAGTTCGTACCCACCTACCGCCGCAGAGGTAGTTATGGTTTCACAGCATGAGTCAATGAATAAGACGCAACGTAATCTAACGGATGACGCCGCGATTAAAGAAGGAGCGACAGACGCCGGAGAGAGAACTCGGGACGCTTTTGATACCGCCGGAGGGTTTCAGGAACTAGAAACTGGAGGTTGGGTTGCATCGATTTATGGATAAAGAACCAAGATATATTCAAACTAAACTCCTACTTAATCTAAAAAAACGCTATGCTGAAGAATAAAGAAAGAGAGATAGGAAAGACACCGAGATTATATACAGAAGACCCTTCACGAAATCAACCCCGAAAAACCCATAGAAACACCACCGATTTATCATCACACCAATTCAATAGCAAATTCCAGGAAGAGAGAAAATATACAAGGAAGAATCTGCGCCAGAAGAACACCTGACGCAAGTGACAACCAAATAGGAAAAGCCTAGCAACCCATTACTCATGCAACCCTGCTCCGCAGCTGCCTTCTTGGTAGCGGTAACGGCTTGGACTTAGCCTGTCGGCTACGGTCCGTGATAGTTGTGTTGATGGAGGCACCAGAGGCTAGTGTGATGGCTTCTGGAAGGAGAGTGTCTAGGGCTTCCTTGTTTGGGAGGTCAAACAGAGGGATACCATGGATGACAAAGTCGATGTCCGTTGGAGCAGATGTGAGTTGGGAGAAAGAGTTGAGAGTGGTGCCAACTTCTTGGTTGATGATGGCAGTGAGGGCTGTGAAGAAAGGGGAGTAGGTGGTGGTGGGGACAGATGAAGGTGCTGTAGCGGTGATAGTGCTTCAGTCGTTAATGGTGAAGGAAAGGGAGGTGGTAGGGGCTTTGAGGCCATCTCTTGCTAGAAACTGGCCACATAGGATTGAGAGTCTAGAGGAGAGGCGTTCTGGCTCAGGGATAGGTGCAGGGGAGGACTAAGTGCAGAAAAAGCAGCGGTGGGTCGTGTGGAGGGTGACCTCCTTCTTTGGGTCTGCCCTAGCGAGTTGCTTTGTTGTCTTTTTCTTGGCTGCATTGTTGTTGGGTGTTGGGGTCTTGGCTGCATCTGCATAGGATTTGGGGCCTTGGCGTGACGTGGCTTTTTTTTGGTGTGGGATTGGGGGGGCGGTTGTGGGAGCAGAGACAGCTTGTTTAGGAATGGCTTTGATCAAGCCTTCCAACTTTTCAAACTGTCTCCAAATATTAAAATACATTTGCTTATATATACTTTGGTTTCTTTAGTATAATATATATTAACAAGCTTTCAGGAAATAAATACTCTCTCTAAAGTATCAGATGGCAGAAAAATATTTTCAGGTCTCAGGAATTCTCAAAAGATTTAAAACACCGATGGAACATTGCAAAATCCATTATAGTTTGTTAATATATCAAGTTAAATTGTTATAAATTCCTCTGATATTTATACTCATTATTACCTATTCAGACTTATGCATGTTTACTATAGATATACTATATCAGCTTGTCCAAACTTCACATTACATTACTAAGTTCAGGAAATACAAATTGTATAAATAGTTTTGTTAAGTGTCTTTAAGTTTTCATTCATAATCAAAATTTTCTGGGATTCTATAGGCTTCCATCATATGAATTAGTAATTGACTCTCAGTGAGAGATATACATATAAATGAATTATGTCCTCCCCTTTCTTTTCTTCTATACATAACCTTCTGATTATCTAACTAATTATATTGTTCATCCTTAGTTCTTCAATAATATACATCGATAAAAAATGGTTGACACCGAGACTAGCAGAGTTTGATTCAATGATCGGCCATATCTCAATTTTTTTTATATGTTCTAAATGTGATAGTTCATATTTTAACTGGTTTATAATGTCTAAAATGTGATAGGTTATCTTTGGTTAGCCTTTGATATCCCAAAGTATAATTGAGTAAGGACACTGACTTATTTGATGTCAGTGTTGATATGATTTCCTTGTCTTGACAACCCTCTGGTGTCGCTTCCACCTACCACTCCACCTCCACCTCCACCTCTACCTCTACATTTAACTTCACCTCTCCCATAACCTTTGCCTCCACCTACTCCAATTCACGTATTTCCATATCTGAACATTCTGACCCCTATTCTGATATCTATGTAGGCTTCCAACTCGATATCCAAATCAAGTATTGCATTGAGCACCTCTTCAGGAACCAAATCGATACCTCCTCAAGTATTTCTCCAAGTACCGAGTCAACACCTCTCCAAGCACATTATCAGGTAATAGATCGACACCTCCTTAGTCATTAAATGTTACGCGCTTAACCTGAAAGACAGAAGATTGCTCGGGAAAGCGGGGTAACCCTTCAGAGTTCTGGGGCGATAATGTAGATAATCTCGCGTACGAAGTAGTGAACACGAAGGTACCAATAGAGGACTCGTTCAGCTGTCATAGACTAATACCAAGAGGCACAAACACGACGGAACGTATTCAGAGGGTCGGGCTATAACCGACGGGGAGGTTCTGGAAGGATCTGGCTTGATACCGATCGAGGAGATTTCAGGAGCTCGGACACGTTACGCGAAGTGAACGATGTTTGGAAGGTTTAACGTAATATATTTTAATACCCGAAGACGCAAAGGAATAACCCGTAGAGAAATAGAAACCCAAACAAAAGAACCCAATACAACAGGAAGATTGCGTGAGAAAGAAAGGAAAGGAAAGGAAGACAAAGGGAAGGTAGAGCCATATATATACAAGTGACGCCGAGACGCCGAGACACCATTAATAATCCGCGCGACGGAAACTCACGGAAGCACAGTAAGGAAAATTACAGGGAAGAGAAATGACCGTCACACGAGAACCCGAAAGGAAACCCAAACAAGAAGTGATAATCCGAAAGACAACACGTCGAGAACCCAAAGCGATATACTTCCTCCGCAATCCAAACCAAGACACGAAAACGCTGTTAGATTAAATCAGGCACCGAATCGACACCTCCTCAAGTGTTTCTCAAAGCACCATATCAACGCCTCTCTAGGTATGAATTGATACCTCTGTAGGAACCTCTTCAGGTACACCTTCAGTTAACGAATCAAGTTCGAATCAGCGATGATTACTGGCTGTAGGTAGGTAAATAACTATGTGGCGGGCGTGAAATGGTATCACAGACCAAACTCAACATCTTTAATCTAGGTCAGCGCTATTATCACATAGGCAGTAGTGAAACAGAGTAGTTGAATAATTTTGTATTGACCGGTCATTGGGTATCCTATTTCAGAGTTTGGTTGCATGAAGTGTTGCTGCGGCACGGTCTCCTCTCTGTATATTTTCTCTCTTCCCTGTATGTTTTCTCTCTTCCCTGTATTTTTCTCTTTGATATGATCTGATAATAAGTCAGTGAGGTTCTACAGGTTTCTTCAAGGTTCAGTTGCACGCAGGAGACATCGGAGTTCTTCTGTATATATAGTCGCTGCTGTCTTCCTTTCTCTCTTTTCCAGTCTTCTCTACACAAAATCTTCTTTCCACTTGTTAATATCTAGCTTGAATATATTCGATTCTTTGGTGCTCTTCCTTCTGTGGGTATCAAACTCTACCTCACAGTCACAAGTATTTCTGCTTCTAACGGTATCAAACACATCCCTCATGTTCTAGTTTCCCCCGAAATATATTCTGACTGAATTTGCGTACCTAGTCCCAACCTCATTCATGGGAAGTCAGTAGTTCGCAAGTGGAGGGTGCTGATGGGGATTATCATATATATATGACGCAAGTCTAACAGCGTTTCATATCTTGTCATGAATTGCGGAGGAACGATATCATTTTGGGTTCTGTTTGCGTAATACTAGGGTTATCATTGCTGGTTTGGGGTTTCCTTCCAGTTCTTCGCGCGACTGCTATTTCTCTTCCCTGTAATTTTCCTTAACATGCTTCAGTGAATTTCCGTTACGCTTGTTAGTAATTGTGTCTCAGTGTGTCAGCTTTGCTATATATATATATGGCTTTATTTTTTTTTGTCTTCCTTTCGTTTTGTCTTCCCGTAGTCTTCCTGTTGTATTAGGGTTTTTTGTTTGGGTTTTATTGCTCTACGGGTTATTTCTTTCGGCTTTGGTTATTGTAATACACTACGTTAAATCTTTCTAGTATTGTTCGCTTTACGTAATATGTCCGAGTTGCAAAAATTCTTCCGATCGGTATCAAGCTCGGTCCTTTTTAGAACCTCCTCGAATATGCTCTGTCGTGTTGTGTCTCTCGGTGCCCTGTCTCTAGAGTTCTCATATCTAACCATGACTTCACTACCATAGCTCCGCTATTTCCAGTCTTCCTCTCTCCCTCCGATTCAGTGCGTAACCGCAGGGCACCTTAAAGATGACAGAAATTTCAGTACGGATAACTTTGCAACCAGACAAGATATTAAAAACCTATGTAATCAGATTATAGGTATAGGTATGATAGAGCTTTTCATTACATGGATTTTTACTGATTTGTCTGTTCGGAAAGTTATTGACCATGCCATTTACCAATTTTGTATGTAAAATGCCTCAAGACATTGACAAGTGGAACAGGTTTGACAGGGTTGTCAGAACCTCGAAGTTCACAGGTTTGTCAATGAAAAAGTGAACATAGGGGGTCTTGGTACAACACAATCTTTTTTTAGGTTATGAGATCGTGTTTTTCATATATGATAGTCGAAAGGCAAATGGATATATAGAAAATTACAATATTGTTTTCCGTGACTAGAAGAGGGGGAAACAATCCCTCAAAAGATTAAAAATTGTTTTAGTTATAAAAGATTAAGACTTAAAATTATTTAGAATGAATATTTAGGAGTGCCTCTAGCCAAAGTACTATATTCTTGAACAATAACTTTCTTATTTATATGGATAGGGTAGGGAAATTATTCTAGTTGGAGTGGTTGCTATGGAAGTGGAAATGATTAGGGTGCAATATTATCACCCACTACTTTTTTATATAATAATTTTATAAGTTTTTGAAATATAAACAAACTCTTTTCATAATTGCTATGAGACTAGTGCAGGTAGGACCATGCATTATGAGTAATAAAATACCACTAAAGCCCTTAACGCACGTTGGTAATTTATATTGACATAATATATTCTCCTCCTTCAACAACCCGAAACTATCTGAAGAATTAAAATATTTTGGTATTTATAATAGAAACATTTTTGTGACTCTTATTATAACAGACACATACCAGCGGTTGGGAGACTAAATGTCACCGGGCCTGTTGTAGGGTCAGAGTCATTGATAGAATCCAATACCTATAGTGATAGGAAAGTACCTGCTCATCAGCGAGCCTATTAGGCTTTACCGGAGTCTCGGGAGGTATGGGAGACCTTCGGAGACACCCGCTAAACTTTCGATCTCCAGAGGTCAACGGGCTGTGCGAAAGTCTCCAGAGCCCTTACCGAGGCTTCCGGAGCCCCCTGACTCTCAGTGACGCCCTCCGGAGACTTTGTTAGATTCTGCAGAAAGTCTCTGAAATATTTGAGGAGATCCATACTAGTAATTCGTTTTCATTCCTGGAGTCTCTTCTGGCGTTTGCAAAGGCTTCAGAGACCACCTCTTATACGTCCCGCGATGAAGCCAACTTCCGTAGAATATTCTCCTGAGAGCCTACCAAGCTCTCTTGATGTCTCCGGAGACGCTTCATTTTTAAGCGAGATCTCCCTAGCTCTTCTGAGAGCCTACCAAGCCCTCCTAATATCTCCAGAGACTCTTGATTTTTAAGCGAGATTATCCATGCTGTCCTGAAAGCCCACCAAACTCTCCTGATGTCTCTGGAGACTCCTGATTTTTAAGCGAGATCTCCTATGCTCTCTTGATGTCCCCGGAGACTCTACAAAACTTCAGTGGACGCCCAAAAACCACCTTGATTAATATAATCTACACTAGCCCATAATGAACACTAGCACAGAAAGAAAACTCATACACTAGCCCATATATGATAAAAGATAACCCGAAAAAAAAAGCCATATACTAGCCCCAAAAGAAAGATTGTAGCGGGAGGGAACTCTGTGAAAGCCTATGAAGCCTTTGTCACCTCCACCTCCCTCAAATTACTTCCCCCCCTAGTGGATACTGCTAGTGCCTTCCTTTTCTTTCCACACGCTTTTGAGGCTCTCCACGCAGCAATGTCCGCGGCTAACTGAACAGCATCCTCATCAAGGCCCAATTTCGATACAACCTCTTTAGGCCCTCTCAATTCATCAATCTAAAGGCATATTAGCATTTAGATAAGGCGCCATGGGCTTTTCTCACCTATCTTCTCGCGAATCGATTCTCTTATCACTTCCAGTGTGCCCTCTTGGTTCTCCTTACTTTTTTTTCCCCACGTATTTAACATCCTCATATAGGTAGCTGGGCATTCTGAAGTCAGCAGGAGCCTTTTAGAGAGCTTGACGCGATGTACTCATGATATCTGGATTCTGATACTGGTTAAAGTTCAACCCCTCGACGTATATGACTGTTTTCCAACATCGCAAAATAAACCAGATTGGAGTGCAAACTAGGCTGACAAAAGCTATAGATATATCATCAATAAAATTAGGATCCTTTGCTCCACGCATCTTATCACCTTTGTAATATTTTAAAAATATGACATCCATGATTTCGGGGGCCCAAAAGTGGCGTTGGCCGGTCTAAAGGCTGTAAGTGCCTTTGCAAAGGCTCGTAGGACGTTAGGGGAGGCTTGTGGTATAATTTTGAGGGTCACTGATAAAACGGGTATTCTCAAGGAGAAAGTACGCCTTCTCACCAATCGACTTCGGTGTTTTCTCATCGTGCAAGTTGTACAAAAGTCCATCCACCATGAAATTCTTAACCACATAAACAAGGTGCGATCTCGTCTACGAACATTGGATTTGAATCTAGTAATTTTTAGCTAAGGCTTATTAAGCCCTCCGAAAGATGCGCAAAGCCCTCACCTCACTCCCTACTGGTTTAGAGAATGCTGTCCCGATATTGAAATAGTCGGTTGCCTCACTCTACAATCAACGGATGTTAGCACTAAAAGTATCAGCTTTATGCCAAGGCTCCTCGAGCAATGTATAACGCGCGAGAAGCTCTCCCGCATGCTTTACTACAGACTTCACCTCTGCTGAACCATTAACGGGCTCAGACTCTGGTGGTATTGAGGCTCTACTTTGGGAAGGGTTGGTATTCCACAATGTGCGGGAGTAAGTGTATAAAAGGATGGCGTAGGGGTTGTCTCTTTGCTCAAATCGTACTCATGCCGTAAGGTGCTACTGGCCGAGGTTAATGAGGAGCTTGAGGATGTAAAGCCAGCCCTTTTGAAGGCTTGCTCAGTCTTCCAGCAGTACCGGCGTGTTTCCTGCCTTCGTAGATTAATGGCATAACGATTTCCAAGCTCCGTCGCGTTAGCAGTTTCATCGAAACACAAGAGCTTTAAACATCATACCTGCATCATATTTACTGGAATAGAAAAAGCAATTCCCATGCCAGTCTCTGCTTTTTTTCTTTTCTGCTTAAGTGGCAGTGGGCTACAGGCATTTCTGAGCCTCTTTCCTCCATGACCCCGGTTTGATGTTGGTGGTCGTGGTGGTGGTGGTGGTGGTGGTGGTGGTGGTGATGATGGGGGTGGAGATAAAATCCATTCTGATAAAGGCATATCTCCAGAGGGTGGTGGTGCATTCTCATCCCCCAGCTCTTCATCCTCATAGTCATCCTCAAAGATCTCAACATAGTCTTCCTCCTCTGGATGATTATCGAGGGCAAACCACGTTTTTGATGGGTCCTGGAACACTCTATTTAACAATATTCGAAGTCCTTGAAGACTCTGTACAATGCTTTGTCGGCCCTGCCAAGGGCTCAGGCGTATGATTTTTGCAAGCCAGATATGTTGCATAATATTTATCTCTGGCTATTTAAGCATATGATGGAATGAGTTCAATTGTTTTTGAAGAAACACAATCGGATGGAGAATTTTGATCAGGCTTGGGCGTCCATTTAGCCTTATCCAGGGCTTGCTGTACCAAATAAGGCTTATCGGGCGACGACTCCATGGCAGGGTAAAGAAATGCGTCATCTCGGCCAGATAGTGCTAGGAGTCTTTGCGGTAACTCTTTGGAACCCCCCGAAGGCTTTGCAGAGCGATTTTGGGAGAGCTTTGAAATGTGTTCGATCACTAATCGATTTCCACTTGATAGGACAGTACACTACGCATACAAAGGAAACACTCGACTATTTTCAGGGGTATTTCGAAGATTTTCACAAGTATAAAAATGTGTTTCTATCACGGACCGTCGCCGACAACCGAGGTCTAGGCCCGTTCCATTACCAAGCAGGCAGTTGAGGAGCAGGGTTGTGTGAGTAATGCACCCTCGGGATTTCCTAGTTGGGTTTCGGTTGCGCTAAGTGTTGTCGCGGCGTGGTTTCTTCCTTGTATATTTTCTCTGTTCCTTGTCATTTCTCCTCGGGGTGGTGTGATGATAAATCGGTGGGTTGTCTATCAGTTTCTTCGGGGTTCGGTTGCGTGAAGACCCTTCTGTATATATAGTCGCTGTTGTCGTCTCTCTCTCTCTCTCTCTTTCCTTTCTTCTTCACGCAACGTCTTCTTTTCGCTAGTTAGTTAGAAGTCGAATATACTTGATACTTTGGTTTCTTCTCCCTCGTCGGTAGTCAGCCCGACCCCCCTAGTCCCCAGAACCTTGAACCTCAGACGGTACCAAGCCCGTCCCCGTGCCCGAACCCTGAACTTCAGACGGTATCAAGTCCGTCCCCGTATTCCCCAAGTCCCACGAAGCGTACCCCGAGTCGCTACTCCTGTCTAGTCACGACGTCGTCCGTTAGAGTTTCTGGAATTCAGGGCCTATAAACGAACAAGGAAAGAGGCAAAAGATCGAACTAAGGCATTGGAAGGCTCCAGGAGTCTTGTCAGAGGCCTGGTAGAGCTTGAAGAAATTCGCGATGCCTCTCATTTTAACTTTATTAAAATCCATCTGCTTTCACACTTCCGAAAGAATGTAGAACGAGTTGGGAATATCCCAATGTTTTCAACTGATATCAGCGAGTTAACTCATAGGCAGCAAAATAAGCTGGCTTATGCAGCCTCCAATCAAGCCAACGCAACAATCCAAATCCTTGATTACCACTCGAGGCGTATGGGTATGGAGATACGGGTCTTGAATCTGAAAGATGTCGTTTCCAGTCTCCCAGAACATTACGAGGGCCTCGCAAGCCATCAGGAGAGCCTCCGGGACATGCTGGAAGTATTCAAAAGCAAGGACCGACAAAGGGCAAGTGAAAGGTTCCTAGATGAACATCCCAAACCTAAGATGACAAGTTCCGATGGTAGACCATGCAAATAATCTGATATCGCTGATATGATTAAGGTGAATAGAACTACAGTAGCAAGAGCGGTGTCGGAATATGGTCAGGGCTTGGGCCGGGGAGAACAAGAATTATTGAGCCTTCTGGAGTACCCAGTGATGCCCTTTAAATGCCTACAGATACCAGTATCAATTTTTCAAAAGCCTGACAATTATGAAATACAGAATATACGATGTACCGAGGAGGCACTATTTAGAAAACGCTGAATTCGGAATAATTGGGCATGGATTAAGGTGGCCACAACAGAACCCTGTGGAGCCTTTCAAGGACACCGACCGGGGCTTGTACGAGCAGTATTCAAGCTACGTGACAGTACATCGACGAAAACATATCAACTTTGTCTTGTAGAACTACTGGAAGTATCACGGACCGTCGCCGACAACCTAGGTCTAGGCCCGTTCCATTACCAAGCAGGCAGTTGCGGAGCAGGGTTGTGTGAGTAATGCATCCTCGGGATTTCCTAGTTGGGTTTCGGTTGCGCGCAGTATTGTTGTGGCGCGGTTTCTTCCTTGTATATTTTCTCTTCCTTGTAATTTCTCCTGCTGGTGTGATGATAAATCGGTGAGGTTTCTATGGGTTTCTTCGGGTATGTGAAGACCCTTCTGTATATATAGTCGCTGGTGTCGTCTCTCTCTCTCTCCTTTTCTTCTTCACGCAATGTCTTCTTTTCGCTAGTTAGTTAGAAGTTTGAATATACTTGACACTTTGGTTTCTTCTTCCTCGTCGGTAGTCAGCCCAACCCTCTAGTCCCCAGGACCTCGAACCTCCGACGGTATCAAGCCCGTCCCCTTGTCCCCCAAATTCCACGAAGTTGCACTCGAGTCGCCTCCTCCTGTCTAGTCACGACGCTGTCCGTTAGATTACGTTGCGGCGATTTACATCGACTCAGACACCCGAGATCACGACTACCTCTGCCCGGTAATTGAGCCAGCCCCCAGACACTGAAGACTTTCAACAACAGTACGCGGAAGATCCGTCCCTACTGTTCACCCATCTAGCAACCACCATTGGAGAGAGAGCAGGTCAGAGGAGGCTTAGCCAACGCTGAGAATGTCGCAGCAGCCATCCCCGAGTTAGAACGCGAGGTAATGGAGTTGCGTTCCCAGGTTGCGGAACAACGCGAACTCATCCGCCTCCTCCGAACCAATCAGGGTTCCGCTGCTCCTCCTCCCCCCCCTCCGGCGGGCCCACAGGGATCGGCTAATTCCGACCCTGCTCCAGGAGCCGCCGGCTCAGAGAAGGTTCCAGATCCCCTCAAATATGACGGTTCTCGTACCGCCCTCCGTCCCTTCATCACCCAACTCCGCCTCAAGATGGTGGCCAACCGTGACCGTTTCCCTGCTCCCCAGCAACAACTCGCATATGCCATCAACCTCCTATCTGGCAGAGCTCTAGACCAAGTCATGCCCTGGTGCGAGGAGAGCAGATCGAGCTCGCCAACCTAGAAGCCCTTGTCACCATCCTGGAGGTCGCGTTTGGAGATCCCGACAGGTAGCCGAACAGGCGTAAGTTGGAAACTCTCTCCAGGGAACTCGGGACTTCTCAGCCTACTACCGGAGTTCCAGCGATTGGTTGCGGATGTCGAGTGGAATGAAAGTGCAAAGAAGACTCCTCACTCAGGGCCTCTCCCATGATCTCCGCCAGGCGATGATCCACCACGGTTCCCGCCACCTTGAACGAAAGTACGCCCTGTTACTACAACAGTTGGACAATCGTATCAGGGATGCAAAAGTTCGCTCCCGCCCTGCCTTTTCTGTCCCTGTCCCGCGTGCTCAGGCTCCAGCCCCCCGCATCTCTGTCCCCACTCCTGCTCCTCAGTTCTCTACCCATCCTTCTCACACCCCCGGGGGAGTAGCCTCCATGGATTTTTCTAACCTCCGTTCCCGCACCTGTGGTCCTTTGTCCCCAGCTGAGCGCTCCCGATGCATCTCCCAAGGCCTCTGCATGTATTATGGGGCTCAGGGCATTTTGCTACGGAGTGCCCAGCTGCTCGCCGCGCTTCTGCCCCTGCCCCTGCTCGTCCTCTCCGCGCCGCTGCTAGTATGCACGGTGCCCTTCTTTCTGGTTCTCCTTCTGGTTCTTCTAACGTTTCTTCTGGTTCTCATTCTTCTTCTTCTTCCTTTTCTGCTTCTGGTTCTGATTCTTCTGGGTCATCTTTTCCTTCTGGTTCTCTGGGTGCTTCTGCTGCTTCGGGTTATGATTCCTTTGGTGCTCCTGTTATTTCCAATAATCCTTTTCACTTTGCCCTGGGCCAGCCGTCGGGAAACGAGGACAGCTTGGCCTAAGTGGCTTCCGCCAAGCTTCCCCCATCTCTCGTGTTTTGTCTGTACTTTCGGTTTCTAGTTTCTCTGTTTCTTCTGCTGTTGGTTTATCAGATAACGATCACCTTGTTGTTTCGTGTTCCCTGTCTGATAAAAATACATCTGTTAAATCATACGCATTAGTAGACACTGGAGCATCCGGAATTGCTTTCAGAGAGATTTGCATGCCACCATAATCTTGTACTAAACCCCCTGCCCCAACCCCGTAAGCTCCAAGTCATCGATGGGAAAGAAATCTCCTCCGGTGAAATCACCCACACTGCCCAATTCTCCCTTCGCGTCTCTGGCCACTTTGAAAACCTAACTGCCTTCGTAACTGCTGACATTACCCCATAGTCCTTGAACTCTGGCTCCGTCGTCACAATGCTAAACTAGACTTCGCGAGCAATTCCATCACCTTCGACTCCCCACGTTGTCTCCGCTCTGTAATGACGATCCTTCCCTACCACAATTCAAAGCATCTCCTCCCCACTACCACGAACACATGACCTGGAGATAGAGATCGTAAGCGCGGCTACTTTCGCAGAAGAATCGAAAGGACTCACGGTCTACGCCCTACTCCTCCCTAAGGACCCAGGGGACCTCCCCACTAACCCGATTCCCCTCATGGAGCGAGAATACCCTGACTGCCTAACCTTCATGTCGGAACAGGAAGCAAACCGCCTCCCTCCTCACCAGCCCTACGGCAACAAAATACCTCTACAGCCTGGCACCACTCCTCCCTTCGGCCCAATGTACAGCATGTCCAGAGAGGAACTAAAAGTCCTGATGGAATACATCGATAAGCATTTGGCTAATGGGTTCATCGATCACAGCTCGTCCCCGGCCGGCTCCCCCGTCCTATTTGTCAAAAAACCAGATGGTGGGCTCCGCCTCTGTGTCGATTACCGAGGTCTGAATGCGATAACGATCAAGAACCGGTACCCCCTGCCCCTGTCTAAGGAAACCTTCAACATGCTGAGCCAGGCCAAATGGTTCACCAAACTGGATCTCAAAGGAGCTTACAACCTGGTTCGAATGGCCCCAGGAGAGGAATGGAAAACTGCGTTTAGAACCCGCCTCGGTCATTTCGAAGATAAGGTAATGCCTTTTGGATTAACCAACGCCTCCGGACATTCCAGCACTTCATCAACGATACTACGCCCATACCTAGACCACTTTTGTACAGCATACTTGGACGATGTTTTGATCTTCAATAATGATCTGACACACATCAACACGCTCGAAAGTGTTGAAAGCTTTGATTTCTGCCGGTCTCTATGGAACCCCTGAGAAATGTGAATTCCACGTCCAGGAAACCAAATACCTGGTGTTAATGATCACTACGGAAGGTTTGAAAATGGACCCACGGAAGGTAGAGAAGATCTGCGACTGGGAAAGTCCGAAATCGGTAAAGGAGATCCAAGAGTTCCAGAGATTTGCCAATTTCTACCGACGATTCATCAAGGATTAGCCAGGATACGCCGTCCCATGACCTTGCTAACACATAAGAACACCCCCTTCGTGTGGTCCCCTGATTGTGAAAAAGCATTCCAGGAACTGAAAATCGCCTTCACTTCCTACCCAATTCTCCGACGCCGAATTAAAGAAAAGTTTATTGTGGAAACCGACGCCCGACCACGATCAGCCGGTGTATATCCCAATACGCCGACGATGGACTTCTACACCCGGTAGCCTACTTCAACAAGCCGCCGAGTGCAACTATGAAATCTATGATAAGGAACTCCTCGCGGTAGTGCGGTGCTTCGAAGAATGGAGGTCGGAACTACAATCTGTGGCAGAACCGATAGAGGTCTTGAGTAATCACCGCAATCTGGAATATTTTATGACCAAGAGAAATCTGAACCGCCGACAGGCCCGGTGGTCGGAATTCTTATCAAGATTTAACTACAAAATCACCTACCGACCTGGGAAACAAGGAGGAAAGCCCGATGCACTGACTAGGAGATCAGGAGATCTGCCTAAGGAGGGGGATGAACGCCTATTACACCAAAGTAAAGTGGTTTTGAAGAGTCAAAACATTGATCACAAGCTAAGTTTGTTCGCGGCTTCTTCGTCAAATGAAGCCGCCGAAGATGCGACCCCCCTTAAAAGACTGTTTGACATTGCATGTACTAAAGACTCGTTCCCGATCAAGATCATAGAAGCTCTCCGCCGGGGTGATAACCACTCCCGAGAAATCACGTTGGCCGAATGTTCTACCCGCCGTGGGTTGTTAACCTACCGAGGTAAGCTCTATGTACCCGAGGATCAAGAGTTGCAGTTACACCTTCTTCGGGAACACCACGAGGCGCCATCCGCTGGACATGTAGGTAAGGCTAAGACCTTTGAACTCCTTTCACGAGGGTACTATTGACCCAAGATGCAAGCGGTGGTCGACCGATATGAATCGCCACATTTGCAGTCGGCAAAGCCTCTCGATGCCCCCTTCGGAGTACTACGTCCTCTACCGGCCCCTCAGCGTCCTTGGCTTCATCTATCAATGGATTTCGTTACCGGTTTGCCCCTAAGTCGTGGAAAGGACGCTATCTTGGTGGTTGTGGACCGACTATCTAAGATGAAACACTACATCGCCTGCAATACCACCACAGGATCGGAAGACCTAGCCCGATTGTTCATCGAAAACGTATGGAAACTACATGGCCTCCCCGCAAGCATTGTCTCGGAACGTGGCACTCAGTTTACGTCCCACTTTTGGAAGTCTCTCTGCCGACAACTCAAGATCACCGCTGCCATGTCGTCTGCTTTCCATCCAGAAACGGATGGACAGACCGAACAAGCTAACGCGGTCATGGAACAATACCTTCGGAGTTATGTATCCTACCAACAGGACGACTGGGCCGACTGGCTACCCATCGCCGAATTCATGGCCAATAACGCAGTGTCTGAAACTACCCAAGTATCCCCCTTCGCGGCTAACTACGGATATAACCCCCGATTCACGGAGACTCTAGCACTACCGCCCTACTTGGGACACCCACAGGACACCAACGCCTTAGCTACCCGTCTCGCCGAACTCCATAAGAACCTGAAAGCTGAGATGGAATACGCTCAAGCACGTCAAGAAGAGAACGCCAACCGAAGACGCATCCCTGCCCCTACCTATAAGGTGGGCGACGAAGTCTGGCTCAATGCGAAAAATATCCAAACCACCCGACCCGCCAAGAAACTCGATTGGAAACGTCTCGGTAGGTTCAAGATCAAAAAGGTAATAAGCCCCTACGCATATGAACTCGACCTTCCCACCTCGATGAAGATCCACCCAGTCTTTCACGTATCCAAACTCGAACCCTGTGCTGTCGACCCCCTCCCCGGCCATATACCCCCTCCGGCGCCCCCAGTCATCGTCGAAGGCGAAGAGGAATGGGAGGTCGAGGAAATCCTTGACTCACGGTTACGATATGGAAGTCTTCAGTACCTAGTCCGGTGGAAAAGTTATGATGCCCCGATGTGGGAACCAGCAGAGAACGTCTCCAATTCACCGGCACTCCTATCACGCTTCCACCGCCTCTACCCCACCAAACCGAACCTTACCGGAGCTCTCGCAGAGCTCGAGCCTAGAGAGGGAGCTACTATCACGGACCGTCGCCGACAACCTAGGTCTAGGCCCATTCCATTATCAAGGGCAGTTGCGGAGCAGGTTGTGTGAGTAATGCATCCTCGGATTTCCTAGTTGGGTTTCGGTTGCGCGGAGTATTGTTGCGGCCCGGTTTCTTCCTTGTATATTTTCTCTCTTCCTTGTAATTTCTCTGCGGGGTGGTGACGATAAATCGGTGAGGTTTCTACGGGTTTCTTCGGGTTCGGCTATGAAGACCCTTTTGTATATATAGTCGCTGGTGTCGTCTCTCTCTCCTTTTCTTCTTCACGCAACGTCTTCTTTTCGCTAGTTAGTTAGAAGTTTGAATATACTTGACACTTTGGTTTCTTCTCCCTCGTCGGTAGTCAGCCCGACCCTCTAGTCCCCAGAACCTCGAACCTCCGACGGTATCAAGCCCGTCCCCTTGTCCCCCAAGTTCCACGAAGCGTACCCCGAGTCGCTCCTCCTGTCTAGTCACGACGTCGTCCGTTAGAGGAAGCCAGGGATAGGGGTCTACCAGACGGCTCGCACGGCCTTCTTAGAGTCGTGAGGTGCTCTCGGCAAAGGTTTTGGGTAGTTAATATTAGCAATTTATTGGGAATGGCTCATTTGTTTGAACTGGGACAAGGTCAATGGCTTGTAAACACAAGGATAGATTTGAGAACATGGAACGAGTTCCATATATAGCGACGATGGCTCGAAGAGCCTGGACAAAGGGGAAAGAAGCCTTGTATTCAGAATGAAAATCTTGAACGTGATGGTAAACGATAAAATCAAGTTTGGCGGTCCAAAGAGCATTCGGCGACTCAAATGAGGGCTCCAAAAGCCTTCGCAAAGATGCAGAGAGCCAGGAGCCTTCGAGAACAGCAGGAGGGCTCGGAAGAGACGTACGTGAAGAGAGCAATAGCTTTAGCGATGGCTTCTGGAGACTTAGTCCAGGGTTCAGGAGGCCCTCAGGAGGGTACAGGTAGTTAACATGGTTATCAGGAGAGGTGAGAGAGTGGTTGCTTTAACGGTTGCCTCCGGAGACATAGCTAGGGCACCGGAGAAAGTCAGTAGTTTGCTGATGCTGGTGGCGACCGCAACCTGCCGCAAATGTACCCACTTTCTGACTACTAGGGAGGAGATCTCTTTATGAAAGATCAGGCTAACTAGTGTGAAACTTGTAAGTGAATAGAGGACTGGCTAGAGAAAGATCTCTAAGTGCTCGGCATCTCCATTAACCTTCATAGCAAAAGATAGCCCTGCCACAGGCTGCAGTGGCTATGCCCAGGAATAATTTACAATGAGTTACAACTCTGCAGCCATCTAGGATACATCACCGAGTCGAGGCTCATTTAATGCAGGTTCGGAGCTGTGTGACAGCCAGGTTGGACATGATCCTTGACCTTGGCTAAGGGTGCTAATTCTAGGACTGGAAACACCCACTAGCGCTTAGAAGAAGCAAGGTAGTGGAGGAATTGTTTCCGCTTCAAAACAGAGTTTCCACCAGAACTCAGTTTGCGAGGTGTAAGGCAGGAATCACAAAGATTTGGAGTATAAGCATTCATTCTCAGTTCTGTCCACCAGTTTTAGTTTACCTCATCATCAGTTATAACAAGCGGAACAAGTCCCTTAAGATTATTCTAAGTCTACCCAAAAGAATCTTCACTCTCTAAACCTAATTCATATCTTCTACCGGCCCTCTTGCTTCCTACACTCTTGTTTAGTAGAGGCAGAGACCCGTTACAGAAGATTGTGTGAAGAGAAAAGGAAAGGAAGAGAAACTAATATATATGGGAGGTAATGCCTTTATATATATGCCGATATATCCTTCATTTACTCATCTATGAAACTTGATAGAAAAACATAGGAGATGTATTACAAAGTGAGTGACTCATTACTCCCTGTGATCCTAGAACCTGATAGAAACCCATGTAGTTTTGCTGACAAATGAAATCTCAACTAGGATTTTTTTCCTTCATGTTTACACTGCACGTCGTGCTACACCGTAATAAGTACGTGTTTAGATATATTGATTATTACAAACCCTCATAATAGCCTCTAGATGATTCCGAACACCATCCAAAGTTGGTGAAGGACTTTCAAGACTGTTATACATGCAAGCCTAAATATAGCAGGAAGTAAGCTTTGAAAAAGATCTAATCTATAACTGAATGCCAAGACTTCAAATTACGTTACTAGGTTCATCGTTGTACAGAGTTATCCCAACAGTTTGGTTAAGTATTCTTGAGATTTTATTTTCAATCACATAGGTTAGTAATCGGATCTCGGCAATGAATATATATATGAATCTATTTTTTCCTTCTCTCTCATTCCTTTCTTCTTTACTCAACCTTTTTGTTCTTTAGAACATTATATTGTTTCATTTTTAGTTTCTCTAAAACTCTATAGGTTTTGCGGTTATTTATAGTTGCACAATTCTATCTTTTTGTAATAGAAGTTTTGTTCACGTTATATTAGTCCTTCGAATCTATCGTCCGTACATACAATACATAGTCATTCGGAACTTGCACTAGGAGTTCCCAACATTCCATAATATCTGAATTTTGAGTTGTACTGCTTGATTCTTTCCTATATAGTCTATAGTCCATAACCTTTGAACCCGTGTCTTACTGGTACTTTGTTGCTCATTACTTTGTATGTGAAGTTGTCTACGCTATAGTTTTCAAACTCTAGATAGTTTTCCCACTCTTCACCAAACCAAGCCAAAATCTACCGTAAAACATTCATTCGACAAAACATCTATAGGGTGTTCAAGGCAATAGGCATCTACTCTCTCAAATCTCGGCAAGTGCTACAACCATGTCTTGAAAAAGCAAAAATATTAATTTCTGAAAAGATATTTGGTTCCTAGTAAACCTCGACATGGAAAAAGCATATTAATTCATACCAAACGAACCCTTGCTTTAGTTGAGGACCTCGCATCACCTAGGAAAAAATTTACCCAAATTATGGTAGAAAAGTTGGATCTTGCCGCTGCTGAAGCTTCTGCAGAAATAATAATACTCAAACAGGAGTTAGATTATTTGAGAAAGAAAGAAAAAGCAACTCTTGATTCATCTAAAGCTCACAAGAGTAGAGCTGTTCTTTCTAAAGCTCTCGGAGTTACTATAGATGACGTTGTACGATTGCGTAGAGAATGGGAAGAAAAACAGAAGGTTGCGACCACTAAAGCAAAAAAGGCAGAAACCCAGACCCTAGACCTTGAAAGTACAGAGTAGAAATGGGAAGAGGTGGAAGTGTAGTAGTATGCATATACCAATATCCCTATAGAATCTTTGCCTCGAGAAAGCAGAAGAAACCCCAGTAAATTCAAGTTGCATTCTTTAGATGATGGTATCTATAGTTCAAACCTTGGAAGTTGTGTTATGAGACTTTGATCTCGCAAATGATTTTTTCATTTTCCTGTATCTTCGGTAATATATTTTTGCTCCCCTGATTGGTTGCTAGGTGACGGTCGGCTTCTGGATGAAATACATTATATTGCAAACGAGTAACCTACTAAATCCTGGAGTTAAGAGAACTCGGGGAAACCCATAGTACCTTTTATGAGAAATAAAACCCATTACTCGCCTTTTTCCTTGCAATATATGCTTCATGCTGGTGTCATTACAATGCAGTATCCACCATAGGTCCTTCCCTGAGGCCTAGCTCCTGATAGACTTTGGTTTTCGTGGATAGTGGTCATAGAAGCCTTTAACGAGGTCAGGGGAGTTAACATAAGCCATCGGAAGCTAGGGTGCTATTGATCACCTTTTTAACAACTGTCCGCTAGGGACTGAAAAAGGAACCCACCAGATAGGTATAGGGACCGGAGGTATAGCGAGGCACGACTGTAGTTGGGGGTGGGTTACCCTACATCTATCAACATGAACCTGGTCACCATCGCGATAGGATCGATGATTCTACCTGAACCCTGCACATATCGCACGTTCACTAGCTCAACCCATCGAGTGAAAACGGATTCACTGCTGCATAACAGCCGAACTTTCCAAGCCCGCCCATCGCTACACCATCGCCGCTCCCCGGCAATATAACGTCTTGGGGTATTCGTCTATATGCCTTCAGACTGTCCTCTTCCCACCAACATCTCTGCTCCTTGTTTGTAGCCCCAATTTGCGCCCTCAAGTCTCCTTTAGATTTCCATAGGCTTTGTACTGTTCTCCACCACACGTCTGCCATCCGTGTTTGGCCTGCAACAAATGTCCACGTTCTCCCGGAATAATGATAACCAACTTCTCATCAGGCATGTATCGAATTCTCTGATAGTTCGCCAACTTCAGGCTGTCTTGAAAGCAGAGGGGCAGCCTGCAAGTGGCTTGAAGGCTATGCTACAGAGGCGTCTGGTAACATGTATGTATCTCCCAGTTACCCTTGTCCGCCACTGTTCCTACTCTCTAATCTGCCCAAAGATATCGAACAGCTCATAGCCGCCAACGATACGGCAGGCATCAATAGGGTTAAGCAACTCATTCATCGCCCAGAGTCACCCGCACCAGTCAGAAACGCACCCTCCCCGGCAAGTTTTCCTTCATCGAACGGCTACACTTCACCACCCGTGGTCAATATGGGGCCAGGTCACTATCCTGCCTCCGCCGCCGCGGCCGCGGCACCCCAGCCATACCCCCCCCAGAACAGTTCAAGTCGCGCTCCTACCCACTAATTGTCCCCGACGCAACTACGCTAACCTTGAGCTTCTACAGATTTCACACGGATTCATTTTAAAGAAAGCCCTTTTTATACCATTCTTAAGGCACTTAGCAATGTCGAACAATGTCCAGGTACGTGCAGTGAACCTCTTCTATTATGTCTCACTTCCATGATTGTCTTCCTTCCTCTACTCCCTTCTATTTACTATATCTCCCCCTCAAGGGCGAATCCAAGCGCTAATACGCAGACTAGTGATGAGCACTCATCGCAACGCCGTTAAGGCGATAGTTAACCTATCCTCCGCAGAACTGCAGCAGCTCACAGATAAATCCTACCGTTGCATGGTATATTGTGCAGCTATTGATGGCATAACGGCTTTTACGAAAGATACCGAGATAGCCTTTCCACATCAAGTTGAACTTCGTGTGAATGATGAGCAGATCTCTGGCCTTAATCTTCGCGGGCTAAAAAACAAGCCTGGATCTACAAGACCCGCCGACATAACTGACTATATATTAAACAAGAAGGCATTATATCGGAATGAAGTTACCCTCACATACGCTCTTACCCAGAAAGTGAGCGGCCCCTAGAATACCTATGTCGAGTTTATGGCTATGTCTAACTTCTCTACCATAGAAGTTTGCGTTTGTAGTAAACCTCGTAAAGCAAGAGTCTGTTGATCAGCTTGTAGAGAAACTTCGAGTTGGGCCATTCATTGCAAAGGAAACTGTCATTGCTGATAGTAGGTATTATGCTTCCCTCAAATGGATTGACTCTAATATAGACTATATTATAGTGCTCAAGAAAAATGAAGATTCCGATCTTGTAGCGACAGCCAGCATCATGTCCTTGAAGTGTCCACTTTCGACACTTCGAATCAATCTTCCTATCCGCAGTACATTCTGTAACCATATACAATGTTTTGACGGAACATCCTTTTTGCAATTGCAGCAACAAGCTCCGGTAGGCTCGAGATATCAACAATTTATCTAGGTATATGACTAAGAATGATAGACATGGAGCTGTCCAACCTGCAATAAGAGTATTGGATGGAAAAGTCTTGTGGTTGATCAGTATGCCTCCTGTATAACGCTTTCTTTTCCTTTTGTTAAGTGGTTACTAATTCTTAAGATATTTCCTCAATATTTTGAATCTTACACCCAAAGCTGTCGAATCAGTAACTATTGATGTTGATGGGCAATGGTCTATTGCTGCGACTGCATCAAATTCGCCAATGCCTGACTCCGATGACGACAATTATGGTGACGAGATCATTGAGATATCAGATAGTCGTGTCACAAGGATCAAGGATGAAGCCACTCCATCATCACTCTCGCCTACCGCTCATTCTTCCGGAGATGCCTCTCCTCTGGTTAGAAGCAATGGTACCAAACGTCCATTCTCTCAAGTGATCGATCTCACGTTGAGCGATGATGAGGATGAACACTTACACCCTTCAAAGCGAGCAACTTCAATTATGGCCCCCCCAAGCATCAGTTCCGGCAATGGGAGGCCTATGGGGGCTATGCATTATGAGTCTTTTACAAGGCTCGACTCTCGATGATGTTTAACGATCCTCATTTTACTTTACATCCCATAACTCACTATATCCTAGTCATATCTTCAACACACCTATAACTTTTTTTTTCCAAAAAAAAAAAAAATTAAGGCTATTGCTGCACCTACTTCTATCTCTAAACTTTCAACCCTTAGTCTTACATCAATTTTTTTCTACAGGTATCGGTGTTTTTTTTTTATTGGTATCGAGGCTTTCCCCTTTTCTTTCTTTTCCTAAATAATTCTATCACGCGGAGTAACGGATTTTCCGCTTTTGAGTGGACTAATCATGATTATTCCACTGGGTCCAAGGATCCAAACTGTACGTAAATACCCCGCATCTTCTGGGCTAGTTCAAACATGTACTTAAAAGTAATTATATTTTTGTATACCTGTGAAGTGTCCTCAGTTAAGCGCGTGATTATTTTTTTAATCACGTGACTTTGAAATCACTGTTGGTACGTTTAAGTATGTAGGTACCGCCAAATCTGGCGAGTAAGCCCATGGGCTTAAAACAAAGTAATGGTAGGGAAGCAGGGAAACAGTATTCTTTGATTGGTCTAAGTCGCAAGAAGATGCATAAATCACTCCCACTACTCTACTTTTAAGCCCATGGGCTTACTCGCTAGAAATGGCGGTACATATAGGTACATAGTGGCCTGAAACCCTGTTGAGCCACAAGGGGCCTAGCCAAACTGAACTTGAGAACTGCTATCTCATTGACAAACACCTCACACTCTCTTGCGCTTGAGAGTATCCTTCTCTGTGGGAGATGCACTGCTGTCCTCCCTTCCTGGGTTCCCAACGACTGACAATTTGCCCTTCCTTGTAAGAAATATTGATTTTTTGGTTTATCGACGTCGCCACAATCCCCACACCACTTCCTCTTGAACTTGGGATCCAGACATACAGACAAGCCGAATAATGTCTTTCGATGCGCCGTTGCCCCCATATAATGCATCCGACCCACATGCCTCTTTTCTCAGCTCGGCGTGCTTAGATCTCCTACTTATTGAGATTGTCCCATTGGCGCACCGACTGGCGAATGAGCTGAGCGTGACGAATGAGCCGCTAGATGATGAAGAAGAGAGGGAAGCTATGTTCTACCGCCTGGAGTCATTAGGGTATCGGGTTGGTCAGGGGCTAGTGGAGAGGTTTGTTCGAAAACTGGGGGCTGCTTGTTTCCTCCAACGCTAATGATGGAGTGCGCAGGTTTTCGAGGGACCGGACCAGAATGGTTGATACACTTGATGTTATAAAATTCATCTGTAAAGACCTTTGGACCATCGTCTTTAGAAAACAAATCGATAACCTGAAAACAAACCATCGTGTAATCCATTCATGAATATATCCAGAACTCATGATCAGAAGTGAGATACTGACAGAACGAGGCATAGGGTGTTTATGTATTAACCGACAATACCTTTCGTCCTTTTGCGCGGATGAGCTCGGAAGCCGGAGGAAATGCTGTTGCTAGAGCTCAGCCTGTAAGTCAACTTATATGGCCATTACCCCTTGCTCTGCGCTAATCTTGAAGTCAGTTCCTATGGTTCCCTTGTGGTATTGTTAGAGGGGCGTTGGCAAATATGGGCGTGGGTGCGAGCGTTCAGGCCGAAACAACTGAGCTCCCAGCCGCCACCTTCAAGATAGAAACAATGTCTAAATCCGCGGTATAAACTTGTATTATTGGACTTCGGTAGTGCCTCTATTGTTTTCACACTTAGCTACAAAAGCCAGTTTAAACCTCATATATCATCGGCGTAAGCTTGGAATAATTGATATCATAAAAAGATTTCTTCATCAGAAGACTGACTACATAGATATGGAGAGTCGTTGACTAGGAGTTGGGGAGTATTGGCTCTCTCTTTTTCTCTTATCTCGTTCAGGACTAGTATATTAATTGATTCTCACATACAATACGATTAACTGAAAATGTCCATGTCATTTTTGGGGTGTACTACTATTCAACAAACTCAATAATGATAAGCGTTTCTATCTCGAAATCCCCCTCCACAGCTCTCTCTTATTTTATGTTGGGTTTTCGGTTGAAGCTACAAAGGAAATCCGGGTATACACGGACGATAGCTGCTAGCGTTGAATTCTAACCAATTATTTTTGCTTCTTTAGAAAAAGAAAAAAAGCACAAAAAAAGTGGTAAAAACCATTTATCTACAAATACAAAATGAAGCTCATTGTTAGCTTCGCACCCAAGCATAACGAGTGATAAAAAGAGCTTTTTTAAGGGTTTACAACTTTGCAGGCTCGGCTGCTCTGGCGAACTCAACGCCCTTCTCGATGTTTCCCTTGAGTCCCTTGATCGCAACCTCGAGAAGCTTCTTCTCATTGTCATTTATGTTGGGAATAGGGTTCGTCGCCTTCAGGGCACCTTGGGGCTATTCGATAGTTAGGACATAATCTCAACAACTTGATTCTCATGAATCAAAGAGGGGGCAAATTCATACTCCGAGCTCAACGGGGACAGCAAAGAAGTCGATGCCACCAAGAGACTTGCTAACTTCATCACCACCAGTGACACCAGGGAGGTAGACGAAAGTGGGTTCAACAATGCCCTTTTCGCCCTTGAGAGCCTTAATTACTGATTCAGCAAATCTAGAACAAAATTAGTTTGTGCCCAACCATTCTCAGAGATGACATGCACCTGAAACCAGCAAACGCCATGGACAAGGTGGCTGAACCACCACCATTCTTGGCCGCAACAACTTCATCACCGCCGAATTGGATACCTGAGAAAGATAGGTTCGTCAGATAAAAGGCTTGGAAATAATAAAAATAGTATAGCCGGGCAGAACTTACGGTGAACAAGTCCATCCACTTTGTCGGCCGGGATGTCGCAAGCAGGCTTGGCCAGGCTCAACAAAGGAACAATTGTCTCTCCACTGTGACCGCCAATTACGGGGACCACAATATTACGCGAGTCCTTCTCTCCAGTGATCTGAGCAGTGAAGGTTGAGGCGCGAACAACATCAAGAGTTGTTACACCAAAAAGACGGGCAGGGTCAAAGACCTTGTGGGCCTTGAGAATCTCTGCGGCGATGGGGACAGTTGAGTTGACAGGGTTGGAGATAATCAGAATGAAAGCTTGGGGACAGAACTTAGCAATGCCTGTCACGAGATCACGGACAATACCGGCATTGATCTTGAAGAGGTCATCGCGAGTCATTCCAGGTTTGCCTATCCACAGCTAATATCAATGTCCATGAACCTTGACGAAACGAGTACTAAACTTACGGGGAATTCCAGCAGGAATGACAACAATGTCGGCGCCAGTGAGGGTCTTCTCGAGACCGTCATCGCCAGGAAGGTATCCGGTTATTTGCTAAACACACTATGAACTGCTGAATTGCTAAAACATGGCATGTTTAAAAAAACTTACTGCGGGGGAGGAGATATGGGAGAGATCGGCAGCAACGCCAGGGGTGTTGACGACATCATATAAGGATAATTCATCGATGAGGGGGCTAGCTTTGAGGAGAAGAGACAGAGGCTATGATTTTTGATCTTGTCAGCATGATGAGCTGTTCTCTTGTTTTTATTTTCTCAAGGAGCATTTTATTCACCTGTCCGATTCCACCGGAAGCACCAAGAACAACTGTTCAATCGTGTTTTAGTAAGAAAACTAATAACCAGACTAAAAAGGAGTTATCGTCGGATCCTTACCAGCTTTGACCATTTTTAACTAAAGTTTGAATTTGACAAATAATGATAGTTTGCAGGCGGTCTTGAGACAAACAAAAACGATAGCTCAGGTTTGAAGTGAATAGACGAGTGAGTGAGGACTGGAGATGGCCCTGAATGGTGGAAGATGATTTATATTTATCTAGTGGGGTCATGGTGGGGTTGATGTTGCAAATCCCGCAGCAGGGGTCCCGGTTAGTAAGAGCACACGCACTCCTCATGGAATCCTTTCATCCTCATCGTAGTCAGATGTACCCCACGCTGTAAATTTCACTATTTGCATCTCCCGTGCTTGCATCCCTACCTTTTGCAACGATTCACGTATTTGATTCTACCAATCCGCCGGCCGAAGTTCCGCCTCGGATAATTGCGGGGATATCTACCGCGGGCCGAAGTACAGTCCCACAAACTTAAGAAAATCGTAAAAGAGCCGATCTCTTGGACGGATCATATGACTCGCAGCGTGGCCTTAGTAGAGGGATTCTGCAACATCAGGTTGTTACTATGGAAACCTGTGACTGAATCACAAATTGATGCCTGAGCCAGATACCACTAGAATCCTACCAGAACAACAAAAACACTACTGGGACTGCTTTACCAAAAGTCATAAATAGAACTAGAAGGCTAGAAATAACTTTTAGCAAAAGCCTTGGCACGATATCGGTCCCTAACTTGCAGTACTAGTTTCCTAGCGTCCACTTGTTGCGACCTTAGGGACTAACTTCATTAACCAACTCATCCATAGCTAACGAAACTTGCAGAATCCATCTAGTAAGGGAACTTTCAGGTAACGGTTGCCAAAATAGCAAATAGAAATTCAGGCCTCATTGCCACATAGGACTAAAATTTAGGGTATTTCGGTTGACACAAAAATCCATAGATTGCAACCAATTCAACGTCAACCGAACGGACCCTTACTCAAAAAGCAAACTACGAATTTGATAAGTAGTTTCGTCCGTCCAAGGGATAACATATAATTACAACTTATCATTACTATATAAATCTCATACGTCTAACCACTTCCCTTCACAAATAAGTTACTCCAGATTTACCTTCGTTTCTCAAATAGGATAGATGGCTTAATTCCCGGTAGCTGGGTAATTATCACAATATCATAGGCTGCTGAAAAAGCTAAAGGACACCCAACATCATTCCAGAATTCAAGGTAGTAAAGTTTTTTTTCGTATATTTTTCACTACAAGAAAATGGATACTTTGAGACCCCACGCCGTATATTATTTCATTTTAAGCCTTTGCAGCAGCGGCCTTGGCCTTGACGCCCCTTGGCTTGCCGGTAACGGTGGGCTTGACGGGTCTCTGCGACCTCTTGATAGCACTGGCACGAGCAACGGCCTCCTGTTTCGGTTATTAGGAACATCACCGGTTATCGGGTAAGTACGGGGATGGAGGAGAATAGGAATGACATGCCTGGCGGAGGTCGGGTCTAAGTGAATTTAAAACCACAAGTCAGCAAACCGCCCGAAAAATACCGATATCAAATATCTCAAGAAAAAAGAAACATAACATACCGGTAGTGCTTCTTGGCAACACGGTTGACGATGGCAGCGTAGGTCCTTTTGTCGCATTGTCAGCTAACCTTGTCCCGATTACAACAACAACAACCCGTCTCTACCCGGCTAATTATTTCTCCGGAAACTTACTTGCGCTGGGACTTGTTCTTTGAGAAGGCAGTAGTGTCGTAGAGAGAGGCAGGCTTTGAGCCGTACTTCTCGTGACTCTTCTTGGTGATCACTGTAGTACACCTTAGTCACCTGTCCCAATCACCCTGCGATGGTCTAAACACTTACAAGTGACACCACCATTCTCATTAGCCTGAACGCCAACAGCCTATCCACAAAAAAACCCGTTAGTTGACGTCCCTGATTGGTGCGCCGGGCACGTGATCCGGAGCGACTCCAACCTTCTCATTAACAAGCCCGGAGTGCTATTATTATGAAGTCAGCAATTTACCCGGGGTACTTTCCTACATATCAAAAGAAATACCTTGCGAGAGTGCTTATTGGTCAAGTTCAAAGGTTCCTTGGAGAAGGTGACCCGCTCATTTCCAACACCACGCTTGACAATGTAGGAGGAGTTGTTTCTGGTGATGGCCCACAGAAGATCGGAGGAGACGTTGACGACAGCGTTCGACATTATGAAGTTTGTGTTGATGTGTTGTGTGGGGGAGTTCCTAAACTATGTATTAAGTCAAGTCCTCTAATTGAGCTTCTCTCATTTTTTTAATTAAGGGTTTGAGGTACATCTCAGGACTCCGCACTCTTTAGTAATTCGCCATAAAAGAGCAAAATACAAAAGCACAAAATTCCAGTAGATCTGGGCTTCAAAGATAATGGGGCTTTAGGATGACATTACTGACCTAAAAAGCTATATTGACGGCGTGGAAATGATGGGTGGTCGTTGTGATGTTTGGGGTGAAACTTTTGGTAACGGTTCTGCTTTGTGGGCAATCCGTGACGGCAACCAGGGTTTTCGATGACATAGCCCCAAACCCCAAACCCCAAGCCCCATTCATAGGACTCAAATATGGGACCCTCTCTTTCGACTATTGACGTTCTAGAAAGCAACTTCCCGCCATCGCCCCTATCTGTACCCAGGCTCGTCGTAGTCTAGTATGTACCTACATAGAGTACATGCAATACCAGCCCTTTTTCTGCCTGCAGTGTTCGGTAAGTTACAGAGGTTACCGCCAGGGTTAGACAATGGTCTTTGTTTACCGCATCTAAACCGCATGACTTACATGACGACGCCCACTTTTAATCCCCTCAGCCAATCCGTACATCATCCACAGACTCCCGGGGCGCGCGCGAAACACACACCTCCCCCATCTTACTATGCAGAGTAGCCTGTAACCGTACCCAGTGATATCTAAAACACCGCCACAAGCTAAGTAAAGACACTCCAAACACCCCCGTCATGCGTTTCTATTTCCATTGACGGTTCCGGATCAACCGCCTGGCGTCAAGTTCTTGATGATCCCCTCCAAAACCTTGCTCCTCCTTTGTGAACCAAAAATCTCTATCTACTTTTGCTAAGGAAAAACTCCAAACAGTATACTTTATTTTTTCCTTTTTGTCGCATCCTAAAACTACCGCTCTACTAGATTCCACTCATTCCTTGTTTTCTTTTGTCTCGGCCTTTTCTAACCCCCTCCGCTTACTCCCCGCATATCAATCCCCTCCACACGGCTACCTACATTTGCATACAGCTACCCTTAGCCCAAAAAACCGTTCGTTCCAAAGAAAGGTCTTCTCCCTAAAGCCATATCGAGGGGATCGTACAATCTAAACTTGGAATCTACAAAATTAAGGTGCAGGTAAACATCAGCATACATAACATCCACACCTCCCCCCTTCTTGCCATGGCTATCTTGACAGACAACTTTATCCTCTGGAGTTGGGCCATCTTCCTCATGGTGATCTCAACCGGTATGTCGTCGCCGCCTCCATCCCCCATCCGCTCTGCGCAGTACTCAATGCAATCGCGACCTAACTCTTCTTCTGTTTCCCCCTCTGCTTCCCCCCCTGCGTCACCAATAGGCCTCTATATTACTCGTTCTCGTTGGTTACCGTTTCTATCAAATATTATTCCCGACAATGCATATCATCGCTTGAGCTCCTCGTTTGAGGGTGATATTGAGGCCGGATTAAGGTAAGCGATACCTCTGGGGGCTACATAGCTAGCTCTAAACTCTATGTTGATTTTGACAAAGTTAGAGATTGATACTAATTTTCTATAGTTCCGACGCCTTCAGCCTCTCTGGCAATGTTCAGGATGGCGATTCGCGCGCCGGCCTGGACGTTGCTTCAAAGAAAGAAATCCTCAAAATCATGAGGAGCCAGAAAGTCGGTTTTGACGAAGCCCGCCAGCTGTACATGGTTCAGAAGCTCGCAAAGAACGGAATAGCTCCTGACGGCCGGCCCATGGGTAAGCATCTACCACAAGCCCTTCCCCCGCGCCTTTTAGACATAAAAGGGTTGTGTTATGCAACTAGTGAGACATGCAGAAATCGGATCGACTGGATTGTCTACTTTCAGTTCCAGATTTCCCGCTCCTGGCCAGTTCGCGCGGCGACTATCAGCATGATGCAGTTGGAAGCTGACAATTTCTATAGATCCCCGCGCAGTTTTTTTCTCGTAGTCTATCTCTATATTGTACGAATGAAATCCGTACAAATCGCCATATCCGCCGCATCCGTCTAGCTTAGTTACCCCTGTCTCAATTACTTGACTTTATCACTGGCTCTTCTTTCTTTCTTTTTTCTTTCTTTTTTTTCGTCTGCTCTGCACTGAAGGATGGATGGTGTTTGGATTAGGGACCTGGCTTGGGTTGGTTGGAGTTTTACTTTGGGAGTTAACTGGTTGGTTGGGTCGGGTTGGGTTGAGTTTCTTTACCGCACCACATGAAGTTCCCAGCGATATCGTTGCAACTAAACACTCAATTGTTGCCCCGGGAGCGGTGCTTATGGTTAAGGGGGGATAAAAAGGGATCGAAAAAGAAAAGGAACGGGAGACCTTAAGGCACCTCTAATTGCCACTCATGGGCAGCTCTGTCATTGCCGTGAAGGGGGGTAGTAGCCAGGCTGCCAAGGTTCCGAAGACTAGGTGCTGGAGGATTCAATTTACTTGGGAGATCTCTATACCTTTTTCTTGTCACACGCACCCTCCTCTTCTTTATGAATCGTAAGGGGAATAGGAGGTTTGGAGTTTCTCTTCTCGCCTCTCATTATAAAAATTGTTAGCATTTTTTCCATTCTTACCTTTTCCATTGTTTCTTTTGTTCAGCTTGCATCATCATTATACCCTCTTGCCTACCCTATACACTCACTATACAGCATTTTTGTTTCCCTTATCTGATCTCTATATCTACATGTACTTTAGTATGTAGTATCTGCATTACACCAGGTCATCTGGCCCACATCTGGGCAGATATCCGATCGGCGGCGCTTATCGAACGGTTATCTGATCTAATTTCTATTTACCATCGGATATATCATTTACTTCTATGCTGCTTCCTTCTTTACCGGTGTGGATCGAATGTGGCAGTTAGCAGTCCTTATGGAAAGGGGAAACCACGTTCACGCCGGTAATGCCAAAACCACAGTATCCGGAGATCGGAGGAGTGTGGGTTAGGTGCCGGGCCACGGTAAGTACATGTAGTAGGTGCTAGTTCGAAGGTTGTTATGTACCTACATGTATATGAGCCCTGGAGTCGGTGACCCGGGGGGGGGGGGGGTTGAGAAGGAGGGAGAAAGGAGCTAACTAGCTAGCTATTAAGATCCTTACCCGCTTCTTTTTTTTTCGTCCCGGGGCGCCGGCACCCTTTGTAAGGGCATGTATACATATTCTACCCCTTTCTTCCTTCCTATATTCTACCCCGGGTAGCGAGGGGGCTACTGGCGTTTCAGGGGGCTGTAACGGTTATGAGGTTTCAGAAGCGCTGCTGGACCTTACTTAGGCTTTAACATCGGTAAACTGCATGTAAACCCGTTCCAAAACGTTCTGCAGAAGCTGGTTCTCGCATGAACAAACGAGTTGCTTCGCCGTCAAGTAGCTAGACTCACCGGGTAACGTGACTTTCACCGGACCCTCCTACCTTACCCACTCAAGAACGTATTGTGATTGGCTTGTAGAGAGGGAAAGAAGCTGCATTGATGTGCAACGGCTGTTGTTTTGATATCGCTAAGATTTTGGATGGTGGGATAAAAAAAAAGGGGGGGGGGGGGGCAGCCAATGATCAGGGTGACGTGTTTATTGGTGGTCACGAGACCTCGACGTGTGTTATGACTGGGCGCGGGGTGTGAATGGCGTGGTGCGCGGGGTAGGATTGGGGTGTAAGGCAAGGGCTTTAGTGGTTCGCTACGGGGTGCGGGTATATGGGGTACGGGGTTTGGTATGGGTTGAGGGGTGAGGGGCGGGAGATGAGGTGAGGAGTAGGTTGGCGAGTGAGAAGGTGTGATGCGGCCTGAGGTGCGGCAGAAATTTTGCATCATAACTCCGCGCTATGCAAAAAATCGATGGACCAAAAAAAAACCTGTCCATAAAATGTTACAAGAATCACAAAATAAAGCTCCTCAATGGCCTTTTCTATTCGGCCCGGCGGAGCGAGTGGTGTCAGAAGGACCAGCCTATATAGCAGTCTTTCGCTAGAACCCCCTACACCCATCTATCCCAGGGAACACCAAACCTCACACCCACCCCAAGACCTATAGTATTAGCTACTCTTCAATGTGCTCTACACCTAAAACCAAAGACATAAAAGATTCCCAGTCCGGGTCTGGTTGATGCTCGGTAATCATTATTTATCACTCGGAATATACACCCGCCTATACGGCCTACCGCTACACCACATTACCCTACTACGATCGTGAAATAATAGACTTCATGTATACTAGATCCTTCATGCGTACAGGTAGTACACACAAAGAATCTCTCTCCTAATATACAAAAAGGCCAGGGGCCACGCGGATTATGAATGTTAATTAGTTCACCCCTGATCTAAGGGTGGCCCCGAGTCTACTCGTTCTTTTAGTTATATGTAAGTATATACTCATTTGCAGGATATCAGCTCAAGCCAAACAATTTCCACGCGGGTGGAAATAATCAATAGTAAGCCCTACACAAAAGGCGAATATCCCCTACAGCAGCACAGGGCACGTATGATCTTTAAGCCTCTAAAACGCATGGCATCTTTCAATCATTATGTGAATGCAACCCCACGGTTATGGCACTTCTAAAACACACGCACAAACAACGGCCGGCTACCTCCCGTGGATAGCCAACTCTATCCTTCTACGATATAAAAGGTGCCGCTTAACTTGATAGAATGTCAAAGCCGAGATCCATGTAAAAGAACATCGTACCAATGAGCTGGGGTATATTCTAACTGGGTTTCTACGGGTAGATTATATCCACCTGCGGCATATCCGGGACTTAACGACTAGACACCAGAACCCCCTAATCATGGGATAACCAGCTGTTAGAGTATAATTTAACTGGATTCCTCCTGATTTATTAATCCTTACGTGCATTAACACTATGGCACAACTTTGATTGCGTAAAAAGTGTGTAGGGGGCTACACAACAATGATGCTGGGTAAAAGTACGCAAAAGTTGTATATCTTATAAGTATATAGATATACCGATATGCAATGTGTATTTTAAAGGTTTTGATTGGCTAGGTTTTAGTATCTAGTTGGGTATATTGCTTTTTGGATGTAATAATAACTAGTGGCTTTACTTTTGCTTATATTGATATTAGTGGAGATTAGAGGACCATGCTTTCGCATATATTGGTAATCTGTAATAGTTGGGGGTCCTTGCTGTTGTATATATTGATAATCAGTGGCGATTATAGGCATATGCTTTTGTATATATTGATATCGATAGCGATTAGTGGTAGGAGCCTATGCTTTTGTATATATTGATAATCGGTGGCTTTGCTTTTTGCTTATATTGATGTTAGTGGTAAGTGAAAGTATAAGTATATTTTGGTATAAGTATTTTGATAATTAGAATTTTGCTTTAAAAGAGTTCTTAATCGCACAAAGTTGTTAGCTTTATCAATCAACCCATACTACTTGCCTTAAATTACTAAAGAACATTCAACGATGCCACAAATATACAACGAAAATGCTTCCACTGAAATTCATTGCATGCTTGAATTCACCAATAAGACAGATAGGACTATTTATTTCAAATTTACGATTTAACTCTATTCTGCTGGAGTTAGGGTCTATTTCATTCAATTATCAATGATTCTCTCACAAAATCTACCAAGAGTTCTTTTGCTATATATTCAGGCAGATTGTGCGACATGGGTAAAGACAAACCAATTGCTATCACTTTGTTGAATAAGAATGAGTAAGTTATTGAATTTCCTATATATAGTATTATAACTAATCTTATTGTATTTAGATTTGCTGGAAACCCAACACATTTACAATTAGATGATATAGCACCTGCACCATCGTGTGCTACTATATATTCAATAGGAAAGGCTATAAGGCAATCTAAGGGTACTACCAACATACTCCCGACAGATTGGAAATTCTTTGATTTACGATTATCCTACTACAATTTGAAGGCTGCTTCTAAAACAGCTTCCCAAAAGTATTTTGTTATCAGGTGGTATATACCATCAGGAAGAAGGTGAGAGAGTACAAAAATACCACAGGTCGATAGTATTATTCAGAACACTGGAAGCCTAAATGGCAGAGTTGTCGATAATGGATCATTATATTTTTTTCTTGGTTGTATAGTATCATCATTGAACTATATTTCAATTATGCAATCGGGGATGGGGAATGAGTCTACTGGATAATCTTTTAGGACGTCAGAATCAAAGAAGAGTGGAAGGTCTTGGGGTATTCGGGCTTAAAAGAAATTAGCGATAGATGATTCAAGTTTGTATTCTAGTTCTCCACCCCCTTCAAAATGTATTACTAGTTCATTTTCTGGTTCTAAGACTGCTAATCAAGTCAAAAAAAGGTTATGAGTGTATCTAATGATTGTTCTGTAGATGAGGAATTTAAGGATTTTGCGGATAATACGATTGAGAATATTGATTTAGAGTAAAGAAGGTTGGATATAGTATATCAGTTTCAGGATTACAATTAACTGTTTTCTTTTTAACAACGTATATATATTATTATCAAAGATATATATGGGGGTCAAATATCTCCTTCAGAAAGCTTATAATATATTTCTATAATCAATACAATTTCTTACTGCAAAATGCCAAGAATCAATTCTAAACAATCAATTGAAGAACTATAACGGCGTAGCAAGACTTCGCGTTATGATACTAGGTTTACCGCTGCACGAGAAGGTGTCAGCAATTCGGTTAAAAGCATTCTTGGGTTTTCATTTGTAATCAGGTTTCCTTTGGGTTCTATGAGTTTCCGTCACACGGGTTAGTAATCAGTTCTCGGCGATGGATATATATATGGGCCTGTCCTCTCCTTTTCTCTCTTTCCTTTCTTCTCTACGCAACCTTCCTTCCCTCCGTCGTTTATAGTTCGACCCTCTTGAGTACGTTTGTCATGTTGTTTCTCTCGGTGTTTTGTCGCTAGAGTTGATACCTAACCCTGACCCCGCTTCTGTAACTCCATTATCTCCAACATCCCTCTGTCCCTCCAGTTCAGCACGTGACACTGAAGATCAACACATTGTCCAAGTATGCCGTGCAAAAGTGATCAAGGTATGGTCAGATAGGATCGTTGATGAAGTGTTGGAAGGTCCCCGGAGTGTCGGTCAATCTGGAGGGCATAACTTTATACTCGAAATAGTCAAGACGTGTTCTGAACGCTGTTTCCATTCCTCGCCAGCACTCATTCAGACCAGGTTGTAGGTTCCCTTCAGATCTAGTTTGGTAAACTATTTGACCTGACTCAACATATTGAACATTTCCTTGGATAGGGGTAGAGAGTACTGATCTTATATGGTAATTGCATTGAGACTTTGTTAATCCACGTAGAGACGGAGTCTGCCATCCCGTTTCTTAACAAAGAGAACATGAGAGCCAGCAGGGGGTGAACTATGGTCGATGAACCCATTGGCCAAATGTTTGTTGATGTACTCCATGAGAGCCTTCAGTTCCTCCCTTGATATACTATATATTGAATCAAAGGGTGGAGTAATGCCATCCTTCTTTCCCTCTATTCATTCGGTTTTTGAAAACTCAACACCAAGCTTTTGTGTGGCAACCACATCACCGAACCAAAAAAATCTCCCTCACCTAGGCTTCAATAATGCCACCTAGATGCCCACCCCAAAACCTCACGAACTCCATGATGGTGGCCCTTATGGAGAACCTAAAATTAGGGGATCTGGACAGATAGCTACACAAATGAAGGCAGGGAGGCGAAGACACTTCCTCCGAGAATATCCTCAATTTCCTCGCTAATGACGTGCGAACAATACCCCACACCCTGAGTATATCAACACCGTGATTCTTTTGGATCTCGTCAAACACAATACCCTTATGTTCGAATATCTTAACGATATACAAACCAGCATGGCAATGCTCGAAGAGAAATTCGCCACTCTGCAACTTTCCCCTCCATAACCGCCCATCACTACCCACAACACAACCGAGCAGTTTGAAAAGCTGGAAAACCTCATCAAGGCAATCCCCAAGCAATCCAAACATCCTACCTCCCCACCCGAAAGGCATTCTAGAAATACCACATCACACTAAAGCCCCATCAAAACCCAAGATACCGTCAAGAATGCCAACATACCAAAGGGCAAAAGAGACAACCCAAAGAAGAAGGTCACTCTACCTACTACCTAGCAAAGGTTCTTCGCCAGCCGCTCCTCCCCCTCCCCCATTGCCGAGGCCGAACACCTCACTACCAGACTCCCCTCCCTTTTTGGCAAACTGCTAGCCAGGTACGGCCTCTCCACGCCCACCACATCGCTCTCCTTCGCAGTCATTGACAGTGGCATATTCACTGCCCTATCACCCCCACCGCAACCTGCTTCCTGGTCACAGACAACTCTGTACTCAAGCAGAAGAAAAACACCTCCGTGGTCTTCTCCATTCTTTTGGAAGACGCCCACCACTTCAAACACTCCATCCACCTTTTCTCCTGCCCTCGCCACTGCCTGGATATGTGGAAAGCCTCCCCCGCCACCCAATGCCGGAAATGCTGCAAGTTCGGCCACAATACCAAAGGCTGCAAGCAGGAACTCCCAACCTGCTCAATCTGTGCACTCCCCCACAACTGAGACGATCACAAGTACCCTATTAGCACCTGCGAAGGCTACACTAGCCCCATCACCAACTGTTGCGAAGTCTCCCCCCTAAAATGCGCTAACTGCGAAGGCCCACACCATGCCTTCCTTCCCACCTGCCCACCCCGACCCAACACTCACCTCCCCCCCAAACACCAATCAACCCCCCTGTTACTATAAATACAGGTCTCTAAAACATTCCTCTCCACACCATGGGCAACGTATCCTCACCAGAAAGTCATAGATAATGTATCAACAAGACTGCGGAAAACAGTAAACTCGGTCCCCTCCTCCCACTACCATCCTATCAACACCCCCGGGCTCACACCTGTGACTCCCTTTGCCATTCTCTACCACCTGCCAGCCCCGTCGTTCAGGGTGACCCCTCTTAAACGAACCGTATCAGACTCAGAAATGGGATACAGCTGGCAAGACACATAAGTCATGGTAGAAAAATCTTTTCATTCGTTTTTCTTGTTTTTCTTTTTGAAGGCAGGACTAGCGGTATTATTTGGGGAAGGGTTTCTTTACGCCATAGTTTATAACTGCATGTGATCTTTCTGTACCCAGAATCAGAATAGAAATGATTTAAAAAAAAAAAAAAAGAGAATGGGTGGAGTAGTGCTAGTTTGTAGAGGGATTTTATTATCAAATGGTTGATCAGGAGGGAGACGATTCGCATTGTGTTCTGAAATGAAGTTTAAGCAGTCAGTGTATTCTCATTTCATCAAGTGGATAGGGTCGTTAGGGAAGTACTCGGAATCTTTAGTGAGAACCAAAGCATAAATGATGAGTGTGATGGATTCCACCCCAAAGGTAGCAGTGTTGACAATCCCGATTTCTAGCTCATGTGCACTTGGGAATGGGGAGGAGATTGTTACGGAGGTTTTGGTGTTACTTGGCGAAGAGCGGGGAAGCTCTCTAGAGTTCGGGAACTAGGAGATAGATGATCTCGCGTACGAAGTGGTGGACTCGAAAATACCAGTAGAGCACTCACTCTGAAGTCATGGACTATGATCTATGGACGAAGGGAACCAAGGAGCACAACCGAGGTTCGGGATCTATGAAACGGAAGGAACTACGAATATGAGTTCCAACGACTATGGGTTCGAGAATCGGAGGAAGGAACTATAGTAACGCGAACGATATATATTCCAAACTAGTAACACAACTATAATAACCGTAGAGAACTAAAGACAAACAATATAACACCCTAAAGAACAGGAAGGTTGCGTAGAGGAGAAAGGAAAGAGAGACAAGGAGAGAACAGCCTATATATATATCCATCGCCGAGAACCGATTACTAACCCATGTGACGGAAACCCATAGAACCTAAAGGAAACCTGATTACAAATGAAACCCCAAGAATGCTTAGCCGAATTGCTGACACCTTCTCGTGCAGCGGTAAACCGAGTAACACAACGCGAAGTCTTGGCACGCCGTTATAGAGATGCTCTGTATCATAACGGAGGCAGGGTTGTAATTACAGGACCAAAGACAACGTGAGGAGTCGAACGTGACGGAATTGCTCGTGAAGTTCAATTTAGCATTACGATGATGGAGCCAGGGGATTGTAAGGACTTCAGGGTAAAGTTACAGCCTGGTGATGAGGGCTGTTATATTTTCAAAGTGGCCAAATATACGGAGGGAGAATTGAACAGAGTGTGTGATTTCATCGGAGAAGACATTTCTTTCATTGATAACTTCTAGTTTTCAGGTCTGGAATAGGGGTTGTAATACAAAGTTATTGTGGCATGCGAAACCCTCGTCAATCAAAGCAATTCTACATGCTCCAGTGTCTACTAATATATATGATTTAACAAATGTATTTTTATTGGACAGGGAATACAAGATGACAAGGTGATCGTTATTTGATAAACCAACAACAGAAGCGACAGAGAAACTAGAAACCGAAAGTACAGACAAAGCATGAAAAGTGGGGGAAGCTTGATGGAAGCCACTTAGGTGAAGCTGTCTTCGTTTCCCAACGTCTGACCCAGGGCAGAATGAAAAGTATTTTTGGAAAGGGCAGGAATGCCAAAGGAATCATAATCCGAGGAAGAAAAAGCAGAAGCACCAAGAGAACCAGAAGGAAAAGATAACAACCAGAATTACATCCCTGATCCAGTTATCCAACCGTTGAAGCAGAAGGACATACTCGTTCAAAGTAGTTGGGACTGAGTCATGGATCATCGCCTGTCAGAGGTCATGGGGGAGGTCATGAATAAGGGAGTGTTTCTTTGCACCCTGATTCCATTCAACATCAGCTACCGAACACTGAAATTCTGCATAGTAGACAGAGAAATCTCAACCTTCTTGGGAGAGAATTTCAAAGTTTTGCTTGGCAGTGGCAACTCAGTCGGGATCATCAAAGAGAACTTCAAGGAAAGCAATAAGGACTTCTAGATGGGTTAGCTCAATCCGTTCACCGTAAACAAAGGGCATGACTTGATCAACGACTCTTCCTGATAGAAGCTTGATGGTACAGGCAAGCTGTTGCTGAGGGGCAGGGAAGTGCTCACAGTTGGCTACCATCTTAAGACGGAGTTGAGTGATGAAGAGACAGATGTTGGCACGAGAGCCATCATACTTGTAGGTATCTGGGACCTGTTAAAATTAGGGCTTGGCATTACGACATCGGTTATGTGGTATAATAATCATGTATTATGGAATGAGTCATAAATGGAACAAGGATATGGTTATGTAATCAGGGATCACGTGTTGGTAAAATATCTGTATATATAGAGCAACCAAAATCCTCTCTTACCCTGAAATATTCAACGGCACAATTGGAAAAGTCTTCACTTTCTAGTAACATCACTACCTCAATCACTTCGCTCTTCTTTCTTCCACACAATATAACTTCGGGACCTTCTCTGAGTATGCAGCTACTGGAGCAGGATCTGGATTAGCCGATCCTTACGGGCCAGCCAGAGGAGGTGTAGGAGGAGGAAAGGAGCCCTGATTATTCTGGAGGAGGGTGATGAGGGTGTATAATTCCGTAATTCAACTTCGGAATTCCGCCACTTCTTATTCAAAGTTGGGAATGGTATAACGGCGTGCCAAGACTTCACGTTACGTTACTAGGTTTACCGCTGCACGGGAAGGTGTCAGCGACTCGGTTAAGCATTCTCGGATTTTCATTTGTAATCAGGTTTCCTTTGGGTTCTATGGGTTTCCGCCACACGGGTTAGTAATCAGTTCTCGGCGATGGATATATATATGGGCCTGTCCTCTCCTTGTCTCTCTTTCCTTTCTCTTCTACGCAACCTTCCTGTTCTTTAGGGTGTTATATCGTTTGTGTTTAGTTCTCTACGTTTATCATAGTTGTGTTACTAGTTTGGAATATATATCGTTCGCGTTACTATAGTTCCTTCCTACGTCCCTCGAACCCATAGTCGTTCGGAACTCCCACTAGTAGTTCCTTACGTTCCATAGATCCCGAACCTCGGTTGTGCTCCTTGGTTCCCTTCGTCCATAGATCATAGCCCATGACCGCAGAGCGAGTGCTCTATTGGTATCTTTGAGTCCACTACTTCGTGCGCAAGATCATCTACCTCCTAGTTCCCGAACTCCGGAGAGCTTCCCCGCTCTTCGCCAAGCAACGCCAAGACCTCCGTAACAAATAGCTACCGCAATATCTTAGGTGTTGGCTTGACCTGCCGAGCGTGTTCTCTCTCAGTACAGATATTTCCGATGGTAGTAGAAATATTGGTAAATAGGAGAGAGAGATTCTCCGTGTATTGTTGTTGGAATTCTTCGAATGTTTGATAGCTAACTCAATTGTTGGCAGCGGAAGTAGTTATAGTCTGTGGCGTACCAGGAGTCAGTGTAAATCTCACGTGATGTAATCTAATAGACGACGTCGTAACTAGGCAGGAGGAGCGACCCAGGGCATGCTTCGTAGGTTTCAAGGACACAAGGATGAGCTGACTACCGTCCGAGATTTATGATACCAGGAACTGAAGAAACAGGCTTTATATCGTCGGGAATAAAACCAAGATGATTATATTCACACTGAAATCTAACCAGCGAAATGAAGACGGTACGTGAAGAGGAAAAGAAAGAAAGAAAGAGAAGACACCGATGAGTATATATATAAAGAAACCCCGATGACTCCTTCACACAACCGAACCATGAAGAAACCCATAGAAAACTGACCCATTTATTATCACACCACAACGAAGAGAGAATACAAGGAAGAAAGAAAATATACAAAGAAGAAATCGTGTGACAGCAGCGCCTCACGCAATCAATACCGAAATAGGAAACCCGATAATTCTGACAGACGATGTTGTAACTAGGCAAGAAGAGCGACCCGGGGTACACTTCGTAAGAATTCAAGGGCACTAAGCCGGGCTTGATACCATTGAAGATTCAGGATACTAGGAATTACAGGGTCGGGCTGGTTATTGATGGAAATATAAACCTAATAATTCAAATATATATTCAACTAAAACCAACTAGCAAAAAGAAGACATTAGGTGAAGAAGAATGGAAAGAAAGAAAGGGAAGACACCAGCGACTATATATACAGAAGAGCCTTCACGCAACAGAACCCCGAAAAATCCCAGAGAAACCCCACCGATTTATCATTACACTATCACTAGCAGAAAATACAGGGGAAAGAAAAAATATATAAGGAAGAAACCGTGCCGCAGCAACACTTTACTCAACCGAAACCCAAATAAGAAATCCTAATGATGCATTACTCATACAACCCTGCTTTGCAGTTGCCTTCTCGGTAGTAGCACGGGCCTAGACCTAGCCTGTCGGCGTCGGTCCGTGATAATAGGTAGCAAATTAAAATAGTTTATGCAACCCCCAGTAAAGTTGATGCAGGAATCCAAATTGTTAATTACCATTCGAGACATACGGCTATGGAGATACCGGTCTTGAATCTGAAAGATGTTGTTTTCAGTTTCCCAGAACAGTACGAACACTTCGCAATCCATAAAAAGAGCCTTCAGGATATGCTAAAAGGGCTCAAAAGTAAGAACCAATAAAGAGTAAGCAAAAGATTTCTAGATGAATATCCCAAACCTAAGATGATAACCTCCAATGGTAGACCACACATATTATTCGATCTCATTGATATGATTAAGGTGAATAGAATTACAGTAGCAAGAACGGTATTGATGTGATGGGGCTCTACCTCTACTAAACAAGAGTGTAGGAAGAAAGAGAGCCGGTAGAAGAAAGAGTTAGGTTTAGAGAGTAAAGATTCTTCTGGGTAGACTTAGAATAATCTTAAGGGCCTTCTTCCGATTGTTACTACTGATGATGAGAAAAGACTTGAACTGGTGGGCGGAACTGGAGATGAGTTCTTATACTCCAAATCTCTCTCGTTCCTGCCTTCCACCGCTCAAATTAAGTTCCGGTGAAAACTCTGTCTTTGGAGCGGAAACAATTCCTCCGCTACCTCGCTTCTCCCTAAGCGCTAGCAGGTGTTTTCAGTCCTAGAGTAAGCACCCTTAGTCAGGGTCAAGGATCACCTGCCGCCTGGCTGTCACACAGCGCCGGGCCTGCATTAGAGGAGTCTCCGCTCCGGTGGTCTACCCTTGATGGCTGCAGAGCTGGAACTCCATCAGCAAAATACTGAGTTTCTCCGGAGCCCTGGCTACGTCTCCGGAGGCAACCGTTAAAGCAACCACTCTTCCACCTCTCATGATAACCATGTTAACTACCCGTACCCTCCTGAGGGCCTCCTGAGCCTTGGACTAAGTCTCCGGAGGCTATCGCTAAGGCCATTACTCTCTTCATCTCTCCTACCGAACCACACAATCCTCCTGAGAGCTTCCTGAACCCTCGACTAAGTTTCCGGAGGCCATCGCTAAAGTTATTGCTCCCCTCGCGTACGTCTCTTCCGGGCCATCCTGCTGTTCCCGAAGGCTCCTGGCTCTCTGCGTCTTTGCGAAGGCTTTTGGAGCCCTCATTTGAGTCTCCGAAAGCTCTTTGGACCGCCAAACTTGATTTTATCGTTTACCATCACGTTCAAGATTTTCATTCTAAATACAAGGCTTCTTTCCCCGTTCTCCAGGCTCTTCGAACCATCGTCGCTATATATGGAACTCGGTCCATGTTCTCAAATCTATCCTTGTGTTTACAAGCCATTGACCTTGTCCCAGTTCAAACAAATGAGCCATTCCCAATACACTGCTAATATTAACTACCCAAAACCTTTGCCGAAAGCGCGTCACGACTCTAAGAAGGCCGTGCGAACCGTCTGGTAGACCCCTATCCCTGGCTTCCAGTAGCTCTACAAGACAAAGTTGATGTGTTTTCGTCGATATACTGTCCGGTAGTTTGAATACTGCTCGTACAAGCCCCGGTAGGCGTTCTTGAAAGGCTCGCCAGAGTTCCGTTGTGGCCACCTTAATCCATGACCAATCATTTCGAATTGATCGTTTTCTAAATAGTGTCTCCCCGGTACATCATATATTGTGTATTTCATAATTGTCAGGCTTTTGAAAAATTGATACTGGTATCTGTAGGCATTTAAAGGGCATCACTGGGTAGTCCAGAAGGCTCAATAAGCCTTGTTCTCTCCGGCCCAAGCCCTGGCCATATTCCGACACTGTTCTTGCTACTGTAGTTCTATTCACCTTAATCATATCAGCGCTATCGGATAATATGCATGGTCTACCATCGGAGGTTGTCATCTTAGGTTTGGGATGTTCATTTAGGAACCTTTCACTTGCCCTTTGTCACTCCTCGCTTTTGAATACTTCCAGCATATCCCGAAGGCACTCGCGATGGCTTGCAAGGCCCTCGTAATGTTCTGAGAGACTGAAAACGACATCTTTCAGATTCAAGACCCGTATCTCCATAGCCATATGCCTCGAGTGGTAATCAAGGATTTGGATTGTTGCGTCGACCTTATTGGAGGCTGCATAAGCCATCTTAATTTGCTGCCTATGAGCTAACTCGCTGATATCAGTTGAAAACATTGGGATATTCCCAAATCGTTCTACATGCTCTCGGAAGTGTGAAAGCAGATAGATTTTAATGAAGTTAAAATGACAGGCCTCGCGAATTTCTTGACGCTCTGCCAGGCCTCTGACAAGGCTCCCGGAGCCTTCCAATGCCTTAGTTCGATCTTTTGCCTCTTTCCTTGTTCGTTTATAGGCCCTGAATTCCAGAAACACATCTTTATACTTGTGAAAATCTTCGAGATACTCCTGAAGATAGTCGAGTGTTTCCTTTGTATGCGTAGTGTACTGTCCCATCAAGTGGAAATCGATTAGTGATCGAACACATTTTAAAGCTCTCCCGAAGTCGCCCTGCAAAGTCTTCGGGGGGTTCCAAAGAGCCACCGCAAAGGCTCCTAGCACTATCCGGCTGAGATGACGCATTTCTTTACCCTGCCATTGAGTCGTCGCCCGATAAGCCTTATTTGGTACAGCAAGCCCTGAATAAGGCTTAATGGACGCCCAAGCCTGATCAAAATTCTCCATTCGATTGTGTTTCTTCAAAAACAATTGAACCCATTCCATCATATGCTTAAATAGCCCGAGATAAATATTATGCAATATATTTGGCTTGTGAAGATCATACGCCTGAGCCCTCGGCAGGGCCCACAAAGCATTGTACAGAGTCTTCAAGGACTTCGACACGAGGTATTCAACGGGTGCAGTATCTGATGTATCCCCATTATAACGCTCCACCATTTCAATATATCGCTCCTGAATGCGTGGCGGGTTTTCTTGAAGACTCCCCAAGCCCTTGAAATCAACTTCACACCTAGGGCAGGCCTGATTGTTGATGTTAAGCAATGAAGCGTGTTCTGGTAGATCTGCAATCCACGCACATAATATCGGATAACACAGGCGCACATAGCCATCAGCGCATGCAATAAGCTCACCCGTTTCCGCAAGGCCCCGGAGGCCTTCAAGAACCTCTGCAAGAACCCGGTGAAGGACCATCTGACACTCCTGACGGCATTCATTTGTCCGTACTCCCAGTTCTGGTGGCACCGGCAGTAGAGTCAGGAGTATGATCGGGTAATTAGAAGGTTTATTACGTAAATCCGAAGTGATATTGCCGATTGTTAGGTAGACCGGCCAAGCCTTTTTATCACCGCTGAAATTCGTGAGGTGTGTTCCGTCTGATACACATATTACCGGTACTACCGTTGATCCTTCTGGAAGGGTATTCTGCAACATTCGCCGGACGTTAGCGAGGGCTTCATGAGCCTTTCAAGTGTCTTTCCGAACCTGTATCTCCCACCACCAGTCTGCCGTTTGCATTTCCCCATACATCTGCTCTCCCATTTCGTTGTATTCTATAGTAGGTGAGTACACCAAAGACTCTCTAAATGCACCTTGTCTCAGAAGAAAACGCACTAGATTCATAGGGTCCCTATGGTAGTAGGAAATTTTCTGCCCCCCCATTTCGATCTCTGAGTGTATCCAGCGCTCTTTTCCTAACCCTCCAGTAGACAACATCTCGTCAAGATGGCGTGCGAAGCCTCTACCAGTGTTGTAGGAGCCTTTTAGAGGACGTGTAGTACGGAAAAAATCGTCTATTTGACTCTGGGATACATTCGATCGTAGGAACCAGCGTGATAACTGAAATTCCTCTGCTGATTCGAAAGGTTGCCATGAGTTGATCAAAAGGCTCTCTGAGTCTTCATCATATCCTGGTATGGGGAAAAGAGGCTCCCCTGCACCCTCGTATATAGTAGTTGCTAGATTGAATCGAGTATATCCTAAAGTGGGATCTTCATTATTTGCCTCAGTATCAGATTCGTCTTCATAAAAGTTGTCAAAATCTATTTCCACGTACCCGCTCTCGTAGGGGCTCCTTGAGCCTTCTAAAAGGCCTTGCAAGCTTTCAATAGGTGGATGCGAAAGCTGCCTGTCATACCAGTTTGAGGTCTGCACTGGGTGGTCTTTTGAGAGATGTTGATCGAAACTACCAGCACTGGCGTAGCTCCGTATACAAAATGGACATCGTGATCTCATTGTTGATAGTTGATATTGATGTGTTTTGGTGTTGAGAGTTGTTTTGGGAGTCTCCAGAGCTCCAGAGCTCTAAAGGGTCCCGTGCACCGATAGATCAGATCATATCTTATCCAGCTGATCAGGCAATATTCGAGTGACATCATATGATCCAACAGATGACTCTAATCAATACTTCGGTATATGGCATAGTAGTAGTGAAGTTTGATCAGAGATATATAAGCTCTGTGTTCTTCTATTCTCGTGCTTTCAAGCCCACGACCGATACCTTGACTTACATAGGCTTACTACACCATCCCTAAGTCTCCTCAAGCCTCCAAAGGATTATATACGATGGTACCGTATTCTCTCTATAGTATTTACTCAAATCATTGACATATGTAGGTGGGGTTTTCATCTTTCTATAACTCAATATTTAGTACTTTTCCGGGAGCCCCGACAAGACCCGAACAAGGCCCATCTAACCAACGAAAACGCAGCTATACATTACATGGGGCTAAAAAAGCATCCAAAAGACAGGATGTGGAATCAACAGCCCCGGGGGATAATATTAATAAGGAGAGTTCGGATTTCAGCCTTAGTCCAGTCACCGATTCCGACCTCGAAGACGAGGGGAAGAGAACATCAAAGATGTCCAAGAAGACCTCATACAATACTCACGAAGTCCGAGAAGACGCCGGAAACAATTAACCAGATCAAAGACTCCTGCCAACCAATTAAAGCCAACTTTTCAGCATTCTGCAAACCACCAGCAAGGCTCCACAAACCCAGAAGAGGGGTTCCACAAACTTAGAGGAAGACCCCTGAGACAGATATGCCACCTCGTGGGAAATCAGCTGCCTCGTACAAGTGCACGACAAGCCAGGACTGCCGGAGAATCCTACAGCTAACTGGAAAAGACGCCGTCTATAGGGCTCTTCGTAACGCAGTCGGAAACGAGATGGTAAAAATAGGGTGGATTAATAAGGCCACCTCTGGCGAAGAATTGTTCAGCAGTCTGTCTGGATTTTGCATGGATCACAAGGCCCTCAACGCACTGCAGAAGTCATGGTTAGCAAAGGCTTCACAGGACTCTATAAAGATCCAAGCAGCTCTCCTCCGCCTCATTATCGATCTATCACAAAAGAAGTACAGGACAGGTAGACGTCATGGCGGAGCTTTGGAGGACTTGGATGAAGAGGAAAACGATGGAATTAACTCCAGCAGTCCCGGCAACAGCGCCTCCAGCAACAACCTGCAGGCTGAAGCAGAGTCCTGGCACGCCTTAGGAATACCGAGCAGGCCGGTAATAACCGTCTATGTTATTGACCCAGCAAAGACTGGGAATACGCCCAGCAGTACATACTATCACTATGATTGGTACGGCCCCGCATCACTTACACCCTTTATTATCCTTCAGGGAGTGTCTATGCGTGATTTAGAAAGACTCACAATGAAGCAGGTTCCAGCAGCCGGCCCAGGGAGCCCTGCGAGGGCCTTTCGAGCCTTTTACGGGGCGTTGACCAGTTCAGCCCCTCGAGGGCAAAATCCTTATAATCTGAACCCGGGATATGTCCCAATCGGGAACGCCGATGAGCTGGAAGGTTGGTTCAAGACTTCTGAGGTGAAACCATTGAGAATCTGTGCTGTGCTTCACAGGCCTTCGGCAAACGTAAAAGGGCCAGGTCAAATGCCTCAAATCCCTGGGAAAGAGGGATGGGAGCACCTCACAAATGACGACTTTGCTAGTAAAATAGAGCTTGAGGAGGAACTTCTGGCCTTCAGTAATATGGTTGACAAAAAAGGTTTAAATATGAACATGCCCCGTTCCGACATGGAATGCCAGAAGGTAATGTCGGTAGTCTATGAACGTATCGAGAGGTACACAGGGATCAGAAAAAGGCTCTGCGAACATTATAGAAGGCTCTTCCCGAATGGCATTATCTTTGAATCTTGGCATTATGATCCTGAATGTATTTGGACTCAGGTTGAAAGAAATCACCTGTTTGAGAAAACTGGAGGTGCAGGTGGAGACGCCAACGATCAGGCCGATGACGACGGTGATGATGGAGGTGCCGGTGCTGCTAGTGGTGGAGGTGCCTATGACGGTGGTGATGGAGGTCCCGGTGCCGATGACAGTGGTGATGGAGGCGCCGATGACAGTGGTGATGGAGGTGCCGATGACGGTGGTGATGGAGGTGGCGGTGCTGCTAGTAGTGGAGGTGTGGGCCACGCTTGAGGAACGTTTATTGGAAGCCTAGAAGACCCAAGGAGCCTTGATTGGTGTTTTGGAATATGATAAAACTCGAAAAATTGGCTATCTCCACCAAGGGATTACTTCCTCCATGATTGGTTGGAGGATGTAGATCATGTCTACTAACAGTAACTCTGATATCGTATGTATAGCCAATTTTTTGTTTTTTGAGATGCAGTTGCCATTTTGTAGGTTGCTTATTTGAGCTTCCCGTTGTCTTTAGTTAGGTTAATTATAGAATTATGCTTTAACAAGCCTTCCAAAAGGCTTTTCAAGCCGTCCAACAGTGTTCTCGAGCTCTTTTCCTGCCCCAGGAGGAAAAACCTTTAATTGACTGCCGAGAAAAAGCAAAGTTTATGTGGTTTGCTAAATGAATCTTGGCATATATAGTGGGGAAAAGCCTTCATGAAGGCTCTTTCTGCAAAACATCATCATGTCTGCCTGGAAATCAAGAATCAGCAAGCGCGGCGTTGAGGAAGGATATGGTATGCAAGCCCCTGTCTCCACCTCTGTTAGTAAACCTTTAAGGGGGGTGATGAGTGTTTCCAGTCTTGCGAGCAGTATGAACTCCAATGCAACCACCAGAGCCTTCAAGAAAGCACAGAAAGCTTTCCCGATGGTGCAATATTGGTAAACGTCGTGTTGCAGGGTCCATCAAAAACCTGGTTTGCCCTCGATGATCATCCAGAGGAGGAAGACTATGTTGAGATCTTTGAGAATGACTATGAGTATGAAGAGCCGGGGGATGAGAATACACCACCACTACCGTCACCACCACCACTACCACCACCACCACTACCACCACCACCACTACCACCACCACCACTACCACCACCACCACTACCACCACCAGTACCACCATCAAACTGGGGGTCGCAAGCTGGAAAAAGGCCAAAGGAGGCTTATCATGGCGTAGCACGAAGACACATGCAAGCGTGAAGGAAAAGGGTTTAGTTGGGTTTCCATTTGTCAGTAAAGGTTCTATGGGTTTCTGTTCGGTTCTGGGATCACAGGGATTAAGGAGTCACTCGCTTTGTAATGTATCCCTTATGTCCTTCTATTAGATTCTATGGATGTGTAAGCGAAGGAAGTACTGGGATATATATAGAGGCCTCGCCTCCCACCTGTATTAGTTTCTCTTCCTTTCCTTTTCTCTTCACGCAACCTTCTTTGTCATTAAGAAATACTATTGTTCCGGTACTTCGGTACGCCTACGAACTTCGAACTACTTTCCACCCCTGTGAACTCGAGGGGTCCCCACAGTCCCCGAATCCTAAAGGTATTGAACTCATCCTGCGGTTCGTATACGTAAATAGCCATTGCCTCGGTCGTGTACCTTGGCTCCTCGCCGCCCAGAACACTCCTAGATATCGAGGAAGGCCTTAGACCCATCCGTGATAAGGCTCCTGCAGCCTCCGCCAGGGCTATTGCAGCCACTCGAAGAAGACCTAGCAGACCGGCCGCAGAAGCAATTGCTTCTTCTTCTATTCCAGTAAATATGATGTAGGTATGGTGTTTAAAGCCCTTGTGTTTCGATTAAACTGCTAACGCGACGGAGCATGGAAGTCGTTATACCGTTAATCCACGAAGGCAGGAAACACCCCTGGACCGGAGGAAGGCTGAGCAAGCCTTCGAAAGGGCTAGCTTTGCATCCTCAAGCTCCTCATTTACCTCGGCCAGTAGCACCTTACGGCATGAGTACGACTTGAGCAAAGAGACAACCCCTACGCCTTCTTTTTATACACCTACTCCCGCACATTGTGGAACACCAACCCCTTCCCAGGGTAGAGCCTCAACACTGCCAGAGTCTGAGCCCGTTAATGAGTCAGCAGAGGTGAAGTCTGTAGGAAAGCATGCGGCAGAGCTTCTCGCGCGTTATACATTGCTCGAGGAGCCTTGGCCTAAAGCTGATGCTCTTAGTGTTAACGTCCGTTGATTGTAGAGTGAGGCAACCGACTATTTCAATATCGGGACAGCATTCTCTAAACCAGTAGGGAGTGAGGTGAGGACTTGGCGCACCTTTCGGAGGGCTTAATAAGCCTTAGCTAACAGTTACTAGATTCAAATCCAATATTCGCGGACAAGATCACACCTTGTTTATGCGGCTAAGAATTACATGGTGGATGGACTTTTGTATGGCTTGCATGATGAGAAAACGCCGGAGTCGATTGGTGAGAAGGCATGCTTTCTCCTTGAAAATGGCCGTTTTATCAGTGACCCTGAAAGTTATACCGTAAGAGCAATGTATCCTAGTTTTATTGATGATATATCTACAGCTTTTGTTACCCTAGTTTGCACTACAATTTGATTTATTTTGCGATGTTGGAAAACAGTCATATACGTCGAGGGGTTGAACTTTAACCAGCATCAGAATCCAGATATCATGAGTACATCGCACCAAGCCCTCTACAAGGCTCCTGCTGACTTCAGAATGCCTCCACCTACCTATATGAGGATGTTGAACACGTGGGGAAAGAGAAGTAAGGAGAACCAGGAGGGCACGCTGGAAGTGATAAGAGAATTGATTCGCGAGAAAGTAGATGAGAAAGGCTCATGGCACCTTATCTAAATACTAATATGCCTTTAGGTTGATGAATTGAGAGGGCCTAAAGAGGTTGTATCGAAATTGGGCCTTGAGGGGGATGATGTTCAGTTAGCCGCAGACATTGCTGCGTGGAGAGCCTCAAAAGCGCGTGGAAAGAAAAGGAAGGCACCAGCAATATCCACTAGGGGGGGAAGTAATTTGAGGGAAGTGGAGGTCGCAAAGGCTCCATAGGCTTTCACAGAGTCCCCTCCCGCTGCAATCTTTTTTTTTGGGCTAGTATATGGGTTTTTTTTCCGGGTTATTTTTTATCATATATGGTCTAGTGTATGAGTTCTTTTTCTGGACTAGTGTTCATTATGGGCTAGTGTATATTATATTAATCAAGGTGGTTTTTGGACGTCCACTGAAGCTTTGTAGAGTCTCCGGGGATATCAGGAGAGCATGAGAGATCTCGCTTAAAGATCAAGAGTCTCCGGGGACATCAAGAGAGCGTGGGAGATCTCGCTTAAAAATCAAGAGTCTCCGGAGACATCAGGAGAGCTTGGTAGGCTCTCAGGAGAATATCCTACGAAAGTTGGCTTCATCGCAGGGTTTATAAAAGGTGGTCTTCGAAGCCTTTGCAAATGCCAGGAGAGACTCCAGGAATGAAAACGAGTTACTAGTATGGATATCCTCGGATATTTCAGAGACTCTCGCACGGCCTGTTGACCTCTGGAGATCGAAAGTTTAGCGGGTGCCTCCGAAGGTCTCTCATACCTCCCGAGGCTCCGGTAAAGCCTAATAGGCTTGCTGATGTCATTGTAGATTATTCTCGTGCATAACCTCTGCCGTCTGCGGCAGGGCTATCCTTTGCTCTGAAGGTTATTGGAGATGTCTGGCATTTAGAAACCTTTCTCTAGCGGGTCCTCTATTTACAGACAAGGTTTAGACTTGTCAGTCTGACCTTTCATGAATAGATTTTCTCCTTAGTAGCCAGCAGGTAGGTACACTTGCAGTAGGTTGCGATCGTCATCTACAAGTACTTTCCTATTACTGTAACTACTGGATTCTATCAATGAATCTGAGCCTATAATAGGCCCGGTGAGACCTAGTCTCCTAACTGCTGGTATAGCTCTATTATAATCGGAATATGGCCAGAACTTGAACTGGTGAGAACAAGGTTTAGTGAATCTTCTGGAGTACCTAATGATGACCTTGAAATACCTACTGATACCAGTATCAATTTTTCGAAAGCTTGACAATTATGAGATGCACAATATATGGTGTATTGGGGAGGCACTATTTAGAAAATAATCAATTCGAAATAATTGGGTATTGATTAAGGTGACTACAACGCAACACTGAGGATTCTTTCAAGGATGCCTACAGGGGTTTGTATGAGCAATATTCAAGCTACGTGTCAGTATATCGACGAAAACAAATCAACTTTGTCTTGTAGAACTACTGGAAGTCAGGAATAGAGGTCTACCAAACGGTTTGCATGGCCTTCTTACAGTCGCAAGGCCTTTTCGGCAAAGACTTTGGGTAGTTAATATTAGCAGTGTATTGGGAATATTTCATTTGTTTGAACTGGGACAAGGTTAATGGCTTGTAAACACAAGGATAGATTTGAGAACTTGGAATGAGTTCCATATATAGCGATGATGGTTTGAAGAGCAATAAAAAAGGGGAAAGAAGCCTTGTATTTAGAATGAAAATCTTGAACGTGATGGTAAACAATAAAATCAACTTTGGCGGTCCAAAGGTCTCTCGGAGACTTAAATGAGAGCTCCAAAAGCCTTCCCAAACATGCAGAGAGCCTGAAGCTTTCGGAAACAGAAGGAGGGTCCGGAAGAGACGTACATAAGGGGAGCAATAGCTGATGGCCTCTGGAGACTTAGTTGAGGGTTCAGGAAACTTTCAGGAATATTGTGTGGTTCGGTAGGAAGGATAAAGAGAGTAATAGCTTTAGTAATAGCCTCCGGAGATTTGGTCCAGAGCTCAGAAGGCCTTCAGGAGGATACTGGTGGTTAACATGGTTATGAGAAGAGGTGGGAGTGATTGCTTTAATGGTTGCCTCGAGAGACGTGACTAGGACTCCGGAGGAACTCAGTGGTTTACTGATATTTAGTCTACACCTCCTAGTTTGAAACCATGACCGCTATAATCAACGACAGAATCAACACCACAGAAAACTCACACAATACCTTCAATCCCGTCCCAATAGATATCGATATCGCAATCCGCGGAGTCTCACTCTTACACTTCTCAGACAAACAAACCCTTCATACTAAATTCCCAAAACACCTCAGATTCATAATTCATATCACCCTAATTCTCATCCGATTCTCAACAAAGACAACCTCTTCTGCAACATCAAGAATCCCTCAACTATCGTTATTATCATAAAGTCCGATAGAGATACAAAAATAAGGCAAAGCATCTTCCTATACTGCAAATCATACCGATATATAGTGCTGAGGTCCGCTATCCCCACCATGCAATGCAGAAACTACTGCAGATATGGTCAAACAACATTTATATGCAGACAGAAAAGAAGCCACCTGACTCTTCTGCACAAAAAACCACCTGAAAATACAATACCGCTACCCAGTCTCCTCCTGCTCAAGCCACCACATTGCTAAAGTAGGACATTGAAATGTTCTTCCCTTATCTTGAGTAAACTGTAACATAATACACTTCCCATTCTCAACCACCTGCGACACACTAAAAGCAATCAAAATACATTCAAACTCACTGCAAACAACGCACAGAACAACAATCTTATCATCTCTGTCTTACTAGGCTTAAACCTCTCCACCCACTGTGCAGAAATTGCCCCACAAGGCGTTTAGGTGATGGCGCAAATATGGCTGACCAAAACTAGTAAATTTGAGAACTACAACCTCAAACACCTCTTTCCTATGTATTATACAACACAACTGCATCAGAAGCAATGCTGTATTCTATTATGGAACATTCCCACCAATCTCGATGCAGGCCACTCGCGTTACCAAGCAGGCAGGTGCGGAGCATGGTAGTTGATTAATTTCATGTTAATTGATTTTCAAGATTTTGTATTCTTGAGTTGGTTGCGTGAAATGTAGATACGGTACGGTTTCTTCCTTATATATTTTCTCTCTTTCCTGTATGTCCTCTTCGGTATGGCAGGATCACAAATCGGTGGGGTTTCTATGAGGTTCTTCAGGGTACAGTTGCATGAATGAATCATCAGGGTTCCTTTGTATATATAGTTGTCACTGTCTTCCCTTTTTCTCTTTCCTTTCCTCTTCATGCAATATCTTTTTTCTGTTTGTTAGTATCTAGTTTAAATATATTTGTATCTTTGGTTGTTATCCCTCGTCGGTATCAAATCCGACGCTCTACTTACTAGTACCTGAACTTCCAACAGTATCAATCCTGTCCCCATGTTTCTAACTCCCATGCAGCGTACCCCGAATCACCCTTCCTGCCTAGTTCCAGCCTCATTCGTTAGATATTCACTTATTTTTTCTCTATCAACAAAGTCCACAACTCATAAATCATTGCAATCCAAGAACCATCACTCTTTAACAATAAACCACTACATGTTTCCTCATTCACTCTCTTATATCCATCCCCATCCAACCTTGATGACAAAATCTCAACATATTTGTACATCTCAAACGCACTTCTTAATAAGAAAGCCTTCACTACCATCACAACCTCTAGAGGGAATATTTCGATAGCGAGGATCTTCTGCATCACTGGCGCAAATACCCACACCATTATCACCATTACCTCGATATACACCTTACAAACATTCCAAATCACCCTTTCGGTAAACTTTTCCTAAATCTTCAATTATCACGGATGGATCTAAAGCCTTTCCTGATATCTTACGGGGTGTTCTGGGAGGCAAGGAGCCAAGGTACACGACCGAAGCCAGGGTCATTCGTCTGTACGAACCAAAGGATGAGTTTAATACCTTGAGTGTTCGGGGACTGTGCGGACCCCTCGAGTTCATGGGGGTGCAAGGGGTTCGAAGTTCGTAGACGTACCGAAGTACCGAGACTATAGTATTTACTAGATGACAAAGAAGGTTGCGTGAAGAGAAAAGGAAAGGAAGAGAAACTAATACAGGTGGGAGGCGAGGCCTCTATATATATCCCAGCACTTCCTTCGCTTACTCATCCATAGAATCTGATAGAAGAACATAAGAGATGCGTTACAAAGCGAGTGACTCATTAATCCCTGTAATCCCAGAACCGAACGGAAACCCATAGAACCTTTACTGACAAATGGAAACCCAACTAAACCCTTTTCCTTCACGCTTGCATGTGTCTTCGTGCTACGCCGTGATATATATTTAGGTCCTCCTCTGAGGCCTAGCTCCTGATAGGCTTGGGCTTTCATGGGTACCTATCGTGGAAGTCTTTTACAAGTTCGGGGGAGTGTTCCAGGTCTTCTAGTGGCTGCCAGGATGGTTCGTCGTATCCGATGTATCGTACCATGTATTCCAGTTTTCCACGGCGTCGGCGGGAGTCCAAGACTGCGTCTACTTCCCATTCCTGTTCTCCTTCGATCTCAACTGGGGGTGGAGGTGGTTGACTCTGGCCGGGTACCGGGTCTTCAGCTGCTGGTGATAGTAGTGAGACGTAGAAGACTGAATGGACTTTCATTGAGGCAGGGAGGTTGAGTTCGTAGGCATAGGGACTAACTACTCGCGATATAGCGTAGGGGCCAATTTGCTTCCAATCCAGCTTCTTTGACGGTCTCTTAGTTAATAGATTCCTTGTCGATAGCCATACCTTATCTCCAGTCATATAGCGTGGTGCCGGGACCCTGTGGGCATTGGCCGATTCCTCCTGAATCCTCTGAGCTCGGAATATTTCCGCTTTCAAGAAGTTAAAGACTTGCGATATATCTCTTGCTAGGGTGTTGGCTTGGTCTTCGTTGGTGGTGACTCCATGCCGTAGGAGGCCGAAATTCATTCGGGGGTTCAGTCCAGAGTTTGCTTGGAATGGTGACAGGTTGGTTGATTCGGAGAAGTGATTATTCGTTGCGAATTCGGCCAAGGGTAAGGAATCTGTCCAATTATCCAATTGGTAGTCCACATAGCCACGGAGATATTGTTCCATGATGGCGCTGATCCTCTCCGTTTGACCATCTGTTTGAGGGTGAAAGGCTGTAGAGTACCGTGGGGATATTTCCAGTCGTTCGCATAATGCCTTCCAAAAGTCTGACGTGAACTGTGTGCCACGGTCTGAGACTATTGTCGTGGGTAACCCATGTAGCTTCCAGGTGTTTTCAATGTACATCCGAGCGACATTCCTAGCATTGGCTTCTTCTGTAGTGGGAATGAAGTGTCTCATTTTTGTTAGGTGGTCCACCACAACGAGGATTGCATTATACCCATTGCTCATTGGTAGCCCTGTGACAAAGTCCATTGAGATGTCCGTCCATGGTTCCTTAGGGACTTGTAGTGGTCAAAGTACTCCTTGGTGTGAGCTTCGATTTGCCTTGCTTCTTCGGCAGACGTGGCAGTTCATGACGTAGCGATCTGTGTACCTACGTATGTTGGGCCAGTAATACTCGCGACTGAGCAGTTCGAGGGTTTTCGCTCTGCCAGGGTGTCCTGCCGATGGTTTGTCATGGTGTTCTTGAAGTAGTTGTAGTTGGAGTTCTTCATATTCGGGGACGTATATTTTCCGACGGTATAGCAGTAACCCTTCATCGTTTTCAGCGCATTCGGCGAGGGAGATTAGCTTTATCTGCTTAGTCCCATTTCTGAGCATCTCAAGGATCTTGGATGGCGTGCTATCAATTTGGTAAGCTTTGGCCATTAATTCCTTCACAGTGGGCATTCCTTCAGCGGGTTCGTTTGATAAAGAACCCGCTAACAAACTTAGCTTAAAATCTAGATTTTTCTTCTTTAAAATTGTTTGACTTTGGTGTGCTAGGCGTTCATTCCCCTCCTTTGGTAGGTCGCCTGACCTTCTGGTGAGTGCATCTGGCTTGCCCCCTTGTTTTCCTAGTCGATACTGGATTACAAAGTCAAATCGGGATAGGAATTCTGACCAACGTGCTTGTCGTCGGTTGAGCATCTTGGTCGTCATGAAGTATTCTAGGTTGCGGTGGTCCGTTAGTACCTTGATTGGGTATTGTGCCGACTCCAAGAAGTATCTCCATTCCTCAAAGGCCCGAATGATTGCCAGTAGTTCTTTATCGTATATTTCGTAATTACATTCGGCTGGTGAATGTTTCTTGGAGAAGTAAGCGACGGGGTGTAGTATTCCTTCGTCGTCTCGCTGTGATAAGATGGCCCCCGATACGTAGTCTGAAGCGTCCGTTTCCACTATCGCTGGTCTGTCCAGGTCCCAATGCCGTAGTATGGGTGCTGTTGTGAATGCCTTCTTGAGTTTTTGGAACGCTGCTTCGGCCTTGTCTGACCATACCCATCTGACATTCTTTTTTGTTAATGCTGTCAGGGGGGAAACCACTCTTGAATACTCTGGAATGAAGCATCTGTAGAAATTTGCGAAGCCTAAGAACTCCTGTACGTCCTTTAAACAACCTGGAGTCCCCCAATTCCGTATTGTGGAAACTTTCTCCTCGTCTATTTTGGTACCTTCAGGGGTTAGGACAAATCCTAGGTATTTTGTTTCATGGACATGCCATTCGCACTTCTCCGGCTTGAGGTGTACCTGATTGTCGCTCAGGATTTGTAATACCTTGTTGACATGCTCCTTGTGTTCTTCCAGGGTGTTGGAGTAAATTAGTATGTATGCTGTGGTCTAGGTAAGGTCTTAGCATATCGTTGACACAATGTTGGAAGGCTCCGGGTGCGTTGGTCAGTCCAAACGGCATAACTAGATATTCAAAATGCCCATATCGTGTCCGAAAGGCTGTTTTCCATTTGTCTCCCTCTTTGATTCTGAGTTGGTGGTAACCATCGCGGAGGTCCAGTTTGGTGAAGTACTTGGCCGATGACATGCCCGCGAAGGTTTCTGGAGTCAGTGGTAAGGGGTGTCTGTTCTTGATCGTCACATTGTTTAATCTTCGGTAATCCACACACAGACGTAGTGATCCATCGGCCTTTTTAACAAAGAGTACTGGGGCACCGGCTGGAGAGACACTGTGACGGATCCTTCCTTTGGCGAGGTATTCGGCCAGATAGTCTCGTAGCGCTTGAAGTTCCTCCCTAGTCATCCTATACATGGGCCCGAATGGTGCTGTTTCGCCTTCTTGTAGGTTGATGGGGAGGTCGTACATTGTTCAGTGAGGAGGAAGTGCTGATGCATTATTTTTGTTGAGTAGATGTAGAAAATGTTGGTGGTCGAGTGGTACTAGGTCGAGAGGGTTGCCCTTTGTTGTCGCCAAGATGTCATCCAATGCCTTCAGGGTGGTAGAGTAGAGTTGAATTCCCCTGCGTCGTTTTTCTTTGATCAAGGTTTTAAAACTAACAGTTGAGATGTGTGTGGTTGGTTTGGTGGGGGGTTGGATAAAGATTCCTTTAGCTCTGATAGCTTTTTTCTCGAGATTGCAGTGCTTGAGGCAAATAGGGGAGTCGAAACATAACTCGTTAGTGCCTGGTTTGATGGTAACTTGGTGTTTTCGCATCCAGGGTATTCCCATTACGATGGGGTAATGTCCGAGCTGTGTTACAAAGAGGGGAAGTTGTTCTTGGTGCCCATGAATATCGAGACTGAGGTTGACGATGTCTGTAACCTTTCCTGATTCTATGGGTCGACCATCGATTACGTCGATCTGTCGGGGTATTTTAAGAGGGTTGGTGATTAACTTATTGTGGCTTACGAAGGATTTGTCTATGAATCCATAACCTGACGCTCCAGTATCAATGAGAGCATATGATGGGATAAAAGAATCTTTATTTTGAGAAATTGAACACGTTACAACTAATTGATTCCCATCCATATCCTTCTCCAAAACTGAAAACGTGGAAATAGAAAGTTTAGAAAAATTCTTAAAACATCCCCGGGCTGAGCCACTCAAGCCAGAGATAAATCTTTTAACGCCTCATCACCGGAGGTCTCTTCTTCCACCTCGGAGTCTTCCTGCTCCGTATTTCTAGTTCTAATCAATGCTCCTCTCATCCTGGGAGCGGCATTCCGGGGGGGTGGTGCTTGGGGGCAGTCTTTTACTAAGTGTCCCACTCCGCCGCAATAGTAACACCGGTCTTCGGCTCGGCGGGCATCTCGTTCGCGGGGGTCTGGGTGTCGTCGACCAGCAGAGAGGTCCATGGGTGCGACACCTCCTGGTCTTTGTGAGGGGTGTCCCGCTGGAGGGGGGGGAGCACGTGGCGCCGCAGGAGCCGGGGTACGGGGTGCTGGGGCAGCAGGGGCAAAGGTTCGGTTGGTGGGTCCCGCGGGGGCAGAGTAATGGGGAGTAAAGCGGGAGGTTGTGGCAGGGGCGTAGTAGCAGGCATTAACCTTTTGTGTTTTACTGTCCAGGCGTTGGAGCACCCGGGCAAATTCTTCGACAGTGTCTGGGGTTACTTTGTGGACCATGGCCCGGTTGAGTTCCTCATTGAGTCCAGTTTCCAAGGCCTCGATGTTCCCAGCTTCGTTGTAGTCTGCCTCCACTGCGTATCTCTGGAACTCAGCAAAGTATTCTGAGAAGGGACACTTGCCTTGTTGGATTCTCCCCAAGTTGCGACGGGCTGTGCCCACACGATCTGGGTCTCCAAATGCTATTTCCAATATTTCAAAGAACCTCTCCATGGATGGGAGGTTGACGCCGGTGTGGGTGAGGTAGGGGAGGAATTGGTCTGCCGCTGGTCCTTCCAGTCGCGAAATAGCGTAGATGAGTTGATCTTGTAGGTCGGGGAAGCGGTCCGCATTGCCGACTAGCTTGAGACGGAGTTGGTGCTGGAAGAGGAGAAGGGCTCGCCTGCCGCCTTTGAACTTCTCTGGGTCCGGGAGTTTTCCGGATTTGGTTGAGGTTGTATGGGGGGTGTTTGTACGGTTGCGACCGGTAAGGAACCGGTTTTGGCGGCGGGGGTTTTCTGGAGGGGGAATTGCAGGTTCCTGAGGAGCAGGGATCCGGGCTGCTGCGAGATCTTCTAGCGCCCTTGTGAGAGCTGTCTTGGTAGTAGTCAGTTCCTCTCTGGCCTCCTCTAGGTCAGAGTCTAGTCGGGCCATGTCTTCCTCCAAGATCCTTTGTGCATCTTCCCCGTCCGAGATGGTTTCCTTTAGTTCGCTTTCATACCATTTCAAACTTCTTTGTGCTCGCATCATTAGGGTATGGAGGGCCTGTGTGGGGCCCGATGATACTTCACCGAAGTTAGGGAAGGTTGTCAGGAAATTGTTGATGTCTGCTAGGGTTGCTTCATGGGTATCTTCGTCCATGGGGGGGAGTCTGGTTTGCGACATGGTGGTTTATGGTCCTATGATATCGTAGAGTCGTGTAGGTTGGCGTTGGAGACGCAACCTTAGTATCACGGATGGATCTAAAGCCTTTCCTGATATCTCACGGGGTGTTCTGGGAGGCAAGGAGCCAAGGTACACGACCGAGGCCAGGGTCGTTCGTGTGTACGAACCAAAGGATAAGTTTAATACCTTGAGTGTTCAGGGACTGTGGGGACCCCTCGAGTTCACGGGGGTGTAAGGGGTTCGAAGTTCGTAAGCGTACCGAAGTACTGAGACTATAGTAGTTACTAGATGACAAAGAAGGTTGCGTGAAGAGAAAAGGAAAGGAAGAGAAACTAATACAGGTGGGAGGCGAGGCCTCTATATATATCCCAGCACTTCCTTCGCTTACTCATCCATAGAATCTAATAGAAGAACATAAGAGATGCGTTACAAAGCGAGTGACTCATTAATCCCTGTAATCCCAGAACCGAACGGAAACCCATAGAACCTTTACTGACAAATGGAAACCCAACTAAACTCTTTTCCTTCACGCTTGCATGTGTCTTCGTGCTACGCCGTGATATCAATGCAATCAACAACCATTAAATAGCCATAGGCACCTTCAATATCCATTACCCAAGCACAGACCTAGTCTACCCATTCAAACACAGAGAAATCGTACTCTCCCAACGTTACATGGTATCACGGAGTAGCACGACGTCATATGTAAACGTGAAGGAAGAGGATCCTAGTTGAAATTTCATTTGTCAGCAAAACTCCATGGGTTTTTATCAGGTTCTAGGATCACAGGGACTAATAAGTCACCCATTTTGTAATACATCTCCTATGTTTTTCTATCAGTTTCCATGGATGAATAAAAGAAGGAGATATCGGGATATATATAGAGACTTTGCCTCCCACCTGTATGAGTTTCTTTTTCTTTCCTTTTCTCTTCATGCAACCTTCTTTGTCTTTTAGAGAATCTTATAGTTGGTATTTTTGGTTACTCTCATCCATAGAGTTATTCCCTAACTCCCAAGACTCGAAGAAGTCCCCATAGTTCTTGAGATAATAAGGTATCAAACCTATTCCTGGATTCTTTCTAACATAAACACCCTTGGCCCCGGTCGTATACCTTGGCCTCCTGTCCTCTGAATTATTATGTCATATGTTGAGCTTTATTTTAGTTCTATCTGTCATACACGGACAGAATGGGAATAACTGGCTTCTTATTACTAAACAATCCGAGAGTATACATCAAGCTCTTTCTTGATCAAAGAAACTGACACGGCGTCATAGACCTAACCTTCGCAAATCAAAGTATCAGCATTATGATAAAAATATAGTTCATGCTCTCAAACACAACTGGTTCAGATTATAGAGTTGTTGCCATAAGAATGGGCCTTCTATTAACAAAGGTCACCCCCTATAAAAAGCCAAACTGGAAACTTACAGACTGGCCAACACTAGAATCCCAGCTCTGAAATCTCTTCTTCCCTCCCTATTACATACTTGCAATGATAGACGATTGATTTGAGAAATCTCTGTTCAACCTAATGGACACTATCAAGTCCCCCACCCTCTTTAAAACTATCACAAAGTAGTTTAAAGCATAGTAAACCTTCAAACTCACCCAACTCCATACAATATTCAACTCGATCTATATGACTTCTCGAAAGGGCAGTGTGCCCCCTTTCAAAATGAAAGCAGCAAGAAATGTATATTTCAACGCAATCAAATACGCCAAACAAGATCACTGGACTATATTGATCTTCAATGCAGCGACCAAGGACATTTGAAAGGTCAAGAAAATAACCACAAAAACGGAAGACAAAACCCTCACACTCCCTAACCCCCTCACCTCCTCCCTACTCAACAAGGATCTCATCAAAGCTTTCTTCCTACCAAGAAACAACAAATCATCCACTACAACAGTTACCCTCTTCAAAGATGCTACTCCTATCAAGTCAGACGAAATCCAGATGGCTCTAAACTCAACTTTAAATCTCTCAACTTCAGGATCAAACAGCATATCATGCTCAATATGGAAGAGCGTTCATTGAACAGGTACGTTATTGATACGGTTCCTCATAAACTCTCTTCTAACATATAGATCCTACTCTCTCCATTTAAAAAAAAGTGGATGGAGTAATCTTGGCCAAATCCAACATACTTGACTACACCCTCCCGAATACCTATAGAGTAATAGTCCTCCTCCAAACCTTCTCAAAGATCCTGGAAATGATCGTAACACTTAAACTAGCCACAATTTTAATAGCAACTAGCCTAATCCACTCCCACCAATATGATTCAGTAGCAAGCCTCTCTACAGCACATCAGTTGGTCTTTTAGGCTTTACCGGAGGTTCAAGATATGTGAAAAACCTTCAGAAACACCTGCAAAACATTCAATCTCCAAAGGTCAACGGGCTATACGAGAATTTCCTGAGCACTTACCAAGACTTCCTGAGCCATTGACTCTCAAAGACGCCATTTGAAAGCCTTGTTACATTCTCTAGACAGTCTCCAAAATATTTGAGAACATCCTTACTAGTAATTTGTTTTCATTCCTGGAGTCTCTTCTGACGTTTGCAAATATGTCAAAGACCGCCTCTTATAAGCTCCAGGATGAAGCCAACTTCTGTAGAATATTTTCTGTTACTCGCCAAACCGAGGGGGTAGAGGTTAGCTGGAAATAACGGAGTTACGGAAGCAGCGTCAGGGTTAGGTATCAGACCTTCAGGAACAAAGCACCAAGAGACACAACATGACGAGAGAATGTGACGCGAAGCAAGAAGTCGTCGGGCTATAACCAATAGAGAGGTTTTTGTGAGGGTTGGGTTTGATACAGATCGGAGAAAGTAGTTCAGGATTGAAATACATTACATGAAGCGAATGATGGTTGAATATATAACGTAATATATTCCAAGACACAAAAATCAAAAGAATAACCCAAACTAAAAAAACCCAAATACAACAGGAAGATTGTGTGAGGAAGAAAAGAAAGGAAAACAAAGGTATAACGGCGTGCCAAGACTTCGCGTTACGTTACTCGGTTTACCGCTGCACGAGAAGGTGTCAGCAATTCGGTTAAGCATTCTTCAGGTTTCATTTGTAATTAGGTTTCCTTTGGGTTCTATGGGTTTCCGTCACACGGGTTAGTAATCGGTTCTCGGCGATGGATATATATATGAACCTGTCCTCTCCTTGTCTCTCTTTCCTTTCTTCTCTACGCAACCTTCCTGTTCTTTAGAGTGTTACATTGTTTGTCTTTAGTTCTCTATGGTTATTATAGTTGTGTTACTAGTTTGGAATATATACATTGTTCGTGTTACTATAATTCCTTCCTACGTCCCTCGAACCCATAGTCGTTCGGAACTCATACTAGTAGTTCCTTACGTTCCATAGATCCCGAACCTCGGTTGTGCTCCTTGGTTCACTTCGTCCATAGATCATAGTCCATGACTGCAGCGCGAGTGCTCTACTGGTATCTTCGAGTCCACTACTTCGTACGCGAGATCATCTACCTCCTAGTTCCTGAACTATAGAGAGTTTCCCCGCTCTTCGCCAAGCAACGCCAAGACCTCCGTAACAAAAGGGAAGGTAGAGCCGTATATATACATAAATTTTTTTTTTCTTTTATTCATTACATGCATGCAACTTCACAGTTATGGCACTAGACACTACCTCAACTACCTACTCTACCTATCACTTCCTCCCCGAAAGTAAAAGAAAACAAAAAACAAAAACACAATTTAGATCTCATTCTCTGATAAACTTAAACGTGGCTTCCATCATATCATTGCCGTACAGTGTCTGTTCCTCTATGTCCAAAATTTGCCATCTCAGCAATCCAAAGTCAAAGCATCCTGGTTCCAACTCAAAATCTATGTTCCTGCTGATAACCTCACGCAACCTCGTAACTTTCATGTACCGCTATGGTACCGGTAGAATTATAATTGCCTGATTGTCACAGTTCTTGAACCAAGCCCATTCGTTAGCCGTGTATTGTTCGTCTTTGTTCTCATCCCTGTCGTTCCATTCCTCTGCCTTGTCGATGATTTTCCGTGCCCGATAGTTATCTTGTGGTATGGCAACCACTTCAATCCACTTCTTTTGAGAGCGAGTCGGGGGAGAGTGAACCAGACTCTCGCTCTCATTGAGGGGAGGATAAGCCGGAGGAGATAAAACCTTAAGGTTCTGGTATTTAGTCATTCCAGAATGTCATTTTGTCTTGCCGTCTATCGATATCCTTAGGGTGGGCGTAGGTATAGGTGTGGGTGTTGGTGTTGGTGTCGATGTCCTAGAGGTTTGTGATGGTGATGGTGGTGATGTCGGTGGCGCTTGTGACGGTACCGGCGGCGGTGATGGTGGTAGCGGTAGTGATGGTGTCTCGGTTGCTATGATTGGTTATGGTGGGGAAGGGGAAAGAGTGGTGTCGATGTCCATTCTTGGAGATGGTGGAGACTTAAAGTCTTTGCGAAAATATTCGTCGTCTTCTGGTATACTGCTGTACTCTTCTTTGTCATTGCTGTAATTGCTGTTGTCGCTTGCCATTTCTGTATCGGTGTCATCAGTATATACTAACCTCGTGTCTTCCTCCTAGTCCGCTTTATTGTCTAGTCTTATTTTGTATGGAATTTGCGGTGGTGGGCAGAACTTTAACGTTTTCTCTAGGTGATGGATTTGGCTTAGCAATCCGTGGTTCTTCTTCGCCAAGCTGCTATCGTTCTGTCTTAATCTTCTGATTTCTTCAGCTTGCTCTGACTGCAAGCCGATGCTCATAGCCATGAGTTTCAGGGTACTCATAGTTCTCATCTCTCTCCAATTTGTTGACATTCATGCTTGTTCTGGATGATAATTCATGGTTGAAGCCAAAGAGATAAAAGTGAGGAGTTTCCTGATTGGTGGAAAACTTAAAAGAGGGGTTACCTGATGGTGTTGAGGAAAACACATGGCGCCTTCTAATTGGTCATTTCGTCCTGCATGTTGGTTGTCAAGGAAAGAGTTGGTTATATATACATAGATGATGCCGAGATGTCGAGAGCTCGATTACTAAATCGCATGATAGAAACTCATGGAAGCACGTCAAAGAAAATTGTAGGAAAGAGAAATGACAGTCAAATGGAAAACTTAAGGAAACCCCAAGCAGGAAATAATATCCTAACGCAATACGAGTGAAATTCAACAAGGAAACGGAAACTTGAAAGGAATACACCCAAGATCCAAAACGATATCCTTCCTCTGCAATCTGAGACAAGTTATGACACGCCGTTAAATTCTCTTAACAGCCTACCAAGTTCTGCTGATATTTCCGGAGACTCGCGATGATTAATTGAGATTTCTCAAACTCTCCTGAAAGCCTACCAAGCCCTCCTGATATCTCTGAAGACTATATAAAGCGTTAGTCGACACCCAAAACCCACCTTGATTAATATAATATGCACTAGCGTATAATGAACACTAGCACATATATGTTAAAAATAAACCCGAAAAGAACACCCATACACCAGTCCAAAAAGAAATTGCAGCGGAAAGGGACTCTGTGAAAACCTATAAAGCATTTATCATTTCCAACTCCCTCAAATCACTTTTCCTATTATTGGTTGATACTTCTGGTGCCTTCCCTTTCTTTCTACACTTTCTTGAACCTTTCCAAACAGCAATATCTACGGCTAACTGGACATCATCCTCCTCAATACCTGACTTCAATACAACCTCTTTAGACTCTCTCAATTCATTAATTTAAAAGCGTATTAGTATTTAGATAAAGTATCGTGAGCCTCTCTCACCCACTTTCTCGTGAAATGATCCTCGCATCACCTCTAAACTTCCCTCTTGTTTCTTCTTACTTTTCGTTCCCGACATATTTAATATCCGCATATAGGTAGTGGAGGGCGTTTTGAAGTCAACAGGAGCCTTTTAAAGGACTAGATGCAATGTACTCATGATATTTGGATTTTAATGCTGGTTAAAGTTCAAACCCTTGACGTATATGCCTATTTTCCAACATTGCAAAATAAATCAGATTGTAGTACAAACTAAGCTAGCAAAAGCTATGGATATATCATCAATAAAACTAGAATCCTTTCCTCCAAATATCTTATCACCTTTGGAATATTTTAAATATATGACATCCACTATTTCGTGGGTACAAAAGTGACGTCGGCCGGTCTAAAAACTATAAGCACCTTTGCAAAGGGTTGTAGGACCGTCTAACGGCATTTCATATCTTGGATCAGATTGCGGAGAAACAGTATCGATTTAGGCCTTCAGTGCATTAGCTTTTGGGTTATAGTTTCCTACTTGAGCTTTTCCTTAAATTTGCGTATGACGCTCATTTCTTGTCCCTATAATTATCCTTAACGTGCTTCTGTGAGTTTCCATTACAGGGGTTAGTAATCATATTTCAGTGTCTCGGCATCCGTATGTATATATATAGTTCAAACTTTTCTTTGGATTCCTTTCCTTTCTTTGTCATACAATCTTCCTATTGTATTGGGGTTCTTTTCGTTTGGGTTTTATTTCTCTATGGGTTATCTCACTCGGTTTCAGGTATCAGAATATATTATGTTAAATACTTCAACTATCGTTCGCTTTGCATAACATGTCCAATTCCCTAGAATCCTTCCGAAAACCTCTCCATGAATTATAGCCCGACTGCCTGAATCAAGTTTCGTCGTATTGTGTCTCTCAGTACTTCGTTTCCAAAAACTTCAAAGTCTAACCTTGATGCCGTTCCTATAACTCTGTTATCTCCAGTGTTCCCCTGTCCCTCCAGTTTGACGCATGACAGATGGTAGGGACGCTCTTATGATATAATTGTCAGGGTTACTGATAAAATAGTCATTCTCGGGGAAAAAGTACGCCTTCTCACAAATTGACTCCAGGGTTTTCTCATCTTGCAAGCTGTACAAAAGTTCATCCGCCACGTAATTCTTAACTGCATAAACAAGGTGCGATTTCGTCCGCGAACATTGGATTTGAATCTAATAATAACTGTTAGCTAAGGCTTATTAAGCCCTCCGAAAAGTACACGAAGCCCTCACCTCACTCTCTACTGGTTTAGAGAATGCTATACTGGTATTGAAATGGTCGTTTGCCTCACTCCACAATCGACAGACGTTAACACCAAGAGTATCAGCTTTAGGCCAAGGCTCCTCGAGCGAAGTATAACGCACGGGAAGCTCTCCTACATGCTTTACTGCAAACTTCACCTCTGCTAACTTGTTAACGGGCTCAAACTCTGTCTGTGTTGAGTCTCTATTCTAGGAAGAAGTTGATGTTCCACAAGGTGCTGGGGTAAGTATATAAAAAGAAAGTGGGGAGGTTGTCTCTTTGCTAAAGTCGTACTCATACTGTAAGGGGGCTACTGGTCAAAGTAAATGAGGAGTTTAAGAATGCAAAGCTAACCTTTTCGAAGGCTTGCTCAACTTTCCTTCAGTTCCAGAGTATTTTCTGCCTTCATGGATTAACGGCATAACAATTTCCATACTCCATCGTGTTAGCAGTTTAATCAAAACACAAGGACTTTAAACATCATACCTATATCATATTTACTGGAACAGAAAAAGAAGCAATTGCTTCTATGGCCAGTCTACTAGATTTCTTTCAAGTGGCTGCAATAATCCTTACAGAGGCTACAGGAGCCTTCTTTGACTTTTTTCCAACTCATAAACCACTGTTTGATGGTGGTAATCATGGTAGTGGTGGTAATAGTAGGGGGGTAGATATACTCTATTCTTATAAATGCATATGTTCAAAGAGTGGTAGTGCATTCTCATCTCCCTGCTATTCATCCTCATAGTGTTTCTCCTCTGGATGATCATTGTAGACGAATCATATTTTTATCACAGTGTAGCACGACATCATATGCAGGCGTGAAAGAAAAGAGTTTAGTCGGGTTTCCATTTGTCATTAAAGTTCTATAGGTTTCCGTTCGGTTCCGTGATTGCAGAGATTAATGAGTCACTCCCTTTGTAATGCATCCCCTATGTCTTTCTATCAGGTTCTATGGATGATTAAGCGAAAGAGCTATTGGAATATATATAGAGGCCTCGTCTCTTGCCTGTACTAATTTCTCTTCCTTTTCTTTTCTCTTCACGCAACCTTCTTTGTCTTTAGGAAATACTATAGCCCTGTCTTTCGGTACTTAAAGTACTATTTGCATCACTGAACGGTTCCCAGATCCCGCAGAAGCGAGGGGACCTCCATAGCCACGAATATCAAAGGTACCGAACCTATCACTAATGCGTACTTACGTGAACACCCTCCATCATAGTCGTGTACCTTGGCCTTCCGTCAATTGAAGTAGAAAGTACTGCATCGTGTTGTCTTAGTTGTCATCCGTAATAGAGTATTTTTTGCATCACTGAACGGTTTCCGATTCCCGCAGACACGAGGGGATCTCCATAGCTTCGAACATCAAAGGTACCAAGCCCATCATTGGTTCGTACTTACGTGAACATCATCCGCCTTAGTCGTGTACCTTAGCCTTCCGTCAATCGAAATAGAAAGTACTGCGTCGTGTTTGTCTTAGTTGTCATCCATGATAATTTTTGATAAGCCCTGCAACACTCTGTTTACCAATATTGCGCTATCGGAAAAGTTTTCTGTTCTAGCTTGAAGACTCTGAAAGCCATAGTAATCGGGTTCTGTATCTACTTCTGTGGTTGCACTGAAGGTTCATACTGCTTGCAAGACTGGAAACACTCATTGCCTGCCTTAAACATTTATTAACAGAGGTGGAGATAGCTGCTTATATACTGTATCCTTCCTCAACAACGCGCTTGCTGATTCTTGATTTCTGGGCAGACATGATGATGTTTTGCAGAAAGAGCCTTCATGAAGGCTCTTTCCCACTATATATATCAGTAAAGAATCAAGTCACATTCTGTTACGCTCTGGCACCCTATATACCCTGGACAACCTAGGTGTCCAATTGGTTTACTTATGCTAAAATCCATGCCTTGACATTTGGGACGAGGATATTATGCCCTGAGCTTGTCTGTGCCTCATCTGAGACTCATTTGGAGTATCCTAAACTTCCTCATTTCTCATTTCAATTTGTCCTGCTTCACGTGAAGTACATTTTGCCTGGCAGACACCCTTTTAGCACCTTACAGTCTGTCAAAATGAATTCAAATCGGTAAAAGCCACTTTATTCTGGGAATAGTCTTCCCCCTATATAATTCTATATATATGATAATCACATCCACATCCTCCACTTGCCCAACACTCACCCCATGCCGCTTACCTACCAACTTGTTACCACTAATCATCGGTGACTCAGAGCCAATATAGAGCCAAGTTTGGAGTTTGTGGTGGTGCCTGTGGTGGTGCCTATAGAGATGCCTGTGAAGGTGCTGATTCAATACTTGAAGAGTTTCCTGGAAAACTGTCGATTCGGTGCCTGGAGGGGTGCCTAGCGAGGTGTCGATTTGGTGCTTGAAACAGTATTGATTCGGTACCTGAAATGGTGCTTGATTCGGTGCTTGATTTGGGCATCAAGTTGAAAGTCTATATAAATGTCAATATAGGAGTCAAAGTCTTGAGATAGGGAGATATGCCGATTGGAGGAGGTAGAGGCAGAGGTGGAGATGGAAGTGGAGGTGAAGGTCGCAGTAGGAATGGAGGTAGAAATAAAGATAGAGGTAGAGGTCTTGATGGAAGTGAAGGTAGATGAAGAGGTGGAGGTGGAGACGACTCTGGAAGGCCGTTAAGACCTGGAAATCATGTCAAAGCTGATGTCAGGTGGGTTAGTGTCACCACTCAAGTATATTTGGGGACGTCAAAGACGGGTCAAATATGACCTATCGCCTTTCAAACGTCCCAGGATGCCCTAAAACGAATCACTCGCATTCTGAACATCTCAAATACTCCAAATGCAGCAAAATGAACAAATTTTGTTGAACAAGACCCGGCTCATCTGGACGCCAACGCTTTTTTGCTGATGTTCAACAGTTACTTGTTTTTTTTGTTCGTGTTTTGGCTTATTTCTTATCTCTTTTGTTGTCTCGAGAAAGTTGGTACGCTGTTGAGGAAAGATTTGTTTACGCTATAGGTTAGACTTTATGCTATCATTCTGTACCTAGAAACAAGAATTGAAATGATTTAAAAAAAAAAAAAAAGGATAATTGTTACCAAGACATTCACACAGTGGAATTATGTACAGCCGCGTTCGAAAAGTCTTGACACCCTGGGTCAAACAAACTATGAAGAAGATTTTCCTCTTCTAATTCCCTTATAATGGTGGCCATAAGTAGAAAGAGATATAATATCTTTATCATGGCTCTACCTATCAATTGTTGAACATGTGCAGGAGCAATGGTTGTTGGTGGGTTACAATTCATGAACGGGCTCAATATAGTAGGGTGCCAGGACTTTTCGAACGGGGCTGTACATACATATAGATTTTATATAAAACATTTACACAACGGAATGGTATTAATTCATACAACAAAACAATTCTAGTCCACACAGTGTGTCTGGTGCTAGGTTTGCTGAATTCGCTGGACCATTCACTGCCTAATTAATCCCCCTATCAGCTGATGTTTGAATAATGATGATAATTAATTGGAGCATGGAGGTGGAGAGGGGTTTTGAAGAAAGTATAAAGAAGATGTAGAGAAGAAGGTTTAGAGAAGGTGTAAAGAAGGCAATATGTGTCAAAACAAAGTCTTAAAATAAGGTTTACACAGTTTATAAACAATTTATATACGATACTTTTATGTACCTTGACTAAACAATTCGACACAGTATTTACACGGTAGTTTAACACAAGATATACACAAGCCTGAGGTCCTGCACAAGCTTTACACAATTTAGACGGGCTATACACTTTTCTCCACGTGATACACGAACTGTTTAAAGTTACACGGTTCCACACTAACCCTACACCCTAGTGATCAAAGCTCGTCTGAGTTCTATCTACGCATTCATGCACAGCGGTGGGTAATAAGTCATCAGACGGAACACCACCAAAATACGCATTTCCAGGCAAAATTCTGGCTGGGTCATCCGATGGCTTATTACCCACTGCTGTATATATCTACGGCGAGTAACTATATTCCACAATTCCATGAACACTGGACACACTTCGCACCTGACCCTAAATCCCTGTCCGGCCCGGCCAAAATGCCGTAGGGGAGATTCCGGCAAGGGGACTAGCGAATGATATTTCCCAGAGATGTCCTCTATGAAACTGATGCCAAGTCGCGGCGCAAGGTTTGGCGTGTTTGCTACCCCTGCACCCATGTGACTTTCGCAAAGACTCTTTTCTTTCTATCTAGATACATTGACCTCGCGAGAGGTGCATTGGGGTGTCTGATGAAGTCGGAAGCTCAATCGAGTGATATCTCGTGAAGGTATTCCGTAGCCCCTCTGTCCCCGCTTTTGTTTCACCTTTACGGCCCACCACGTAAGGTATTGCAGTAGAGAGAGCGGTTGCTTGTAAAGACAGGCTTTCTGGTTAATGTGTATGTACCTTCAAGGCAGTATGATTAGACCTAGCGAGAACTATTAACCCCTACAGTAACGGCGACGTCTTCCACGAGATGGGTGCTAGTGCACGTGACCATGGGTCTGATGAATAACTACCCGTTTGATTCATCTATTACACTATCGGAAACCCCGAGCCCAATGCTTCTTGAAGTTGTATTTATTATAGTATAACCCAGAGGGTCATATATTGACCAGTGTTGAGTTCCCGCATCTGTACATGATATGATATCTGATAATATAATACGGTATATAGATCTCTATACATATATACCCAAGAAATTAATTAATAATAAACCTGATCCAAAAAAGGCAAATCGTTAAACCAAGGTATACGTAAGTTGAAAGTTATCTGGTTCGAGACAAAGTTAAAAGGTATAATAGCCGCATATACATAAATTTGTTACTCCCTCTTGAACACTACCCCCCAAAACATAATGAAAGAAGAAGAAAAAAACCCTCCATTAATCTGATTATTCCTTTGGAGGTTGAAATTGCGATGGGCGGGTAACTCAAGCCGGCGTCAAAATGGACCTCATGTAGGACCAGCGTCACATGCCATCACTCGGGTGCCAAGGAAACCCAGGATAAGTGATTTGATCGTACGCCTCGTCTCTTCCATCGCCCCTTCTTTCTTATCAACGAATCTACTTGTCTAGTATGAGGACTTCCCACATAGGTATCGGGCCACTAGCCATACAAGCCGACCGCCCCGCCCACCAACAAGGCGTTACACTACCCACTCAAGAAATTCACACTCAACCGCGTAAGTCGGTTCCATGGATATGAGTGCAAGGATGAAAAGATGGAATATATAAAACGATTCTTAACTACTATCGACTAGGTCCTCTCCCCGGACTCGCATGTCGGATGGCATTATAGCTCAGGTTTACAACGACTTTCATAACTCCAAAAAAAAACATAAACCGCAGATGGTGAGAAAGCGCTAGTAGACGACTTGTTTCCTGGTGTGATTTCACGGAGCAGGTACGGGGTCTATGGAAGACATTTACCTCATACAAAGCGGTATTACAAGGCCATATATGTTATAATTAATGGAACTCCAGGTACTCTATAGTGTCATTGTTTCAACTATACATCATAGTTGAACGTCCCCATACGCGTACCTCCGCTTACCCCCTGCACACCCCGCAAAGAAGAAGCCAACATCTTACCCTAAACTACCCTAGCCTGAAAATCACAGCAATAATACGGACATCATTATGATATTAGGTAAATACACACTGAACGAGTTTGAGAAGCAACCCCCCCCCCCCAACTCGAGACTCCCGTCCTAAGTCAGGAACTCACAATTAAAGAGCATACAACTGCAGCGCTTACATCAAGCGTGTTCTAGACCTAGTGGTGTGGCCAATAGTGCCTCTCAATTCAATAGATATTTGCTTGTTCCTTCTAAGACTCGAGGGCAACAATAACAAGGACTTTCAGGGCTGTATAAATGTAAAGAGTACAAGTACTCTATCAGATCGAACATAAATGAGTAATGAATGCACATAACAAATAAAAGAACAAGAGAGAAAGAGGGGGGGCTGTGAGTTCTCATTCATACATAATAAATAGATAAAAAAAAAGTGTTCTTATTCATAGACCATCACTCGGCACGGACCCCATCCAAGATCCTTTCTAGGACCGATACATTTCGGCGAGGACTCCTATCCGGTGACGTAACATCTCGAAGGCGAGAGCTCTGCATTGGTCACTCCATCGTCTTCGAATTCGATTGTTAAACTGGAGCAGTATTTGTATGCTGTCCCCTTTTACACCTATTACCTAGCTAGAGTGACGTTTCTAACTACATGGGGACGCAAAAAGTACCTAGGCCCAGGCAGTACATGCATAGATACGTATGGGCTATTTCTTTCCTATCTGAAGGGAGAATATATAATCCCCAACGAGAATATATGACTTTCAAGGGCTTGAGAGAGATCGCCCTTGTGCGGTGCTACCACACCTGATATTTTACACAAATTAGTTCTAGGAGCGAGGATCGCATGATGCTGAAAGCACTTCCGCATGTATCTTGATTGGTGGGTCACTGGTTGCTTTGGAATATTGTTGAGCGCCAGATCTACATAAGCAGTAGTGGCCATATGACAGTCAATCCAAGTGAGGAGGATCAGACTGAGTGACTTTGAACTTGAGCTTTCAGAGCCCCCCACCCTCACCCTCCTTCCTCCTTGGGTATTAACGGGCTATCATTCAAGTATACCGCTGCAGGTATGTATGTACATCTAGGGGAGAATCACTGAGGGGTGCCCGACAACAGCACAACTGATATCAGTTGTACTTTAACAGCACCATACACCTTGGAGCGAAGTTTTAACACAATCATATGGGGTTGGGTCTTGTCCAAGATTGCCTAATCCTACCTCCTGCGTCGTGTATCTGTTCTACCTGAACCAGACCATACCCCGTCCCGAGAGGCGTATCCTGCGCATCTTGCAACCCGGTCCTCACAGATAAACCATGCGAATCAATAAAGCAGATATATTGACTCCCTACAAAATCCCATGACGCGGTATGAACATGAATAAAACCAGACTTCCAGGAAGATGCTAGCTGGCTACGTAGACAGACCCCATGGCCGTGACAAAGTCAAGAAACAATGATCCAAGCAGTCACGAAGTGGGGATTGGCCATTTAGGAAATCATATACGAAACCTCTTGATATTCCTCTTTCACCACATCGAACACATCTTTCCAACACACTAAGCTTGCAGATGGTGATGCCTAGTGCACCATCAGAGCTTACCGCAACGCCTTTATTGATTCTAGGGTGGCCAATGCCCCTGGATAATCTATTCTCCAAAGGATATACAGCACAGAAATAGCTCAGAACTGCCTATCTTCACGACTTTCGGTGACTGGACCTTGATCGGACCCATCACCCCGACGCAACTCTCAACTCGGTCCCCATCTGTGCCGATTCATGTCCCATGATCAATCAATCAATCGGCACCGGCACACCTCATACCGGTTACGTTCTTGTAGTTCGAGCGGCGGAAATGCCGATGTCATTAACGCGAATAAAATTATAGCATACGAAAGGGGGACGAAGAAGGATTGCCTCTTGGGGTCTCCTAGCTCTTAGGGCTACTGACTCAATAGTTAAAATAACACCCCGCAATGGCGTCGGACCACAAAACTGGAAAGCTGGAACACTGTGGCGCACATTAGAAATGCTTTAAACCCGTTGATGGTTTGTGCGAGAGACACGGGTCGGCCACAAGAATGCTGATGATCGACCATGACCCATAAGGGTGGGCTGGTTCCCACGAGCCAAGAGTCATAACTACCATCTAACTTTTAAGACCTCCCCGTACTACGCCCCCCTTTGACTCTCATAAAGACCATACGGAACACGTAACCTGCAACAGACAACCCTGAGCTTGGACCAAGACAGACTAATAAAAGAGTTTGCTCGATACAACATCCCCTTCGGAGCTGAAATCTTGCGTCCAATAGGAAGTTGTAGAATGATCTCGTTTTACACTATTGCGGGGGTGGGGCGTGTGTAAAGAAAGGATGGGAATTGGGGAAGAATGGTAATAGGTACTGCGGTTGTTGTTGTAATAGGGGTTGTTGCCCGATAGCAAAGATGTTAGGCTGACTAGCGCAAGGACCCTCTATCCCCCCCCCCCCCCAAAAGGTGTATCAATATGTAACTGAAAATCTCCTGTCAAAATGGAGACTTATCCCTTAAGTGAGATATATACATACATACGTACGTACACATGCCCTAAGCTTGAGCTTGGATAGTTACCTCTGTAGGCTTAGACGTCGCTGAATGGAGATAAGGTGTGCGCGCTTTATGCGTTAACGTCGGATATTTATTTATCTTGGCATATTGAACAGGGCTTTGTGTGGCGAGAACCAGGTGAATAACTCAAATGCATGATTTCCTCTTAATTGACTCCGCTTTGGCTGTGCGGCCCAATTCTAAATAACACTTGCATATTTTATATTCTCCTCTACATAATATATAATTTAAATAACCACGCATACCTATAACTTCACCGCACCACATCCATGGTACGGGCTATATGATTTGCATTTATATATTTGCCTTGGTCTTCGGCTTGTAGCCCTGCTGGACCGCGGTCGAGTGATCTCACATGATTGATCCCTGCGTTCTGGACAAGAATATCAAGCATCGAGCATGGGACCCTGCATAATGTGCTACCAGTAATAAACTTTGTTTCTTTCCTAGTCGATGACGATAACTTTTGTACCAGAATAGTCTGATATATCTTGACTTTATATAGATACATGTATGTAATAATAGGACATTGAGCTCATTCATTGGTGTTTGGATCATCAGCCTCCTTATCTTCGTCACTGTCCTGGTTGTCAGTGATATGCAAATTTTCATAACTTCTTTTTTTCCTTCTGTTTCTTTCTCCCTGGGGCCCCTTGTTGACACGCATTTCCTCTTCCACCCCTTGCCCCACCTAGCCCCCGCCCGGTAACTCTCCGCCATGGCATCGCTCCCACTACCCCTCAATCTCCCTATCTATCACAGGCTAGGAGGGTATGCTGCAAATCTTCATGTAAGTACCTACGCTCATCCAATGATCGGCTGCACCGAATACTCTGAGAATGTGGGCCAAGTTTATGCAGGGCGGGTATTGGCGGAGATTTATCTCATTACTATAAAGACATCCGTTTGCAGCTATCTATCCCTAGGCGAACCCCAATGTCCTGAGCGAACTAATCGGAAGTAGTGGGACTATGATAAGATACCTACGAAACCAAACAAGCCTTGATAGCATTGTAGTACGAATAAGAGTGGAGAGATGGAGTGATAATAATCCGCAACCACAGACGTCCAACAACTTCATTTCTCCAAAGACTAAGCGTGCCTTGCCTGCAAAGCAGTGCTGGCCCTGAGTATGCGTAGATGAGAGTAAAGTAGATCAACACAATCTCTTTACTTGCAAGTCCTCATAAACACCTAGAGAATCCGACCCATTCACTGAAATAGGAAATAAAGAAGCATCATACATGATCAACCGCTTTCTGTAAAGGTAGACAAAAAAAAAAGTGCGATAAAATTTGATATATTGACATAAAAAATAGTAGAATGATAGGACGCTCAAGTGCCTCGCAATTTAAATATACAGCAGAGCATGGGTATTAACAAATCTCTTGCCAAGACCAGTGGGGAAAGAAAAAAGGAAGCTTCTCTGAAAAAATAAGAGGAATGCCTCCAGCCTATAATGAAAAGAAAAAAAGAAGAAAAAAAGAAGAAAAAACCCAAGTGAAAATAAACAAAGAAAAATGGAAAATTAACGCAAAGAAATTAAGTAAAGCTTACTTTCGACTCAGTCTGCGGTACGTACGTATCGTTGATACCAAACAAAAAGAATAAAACTCCGCGGCGTAACCATGCCTACGCAACGCCTTCATATCTTGGCAAATAAAACCCATCCGTAAAAAAAAAGTTAAAATTGATCTCCTTACGCCAGAACCGTAAACTCACAACTCCACCTCCCCGACAGATACTCAAAGAAAAACGTCCTATTTACTTGCTTGGTCCAGCCTGCTGGCCATCATTAACATTCCCGGCAGCGTTCTCGGCGTTAGCCAAGTCACTAGTGAGAAAGTCAGAGTAACTAATGCCGGAATTGGTGTGAGTATTTCTCATATTAGAAGCCGGCATGGCATGGTTCTCGTACTGTTCATTACGATTCTCGCTCGCGCCAATATCATGAGGGGGAGATGCAACCAAAGGCTGTTGCTGATGAGCCTGATGCATTGGTGGGAGAGGCGGCGGTAGCTGCATCGGTTGTTGATATGAAGCGGTAACAGGCGTGGGAGGTGTGCTACCGGTTTGCGAGACATGGTGGGGTCCATGCGGAGATTGCTGAGGTTGGGTGTTTGGACTATACGGGGAGTACATCCCTCCGGTTACCAGCGAACCGTTCGACATCCCGTTGGGAATCTGAGGATTCCAATTCTGATAGGCCGTTGACTGAGGGACTGCAGGCATGGTATTGCTGCGTCGGAGTGCATGCGGAGTATTTTGGACTGGGAAATGCGACACAGAATGGCGATGTTGTTGTTGGGCCTGCTGCTGCTGTTGGTGGCTCATGACACCAACACCAACACCAAAATAAGTCATTGGAATCTGGTGACCGCCCATATACTCCTGTTGTTCCTCTTGGACGGCTGATGATTGGGGAGCAAATGCACTGGTACTATACCCAAGGGCTCCGGCTGGGTTGAGAGGCTGAATGTTCGTCTGAGCTCTTGTCCCTGAGAAGGGGTTGTGGTTATGTGGTTGGAGACGAGGCATTGCGTTCGGTGCGATTGCATCACCGTTAATTCGAGGAGCAACCCGCAGGTTGGTGTCTCTATTAGTAAGAACTGGGGAGAGCTGCTGCCCATCAGGGCTAGCCGCGGACATCCTTCGTCCCAGATTGCAATTGGATCGAATAGACCCTCCAGCATGCACACTGCTGGCTGGAGATGACGAATTTCCACCGCCAATCATTTTAGGAGAAGGCGCCTTTTGGTTTGGACTTTTGACAATCTTCTCTGAAGCTGCAACATAGCACAGGGTACCAGGTGCTTCAACTCAGTTAGCATTGAGACGTAGATATACCAGAAAAAGCAGGAATTACCAAGTCCGCCAGCGAGGAAGCGCTCCTCCAATTTTGCAACACGATAAATCTCTTCTAGAAGCGGCGCCTTCTCGAGCGGAATATGGGCTGTAGCCTCAGCAGTAGCGGCTTCTAGTTTTGACACGGGGACCTTCCGGCAGCGAAGCATAGTCAGCAATAGCCTTAGACGTTCTATGGATCGATTAGTAACAGTTTTCATCCCAAATCCAATATTATATTATCATGGAACATACCAGGCTTCATCAGATGGTCTGGCTCCTTGTGCCGGGCATTTGCAGGCCACCACGATGGCTTACTCTCCTCGCCTCGGTTGTAAGGAAAATTCGACTGCTTCTTGGGCTCAATAACCTTAATCCAGCATTTTGCAACTACCTTGCAAACAAGTTGTTGCATTTGTCGGAGGCGGGTCTCAAAAAATGTATTGACCTCATCCTCATTGGTTATATCCAGTCCTTTGTACTCCACCTCTTCCTGGAGCACAACATCACCGCCAGACTCGCCCGATGAAGAAGATCTGCGCACATTTCGCTTTACAGTTGGGCGCCGTTTCTTTCCTGGTGTTGTCTCGTTGTCAAGAGACCGCTTACGATGATTGATGCGCATCATTCGACGTTGGTCCTCTGGTTGCGGGGGAAGAGCGTTACGCATTACTTTGTCAACACCATATTGTGGTGGTGTCTGCTGTCTACTGGAGTGGTCACCGTTCTCGTCCTCTCCTTCCGCGTCCGCCCAGGCCGCGCCATCCTCGTCATTGCCCTCATCATCGTCATCTACATCGCCATCTACAGCGATGTCGAGCTGTCTTGGAGACTGGTCGTCCTTATCGTAATTTATACCGTTGCTGCGCTGAATACCGCATTTTTGGGATTGGACCGTAATTTGGGAGGCTTCCCTACGGATATGATCCGGAAACCAGGCATCCAGGCGCGGCTGGAAAGCTTCTGACCCGAGCACCTGAGGAGTTCCGTGCGAGTCGACTATAATGAGCGCGTACTGACTAGCAGTGGTTCGGCAATAGGTTTGGAGGTGCTTGACCTCTGCGATATGGGCCTGAGGACATAAATGAGCCAGTTTTCGAGAATCACAGAGGTTTTCAAAGCGGAACGGTTGGACAAAATATTTAAATAAGAATTGATATGGAAGAAGAGTAGAAAACAGGATGATTTTTTTTTTGTCTGTAGGTAAAAGGAAGGAGGGAAATAATAGGAACATCAAAAAAGCGTACCGCAAAGGACTTCGAACGAAACTGCATATTATTGGACGACTTTTCCACCGGCGATGACACAGAAAAGAGCGATTCCCTAGTAATAGGGATTCGACCAAGCAAAGTCATTCCAGGTCCACCCCAGCAGCTAGGTTGCTATTTGTGAAGGTTGTGGAAGATAATTATCCACCAAAACCCCAAATAACTTCTATCTCAAGTCTGCGACTAATGCGCTATTGGAGGCTCAAACAAGCTTTCGCGCGGCCTCCTTTTTTTTTTTTTTTTTTTTGTTTAAAAAAAAAAAAAGCTTCTATCAACCTCTGCCCTTGCTTCCTTGCTTAGCTCCCCGCACCAACGCACACTATTCTCCCGCGTGCGCTTCTACACGACGTACGTGATCGAAGCTGCAGTCAAATCGGCCGTTTTCTCAGATCTGATGCGATCGGATCTCAATTAACCCGGACCTGGTACTTGAGATGAGGATGGGCGATCAGAAGGCGTCAAGACGATATAACTGTCACCCGCGTAAAAGCTCACCAACTTCGATTAGTAGTTTTTATTCCAGAGTGCCGACGTTGATATTAGAGCACCGAGGATGTCCTGCCGGATCTCCCGAAACACCCCAGCAGGCAGTCGCAGGGATTCGATCTGAGAACTGATGTCGGGAATGCGCGTAGTAACGATCGCGATCGCTATATTTTTTTATTTTTTATTTTCTCGCGAAAGTTTTGCAGCAGCAGCCAGTGAATATAAATCTATATTTGTTCACAAGAAAGGTATGTAGTAGTTACTGGGGGATCGACAATCGACGATCCGCAAAAGGTTGTTGGAGATTAAATTTTTTTTTGGGGGGGAAGACCGAGGAGACCAAGGATGGGGGAGGGGGAGGATAACAAAAAGCTGGGGAAAGAAGCTTCTTCCTGGTATGGGTAAGTGCAGCAGCTGGATTGGCTGACTTTGCTGGGTAGCTCGAGGCAAAAAAAAAAAGAGTAGTAACAAGGGGTGAGGCAAAGGGAAAAAGTCACTGTGCGCAGGTTCAGACTAAGAAAGCGGATCACCCTCTAGTAAGGAACCCACCAGAATTCCGCGGCGCGAGAGGGAAATGAAGGCTTGTCGAGGAGCAGCGCTTCAAAAAGTTGCAAGCAGCAGTAGGTAGGTAAGGTAAGAAAAAGGTTTTGTGAGGCAAAGTGTGATATGTGATACTGATGAAGAATCTGCGGGGCATATATAGCACACTGAGATGTGAGCGATTCAAAGAATAGACGACTGTGTGGTACCCACTCGCCCCCGTAAAACTACCGTCGCACAAAGGTGCAAGGTAGGCGGCCTGGATCATCCATTGAAGGTCCGAGCGTATCTCCATATCGGATTTTTTTTTCAGCTCTTCACCTCAACATATCACATTTGGCGCCTCTCTCGGTCCTATGTATGCACACTGCAGACAAGAGCTGCTGCGTGGGTGCGTGGATGGGTTATTCCGCCAGTCGAGGTAAATTGATGTACTGTGCAGCAGCAGCAGCAACGGGTGCTGCCCACCTCCAGCGACTTTTTGAATTATCTATTTGGTCCACAGAACCACTCGCTGACGCCGCCGCACGCAGGTCTATGATTCTCTAGGTCCTCGGGAGAGCATCTGTGGAGTACATACAACCATACATATTCTACATACATACATACATACATACATACATACATAGATACATACATACACACATACACACATACGTTATATGCAAAAGCAAAATACAGTTGTATCTGTCTGGAGGCGGGAGCGTCCGAAAAAGGGGGGGGTCCGTAAGTTGACATGTCTGTGGCTGACTGAGACTGATTTGCACAGTTTCTCCTCACCACCACCACTACACCCCCCCCCCAAAAAAAAAAAATCCACCTACCACACACCTCGTTCCCATTCAGCCCAAGACCAATGACCTGCATGCCTGCAGGCAGCAAATGGTAATTGATGGCTCACTCACAAACCACACAAACAAGTCTCTCTCCACTCTGCCTCTACCCAGCAATAGCAGAAGTGCTGAGCAACAAACCGACGCGGTTAGCTGCCCTTGCGGGCCAATGACCGGCCGGTGGGGCAGGCTAATCTCGGCGGAACCGGCATGGCATTTGTGGGCGCAGGGAACAGGGATAGTCACAAGACTAGCAAGGGTGTCTGGTTGGTCCAGGCTACAAAGATGGATGAGCAAAAACGCGTTGTGCTCGCCTCTCGCGTCTCACATGTCGACTGCTGGAGGTGAAAGGCCCAGCAAGACGTTCAACCAATCATTGACCCCCCCCCCCTCGCCGCAGAGACGCTAGGCCTTGTGCGTGATTACCCTGCGCGTACTTTAAAACCCGTTAGCCAGTCCCTTATCTTCTGTGACCTGTCCAGTCGGCTGTGCACCAGGGACAAGTTAAGGCACAGTGGGGAAGGGGAGGTACCATGATATTTGTGTGGCCTCATCTAGGATGATCTTTACCCAGGGAAAAAAAATAATGGGGAAATAAATCTAAACGAAAGAAAGAAAAAGAAATTCCAAAAGCGATTGAGAACTCCTATGCTAGGTTATAGCTAGTAAGCGAGAGTGAAAATATTAAGGGCTAACTACATGTATATCTCTCCTGGTGGTGATGAGTACTACCAACTAGGTGTCTAGTGAGCTTCCTGAATGGCTTTTACCGAAGGCTTGCGCTCCTCATTCACATTCACCTCCTGTGCTTTTTCTTTTCCTGACGTGCTCGGTCCGTGCATAAAAGCGCCTCAGGAAGGAAAAAGAAAAGCCCCGAAAGCAAGGGTGATTTGGTTTCCGGGCCAAACAAGAATAATCCTATCAAACCTTTGGGAAATGCGGTCGACAATCCCATGTCTTGGCTTATCTATCCGTATATTGGAACCCGTACCTTAGCCCCGAAGATGTTTGCTTGTTTGCATATCAAGTCCATTAGATAGACTCATCTTTGCATTACTGCAGGAGGGCAGAAACCAACTGTTGGCTGACTCGAGCCTTGGTATCACAAAGTACAGCCTTTACTTTCAAGGGGCAGGTTGGGAAAAGCATGCAGTCATGGATAATCACTCGGTCTACAATACGTATGGTCTCTTTGGTGGATAAAAAAGCTTAAAAAAATGCATGGTAAATCCCGGTACACGTATGAAAAGGAAAATCATGACGTATAAACGCTGCCATGCAGGGCAGCAGCAAAGTCATTTCATGCTTGCTATTATTTTTTAGTGACGTACAATATAAACATGATGTACTGCCTGCCTGCTGCTCTTTAACATCAGCGTAAGAGCCGGCAAGCGGGAGTGGGATAGACAGGATAACAGCTCGAGAAGGAAGGAGAGGAAGAGGAGGTGCGTGGCCAGGGAGAACATGTTGTTTGAGGTTTGGGACGGTGTGCCGTGTGGTGCTGGGTCTGACGGTTCTGTTCGCCTTCCCATGAATATGCGGGGCGCGCGAGAAGGGAAAAGACACGAGGGAAAGATATTCCATCACGTGATGACGCTTACCTGTTACCATCGTTACAACCACCGCCACTACCACCACTCCCATCATGGTCCACTCGGCAGCTGTATTTCAAGAATGGACCCTAGGTCTCGATAGAGGGATACATTTCCCGCTGGAAAAATAAAAATCATATCCCGCCGGGTAGTACGAGCAGCTGGTCCATTCCGAAATATTGCCCGTTGAGATGAAAACATTGCAAAAAAGGGTTCGGCAAGTAGGTGGTGCGGTGCGAAAAAGAAGAATGTCAGTGGACCAAAGCAGCATTTGCAATGAGTGTTGTGATCCCTTTGTGGATTGAGGCAAAGTTAACCGAGGGTCTGTAATTGTCTCAGTGATCAGCTTTAAGTCGACTGTTTGCAACGTTGTTAATCGTGGGGGGAAATATTGGCAGACACACCACCGTAACCACTACTACTACCACCACAATAGGTATCACCACCATCACCACCACCACTACACACAACGCAAAAGAAAAAATGAAGAACCACAAATATACATGGGATACATGTAGTACACATGGATCTACCCCCCGGAGAGCGTGCAGGATAAATTTGGATTCCCGCCGCCTTCCTCGAAGGTGCAGGCTGTTTGAAAATCATTTCTTTACTTCACAATATGCCTAGACACCTAGACAACCCAGATCCCCGACACCGTCCCCCCCACCCCCCACACCCTCGTAAGTGTATAACCAGTTCATCCCGCCAGTATCAGCGCCATGGTCTCCCTACTGCGGTGATTATCTTTAATTTGCCGGGAAGTAATCGCTGCGACCGATAATTAGAAGAGTCGGCGGGCTCGGAGTAGGTAGTAGCATCAAGCAGGTTCTATTTCTTTTTTATTCCTCCTGGGATTGGACTGTTATCTTCACACAGCATTATGATCCTCCCTCCAAGTTCTAAAAATGAACCATTGCGCGCCGCGTTAGTAGTATGTAGGCGCAAAACCCGATGCTTATCCCAAAGGAAAAAAAATATCTCAAAGGGTCGGGAGCCTCCTATCACGCGCGAGACCGTCTTTTCCCTTTCACTTTCCTTTTTCCTTTTTTTTATTTTTTTATTTTTTATTTTTATTTTTTTATTTTTTTTTTAATCTCTCTTTGCCGCCCACGCCGGAGCACTCCTCTCTGGTATTACCGAGAAATCCCTTGCTGGAGAAAACAGGCTCACTTACCGCATAAGAGGGAGGGGAGGGGGGTTGTTGGAATTAAAATCGGACTGAGTGATGACGGTTAATATGGGTCGTCGCGACGAACAAGTAAAAAAAAGATAGCTTATCCAATCAACCAGCAACGCAAGATGTTTTTGAGGGGGCGGGCGGCAAAAAAAATAAAGTTGAGCATTTATGCGAGGACTATGGAAGCTGGAAACTCGCCTCGCTATTCGGGGGGTGAGTTTGAATGGAGGTGGGGGGAATGTATGCGTGTGTGTGTGTGGGGGAGCGGTGTCAGAATCAATTGTCCAAAATGAAGGTAAGTAGGATGTAAGTTCGTAGGTTATGTTGTGAACGTTGAAAAGAAGTTGTATGTAGTAGGAGCATGGACAATATTTAAGCTTTGCGGTTCAGTCCCTGAGCGGATAACAACCACTGCCACTCCCTTACACCCCCCGCTTGGCGCGCCAAGGTACCGTTTCATGAGATCGAATATTCAACACCAGATCGAAGATCGATCATGGAAAAGATCGAGGAAATTTTTTTCTACGATGGAAAACAAGCTTTTTTTTTTTTTTTCTCGCTTGCTTCATCCCGCTGTCTGCCTCCACCTGGTCTGTGTCTTTGTTTACCATTCCCGCTTTGTTGTCACTGTGACACAGAGTGAGGGTGTCCCGCACACACCAGCCACGAGGTGGGGAGGAGGAGGTTTGTTTGGGGTTGTATCTGTAGCAGTGTTTGTAGTCGTTATATTATGGAATGGTTCATTCGTTCCTTGGGGGACGTGATGGGATGATGATGATGATGATGATGATGATGATGATGATGATGGTGGTGGTGATGATGATGCACTTGAACTTACACGAATCCTACCTGCGATGACTTCCCAGTGTTACACTGCGGCTATTTGTTACCCCTCGCCGAAGATGATGAGTTGGAGCAAGACGGTGGATATTTGCACATGTTGTTGTTCCATGTTATGAGTGTACTAGTAGTGTTTAACATATCATGACCATTGTAGTAGCTACTGATTGTAGGTGAATCGGGATAGTTCGCCCCATAAATCTCTCAGGGTCTACAATTCAAAATAGCCAACTAGCTAGCTACTCCATCTTCGCTACATCCACCATAGAATGCTTGCATGTGCAAAAAAGTGAGTTGTTTAGTTTGCTGTAATAACTGTCGACGTCGATGGCCTCAATTGACGCCCTTAGCACCAGCACCACCTCTGTGAGGGTGTTCCTACATATGTGTGCCTATCAGTTGGCTCTCTGTGGTGGGCTATTCACCAAGCTCACCGGTAGTTTGTTTAACTTTGATTCGTTTGGTGCCGCACCGGTTCTATTCATCCACAAGTTGACGACGCAGCCTACCTACCACAATTGGCGCTGTGCACATCTAGTACCTACAGTAGAGAGTCTTGGGGGATCGTGGAGGTCTACTATTTAATAAGTTGCTCATATGCGGCCTAGTACGAGATGTATTTACCCGCCTGCCTACTAAAAGTAAACGGCAGACTACGGTTACTGTATGTAATGCATAGACCATTCCTACAGCGACTGTACGATACGGTGGTGGGTGGGGTGGTGGTATTGTTAACTTTAGGATAGCAGCCTAGCCAAGTAGTAACTCCACTACGCTACGTATTATGATTAGCTTACTTGGCAAAAAGCATACGTAAAGCCCAGCTCGAATTCCAATTTCTCTCCTTGTAACGGATGTTACCCCGTAGACCGCCAAGTTGTCTACGTAGATCAAGCGAAGATCCTCTCTCTCTCTCTCTCTCTCTCTAGTAGACTTACTACTAGAGGTGTAGTGCCTATAGCTCAAATCCCTTAGAGGGTGAGTGAGTCAAGTTGAATTCTCATTGGCAGAAACCAACATTTAGCTTGATAGAACCATGGTTTAGGGTTTTGACTTGAGGCTCTCCCTCCAAAATTTATTGCCACTCAACTTTACACACCCACCCACCAAGGCAAGACGAGCCATACAATACTCTACTCTAGACTACCATAGTAGCAGCAGCGGTTTAGTTAGTGACGTCCACGTCTACGGCAAGGACCACTCTGTCCCTCTCCTAGAGTAACGGTTTTAGTGTATGTTGCGGTTAATAATTCTCACGCAATCTTTCCCTTCCCTTCCCCTTTCCCGTTCCCGTTCCCTTAATTCTTGCTTCACCTTCCCTCTTCCTCATTTCTGCAGGCTAGGCAGGAAAGGAAGGATTCACACCCGACTCATACTGCCATGGACTGGCATGACTATTACAAATCAAAACACACCGCTACCACTACCTCCTCCGTCCTGGCTTATGATAATCACGACATCCAGTCTGGTTCAGTACTCTAGCCTGTTGAGGGGGTTTCAATGTTCTGCTCGCCGACTAAAACTAAGTCGCCGCCAACACAAGCATATAGACATAACTGGACGGTGCGCGGGGCGGGGCGAGGCGGGGGAGGAGGAGGAGTTAGTGGACCTTATCATGATCATAGAGTAAGCAGAGCGTATTAACCTTGGTTCCGTAGCTAGACCCTAGTCTAGCTATCGGAGAGACAGACAGCGGTCCCTCGTTTAAACGACTCCACGCTAATTTAGAATCGTGAATGAGGAGTAGCTGCAGGGATCAAGTTTCTTTTCTTTTCTTTTCTTTTCTCTTCTTTTTCTTTTTCTTTTTCTTTTGCTTTTTTTCTCTTTTTCTCTCTCGCTCTCTCTTTTTTTTTTTTCCCCTTTTTCTTTTTTTCCCTCCACCCCCCCCCCTCCGCTCTCGTTAATTCAAGGTTGCCTGCAGCGCTAATAATAACTAGCGCGAGCATGGCAGTTCGACGTTTAGTAGGTACGATTTCCCGACTGCGAAATTAGAGGGGGAAAGGAATTTGGAGTTTCTTTTTTGTATCTACTTGCTACATGCACATACATCCATCTCCAAAAAGTCCGGACTGGGAGGACGAGGGAGGAGGTATGTACCTAGCCTCATCCTCATTCTTTGTAAGATGTAGATAATGTGCGGATAGATAGTCATCTCATCACTGATAGGGCGTTCTCGCTTCATGGTAAAGGAGGTAAATACTCAGATGTATGAGGGGCTTTCCGATTCCAATAACGACCGGAAACCCTGGCGGCCTCAACCAAAAAAAAAAAACCAAGACGGACGACGGATGGCGGATGACGAAAAACCCAACCTGCTCTTCCTCCCATCCTGCAAGGGTTTGGAATGAAAGAATAGGCAGACAGAAGAAGGCAGTGGTGGCAGGCTTGCGTTTCGCTGCAGGTAGATCTCATAGGCCCTACAGCTACATGTAGGTTGCTTTGTTCATCTCGTTCTCACTCGTTCAATCAACTTCACTTCACCGCAGGTGCGAGTGAGAGCGAGTTTCCCGGTGGTTTATTTGCGCATCTGCACGCATCTGGGTCCCGAGTTTTAATTTTGTATTGTATGAGGTGGGTTACATGTGAGTTTGAATACTCTACATGCCCACTCTACCCTGCTCCACGAGTACCGGCCGTTGATATTCAAACTGCGTAGCGTAGTTAGCCTCGTAAAAGTACCTACATCAATCCGAGAGTGCCTGTAGATTAGTTGGAATACCGCTAACTACAAGGTAGGATTAATTTCGAGTCCCTACCCCGCGTCTCTCGCGGTGCACTCGATCCCAACATTCAACTGGATGGACCCTGAGAGCTGCTGCTGTGAGGGAGAAGATAATAATTTTTTGGGGGGAAACAAACATTCCTTCCCACGCAAAAGCAAATACAAGCCCCACACTTCATGCTTTCCTCCACACCACCCCACCCTGTTACTTACTATCTTTATACGACTTAGATATCATTACAAACTCGGGCAGAGCACCCCAAAAGAAACCTCCGACACTAGATGTGTATGTGTATGCAAAATAACACTCTACATACATACAAGTAGCCTGCAGAGTAAGCAAACATGTATCTTTATCGCCTCTCACCCCTCAAACAAAATCCTTCCATTCCAAGCAAGCCACCTCTCGGGTATCCCCCCCTAGCCGGCGTCTTGATATTCGCTCGGTACAGGGATACGCCAAACCCCGCCGCCGCCGCCATCTCGGTGTTACCACCAGGTCCGAGCGGAGGACGTCTCGTTTTACGCAATGGTAGCCTTGGCGTTTGTGGGTGTGGATAGCGTCATCAGGCACCGGCAGGGGTTGGGGGCTGGCTGGGTCAGCGATTTCAATTTACAGTACTTACATATTAGTAGGGTAGTACGTAGTAGTGGGTATCAAAAAGTGCGCGCGCGTAGGGTTCTTACCTCCAAAAATTGCCTATCTCCGGGCCAGGGATTATCTTAACGATTGGTTGAAGGGGCGTAGATCAGGCCTGTTGATAATTTTTTTCCACCTCATATGCACAGCCAATTTTTCGAGCTATGGCGGGTAGGTGATTCAGAGATGCGAGTGCTGGGTTGTGATTGTCGAACATCAGACCTTTCCTACGGTGATAAACATCTAACATCACGTCTAATGGCAGGAAACCCTGGGCTGCCGCCATCGCCACCACTACCGCAACCACTCCTGCTGTCGTGCCATCATGTGTTGGAAACGTGGGACTGATTCCCGAACCGTGGGTTCAAAGGTACCAAGTACAGGACCCCCTGTAGGGTGTTCAAAGCGATGTTAGGTGACCAATTACAGACATGTGCAAACTCTTTTTGCTGAAAAATGGGGGGGGGGGGGGGGATACAAATCAGCATAGTTATATAAATAAGTAGCAAGCTTGATAGCTTTGTACCCTTCCTATATGGATGGATGAGACAGAGGACGAAATCTCACGCGTAAACCTGTGAACTTTGTAGCATATCCAAGTATTCTAAGGGGATAGGGCTGCTTGTCCGGGTGCCCTTGGGGGGGGGGGGGTTGGGCGTTTATGCATGAGAGAGATTTCGTCCTCTGTCTCATCCACCCAGGACATATGTTTGAGTGATGGTAGATCTTTCTCTCGTGGTACCCGAGAATTGCACATAGCTATATAGATGTCCATACAAAGTGTGGTAAAAATATATTACTGAGAACAGCAGTGAACAGCAGTTTCCACCACTTGCAACCATGGCAAGCAGTTTTTCTTTGCTGATTTTGAGGGTAAAAACTTACGGAACTCGTTACGCTCTTCGCCACTACTTATTTAAACCTCTAGGTGCAGTTCTCGCTCTCGCCAGTTAATGCGGTAGTTTTCATTATGCATTCTATTTTCGGCATTCCCTAGTAGGCTCTGGCTATAGATTGGTTCCACCTCTCTTCGATGAGGAATAAAAGTGCTGGAGGTGTTTAAAAGACATTGGTTACTTAGATTATTGTCGTTTCAATCTCCGCTGTACAAATATTTTACTTCCGTTTATTGGCCTCATAACCCCTTTGTGGCAACGCCTTAATTAACCTTCTAAATAAACAAATTATTCATGACCAACTCTTGCAAAAGGAAAACAGGATGGTATAGTATAATCTTCTGGTGGTCTCAAAATTATAAAAAAAATGGGTCCCATAGGCTCTGAACGGAAGATACATGCAGTCATAACCATAGACATCCTACGGAGAATAATGTTACAGTGGAATGAATGCGTACAAAAGCGGGGAAGAGAGATACATCCGGAAAGAGATCAAGGCGATTAAAGGGTTTCCTGCTAGATAAAACTTTTCTCTCATCCCTCAGCTTGACTCTGCGCCAACGCCCTCCAACAAACCTGCCTCTTTCACTAAAGAATAAAATTGTGATTCCTTATTCTCAAGCAACGCGGCAGGTGTGTCAAACTCAGCAACACGACCGGCTTGAAGGACGATAATTCGATCACTAATTTTATGTTAGTATTGTGACCTTTGATTTTATATAAAACTGGAGATAATTGTTGATCACCTGTCGATAATAGTATCTATTTGTAGAAGTTCTGGTCAGTCCCAATTCAAATGATTGAGGTAATAATGAACAACAGTAGCAACTCACCTAAGCGATGGGCAATAGTTAAAATCGTCCTATCGCGGAATCGGTCCCCTATTATTGAATTACGTCAGCCAGTGGAACCACGACGTAAATTCTCGGGGTGCTTACGGATGGTTCGCTGCAGCATATTATCCGTCTCAACCTGTTTATGGTTAGCTAGGTGCTTTGAGATGAGGAGCGGAGTTCTCCGCGGAGCGGAAAGAACGTATGGGGGTACTTGCATCTATACTACCCGTCGCCTCATCCATCACTAAGATGTTGGACGGTGTCAGAAGCGCACGCGCAAGATTGACGAGAGCGCGCTCGCCAACGGAGAGATTAGATCCTCCCTCGTGTACTCGTGCATCAAGTTTTCCATCCATTGATGAGACCTTTTCCTTGAGGTTCGAAAGTTCCAAAACCGTCCAAAGCTCTGTATCATCATGCACGTTACTTGGATCTAAATTGTCCCTTACAGTGCCTTCAAATAGCGATGCATCTTGTGGGATAATAGCCAGTCGTTGCCGTAGGTCGTTTAGGCCAATAGCAGAAGTATTCACTGAATCAATACTGATATTGCCGCTTGCCGGTTCAATTATTCGAAACAGCGCAAGAGTCAAGGAACTCTTCCCCGCACCGGTCCTACCAACAATTCCAATCTTTTCACGAGGCTTGATATCCAAACTTATGTCCTTCAGAATCAAATCCAGTCCGGGACGATATCGGGCTGAGTAATTTTGGAAAGAAACTGCGCCGTGAGCGGGCCAACTTGTGCTTGGCCTCTGGCTTGGAATAATTTCGGCTGCTTCGCTTGGGAGTGCCGCATACTCAAGCACCCTCTCCACAGAGACGATGTTTGTCTCGACTTCAACGGTTTGCCGAACGATCCAATTGAGGGATTGTGTTATCTATCAGAAATGATCAGTCACATTACTTTTTTTTTTCCCCTCGTTCCGAGAAGATGGGGGAAGTTCGAAACTCACCTGCAGGGCGTAGGATAAGGTAAGTCCAACCATTCCTGCCGAGAGGTTGCTTCCACTCGCGACCGCAGTGATGGCAAAGCCTGCAGCCCCAAGAATTATGATTGATCCGATAAACTCCAGGCGTACAGCCAACCACCTATAAAGAGACAATTATTGAATATTCTGATATTTAGCCAAGAAATACAAAGCGCACCTATTTGCATTGATGGACGGGAAGTAAGCCCGGAGGTTGGCATCGACTCTCCACTCATTTTCGTTTATAAATCTAGATTGCTGTTGATAAGCCCGGATAGTAGAAATGCCTCCCAAAGACTCTTGAAAATGAGCGTAGATTGGACTTCTGGACACACTGTCAAGCCGCTTCAACTCTCTTGATGTACGCAAATAATACCGTTGGATGTACAAATAAAGGAATCCGAGTGGTATAACGAGGGCGATAAACGGGGGCGTTGCTACTGAAATTATTACAATGGTTGCAATTGATTTCGCGCTATTCTGAAAGAGCATATTGAAACACCGGCAAAGCACCTATGGCACATATCAGCGCAAGTTCGAATATAACAGGTTCGAAGCGGTTGGGATTCAAACCTCGTCAATTCTATAGATCTAAAGCGCGATATAAGTCAGCATCTAATACCTCAGCAAAAATCTCGCGAATCTATACATACATCACTGGAAAATCGATTCAAAATACGACCTGCAGGTGTAGTCTCAAAGAACTGCATGGGACTACGGAATATAGCAACGGCCATCTTATCGTGCATTTTTCGCGCAGCCTAAGTCTTTATGAGCAAATGAAGGATATTTTCGGAGACAGTTAATACTAACCTCGACAGCGCAGAAAACCCAAAGAATCATTGTTTGAAGAACAACAAGGGCGGCAGCACCGATTCCAAAAGCGAAATAAATCCAGATATACTTGCCGACATCTGCATTCTCCTGCTTTTCGCTGTTCGACTCGGCCCATTGCTTGAGCCAAACATTCCCACCGACCGATGCAGCTTGGGCACCTAAAAGGAAAAGCATATAGACCGCAACGGCAAACAGATTGCTTGCCTTTGCGTATTCCCCATAAACGCTCCATTTTACCTTTCCTTTCTCAGAAAACTCTTTTCCTTGAACAGTGCGTTTGACTGTACCATCCTCCATATCAGCGTCTATACGCCTATATTTCTTAAAACTGGCTGCAGATGCTCTTCTGAGAGATATCCGTCTGTTTTTCTGTTTGGTGGTAGTAGATGTATTATCAAGCTCGGGAACCTCATCTTCCTCGCTCGAGACTTCTTGGGACGTGCCAGGCCCAGTGCCAATGATCGTTGAAGAATCGCTGCTCCTGTCATCAACCTCTTGGTTGCGTGAGTCCTTCATGTGACGAATGATGTTATAAATTCCGCCTTTCATAGCCATCACCGAGTCGTAGTCGCCAGATTCAACAATTTGGCCCTTTGTCAGGAGGTGAATATAATTTGCTTCTCTCAATACCGGAATTGAGTTCGTTGCTAGAATCCTTGTCTTTCCAGCCAATAGCCCATTCTGACCAAGAACATTGTCTATTAAATGCCTCCCAACATGTTGGTCGACAGCGGAGAGGGGGTCATCAAGCAAGTATATATCAGCCCTGGCGTAGACTGCGCGTGCGAGTGTAAGTCTAGCTTTTTGACCCCCGGATAGAGAAATCCCCTTCTCTCCGACCTGTGTTTCATCACCGTCGGGAAGTGCATCAAAGTCCTCCAATAGAGCACAGGCTCTCACTGTTTTCTGGTAAAATTCAGGGTCAAAGCGGTGTCCGAATACAATGTTTTCCCGGACAGAAGCGTTCATAACCCATGCCTGTTGAGCAACATAGGCAGTGGATCCCTTCAACACAACTCGGCCATTCACCTTCCATAAATCACCAAGGAGTGCCTGTAAAAGACTCGATTTCCCTGCGCCGACTTTTCCGAGAACACAATTCAATTCACCTTTGTTCGCTGTGAAGTTGATATTGGTTAATGCGTTCTTTCCAGCTTCAGCCCTATTCCAAGTGAACGTTCCATTGGTAACTCTAAGTGATTCATCCCCGATATTAGTGGCTGGTGCTTCGCGTATAACGGCATCATCTTGAAGTTCCTCGGCAGTCAGAAATGAGGTGATACGTCCTACAGCCACACCTGCTTCGACCACAGCCGTGATGACCATGGGAAGGACAGAAAGGGGGAACGTAAGAAGGTTGAACAGAGTCAATGCAGGGAAGACAATTTCGGTGGTCAAAGGTTTGTCTTGTGTGAAGACAAAAACAGCAAAAGTTGAACCTATAATCAAATATAAGCCATGAATGTTTACCTCAAGGCTGGATTAGATGCATACATGAGACCAAAAACGGTGTGCTCGACCAAGTAAAACTGGAGAATGCCTGGGCAACTCCAATTTTCTTGAGAGTGTATAGCTCTTGGTCGTTCCTAACGTGATCCAGTTTCGCTTTGAAAGGTGTTCCCCAACCATAAAGCTTAATACTCTTCATGTTGGCCAAAATCTCGGTCATCAAATGGGTGCGGGAATCCTTATTCTTCATCTGGGTTTTCTGAAGCTTTTTCATGAGACGAGCGATGATACCATTTATGGGGATCATAACCAGCATCATCGCAATACCCGCGAACATGCTAGGCCCTAGCAGTTGATACAGCGAGAGCATACACAGAATAATCTGAAATGGAGCACTCCAGAGCTGTTGCCCATACTGAGTAATGTCTGTGAACTGTGTTAGGATGGTATCAATATATTAGGATGGTGATTGTTACCTTGAAGCCTCTGAGTATCAACAGCCTGCAGATTGACAATCTCTCCGGTAGATTTTGCAGCGCGGCCTTCGTTTGAGAGTCTCATACTTTTTCTGTATATTGCTGCCGTTAAGCTGCTCTTAATCCTCATTCCTGTTTCAAATGCATGTTGAAAATACTGGTGCAAAGCGACGGTTTGAATTATACTAGTCCCAAACATCGCTGCTGCAATAGCAATACCCCGTACAAGGGGCTGTGGGTCATTACCAAAATTATATGAGGCAACAAAGGAGATCACAAGCCTCAGTAATTGCGGCTGTACAAATGCTAAAATGTCGTGGATAACTTTGAATAGTGCTCCTTTAAAGTAAGGACTGCCGAAGGCAGTGAAGAGTGCGATCCAGATACTAGGCGTTTCTTTTTGAAGCTGAGTGTCCCAAGCCTCATTAAACTTATCGCTTGTAGTGAGAGTGCTGTCGCTTTTTCGGAGGCTCCAAAGGTCGTCCTCTGTCAAAAATTTGCTGTAGCCTTCCTTCATGATAGGCGTCATCCAACCAAAAGTGAGCCTAGAGAAGACATTTGCCGTCTCAATAGGGCATTCGTTTTCAACTTCTTCGTCACCAATTTCGATATAACCACTCTTTGATTGAGGCACTATCAATTCGAGTATGAAAACGGCAATCCCCGCTGCTTCGATGATAGCCAGAGCTGTGAGCCGCGGTAGATGGCCGCGGGCATCACCAAGAACCACCGATGAACGTAGTTTTATTCCATATACGGCGATGAAAAAAAGCCAGTAAAAGAGGAGTACCCCGTTTGCAACCCGGGATCGGTCATATTCGAGGTGGTGGATGGAAAAAGCAACACCTAACCCAATACAACTGAAGATTGAGGTCCAAAAGCTTATCTCATGAGACCAAAAGGGAGAATATCCGATTTGCAGGCAGGCAAGTAATGCTGTGGCAACAATTGTTATCCCAACCAAGATCTGTATTGCCTCTTATTAGTATGCACACAAGGGGACGGGTTGGTAGATGAGATCTAACACACCAATTTTGACCAATATCCTAGGTTCTTCCCCCCAATATACCACAAGCTGTTGTCGCTATTTTCACTAGGGTATGCTTTCTTGCGGGAGAGCCAGAATATTTGAAGAGACCCGAGAACGATCACAGCCAAGCTGATAATATCGACAGTGGCATCAAGAAAGCAAGGTGTGAAGTCACTTCTGCCAGTGGGAGACAGAGGGCCCCATCCTACATGAACCGGAAGTTAATATGTTGTGCGTAGACGCGACACAACAAGACGCGAAACAGGTACCCACCTTCAGAGTCGCCACAGAACGCTCCTCCCATCTGTCGCCAAACTCCAGGGGAAAATAAAACCAGTGAATGCGCGAAACAGCTGGTCGTAATAGCAGTAAGAGATCACAAATGCCCTCCTTTTCAATTAATGACTGCTGGCGGTGTTGGGTTGTTGGGGGTTGGTGTTGAGTCCGACACTGACCGGGGGAAAGAAGAGTGCGCAAGAGATGATAGAAGAACGGAAGACAAAGGTGTAGAAGTTAACCAACGATCCCGGATACTCGTCTCGGATTGGACTTGATTACACGAAATACTCCGAGAGAGAGAGTATCACTTTTCACCGCGACGTAACTATGTACATATGTAGTCGTGCAACTCTATACAGCTTAATAATGTTACTTTTTAGTAGCCCGTGCTGTGTCTAACAGGTGGGTTCCCTTTGCCGATTTTAGTTAAATAGCCGGCATAACGGAACTCCGCTGGTAACGCCGACTTTTGGCTAAGTACTTTCAAAGTGCAGGCTGACCACATTATTGAGTCAACTTCAACACGAGCATGTCATGTCACACAATTCTGCACATTTACCAACCAGAGCTAGGATCACATGTAGGGCATTCGGATTTAATCAAGTTAGTGGACTCACATCTCAGGTTGAAACAAAGGCGATGACACACGGTACCTACCTACATCCTTATTGTAGGTACTACGGTGTCAAGGTTTGTGTTGTTAGAGTACATACGTTCTACTACTTTCACCTACATGCGCCTACAGTATTGAAATCGTGTTCTTATACCTACAGTACCAAACGATTCACGCATTATGTAATTAATCTGACAGGCCAGTCACAAACGAGTATGAGGAAGATTATAAGGCGTAAACCAAGGCAATAACCAAATACGAAAATTTTGACATATCGTGTGGCCGGCCGCTGAGATGAATTGACACGGTACAGTCGTTCACGACCTGAAGGCGGATCCTGCCTGGTGGTGCCCTGCATTATTATTGTATATACTTGGCGTCGACAGAGTGAACTCTACCATTGGCTTGAGACCCTTGTCCGCCGTTACAGAGGGACCACCGTCACCCGTGAGCGACTGTACTCTACAATATCCAACTACATGGGCTTGGTTTGGTTTGCAAGACTAAATACCGTAAGCAGCCCATGGCTTAGAAGAGATGCAACGACTATCACGAACCACTATTTGATAGCCACAAACCACAACATTAACACTTTATATGTATTACTCCTTCGTCTGGTAGTTGGTAGGAATTCAGGCACTTTTAGTCTCACCGATAAATAGAACTTTGAACTGCGATAGTCACTGAATAACTCCAAACAGTTTAGTGGACGTACTGAAAGAAGTGCGCATTTTCCTGTAACAGGTAAAAAAAAAAAAATATGCCGAAAACATATGAAGGGACATATATATGTATATACAAGCGTTTACCGGCCTTTGGCCGGAGTAGGAGCTGTTATATACGGTTTAAACAATATTAGTTTACCAACTCAAGCTCAAGATCAAGATGCCCTGTGCACATATCTGATATACTATTTGATTGTCTCAATGTTCGAATACCAATATCTATAGTCGCACCTCGTTAGCGTATTCTGGGAGCCCAACCCGTACGAGATAGCAAATATACGAGACAGCAAATAGGTTTTGGTGAGGGAGGGTAGTACCTGTTCGGTTGACATAAAAATCTATAGATTGTACCTAATAAAATACATGTAATCACCTCCAGAGGTGATTTTTTTTATTCAATCCTTGGATTGCAACTAATTCAATGTCAACTGAACGGAACCTTAGAATATCTACTGACTGACTCAAACATATTTGATAGAGAAGAAGAGCACCTCTCAAACCTGGCTAATTAAATCCTTTAAATCGCACATTGCACATGGGTATATCTATATACTCATTAAATGTACATATGTATGATAAGTAACTAAATACCAACCCTGGATTTGGAGTGGTGAGTAATATCTGCGGCGCCGGGTTAAGGCCCCCCCCCAGAAAAGGGAGAGAAGAAATTCTATGGGATGATATCCAGAAGTTGCTGACGAGTCATAAGATACATTCTACTCACATTATATGCAGGTATCTATTCGGTTCGGATAATTATAAATGCACAATTAGGTTCGAATTGTTCTACGGGGGTAGGGGTAAGTCTGTTGCCAGTGGCCGTGGTTGGAACAGTTCTCACTGTCAACAGACATGCCCCGACACCCGTAGTTCATCTCTACACGGAATTCCGTTTAAATCTGAATTACATATCCGATTCACTAATCCAATAATTAATAATCGCCGGTATTTCATAAGTCCAGAAGCACATGTAATTACTAACCAGCAGACAGGTTCGACCTTCCCTCAACGAGCACCCACTAAAATTTGGTGGTAGTAACCGTTTCAGCGGCGTAAGCCACAGAATCTAGCGTTCATTTGAGTGGCTCACGCCGTAATTCGCCTACAGGAGATAGAACCAGAAAATGCAAAAGTATGATTTTGCATGGCAGGTCAACGCCGCTCCATACTCGCATTTTCTGGTTCTATATCCTGTAGGCGAGTACAATGTCCAAGAAGAGACCGGTCTCTTCCAGTGGATTAAGACGGTAGTCTACTTTTATTTTGTCCGATCCAAATCCGGTAAGTAGGCAAACCTATCGTGAAAACGGGCAAGATAGTCCGTTGTGAGGCGGCTTTACGCCTAGACCCCAAAGAGGAATCGGACAAACAAAAAAATTCAGCAAGTAATGAAAGTACCGTAAAAACTCGAAAAATTGGCTATCTCCGTCAGGGATTACCGCCTCAACGATTGGTTGAAGGGTGTAGATCCTGTCTACTAATAGTAATTTTGATCTCATATGCACAGCCAATTTTTCGAGTTTTTACGGTATTTATTATCACTTGGATGTATGAGAATTGGAGAATCTCCCTTATGCGTTAGCGTGCCCTATCCAGGAAGTGATTGTCAGGAATAGATCAGGAGCTTGTGGGTTTTATAAACACAGAAACTGCTTACACTCACCCAAAATCGAGATCACATGATATATATGCATGAGAGAGATTCTCAAATGTTTCATACGTCCAAGTGATAATAGAGGGCTAGAATTCTGGTGTGAAATCTATTAGTTGATGACAAAGCTGTCAATACACCAGCAGCAAGAAATGGTGTGATATTAGAGACTTTGCACAAATGGAGCCGGCTCTATTTACGCAAAGTTTCTAATATTATATGATAATGTTGTTGTCGGTTGCGATGTTCTTTTAGTGGTATTCCGCTTGAAGGTGAGCTAGCAATAGCTATTCGCACTCAGAACCACTAACTAAACTCACCGCAAATTCTCATGCTAATTAACCTATTGAATTATGCCCACAGTTAATTTAAATGCGAGGCGTTATGTGGGATCCATGAGATAATATGATGAAATGCTTCGAGCACACGCCCGTCTTAGTAACATTACGGCGCCAAGGGCAAGTGAGTAGAACGAGACAAGAACATGGCATAAGCCACACCGCCAAGTTCTACTCTACTTATCTAGCGACGACCCTTGACGCCGCAGTACTCAGTTGCGCACGAATACAGCTCTTATTGGTTTGGTTACAAGAGAATCATGGAGCCGTTTTACAATGTGCCAAACCAAAAGGGCCTAGGGGCACTATAGAATTTCAAATCTGCCCTCATATATTCATGCGATTAGCTGGGACATACTAAGCCTGTCGGTTTTCTTATTCTATTCCACATGTCTTTGTACTTGTCTTAAGACTGGAAAGCAGCCTATGACCCTGTCCAGCCATACCTGCCTGATCATGAGCCTCTTAATTAGGCCTACCTCCAATACTGCGCGCGGTATTTCAGGCTTGGTGTGACCGATGACCCCGATCGAACCCGACCTGTTTATTCAATTATAATTATATAGACAAATAACTGATCGCAATCGCAGAGGTTTCAAATATACCGTTATAACAGCCGCCACATACACATACTTGCGCACTCATGGGGTAAAGAAACCTGTTGTCCTTCGATGGGCTAAGTATTCCCTAAGCACTACATGTAGGTGTAGTGACCGAATTACTCCTGCCTTTTGCATTTCAACGATAGATTGAATATATTAGAAACACGATGTCCATACATTCTTAGCTATAAGGCCCAGACAATAGATCCTGGTAGTCGAAAAATGCAGGTACGTATACAATCTCCAGGGTCGCGCCCTTCATATAATTGCTCGGTTCATTATCCGGACCAAAGATTTAAACGGAGACCGACAAAAGTGCAATGCCTTCGGGTGTCGTGGTGCACATACGCGGTACCCGCTAGTTGATCTAGATCAATGCAATTTCTGATATATACATATATTATGCCAATTGGATTTCCGGTGCATGCCAACCCGGACCGCTTTGACAGATGTACTCAATGAGGTGCGATGCATACATATATCAATACTTACAGTTCAAACTGCAGGTGTGGTCTTATTACCTACATGTAGGCGCACAGAAGATAGCCCGGTATCACAAACCTTGGGCAACAGAGCGCCAGGATCTTACATTGCACACCTAGCAGGCCAAAACAGCTAGGGTTACCTCGCTCTTTCCAATTTATAAGAATAGATGGTCGTATAACCAAGGTTAGGGCAAAGATACAGGGTACTAAGTACATGTATGTACGTACATCATCGTTCATGTATATGTAGAAACTGGTGTGATTACCCTCACAATGTATCACTCGTACCAAGCTAGGCACCCATCAATAGTTTTTTTTTTTATTATTATTATTATTCATTATGTGTATGCCCTCAATACATGTAGTTCGCAGGGGCTGAAATCTAAGTACTATATTAAGCGCGCATAGAAAGAAGGATGGATGCCCATTTTTTGGTACTGTAAGTACCGCAAAATCTCAGTTTATTCGGACGGTTGCCAAGAGAACGGCTTTGCAAAGGAGCTGAAAAATATCTCCCTTAAAGGAAGAGATCAGAGCCTTTTACACAAGATCAGAAGCCAACACCGCTCTTGGCAACCGTCCGAATGGACTGAGATTTTGCGGTACTACTTTACTGAATTGACCTTGATCTGCCTAAACCGGGAAAGATTCACACACAACCCTAACCCTAAACAACCTAACCCTGATAATCTTGATTATATTGCTTAGTCATTACATTGCTTAAGAGGTCCGAGCAGACCAACACACCTTGGGAGCCTTTCTTACTCTTTGGAGGCTTCGCCAACACTCTAACAAACAGCAACAATGCCCCCCTCCAATTTCGTCACCACAAGTCAATACCGGAACCTAAGGGCATGTATGGTTTGCTCGATCGTTCAAACCCAGCAAGTACGCTTACACATCCCATGATCAGGCCACGTTTTTCTACCTAGGTGCTGACAGTAACTGTGTCTGTCTAGAGATTTGTTAAAGAAGGATGTCCGAACTGTGAAGATATGCTTCACTACCGTGGGCAGGCTGATTTAATTGAGGATTGCACTTCACCCGTATTCGAAGGATTGATCTCTATGCGGGAACCGACAAAATCCTGGGTAGCAAAGTGGCAGAGAGTTGACACGTTCGCCAAGGGCGTGTACGCGGTGAAAGTCAGCGGAAATGTGAGTGGGGAAATAGTATTCTCGCGGCTTTGAGAGTTTCTGGAAAGTTCAGGACAAAGTACGGAATTGGCTAACGGAGATACCGGGCACAGCTCCCAGAAGAAGTCATCCAAATGCTCGCCGACAATGATATTGAGTATCGACCGCGTGATGGAAGTGATAGCGCCAGGGAATAATTTTTCTCTCTTTTCCTTTTTACCAGCTACTACTTATGCCTAATTTGCCCCTTAAAAAGCCCTTGAGCGTGCCATACACCAATAAAAACTATTCTGAGATTGTCGAAAGCTAAGCTTCAATAACACTTGTACTATTGCATTTTACCCGCAATCCCCGGGTTAAAAATGTCGAATTTTTGATGTAATCTCGCTAGCTCAGTTCTCCGTTACGACATTCTATAGGCAGACTTTTAGCAACTCGGATCGTTGCGCTAACGACTGCGGGGGGTGATTGCTTTGTGTGGGGTCAGATTGTGGAAGTGCAGGCACAGATACTCTAGGCACATGCATCGTGATTCGATTCATAACCTGGTAAAAAAAAAAAAAAGAAAGAAAAAGAAAACTATATGTAGGAAAAAACAAATTTTATTGAAAAGAACAACTCAACCCAGATGATTGTAACACAATAACAGCCCCACCAAATTTCTGCAAAACACATATGTACTCAACTTTGAATATATGCGATTTCAGCCTGTAGCACTTAGTTTAGAGACTGCCCCTGAGTGATATGCGAATGTTGTGTGCAGTTACAAGGGAATCGGCCACCAAGCCCAACCAACAAAAGTTCCGGACCGTAATGCATGGAAGATCACGACTTGTGTTCCCTATGTCCGACATGATACTTTGTATTTGGAAGGCCAAGCTTTTCAACAGCCATACATGTATGTATTACTCCGATAAATGGTGTTCAATTAGAGCTTGAGCTCCAGCCACGACCATGCTGTAAACCAAAAAAAAAAAAAAAAAAATGTTGTCACTGCTTAACTCCCCTGCTGGTACCTGTATTTTGCCCTTATGCCATGTGGAGGTTCTTCCGTACTAAAAAGGTATGTACTACTACATATAGTTACATACGTGATGCCATAGTACCCTTCGATCATTGATTTAAAATACTAACTAGCTAGGCTCAAGACGCAAAATATGGAAAGTAGAGCTTATAATGCAACCCTATTCCCCATCCTCCGCCTAGGAATCGAAAGGTCTCTTAATAAATAGAACGTTATTATGAGAGGATCAAATCATCTACATACCAAGGATGATATGAGGGAAATAGACAAGTTTTCCCGCGCGCGTGCCCACAAAGGTTCCGGTATCCAGATATGTACATACTGGAGTTATATTGACCCGTATGATTTCTCAAACCTGGCGCGGAATCCTACATCGATTAAAACTACTGTCAAACTTGCTTGGAACGGCTGTTGGTATTTCCGGGCTAAGAAATCAGCTTTCGCAGGAAGCCGAAACAATCTAGAGGAGCACTTGTAGCCATTAATTCAGATTGATCGTGGCTTGAAGAATCACGCAAATTACTTTAATTGACCGGAAATTAAACTGTTTATGTGCTCGTGATCGAGACATTATGAAACCCGAATGGTTGGTTTACGAAGAAGATAGTCTACATGACATGTACATACCTTGCACAATATACAGGCATCTCGGTTTCTGTACATACGCGTTGGGGGAGTTTTCGGACTACCATCAGCTAGTTTACGTGGGAAGAAATACTCTCGGCCTTGCGCTTTCCAATTAGGGGACAGTTTGTATTCGTATCGTCAAGAAAGAATTCTAGTGCTCTCTATCGTACGTAAATTATGTACCGAATTGAGGTCATCACGAGGACCTTGGGAGACTTGAGTTGCCCGCGCCACTCTCACCCAATAAAATATATGCTGCAGTTAATATAATTTTTTTTTTTTTTTTTTTTTTTTTTTACCCAGTCCTTCTTACTATGCACCCTTGTAGAAAGCTCCACTTTGAACATGCAGGTTTCTGTCCCTTTCAAGTTGCCCAGTTGCCCCTCCTATCGCAGTTCTTGCCCCAGACTGGAATGGTTGTGAATTTATGCATACCTCAACGTAAACATCCTTATTCCATCCCCGCTTTTCGGCTCGAAGTGCAAAGGACAAGACAGGAATTTGCTTTTCTCGAATGAGTGTAAAATCGTTTTTTTCATAAAGCTCCTCTCCTACCATGATATCGGCGGCATAGCCAATGATACATAACCAGCAGAACCAAAAAAACATTGTACATACGGGAAGGTGTACTGGTATTTGGCCGCATCTAGCTGCACCAGGCGTTAATCCGTACGTATGTAGCTTATTCTTCATCCATTGAGATTCACTGAAATTTATTTCTCTTATGCGTCCAGCGCTGGTTAGCACTCCTTGGTTTCCTTTTTTCGGTTGCCGACATGCACTCCAGATTCTCGGAGATGTGTTTTTTTTTTTTTTTTTTTTTTTTTGGGGGGGGGTGCCAGGGGACTCCTACCCACTTCCCCCAATACCCTGTCTTACCCTGCTCAGCGGTCCCTCGGATCTTCTGCCCATCAAATCGTTCCTCTAATTGGCGCGACGACGTTCCTTGCCAAGAAGCGCGGGGCCCCACTTTTTGACATTCCCGACAGCCACAGCTATCGTGTCTGTGAGCACTGGTGCCACTGACAGTGGTGACGCTTATGTAGGAGAATTGCTAGAGACAAGGGTGTCCCTCAAGTAGTGGGAAGCGAGCACAACGCAACCCGTATCGCTATCATGGACGTTCACTTCACCGCTGCTTCCAGTGGTATTTTTTCTCCCTGATCTACTTCTTCTGTAGGGACATATAACTTGCGTTGAATACAACTACGATCGCCGGTCCTTATTGAGCATCATTCCCAACTACCGCATTACCCACCGTACCACGTTGACTACGCCCATCACAGCTCTAGCTGATATACTCACCGAACTGGGTTGTCGAAAAGAGATCACATATATTCTGTGTCTGTCCGAAATAACTTTGCACACCTTGCTGCTTTCACCCCCTATAATCGACCATCCTCTTTGCCCTATTAAAACTGCTCCCTCTCCGTTGAGCGACCCCTCAAACTACTTTCCCCGTCCCTTTCTTTCCGGTGCCCGATACGATATCCATATCCTCAGCCTCGTCGCCTCTTCTCCCGTCATATCAAATTACCCCCCCCGGGAGAAGCATCAGCATCAGGTCCTTCTTCAAATCTTTCATTATCCCCTCCAATATCCCCTCCATATCACGTTCTCGTACCATCTCCACCTGGAGGTCAGCAGCCATGAAGATCGCGTGCCTACAAGTAAGCAAATATTTGATGGACTCCCGCTTATCGTCATCCTGTCCGCATAACCGCTGTGGTTGTTGTTTACCATAGCAGAGATGCTTACATTCCGGTTGCCTTTAGTTCAACCCCCAGTTGGGCAATATAGCCCACAACCTCAAGAGGGCGGAAACAATAATTTCACGAGCTGATCCAGTCGATATTGATCTACTAATTCTTCCAGAAATGGCGTTCTCAGGTGTGTTTTACCCATTGCCATAATAATCACATATTGCACCTCCCGATTTTGCCTGTACCTCACATACCGCATCTCATTTTGAGCCTTATTTAAGCTGGTTTAGCTATTATGTCCCGTCCCCTTTGTGTCGTATGATATCATCTCCCTTATCACTGGCCTAAAACGTATAATTTTTTTATTTTTTTTAGCCAAGAGTTTGTCCAGCTGACATGTTTCTTAAAAAAAAAAAATCAGGCTACAATTTTAAATCCGCCGAAGAAATTGAGTTCCATCTGGAACCTACAGCCGCAGGCCCATCTACAGTATGGGCACGATCGATTGCCAGACGTCTTGGATGTTACGTGGCACTAGGGTATCCCGAGTACTGCGCCCATTCTCCCTCATCCCCTCAGGGTTCCATGTCTCGTTATAATTCAGCCGTCCTGGTATCACCACAAGGAAACGTGCTCATAAACTACAGAAAGCACTTTCTGTACACCACAGATGAAACTTGGGCCGAGGAGGGGAGGGAAGGTTTTTTTTCTGGGGAGATGCCCGATGGATTGGGGAAACTTGCGATGGGAATATGTATGTTCCCTCAATTATTCATAATTTTTCGGGATATTACAATTTCCGAATGGACTAGTTGGAAAAGAGTATTGCTGATATGTAATTCTTGTAGGTATGGATCTGAATCCTCGGAGATTTGAAACACCGTTCGAAAACTACGAATTCGCGCATCACGTACTTGATAGTAAAGCAGATTTAGTACTAATGCCCATGGCTTGGCTCACCTTGCAACCGCAGTCTTCCTTAGTAGACCAAGCCCAGGTGCCTGATGCGGACACCCTTGCATATTGGATTCAGCGCTTGCAACCGGTGCTGGACAAAGGTCCTCAGGGACGATCGGAGGAAACTATATTTGTTGCCTGTAACCGGATAGGGGTTGAGCGCGGGGCATCATTCGCTGGGACTTCCGTCGTGGTGGGAGTTAGCAAGGGCAATATCAAAGTCTATGGTTGCCTGGGTCGAGGAACGGAAGACCTGCTTGTCTGTGAGGTTCCAGGACCTGGAAAGAATCCACGACGAAGATAGACAGGATAACAAGTACGAACATACGGATAGCGGCACGCCGTTAGATCTGTGGTACAAAGGAGACGTGCCGCATGCGTTCGGACAAATGGGAGAGAGGGGTGAGGGATGAATCATGAATTGATGCGAGAATCCGCTATTCAAAAATTGGAAATGGCGTGCGGCGGCATGATAATGCATAAATATGGGCATTTACGGGTAGCTGACGGTGGCTTGACGGTAAGCCACCCGGGTTCAATATGGAGTTTTATTTCCTATGGCGGCTCTTCATTTTCTTTCGGCGGCAGCCTCTAGCATGGTTTTTGTTCGGTCTCAGTCATTTGTTACAGGTATCGGAATTTCTGTTTTGTTTTCCCTATTTTTTGTTCTGTATTCAACATCGTCTTGTAAGATATTGCATTAGTTTAGGACATGCGGGAAGTATGTCTGGCCTTGTTTTGAAAACGGAGCAGGACTAAAGGATTTTCCCTGGAGGAAGTAATCTAATTAAATTTATAAGCACATCAACCAAATTTTTCTTGAACAATCGCAACTGGAAATACAGTCTGTAGATTAAACTGTGCCATATCCGTTGCTGCACACATGTACCGTACCTACCATTGTAGCTCACCTTGGGCGCTCATGATCTCTCTCTCCACCTTAAGCCTTTATTTATACCTTCGTCTGTCAGTAAAATGCTGCCCTCCCCAAGAAAAAACAAACCTAGTGTGGCTTTACTAACAGATCTCGTTATCCATCCATACGAATATAATTCCTCTGTTATAGGGGGCAGCAATTGACAGACGAAGGGGTAGCTTGGGTCCTTCTCTTTTCGGTCCGTCTTTGTTCCTTGTTCCACATTTCCCCTGCACTGTCCCCCCACTCCCACATCCCCACGACTCTGCCCTATTCTAGCGAGGTCTGACGGAGGTAGCTTTCTCGAAATCCAATCCCAATAATTGAGGTCGCTGATAAACTCAGGGGGAGCAGTGCCACTTCACTCCCCATCTCATCTGTGTACGTATATACTATTGTATGATATGTACAGATCCAGGCAGAACATATGAGGTAAGAGGTTACGATACGACATTCGCAGAAAAAAGGGTCCGATAAAAGAATGTGGAAGCATAAAGACATAAAAAGACAAAAAATAAAGGAGAAAAGGAAACAAGATACTCACGTACGTACGTACAGCTACAGAGTGCAAACATCCGGATAGATTTGAGGGGCAACAATAAACGACCATGAACAGCTGACGATGAAGATAAACAGTAAGATAGGTGAACTATGTAGCTCGTTCGTCGAAGAAACTCGAGAATAAGTAAATCCTTTTATATACCACGAATTGAGGACCTGTGATACAGATCCAGTGAAATAAAACAGCCAAAGAAAAAGAGGGTTTGCGCGAACCCAAGCAAGATAACCCTGAGACCAAACAGAACCTGTCCCGGTGAGGAAGATGTGTGTTTTAGGGCGGGTAAAGAAAATACACTCGAATCCACGAGAACTACCACCCCCAGAGAGAATGCCAAACTCCCATGAGAAAGAAAAGAAAAAAGTACCGGAACCTCTGACTTGTATCAACATAATGATCGGCTCATTAATCGTCCCAGTGGACGCACAGATACCTGATGGCTGTAATCATTGCCACGAAAACACCTTCATATCCTTCTTCCCTACCCATATAAAGGAAACGAACATGAAATGACCAAGAAAGATTCCGTGACCCAAAAACAAAAAGTAGAATGATGGAGGGAAAAATCATGACATGAACTCTTAGCAAAAAAAGGAACAATCCGGCCCGGTATTATCAATTCCAGCATGGTAGTTTCTCCTATTACCCTCCGGAAATAAATGCACCGATAAAAAACAAAAGCAAAGGAAAAGGAAAATAGCAATGAAGAATAATAAATAAAGGAAATAATCCCACAATTTGACTCCATAAGAAATGACGTCGGGAGTAAAAAGAACAGGATAGTGGCACCAATCGTTGTGCGGTCATGAGTTCATGTCTTTTCGTCGCTCAGAGTTTCATGGGTATCATGTATCTGGTCATCCCTGAACCATTATAGTTCACGTCCAACGATACGATTGTCCGAGATCCTTGCTCTTTGCACAACCCAGCGAGTCTAAATAGCCGGATGTCATGACGAACCACCAGCCTGAGCATTGCCGTCCCTTGTTACTCCGGCCTGTAAACAGCTCTTTTTCCATGTTTCTGCTTCCCGCCATGCCCGTTCGCACTCCTTCTCTAGTTTCTCGTTATTTGCACTAAGCTCAGATATGGCCTGCTCAGTAAGTATCTTCTCTAATGTCCATTTCTCGATGTTCGCGGCTTCGTTTTCTTTCAGCTGTTGAATATATTGGACAGCGCGTTGTAAGATTGAGCCTTTGTTCTTTTCACAGCCTGGCACAATCTTGGCGAGCTCGTTGATGCCTTCGTTGATGGTTTCCCGACGTCGGCGCTCGACTGCGATTTCAAGATGGGTCATTAGCAGTCTGAATTTCCCAACTTGAACGGAAGCAAAGCAAGTATTAGATTTGGAGATTGTAGGCATACCTTCTTTGTGGTTATCCCGTCGAACCCTATGCCATTCTTCTGTACCAACTTGGGGCTTTGGATTGGGGTTGCCCGATGACCCAACAGGAGGTGAACCATGGTGGCTGTGATTTCCTGGGGCGTTGTGGTTCCCACCCACACCCTCAGTATGCCCCTCTACAGGTGGGGGGGATAAGGCCCCGAAACTGTTTTCTATCTGGCTCTGTTCTCCAGTCTTCCCCCCATCCACAGGGGCGAATCCCATAGATGTTGGCTGCGGGACAGTCATCTGCGGCAGCATCCCGCTCATCGCGCCGGCAGCAACCAATGCAGCATTTGCTGCATCGGCGCCGGCTGAACCATTCATTGTTGTCATGGATGCTTGGGAGTTACTTAGTGTCTGGAAATTGTAGGGACTTCCGGCGGGGCTTGCTTTCGAGTTCGTGTTTACTGGCATAAAAGAACCTGTGTTGGTGAGGTTTGGGGAAGATGGTTTGAAGGATGCTCTGCGACCACTGCTCCCTTCACGCAACGACCTCCCATCGTCTCGCCCCTCCGAATCGTCGATCGAGTCCCGTTTCCTTTTGTGCGATGTGGACGCGTTAGATTGTTGAGGCGAAGTGGAAGTCGACACACCGGTGGCTGGATCCTGAAGATGAGACACCGGGGAAGACTGCTGTGGTTGCCGGGCGTCGGCCTGGTCTTCGTGGTAGAGATCGTGTTGCTGGTCGCTCATCGACATTCGTTGCGTTTAGTTGTTGGCGCGCTTTTTTCTCTGGGTGACAGACACGAAAACAAGGACTCAAAACGGCCGCAAATTCTTTATGTATTGAATTCAAGTATATGTAGCTATTTTTGATTTTAAACTCGTAGCAATTCGATATTTAGGGGAGAAAGTCCTCCTTAACGATGTTGGTGATTGATTGATTCCGGGGGTGGGGGGGGCGCTGTTAAAAAAACCGAAGGAGGAATGGGCGCGGCGGTTTTATTCGGAAAGGCAAGAAGAGAGAGCTTTAGACGAGATAAATGTCAACACGTGATAGGGCTAGATATGGTATGTAGTAAGAGAGGGCGAGAGGACGAGAGTGAGAGAGTCACGGGAACGTCTGGGCAGAAAGATGTCTGCCCCGCGACCTTGCAGTGGGGTTATGGTGCGTGTAATGAATAGTTTATGGTTTTGAGACGGAGGGGGGGTGGGAAATGGAAGTGGTGGAGGATTGTGGATGGCTGGAGGTGTGGGGGAATAAAAGGAAAAAAAAAAAAAAAAAAAAGACGAACGGGGGGGGGGGGGGGGTTTGTTGTCTGACGGGAACAAACGTCGCTCCTTTTGGGGGCGGGTGAATGTATGGAAATGGGCGCGCGGGAAGAAAGCAGGGGAGAATATGAACGATGCTGGCGGCGACGGTCGAGGGCGAAAGTGGGAATATGGAAATTTATGGGAACCACAACCAAGCCAGAGGCGGTGAAGACATGGGGGACAAGGGAAATATCGAGACAGAACTGATATAACCAATACAGCTAACTGACAGATAAACAGATAAAAAGGCAGAGTGAAAGACAATATATGGATGGGTTATAGAGAAGGATATCGTGAATGTATTTTGGGAGTCGTACTTATCTACTAACCTTTTCAACCTGTCAATCTCCCAGCTCACCGTGGCTGACGAGCCTCAGAGTCTATCACTCTCGTCTTCCTCTTTCTCCTCTCACACTCCCTATTCCTGTTCAGATCACGAACTGTCCCCTCACCCTGTCACCCACTCGACTCACACTCAATTAATCGACAGCAATCAAACACACTTCCCTTCTTCGACCTTCTCCAGATTCTCGTTAATCGTAGTTTCTTTCGTGCGTGCTGGGTCTCTCTTCTCCTCCCTGTCCCACAATGTCTCTTGCTCACTTACTCGCTCACGCACTGTCTGAGTTTTTCCCAACCTCTCGCATTCGAGCAATATCCTAGTGACCGAAGTATCAAAGTGATAAAACGTGATGGTGGTGGTGGGTTGTGCAATCAACAAATGACCCAAAGACCAAAAAATAAACTAAGAAATAAATAAACAAATATATATAAAAAAAAAAAAAAAAAAAAAAAAGAAGAAGTCAGAGCCAGGGCTAGGCAAAGCAGAGTTGGAATGACAACCTTTTAGAGCTTCCTTCCTTTGTCTCGATCGAGGTCGAGTCGAGTTACGTCCGGACTCCGGTATGTGGTTCAGCCTAGCTAAGAGTACCCTACGATCTATCTATTCACAAAGCGAGCGAGTCGATAGCAATCTCCAGAGGCTCGACAAAACAAGCTGAGGACAAAAAAAAAAATGAAGATCGACCAGGGGTGCCCGTGTGGGTAGGGAGAAGGTTAAATTTCCAAAGACTAGGGGCAAATATATGTAATCGCGGTCTATCAACTTCATGGGACTGGCCATACAAGTTACAGCAGCAATGACAGTCATATCAGCCCTCCGAGGCCCGTTCTTTCTGGCCTCCTTCCAATATTATCTTTCTTTTCCAGCAGCCTGACTCTCATTCATACTCTGTTCTGCCTTTCCTTTGTGTAGTCGGTCTATTAGAATTCAACGTGGTTGGTGGGCGGTGGCTAGACCTGTTCTGCTAGGTAACCATCTCAGTGGTTCAGGGGGTAGGGTCAGGTGAGCATTTGTTGCCGGTCACCAGTCTCAGTATGTACTCAGAAATACCCAGTGTTTGCATTCCCGCAGCACAACGCCATCGCGATCCCCCAGATAGATCTTCCAGATTCAGGCAATTCCAAAAAAAGAATCTAGAAAAGATTCAAAAAAAGCAAAAATGCTTTGTTTCTGGCAACGAACAAATACCGCCGATTCAACACAAGTACCTAGTGTGGATGTATTTACATCAATTCAAGTACCCATTTCTCATGTAACGAGTGTACATCTTCTCGTTACCATAAGCGCCTGCAAGAAGCTGCTAAACTTGCCGAAAGTCTGTCCACCCGCTCCTCTTCCCATGCCCCGATCACCCGTGTACGGCTGTACGTTATTCTTGATCTTCACCATTTCTCGGATCGTCCTCCGCCAGGGTTAGCTGCCAGGACGTGCATACTCCAGAGTACTCAAAAGTGCTTATCCTAAGCCTGCTCGCTCTCAAACTTTCCCTTTAGCTTTCGCTCTTTTGAATCAATAGCTAATCAATATGAGCCCTGGTAACACTTGAGGCGGACCAAGGCACTAGGCGAATTATTCTCGGGGTTTTCTTTTTTATAGGTACGGGTTGTGTGTCAAATAAATGGTTCAGAAGCATGTGTACGTACGTACGTGCATCCCATGTAGGATGTAGCTACATGTAGCTGGCTGTGGAGAACACTACATGCGGTGGAAGGGGTGCTATGTACCGCTATTGAGAGCTGATATATTATCAGTTCTAAATCATTCCCCTGTTTATTTTACATTTATTTTATTTTATTTTATTTTATTATTTATTTATTTATTTCTTTCTTTTTATTTTATTTTTATTTTATTTTTCCTCCCTTTCGCACCCCTCCCATCTGCCGTCGACTCGATGCAGCCCATGTGCCCCTCGCATCTGGTTAGCCTAATGGCCTAGACCGAGACAAAACTATTTTTGATGGCGCCTGTATCTCGAGAGCGGGGCCGGGGGGGTAAGTCATTTTGACAATAAGACCAGCAGGATAAGCAAAGAAGCCGAGTATGATCGTGCAGAATAGTCAGATAAGTGAGGTATCGTGAGAGATATTTCATATTCCCTTCCAGCCTCCCATCAGGTTTTTTTTCCCCGATGGATGGGTGGTCGATCCACACGGAAATCGGGTTTCTACAGGTGTCATCTTCGAGTTACGCACCAATCATGAGCTATCACTCGCAATAATCCCTTCGTCGAGTAACCGAACAGCCAGGGTCAATAAATGTAGTAAAAAGCCTTCTATCGGCATTACCGTATGAGTATAAGACCACGGACTCTGGATTCATGTGAGGGCTGGTTGTAGAGGCCTGTGTTGCCTGGTCTATCATGGAATCTTTTCGATGAAACCTCACTTCTTGGCCACGTGCGACAGAACAAACCTGTCGAATCGATCAAGTTACGGCTAGACTTCCCAGACACTGAATCACCAAAGGTCAAGCGAGCTCGAGCCATCAACAACCTAGCTCTAGACACGGACGTCAGGCGATCTCGGGGAAAGAGCGCTTCCCCGCACCTTCCAGCGTCTCACTCCCGCGGCGGCCGAGATACATGGTCAATCTACCCTTCCTGAAGATCAATCAAGCACAAACTGATGGCAAAAGGGGGACAAACCAAACACCGTCAAGCTAGCTGGGGAGTTGCAACACATTCTGCTCTAATCCTCAAGGCACTGTTGAGATAGATAAGAATAATGCCCCCGCTTGACTAGCGTCTAGTTAGAAAGGATACCGAGCACTCAACACTACAGCATCTATCTTAGAATTCCTATCTGGCCAGATGCCTTATTTGGAATTTAGCTTCGGAACTCTCCACATCTTGGAGTTGCAGTTCTTAACCTTTGAGGGTTGAGAGACATCCCTCCTTTGAAATGTGCGTGCCATGATTTGTTTTCAAATTCCCAATACCATGTCCATCCCTTAACTGACCGCAGAACAAAAAAAAACATCCTAGGGGCTTTACCTTGCAATTGAACAATTGAGACCTAGTCTCAATCAGTTCGGAGGCTTCAATACATGTATTCGCGTATCTGTTTCGATAGATGAAGCATATTGAATCCCCGCCATCCTCGAACCTACTATGCGGCTGTCGATTAGGGCGCCTTCGTGCCTCGTCTTTATCTACCCTAAGAGGATGGACACAGGCAGATTATCATCACTATGAATCCGTGATGGTTCTTGCTCAATAGGCGGTTATTATCCAGTTACTTGAGAGTGGGATATTAGCGCTAGCCCTCTGCAAGGATCATCGACGTCTATATCTTTTTAAACGTAACTCGGTCTCGTGTGCTCACCGATAAGGCTTGGTCCGATCACTGACCCTGTTTGAGCGACATCTATCGTTTTATGGCCTTTCACTTGGCTTCGCCAATAAAGCCGCGAATTTTTGATCGAAGATCATATCCGAAGGTAATGATTTAAAACAGAAAAATATAATTTTGTTATTTAATGAAACTTGACCCTGAGAACGACGGCAAATAGCGGCCCGTAATACATACCCCTAGGAGTGCATATCGCTCTCAGATATGCAGTTCTTCGCTGAGGATAATGTGTAATTCACCCCACCTTTAGCGGTTACCGTTGGGTCACTTATTGTTGTACAGTATTGGCAGCTAATTATATGGTAGTTTGTCAACAGTTATTATTTGTTCAGCGCTTAAAACGCCCTCTCTAGGCAGTTATCGCGGATCGATGGTCCAGATACAGGTCTAGAGGCCGGGGGTGGGCCTAGAGCCAATAGGCAAGCACGTGCGCCGGAATCACGAAACAAAATTGCAGATATCCATTAATTCACAAGCGTAGATGCGGTCAAGAACATGGTGCGCACTGTTGATTTCAGATGCTGCACGTGGATTTGTACCCCTTAGATGTCTAATTATAGGGCAGGGTTATTGACTGGGCGGGAAAGCACGCCCAAGAGCAAAGGGATACCGACGAATAGAGAATAGATGTCTAGACCGGATTTCTGGGCTGGTTCCTAGTTATTAGCACTGAACTGTACAGTGTCGACGATTGCTTAAAAACGTGTTTATAGCGCAGAATCTAGAGGCGGTGACCCCTTCCACATTTTCATTTCCCCCACGGATCCAAGACAAGACCCACGGGAAAGCACCCATGCTTTAAAGTTAGGCGAGATCGGTACCACAACAGCCGTTGAATGTTTCATCTTCCTCACAAGAGTTAACGCACTCAGGAACCTCGGTACAGCGGCACTGATCATCGTGTGACGAATCGCATCAGTGAGCTAACAGGCAGACGTCGCGAAAGTTGCACGAGAGTGTTTACTTTACAGCTTATGAGCGCAAACCTGGGTTATGGGGGGCCTTCTCAACTTCATCTATCCTGGCTTTGGGGGGGGGGAGGCCGGGAAAGGTGCGTAAAAATATGAATGATTGGTGTTTCCGGTGACTTCACTACATACACCGTACGGTGTAGCCGAGACCGGCTGGGATAAACAAGCCACACAAATAGTATTTTTTTGTATTATCCTCTGGGACATCTGTAATGAAGGCAAAAAATTGTTTCCATATTTACCAGATTCCTCTGAATAATTAGGAGCTTGAATGCCAGTTTAGTTATTTGTTTTTCTTATTTTTTGACCATTCATCGTGCTCTACCAAACCTTCTGCTGGTCGGATCTTCTTTCATTATTTCCTTTTATTCCAAAGGGTGGTTTAGAAACTATTCTCACTTGGTATATTATATTTTGTAGGCCTATTAAAAGAAAAATTTGGATCATCTTAGACAGATGCGAGGACGAGCCATTTTCACGGCGGCAATATCCGGACTTTTCTTTTCCCGATCTGCGCTGGCCACTAATTTCATCCAAGGAGGTAAGAACACCTAGATTCTGACGCAGTTATCGATCTAGACTGATAGTTGTTTTGGTCGTAGTCAATATCGGGGCTTGGCTTGTATTGGAAAAATGGATGAATTCTGAGCCTTTTGAAAATACCCACACTGAAGATGAATATTCATTATGCAAAACTTTGGGGCCTGATAAGTGTAAAAAGGTATTGGAAGCCCATTGGGGAGGATCCTGGTTTAATCAAGCCACTGTCACAGAACTGGCTAACTCTGGCGTCAATGCGTGAGCTCTTCTGAATCCTAAAAATGTTTCATATATCAACGTTGATACTAGCTGTCTTGATACAGACTCCGGATCCCAATTGGGTACTGGGCCTTTGATAATAAGGACACGCCGTATGTCCAGGGCGCAGCTGCATGGATGGATAAAGCTATTGAGTGGGCACGCGCTGCCAAGATGAAGGTCTGGGTCGATCTTCACGGGGCTCCAGGTAGTCAGAATGGATTCGATAACTCCGGGCAATCGGGGGAGGTATCATGGCAGAAAGGCGACAATATCGAGCGAACGAAAGAAGTCCTTAAAGTCATGGGGAAAAAGTACGGAAGTAAAAAATATGCCGATGTTGTTGTTGCGATTCAGCTCATCAATGAGCCTATTTCCTGGGGAAATAATAACTTTGATATAACTTATCAATTCGCAGTCGACGCTTACTGGGCAGTACGGCAGTCCGCCGAAAATAAGAAGTTGATGGTGATTATGCATGATGCATTCAGAGGAGTATCGAGCTGGGAAAGTCTTCCTGAAAGAGCTTCTGCTGGCGGTCCTGAAAGCGGCCTTCTGGGTATCGATACCCACATGTATCAGGTTAGTAATACTGTCTAGAACTCCGCAGTAAAGTTGTTCTAATCGTATTTTGAGTAAGTGTTTTGTCAAAGAAGACAAGGAGCTTACACAGGAAAAACACATCGAAAAAGCTTGTGGCTGGGCTACTGAGCTCAAAAGATCTAAAGGATCCATGTCTACCTATGTCGGCGAATGGTCTGCTGCCACAGACATCTGCACGTACCCCGACGGCCATAACACGGCCGGGACCACATGCAATATTGATGGCTGTCAATGCCAGAGTAATGTAGATAGCAAACAGTGGAAACAACCTATGAAGGATGCCGTCAGACGTTATATGGAAGCCCAGCTGGATGCGTTCGAGGATGCTACTGATGGATACTTCTTTTGGGCATTCAAAGGACCAGGGGCATGGAGCTGGCTGGATGGCGTCAAACAGGGATGGATTCCTCAGCCTTTGAATAATAGGAAATTTCCTAACCAGTGCAAATTTTAGCCGTGTACTTACATGTACATACATCATCATATATTTAGTAAATTAAGTATATAGGGAATAGAATAAGTTTAGACTAGCAAGAGATGACTTCCGCCAAAATCAGCGGCGAGGGAATGTCATAGCATTGTTTCACCAACAGTATTGTCTGATAGGACAGGTTGGTGTCCTCGAATGGGGCGATCTAGATTTCGGCAAGGAGAAAGCCCACCGCCCGTCTACGCCCCCTCTACACTAGAAAATCGATCGGCGGCGCATGAATAGTAGATATGTTGATAGTTGGCCCGTAATTTCAATACTTGTCGCAGATACATGTAGATGTACTTTAGGTAAATACACGTATTACCATCATTCCCATCCCTCCGGCGTCGCAACCACTCCTAAACTCAGTACCCAGAGCTGATAGTTGGCCTTTTTTTATATACTCTGATTCAGCTCTTTCTGATTGAATTTGGTCTATATAGGCTGCCTTTAATCCCGATTAGTTGGTACGGTGATTGATGGCCGTGAAACAATGGTTCAAGGTAATGCGTTGCATGACCTCCTGGGTACATGTATGGTACGAACAACCATGTGTGGGAAGGACATGGGCAGCGGTTGAATAACTTACATAAGTGGTAGGTTCAAGTGACGCTGGTATATTTCCTGGCCCTAGCTCGTCAGATGTATCCATTGACATCTTGTACACTGATTCTTCTATGGAAATCGTTTAATATGCGTTGGTCGTCTCTTCTTGAACATCTTATCAGATCAAGCAGCCAGAAAGTTGTTTCGATTTCAGCCAATCATTGGTAACAATCGACCAATAGTTAAGTTCCCGTTAAAAATAAGGGCCTGTTCGGATGGACAGAGATACTATGGTATTGCGGCTTTATACCATGGTATCAGTGATACAGTGGTATCTTGGTGTTCGGTAAGCAAGGTTTCTCTGTAAAAATAGTAAAAAATACTATGGTACCAATAAATACCCCCAAAGGTATTTATTCAACCAAATATCCACCACATTTGACCAAGAGGTATTGTATTTGCCAGAATACTACTCTATGTACTAGCGTACAGGGGGAGAAGTTGGAACAGCCAGGCTATCAGTTGGCGTGACTTTACACCTTAACTGCTGTGGCTGAGCGTTTTGGGCGTTCCAACTTCACCCCCCGTACGCTAGTACATAAGTATATGTTTGACTAAACACCAAAATACAGGAGTACGCAACTGAAAATATAAGTGCCATAACTGTAAGGTTGCATGTACATAATGAATAAAAGAAAAAAGAAAAAAGAAAAAAGAAAAAAAACTGAAAATATAATGTAGTAACGTATCTTAGTCTAATACAATCTCAGATATGTCCTTAACTAAATTGATAAATACAGCGACCTCAGTAATCTGGGGTCATAGCCGCTATTAGAACTCAGAATTCAAGGCTAATGGTTTTTTTTTCCCCTCCTCTTTTTTGGCGAAATCTCTCTCATGCATAAATAAACCTGCGAGCTTTACGATATATCTAAGTATTCTAGGTGCTAATGCATAGAGCACCAAGGACATAGACGGCTCTAATGTTTATTTATTCCTATGGAATATATGTATGTTAGCCACACTCATGGGGGAGTGGGGATTTGCGGTTTATCCCCTTCCATAAAATAGCTAAATTCATAAGAAAATAAAAAATATAAAATAAAAACATTGGCCCTAGATACAGAGTTTGTAGAATAGTCCATTAAGGACCTAGGGGTACATATAGGCACAGTCGTTCGCCGTCACTCGATGAAAATAGGTACCCTCTCTTGCCAACAAGGATTATAGGTACATATTGATTCTCCTACTGGCCCTCTTCAACGGGGTCGTCAAGTGACAGTAAACGAATGTAGCTGACAACTCATGGCAGCTAGGGGTGCAGAGTGGAGTTCACCATATCGGTCTCAATTTTAACACCTGTTGTGTGACAACCAAGCGGGGATCGGTAAGCCAAAGCGTGCATGCACCCCTAGTCTCTTGGCATCCGGGCATCGCGAGCGTTGCGGACGAACACCACTGCTGAACAACCTCGACAGAATTCTGTCATTTCCAAACATAACAGTCGTTTTCTACTATCAATGAAGATGAATGAAATTGGTGTTGACGAGAATAAGATCGAAACGTTGATCCAGCTAGGTATCCCACGAGATGCTGCCGTACAAAGTCTGAAGGTTCCAGCCCCACAACTACTCTACTGTTGATTCCATAGACTTCCCTTCAACATGGCCTCTCTAATCCTCATAACATCGTTTTATAGTCTTGCAATGGCCAGCTCGAGAGGGCAGCAGAATATTTTTGGGGCGGAGACTACCAGAAGGTGAGCCTTACCTAGATAGCTTCCCATAGGTATCTGGATCTTGAAACTTATGATGTCACTTCAGGCTCAGGATAGTGTAAAATGGAGCGAAGAAGTTTGGGATGCCCCTAGGGAGGGTCCAACTGGCCCAGCACTACCACCAGGTATTGACAATAACTCATCTCGTATACCTTATTGATAGGGAGAGTTGAAGTCTTAAAAATGTCAGTCTTAACCTATTTATGCCCGCCTAGAATTTCGCATACAGTCATCAGATGTACTGCCGCCTAGTGCCCTTGAACCCGATTCTCGACCGCCTTCTAGAATTTCGAACCGAAAACCAATTGATTTGACAGACGGGGACGAGAACGGTAGTCTTCTATGCTTCAGGTTGGGCGGCCTGGTTACTGATGTTTATAAAACGCCAGATCCCGACCTTGCCAAAGCTCTAGCAGCCTCATTACAGGAAACCGCTGGGGACCACCCTGGCAGTTTTTACAGTCAGCAGGAAAGCGGGATTACACATACTTCACCAACGAATCCTAATTTTGGGAGAGCACCCCCAGAACGAGAGTATGAACCCAACGAGTGGGCTTTGACCACAACACAGACCCATGAGATATTTCTTGACCCTTGCCCTGCAGATAGAACGCGCGCATACGGAAACCCGGCGTTCCTCAGACCTGATAAATCAGGGGGTAGCCTTGCTGCTCTTATAACAATACTTCACTCCATTCCAAGTGCTAGAGAGGCTCTCTTATTCAGGAGTCTTGTTGGTCAAGACTATGGTCATGATGATCAATGGTGGAATGGGCAGGCAATTAGAAAACTAAGAATTGTCAATGTTGATGAAGATCTAGAAGCATTCGCGCCTGAAGAGATAGTAGAGGTTCAACGCTTGATGGCCTTCTTAGATAAAACCACCAGGGCCTACGGGAGTGTTGAAGGATTATCATCTTTGCACTCGATACAGAACGATCCTCATAGCGGTAATTCCTTTCAATCTGGCATTTCATCAATTAAACCTCACCTGCCCATCGTCTGACCAACTTGTTATAGGAGGGATTGTAGCAGCCTTCTTCGAGTCCTGGAGAATAGCTACCGATAGAGTGATTTACGAACTGGGCGAGGGTGCTCAATTTGTAAATCCATTTGTATCGCATGCTGTCCAGCGCCCTTGGGACAATAGTGAACCGGAATCTTCAGAATACAGCCATCATTATTTCGGGGATCTCATCCTTACAGCTTGCGCTGAAGATATTACCCTGTACCATTCGGTGGACAGAGCAGTTTGGGCATTGGATGATACCGATGTCTTTGTGGAATTTGCGGATGTTCTTTGCATAGAAATTAAACCCGGTATCAACGATACGCCGCGAGCGGGCTGCAGGTTGGATATACCCATGATTTTCTATCCGGACAGATATACCGAAGGCTGGATTGGGCCTATGCGAGAGATCAGGAAGCAAATAGAGAGGGAGCGGGCTTTGATCGACGATATCGAGATAAAAGAGGAGAAATTGAGGAATTTTAGGTCTAAGAAAGTCGGCGGACGAAGTCCTATATACGATCCAAAAGTACTTCTTGAATCCGTGATTGAGCACTTATCGACCCCCCAACCACCAACACCCTCCCTTACTGATCATCAGAACGAAGATGTGTTAGTCGAGGGCCAGATGGTGAAGACAGAGTTGCAGCAGGATACTGATATGGACTCCCAAGCGGATAGCAGCAGTGTGTATTCTCAAGGTCGGGATCAAGAAACAATTCATATGTTAAAGAACATTCTTTCGCAGTTAGAAAACAAATTGAACGGTATGATAGAGCCCTCAGCAGCTTGAAGACCGGTGTCCTGACCTTTAGCAGACCTATCGTCGAAAAAAGAAGAAGCCCAGAATGCGTTCAAGAATCTCAAAAATTCATTTACATCTCCCGAATCATCCAATGCGAACTTGCCCGCTCTAACCAAGTATTCACTGCGTGGTTTTTCCACTGAACCAACAGTACTATACGTACTTATCCCAGATATCACAGTTGGATTGCCTACCCATAGTGCTTCCAGCTCCGCCAATACATCTGGGGAACAATGGTGGTGTGTTCACTGGGGATCATCCACTTCAGGATGGGATGAAACACCTACTGCGAGCTACGAGGTTCGGAAGGTGTCTCAGGATGAGGTCTACTCAGCGATAAAGACAACAGGGGATGGTTCTTTATTCTTGGTTTACGCCAACGATAAGGCCCTCATGCCTCCAGATGGAGTAAACAAAGACTTACCCCAGGCGCTCCAAGTATGTTTGCTGATCAAACCGGGTTCGAGGAGAAATATTGGCTAATGTGATACGTTTAGACATTTGTCGATAGGGATAATGCTGCGTTCAAGGCAGAGCTACAACCTTCATCTCCGGGGAAAAAACGACATAATGACTGGCTGGAAGATGAAGATGAAGCGGTGGACGTGAATAGTTTTTTGCCCAAAAAAGTATCCTCCTCGAAAAGTAGTACCACCCTTGAGAACGATACCCCTGCCACACGTCGAAACAGCCTAGAAGGCGCCGAAATAGAGATGACAGAGGGGCTGGATCCGACAGAAAGATTAGAGACAGCCCCTATGGAAACTCGCCTTCCCGATGGTAATTATATAAATACTCGGGAGTTGGCACCCCCTCACCAGGAGGAAATGACAGAGAGAGGACATGTCTCACCTGTCGCCAAGGCCGCCTTTCACTTGGACAAAGCCAGGGTCAAAGATGTTGAGATGATGGATGTAGAACATATCGAAAACACGGCACCGAATTAGAGGATCTGGCGAAAGCCTGAGCTAAGTAATTTATGGCTTGGGGGGCGTGGTTTAGGGGATTAGTTTGCTCTGTATGATTTTAGGGTGTTGCATTTTTTTTTTTCGTAGTTTAGGCTGATTACAGCATAGGGATTTGCTACATTCATATACATTGGCACATATTTGATATGTTTGAGTAGTGTTTAGCTATTTGATATCATCGTATACAAGGTAAAAGGGAAGAGAAATGGTAGAAAAAAGATTGCGAGCTTCACCAAGATGAATCGACAGATGTCAATTAGGCAATATATAGTAACGCTCGTATTCAAAAAGAGAAAACACCAACACCAATTGGAACCTCATGCGCGAATCCAACTGCCCGATCAACCCAACCGAACCAGACCCTACGTGTTCCATACTAGAAGGAGGAAGGAGAAAAGATAGAGCAAAATAATAAATTAAAAAAGAGGGGGAAGAAGAGAAGAAAACCGATAAACCATCATGACACGTAATGTTACAGATATTTTGCAAGAATTTGGTGTCGACAGACGGAGGGTTGGTTTTCTAAGGGTTTTGTCTATCAATGAAAATGGTACGGGGAAGTAATAAAAAACAGAACTCCATGGGGCTAATAACTGATAAGATAAGAAAAGAAACTTTCCAAAACAGGGACAGTTTGCATAGGTAGCGCAGCTGCAATTGCGATTCCTACATTAACCACCAACCAAACACAGAGAAAAAGGGCCAGATTTTGTGGTTTAAGTACAATGACTGGCTCAAGAAATAGCAATGGATCTTCCTTTCCACAGCTACCCTCGCCTATTTGGCGATAGGATCCGAGGCGCCGAAAGGATCGGGCCCCGCTACCGATGACTTGCTGGCGCTACCGAATAGGCCTCCGGACTTCGCAAGACCTCCCGACTTCCCAAACGACTTGGAGAGAAGCTTTGGCTGGCCTCTGCAGAGAGATAATTAGTCCATGTGCCCAACAACCGGTATGATTCAAGCTAGTACTAACTTTGCGAAAGACTTGCTCTTAACGTTCTGAAGCTTCTTAGTGCAAGGTGTCATCATATCATCGGTAGGAGAAGTAAACGGAGCGTTCTTCTGCTCGGCAAGCTTTTGCTGGAGAAGCTGGCGCTGCATTTCGAGGGTTGTAGGGGCCGGTGCGTTCTGCGCCTGGTGCAATGCTTGAATGGCTGGAGAGGGTTCGGCAGAGCTAGCTTGGCTAGCAATTTTGGAGACAGGTGTTCCGGGTGCAGACATTATACTTTTTTAATGGTATAAGAGGTTTTTAGATTTTTAGAGAGAGATAACTTGTGGGTTTTGGTTGTAGAGGAGGCAAGATGCTGGTGGTAGAAGAAAGAGAGAACAGGATGGCTCAATTTGTAGTTGCCAGTCAACAAAAAGACCTTGTGGGTGGTTGCCAGAGCAACATTCAACTGGGGGTGGAGCCTCAATGTAGATCAACAAAACTTAGCGTGGATTCCTTTGGAGGCGAGAATTGAGAGGCAGAAAAAAGAAATTTGTGTTTTTTCTCCCGCTCTCGTATAAATTACAATCACAATTGTTCAATTCCGGCTTTCTTTGGTTTCTTCTGCACAACAATTGGCTGGTCATGCGATATTGAACCAGTAACCCATTAAATCAAGCTCTCCATAATTCACGTATTGGCAATAATTTACTCCGTTTCCCTGTTCAGCGAGATCCCTATTGACCGAGACTTGGGGCCACCAAATATGCAGCCAAGGAATATTTGTACAGCTTCTGGTAGAATTATTGTGGAAAAGTGGCGTGCAATATCTCTCTTTATTTGAGCGATATCATTGGCCAGAAGCCTTGATCGGTAATCCCTGTTTCCATAATAATTCTACCAGAGGCTGTATGTGAGGTCTCGCTCAGTAGGGATCTCGCTGAACAGGGAAACGGAGTACCCAATTGTATATACAATGTCGTTGCATGACATCTCCGAACATAACCGCTATTGCACGCCATACAAATTTACCCCAAACCTCATTTTTTGTATCACTTGGATGTATGAGACATTGGAGAATCTCTCTCATGCATTAGCGTGCCCTACCCAGGAATTGATTGGCAGAAATAGAGCAGCAACTTGCGAATTTTATAGCACCCCTAGATCTAAGTATCCCAAGGGCTGATAAATACAGCGAACTGCTTACCCTCACCCAAAATCGAGATCACATGATATATATATGCATGAGAGAGATTTTCCAATGTCTCATACGTCCAAGTGATAGCATGCAATAGTAGTCGTGTTCAGAAACGTCGTGCAACTACGGGTATGGTGCGCCCTACCTTAAAGGTGACATGTCGCTATTTCAGTTGGAACAAGTTGAGCCACTCAGGATGTTTTTGAACCAATGAAATAAATTGAAATAAAATCAAGCTGGTAAATTTCAGCCATGACGTGGCTGGAAAGTGCTTTTTCGTGCACATGAGTGTATAAATGGGTATAAAACTGTTCCACTTCACCAAGTCTTGGCGCTTTTTACATACAAAAATGTCCATTTTTGAGCTTTAATAACTTCGCTAAAAGAATAATTAAAAAAAATCTGTTCAGATAGCTTCTAGAGATTATATAGGAGCAGACTTTGTCTGAACAAATTTTTGATATCTTGCTTGGTTGAAAAGTTATTAACGCTGCCATTTGCTGTCACCTTTATGATCGCGCGCACCATATATGCAGCAGGGCCTCAGCAAGACTGAATAGCGCAAGAGGAGCAGAATCCTGTACACCACTTCAGTCAACCCTTTCATTGGCTCTGGGAAGCAAGCATTGAGGAGCCTCGGCTTTATGGCTGTATCCCTAAGTCTGATAAGGGAGATAACAGGATCTGTTAGTAAAGCCACACAAAATTTGTAATATGATACACGGATGGGGGAAACGCTTAAGATAATGTTTAAGGTAGGCACTGTAGCTAGATATCCCCAATGTCTACTAGTGATGCCGATCATACTATGGGTCACGTGCCGCTTTCTTTGCGTGGAGCCTTCAGTATTTGGTGCGTAGACCTCAGAATAACAGTCACATGACCCATAGAATTGTCGGCATCACTAGTAGAAGATGTTGAGCTTCTTTGGAGATGAGTGAATTAATTTCAGTTTATCTGGTTTCTCGGTAATACAGCGCGTATGGGCGCAATTCTGCTATAATGATCAGCTGGGCTTGGGGGCATCAGCTCGGTACATACAAGGCTATGCTAGCTATTAAGTGAGTGAATTAAATAGGGTGTTGACAGGTGAGGATCAGTTCACTCACTAAATCCTAGACCCTTGTACTTACATCGAATCTAGGCGGCGCGGTTTGCCGAGTGATTTCCAATGATTGTTTCATACGCGTTAGAGTCATTTCATGAATGCAGATTATTTTCTACGCGCCCACGTATACTGAGTCACGTCACTACACACTCGCCTACAGGAAATAAAACCAGAAAATTCAAAGGGAGATTTTGTATGGCAGATCAGCACTACTCCATACAAATAATCCATGCTCTCTTACTTGCATTTTCTGGTTTTATATCCTGTAGGCGAGTACATGTACTTGGGATGCATACATGTACCCCGGGGTACATATACATGTATCCTGGCGCATTCAAAAATATCGGCGTTTAATATGCGTATAAAATCATTTCCACTCAAGGATGGCTCCTACGCGTCCGCACGTACATCACATCACTGACTCAAAGTCTCCATTACTTTTAACGATCTTCATACGTAGATCTGAATCAATCGCTAGCCGTGGTGACTCACAGTACCGGCCAGGGAAGAGTCACGATTTCTAAGGACAATATTGGCGCTGTAGTAAATCTTTGTAAATAGGTATCTTTTAAGGCTGATCTGGGCAACGCTTGCAATCACGTGATACCCCGCCGCGCTATATCCCCACCATGCACCGCGTTCCTGAGGATTCTAGGTACAACTCTGACTTGTGATAAGAGCTCTGGGCAAGCTATATAACAGATATCTCTGCTTCAATACCTACGCTCCTTTACCTTCTATCTCCACCTTCGCTACCCACGTACTCTCCACCGAAACGCCAAAATGACCCAGGAACTCCCAAATACTTTCCCGCCAGCTATATGTATGACGTCCGGGCACTTAAGCCTAGGAATCGCCCCAGATATATTGGAGATATCTTACTAATACGTGTATAGGTCGCCTTGTCGAACTTTTTGGCGGTGCTATTTTATCTAGCATCCGGGGGGATTTTGTGGATGCTTCGTATGTTTGCCCTACCTGTGCGTCGCCGCAGATAAAGTCTGAGCATTGACTCTTTGTGTAGAAACTTCCGTGAGGTCCCAGATAACCAGGAGGTCCTCGTCTCCATGACCGACGGTAACAATGTTAGTGTAATCGTCGATATTGCACAGCGAGTTGAGGCGCCCAGTGGGTCTTCAGACATGGATGCGGTGAACTATCATTTTGAGGATGTTGCCGTGGAGCCAGACCGTACTGCGAAGATTTGGGAGAAGAGAGCTATCTCGTTCCCCCATCTGTATGTTCCCCTCCATCCAGGAGAATATTCCCTTGTAGTTCGGAATAGAATAAATGCTGATTGCTCATTGGTAGACCCGAGAAGCCAGCTTATCAGGTCATTGGTACAGTATCGGCGCGTTTGACTGAGCAGCCTACAGACCCACCGACCTTTACAGCAATCATCATGACGATATTGAGGTTGAAGGAGCAGACGGCAGATATCGTAATCACGGTTAATGTGCCTTTTGATAACCCTGAAGTCGTGAGGAGTGAGAAGTGCGTTGCCAGCCCGACATATAGCGGCAGCGACATCGACCCGGATAATGGAGTAAAAAGTGCGCTATTAGAATATGGAATGGCACTTTCACAGATGTTGGTAAATAATTTCCGGATTCTTGATTATAGCTTGTTTGGTGAGGATCCAGAGGAGTAGGAGCGCTGAAAGTACTGGATGGATGGATGGATGAGAATTGGGGGGGGGTTACTTGATAGCTTTGATTTGAGGAATACACTTACACTATGACGAACGCTGTTTAATGGAGTGGTATGCGCGTAAGCGTACTATGCAAGGTTTTCAAGTTCCAATTAATATATAAAGTGCCTAGGGTGCCCGTAGAACGCGCCGTAGGGCTGGACTGGCCTTGTAAATATAGTGACATCAAAATCCGATATAAAGAAAGTTGAGTATATAGCAGCTCAGCACATAGATACATACCTACACGTTTGAACCCAGATCTCCACTTTCCCATCCCCGGTTCCCCCACAGATTCGGCGGTGCAGGGTCATGTTTAGTCTCCATTCCCCAGTCTTGGCGAGACACAGATGTGGCCTAATACTGCTGAGCCGAGCTACCGAGGCTTAACCAACCCTCTTCCTGTGACGACCCCAGGGTACATAACACGACTGTTCTCGCTCTGAGCTTTAGCTTGGATATAGCCCATACCTCAATTACATACTATAGCCCTCTCTCAGTATAAAAAAAAAACTACTACAGACAAGATGGTCTACCAAATTCCTGATTTTGTTGCAGACAAGGTCTCCCCGAGAGCTAAAGAGCTGTTGCAGAAGGTGATTTCTTCCTTGATTATTTTGGCTCAAAATTAGTGATACTCATAACGAGAATACCCAGGTCTCAGACTTTGTTGAGAACGAATGTATCCCAGCCGACTCCATCGTCGACGCTCAACTCCCATCAGATCCTTCAAAACGCTTCCTTAACACTTACCCTTCTATAATTGACGAGCTCAAGGCCAAGGCCAAAGCTCAGGGCCTTTGGAACCTATTTCTTTCGCAGATTCACTATAAGGAGGGCGTGGCATTGACGAATCTCGAGTACGGGCTCATGGCTGAGCTTCTAGGAAAGAGCTTCGTAGCTTCGGAGACTATGAATTGCTCAGCGCCTGACACAGGGAATATGGAGGTTCTGGCGAAATACGGGAATGAGGCGCAGAAGAGGGAGTGGTTGGTACCACTTTTGAACGGTGAGATCAGGAGCGCATTTGTCATGACGGAGAGAATGAAGGCGAGTGCAGATGCAAAAAATATCGATCTTGATATCAGACAGGAGGGCAATGAGTATGTGCTCAATGGATCGGTATGTATATATACCCCCGATAATTGTTCGCGAAGTAGTGCTAACTGGGTCTTGTAGAAATGGTGGAGCTCAGGCGCCGGGGACCCACGGTGTAAGCTTTACCTCGTCATGGGCAAGACAGACCCCAACAACTCCAACCCATACAGGCAGCAGTCGGTTGTTATCGTACCTGCAGGAACTCCTGGAGTCACTGTTCTTCGTTCTCTATCAGTATACGGTTATGATGGTGAGAGACCTTTGCATTAGTAGTGTATCATAGATGTTAACCCCGTTATAGATGCTCCGCATGGCCATTGTGAGCTTATTTTCAAGAACTGTCGTGTTCCAATCACAAACATGGTCTTGGGGCCCGGACGCGGCTTCGAGATCATCCAAGGGCGTCTTGGCCCTGGTCGTATCCATCACTGTATGCGCTCCATTGGCGCAGCCGAGATGGGCCTTGCCTACATGATTGCTCGCGTCAATGATCCTGCACGTAAGACCTTCGGAAAGCTTCTATCTGAACACGGCACCATCCTTGAATGGATTGCCAAGTCCCGTATTGAAATTGATGCCGGCAGGCTCCTAGTATTGCAAGCTGCAGATAAGATTGACCGTTCCGATGCAAAGGGAGCTATGAGCATGATTTCAGAGGCAAAGATCTATGTTCCATCTATGGCATGTACAGTGCTTGATAGAGCAGTCCAAGCACATGGAGCGGGTGGAGTAAGCCAGGACTTTCCAATTGCAAAGATGTGGGCACACCAGAGGACCCTGAGGATTGCCGATGGACCTGATGAGGTGCATTTGAACCAGTTGGGCAGGACGGAAAATAAGAGGACCGAAGAGATTACTGCAACATTAAAAATGCAGAAAGCGAAAGTGGAGGAGTTGATGAGGCAGTACAAGATCCAAGATAAGTCCAGGTTGTAGCTAGCGTTGGTTGGGATGGGATAATGGATTATGAAAGACATATACCAGAGCAGTGGGAATGATGGCCTGTATTTTATGAAACAGCTTATTTCTTTCCTTTGAATTGATATCAAAGAATATCCTTGAGTATCGATAGGATGACCGGGGGGGGGGAATATATTTGTTTAAATATCCCACATAGGGAACACTATTAAATAGCCAGCAAAACCGTCGGAAGAAACGTCACTGAAATGAATATCAAGTGGTGTGTCTAGGAGGGTATCATTCCTAGAATAGTGTACCGTTATGTAAATAACAGACCTACATAGCACGGATGATCAAGGGCATGAGTGACGCGCCATGTCGCATCGGAAGTGCCTGTGGCGCACTCCCACCAGTCGTGGCTCATGTTCATCAATGGCGGCTCTCTGATTGGTTGGGCGATGGCGGGGATTCCCTTCCACCCTCATTCCCGAGGTAACGACTTTCTCCGTCCCAAGAACTTCCCGGGCCGCCCCATCAATCACAAGCAACGCAACCAAACATTTCCAATAATCTCAAAATTGCACCTTTTTCAACTACTCATCAATCTCTGTCATTAATCATCCCTCGAGTCCTCTACATATAATGGCATCTGCATTCAGAGCCTCTGCCCTACGCACAGCAGCGATAGCTTCATTTAAGGCGTGCGCTCGCCCGGCCGTCGCCCCCATCCCGAAGAGCGCCTTCTTGAAGTCACAGCAATCAAGAATCGCGGCGTTCCACACATCGAAATCGCTGGGTATCCTGCCAGCTGGCCGACGTGAGTGCTGAATGATATATATATAATAAAGAAGAAGGAGAGCGGGGGAGGGGGACTGTGTCGTGTGCTGACTTGAGTTACTATAATAGAGGTTATCGAGGGAACCAGTATATCTCACCCGCCTAATCATTGGCTGGTGGCCCGGTGCTGATCAGATGGATACTAATAGTTAACGATGCTGCGCCTGTTCCGGAGCCTAACGCTTCACACGGGTCTTATCATTGGTCTTTTGAGAGGGTATGCTCACCCACCTACTTGCATACAAACTTCCCGCCTAACCATACACTACCTATTTACACACCCTCCTCTTACACAATGTATACTAACCTTATCCCAGCTCGTCTCCGTCGGTCTCATTCCTTTGACTGTCGCTCCCTTCGCTCTGGGCTCCGTCAGCCCTGTCACCGATGCAGTTCTTGGTGCCGCTATTGTCATCCACTCATACATTGGCTTTGAGTAATCATCCCTGCTCTTCCTCTCTCCCGGGCGCTACTAACGGGTGTGGGAAAAAAAAAAAGAGCCTGTATCATTGACTACATTCCCGCCCGCAAGCACCCCACGGCACGAAAGGGGTTTATGTGGCTTCTCAAGGGAACCACCGTCCTTGTCCTCGTTGGCCTGTACGAATTCGAGACAAACGATGTGGGAATCACTGAGGCTGTCAAGCGTGTCTGGAAGGCTTAGAAACCTGCCGGGTAGTGAAGTGCATGGGTGGGTACAGACGAAACGGACTGGAAATTAAAAGGTGCAGGGAGCTTTTTTTTTATTACTTTTTTTTTGTGCTCGTGCGTTCTGCGTGGTGGGCCGGTGTATATAAACTATACAGCTTTACTTTACCGGCGGCTCCCTTTCCTCGTCTGTGAAAAAGCATGGGATTGGTGGCATTTGGATGGGCTAGACTGGATCACCCATGGGTTTGGGTGATGTATGTGGTTGGTTAGGTTATGAAGTAGATGGGACACTTTCGTCCCGACTACTTTGGTATAGCTAATGATTGGTACGTATATTTTGATGGCGCCCATTTGACCAAGTATTATGTAGTAGGGGTCTTGGCTACATGCGTGCGCCGAGTGATAGCCTGTGAATTAATTCTGCTTGTCAACTATGCGATGATGCCATCACATAATCGAGGGAAATAGACCTCACGTAGTCAATTCCACAGCGAAAATTGATAGTCAATGCTCTTTCTGTAGCAAATAGACTTGTCGCTGTTTGGTGTCACAGGATGTCATCCAGTTCCACCGCCTGGATCCCCGTATCCTCCACGTTTCCTCCTGCTCCATGGTAGAGGGCAGTATTTATACATGCGTAATGAATCCATCAAGACCATATATGCTAACCAGAGCAGGATATATATGTTTGTAGGCAGGGAATTGGAGTTGAAAAGTTTAATATTGTACGGAACATAGATAAGTAAGGGGAAGTACTTATATATATGTATATGAGTTGGGCAAGCTGGTGCTCCTTCTGAACAATCACATGATTGCATATATCCCTAGCTGCGCCATCTCGTTGAGGGTATGTCTCATAAATGTGGGTTGGGGGGGGGGGGGGGCAATAAATACATGTAGGCAAACGGGCAAACGGGGTCAAAGAGGAACGAAAGTTCGTCGCGTAAATCTGACTGCCCAGATATTCACTTTTGACATTCGCCATGCACTGTCAACTCTTTGTTTGCAAAGCTTTTATCCTAGAATTTTGTATGATGGGCGGTTCATATTGTTGCCTGTATATAATACATTATTACATGTAGCCTTATATCATCGCTGCTGGGTGGTTGGTGGACCAGCCCGAAAAACATGCATCTGCGATCATTTCCGGTACCCTCGCAGCCACATCTCAACCCCCATCTTCACTTTTTTATTCCCACTTTTCTCCCCCGTTCTATTTGAATGGAGTAGACAATGAATATATTTTATGCCTAAAAGATCAAACAAAGTATAGATAGACAGAGCCCCCCGCCAGCCAAACCCGTTACCCGAAAAAGAAAGAAAAAACCAGGTCTCAGCGTGTTCCCCCCCCCCCCCCTCCCAACCCGATTCCAGCTGAAACCCGGTTCAAGTTGTTTACACTACAGACAAGCAAGACAAGACAAACATAAAGCAAGAAAGAAGATGAAATAGAAAAAAGGAAAGAAAGAAAGAAAAACTTTTTAATACTACGCTTACACTACAAGTCCGCATGCGTGGAGACCTTCTCCCGCTTTTTGCCCTTCTTAAAGTGCTTCTTGCTGCCCATGACCGCGCGCACCTCTTCGGGGGATAGGCCATTGTCTAACGCGATCATTGTACGTGCCTTGCGGCCGTAGAGTCCTTTACCGCCCGGGAGTGCGCCTGATTGACCAGCTGCTTGGTGGAACGGGTTGGCGAGGTGTCCTGCAGACCGGCCGGACGCGCCAAAGAACTGTTTATCGAGGTTGTGGCTCTTGCGCCCTGTTTCTTGGTGTCCAACGACTACCATATCGGCAAATCTATCGGCTTCGGTCTCTTCCTCGCCCGTGCGTCGGTTTGAGGGCAGGTGCTCGTCGCTGTAGAGCTCGCGGTTGAAGTGGAGGGGGTCGATAGGCGGGTCGGTGTTTGGTGGATGGCAGAAGAGGAGCTTACCGTTTACATAATCCTTGAGAATGTATCTTGCCGCTCTGCTCTCATCGGGGTTCCCCGCGCCTGTCTTGGTGAAGCCGCGGGCTTTGGCGTACGCGTAGAGGAGCTCCTCACCCGTTGGTATTCCTGTTCCACCCTCCTCGATTGGACGGGTGATTATGCGGATCCCGTAGAGTTTCTCGATGAAGGGCCGAGGGATTCTCTTGGCGACTAGTGCGGCGGGGCCAGTGAATTCGCGGAGTTGGTCGATGGGAAGAACGCCGGAGCAGACGAGCTCAGCCTTGGTGGTGGCAAAGTTGGGAAAGACGAGACCGGGACAATCGCACAGAATGATGCGGTCAGAGAGATGCAGCGTTTGAAAGTGTTTGGTCTTTCCCGGGGTGCTGGAGACGGAGACTTTTTTGGCGCCTATGAGAGCGTTTATGGTGCTGGATTTACCAACGTTGGGGTAGCCGACGAGGCCGATTTGGGTTTTACGAGGGGGGGAGGAGGGGTCAGCATTGACTGAAGGGGTATTAGCTTTTATGTTATATAGTATAGGCATGAGGGTTTTTATGGGTTTTTATGGGTTTTCATGGGTTTTCATGGGTTTTCATAGAGAGTTAACGGGCTTTGTTGGGTTAATATTGGGTTGGGGGTTATGTTAGGGTTTATGTATGAAAATATAAACTTGCCTTCATGTTCGGGGGCGTGTTCGAGGAAGAGGTCTTCAAGTTCATCAATGGTGAGAATTCTCGTCCGAATCGACTCTTGGGGATCGGCATCGGGAGAATCTTCATCCTCCCAGTCCTCTTCACCCTCAGCAGCAGTCTCTTCCGTTTTCGAGATCTTTAGGCCCTTTGCACCCTTCACGATCTCGTCTTCCTCATTCTCATCAATAACCTCCACCTCATCATCATCATCACCGCTCTCCTCGTCGTCGCTAAACTCGAGCTCCTCGTTGCTCTGTTTCGCCAGCGCTGCCGAGAAAAACCTATACCTAATCCCCTCCTTCTCAAAGTGATCCGCCCAGAATGTCCTCTGCTCCAGCGTCATCATATCCGCCTTATTCACCAGCAACAGATTCCTCTTCTCCGATCCAACCTCAAGCACATATCTCTCCAAATCCTCCGATCTGAAGAGCAGTGGGTTTCTGGCATCGACAATCTGCACCACGAGGTCCGAACGCTCAATGACCCGCCACAGCTGTCTCCATACCTCGAGATTTCGCTCAAATGGTGTCATGAGCAGATCCTTGGACTCCTCGAGCTGTGCAAGGCTTCGGCGCCACTGCAGGAACGAATCTTTCTCAGCGCGGTCGAGCTCAGCGGGCGTGGTGCTGGCGTCCCAGGCGGGGCGGCGCGGCACGGTCAGCTCGCGTCTGGACTCGGAATGTTTTTTGAGGGTGGTGCGTTCTTGTTCGGGGTTGAGTAGATAGGGGTTGGTCTGGCTGCTGTGGATGATCTTCATGTCCATTTTCTCTATATTTCCTTTAGCATGGACTAAAGAATCGGGAGTGGAGTGTGGTATGATCCATACCGGCTGTGAAGTCGGTGTCGGCCAGTTCAGCGGTCGTCAAGAATTCTGTATCATCCCAATCAGTTTTCTCCATCCTCTCCCTATATAGATCAGATAAATTCCCGCGCACCGTCAAGATCATTCTGCTGCGTAATAGACCTCATCCGGTACCAGTCGGCTTCGTGCTTCTCTGTGAGCATCTACACAGCATTACAGTTAGCAACGAGCGTAGTGGCCCCATAGCGATTCGATTAGACTCCTACGTACGACTTCACCAGGTGCTGAAGAGCTACCGCGGCCGGCGCCACGCCCCCGGCCTGCGAGACGGCGAGTCTTGTTGTTGGAGTTCATAAGGGCCCTGCCGAGGCCGACTCGGTTCTTGCTCTCTGGTAGACCCATTATGTGTGTATTTAGCTGTCAATGTCTGTGTATATCCTGTAGTATCCGTATTCGTATATATAATTGTTGTGAGGTTTTATAGTCTTTAGTAGTTGTAATTCGTGTGTCGTTGGGGGGGGGGGTATTTTATTTTTTGCCCCGGGAGATTTTTTTATATAGCGGGGTTAAGATGCCTGCTTGGTGTGTAATGAGGTGCAGTAGTGGGGGGAGGAGGGGGGGTTTGGAGCGTTGCTCGCTTGGTGGCGATTGGCTGATTGCGTTGGACTAGAAATCATTGACCAGCAACCGAGAGACATCACAACTTTTTTTTCTCTTCTTCTTCCTCTCTCGACGTCACTCTGCGCCTTTTTGTCAGCAATACAGAAGAGACTGCAATTGGGAAGCAATATATTAATTACTATTCTACAGATTCCAATTCTACCGCCGATATCTGCTATCTCCGAGTCCCACTCAATATCACAACCTCAATTAACCTCTAACCATGGCCCCTAGCACTAAGCGCTGGATGTGAATACCCTCCCCCTCACATAAAATTTACCCTCGAATTGCCATTTACTGATATCCTTCAGTGACAAAAAGTCCTCCGAGACCTACCAACTCCGCTACCGCTCCCAGGTCGATCCTTTAATCCACGACCCCACCGCCCCCGACTTTGTCTTTGCCCCAGTCCCCGCCCCCAACCAGAAAATTAAAAATGCCACCCAACTTTCCGCCGAGCTCGCCGCCTCCAACGCCGCGCCCCTACGCAGCAACGAGGGCGAGGCCGCAATGTACGGCATCTACTATGACGACACAAAGTACGACTACATGCAGCACCTGCGCGACACAGGGTCTGCTGAGGCGGTCGTCATTGATGCAAAGGTGCCTAAGGCGAAGGGGAAGACGGACCTGGCTGAGGCGCTGTTGAAGGAGCCAGAGAGGTTGATCCCAAAGGATATGATGGAGAGTGAGGTGCAGCTGAAGAGGAGCTGGAGGGACCAGCAGGAGGTACAGGATGAGATAAAGGGCTTTAGGCCGGATATGGATCCGAGGTTGAGGGAGGTGCTGGAAGCTCTCGAGGATGAAGCGTATGTGGATGATGACGAAGACATCTTTGAGGCGCTTGCCGAGGGCGGTGAGGCCACGCTGGACGAGTTCTATGAGGGTGAATTCTGGGACGAGGGAGAGGAGGAAGGCTGGGAATCGGATGCTACGGAAAGGCCAGGAGATCACCAGAAGGTTAAGGTTGAGGCTGTTGAGGAGGCCTTGAAGAATTTGGAGATTAAGGATAAGGACGCCGCCGTCGCCGCCGTCGCCGAGAAAGAGGCCAAGGAGCCTCAAAAGGAAGCCCCACCCGCCGATGACAATGCCTGGATGAACGAGTTCTCAAAGTTCAAGAAGGCAGAGAAGCGCGGGAAGAAGGCAGCTTTCGCGGATGATACCTCGTCGATGGCAGACACAATGTCGTTTGGTGGAACATCCTCCTTCGGTGGGACGATGTCGATCTCGGGAAGAACCCGTCGCAGACACAAGAAGGCGGGAACTGAGAGTTCTGGGTACTCTATGACAAGTTCTTCGCTGTTTCGGACTGAAGGCCTTACTACGCTGGATGCTAGATTCGATAAGGTACCCATTTCTCTTCAATTACGTATGCGTTGAAGTAAATCGCTAATGAGTGGATAGATTGAAGAAGAATACGCCGACGACGACTCCGAAGAAGACGACGGCCCCACCGCACCCGTCCCCGAGACTCGGCAGGACTTCAACAGCATCATGGACGAGTTCCTCGACGGATACAACGTCGTGGGGCGCAGTCATCGCGTTAGGAAAGGCAAGGCACTCACGGGTCTCGAGCAGCTCGACGAGATCCGTCAGGGCCTTGGGAAGGCGAGGGTTGCGGAAAAGAAGAAGACTACTAGGGTTAGGTAGATGGTCTAGGGCCTTTTCTTTTTTTTTTTCTTTTATAGAGATATTTCCCTTTTCATTTCGTCTGTCGTTCTTTCTTTTCTTTTCTTTTTCTTTTGTATGGATAGGATAGGTTTGGCAAAAGTGCTTTTTTCTCGTTCTCATTCTTTCCTTTTCCTCCATAGATCTGCAGATACATACGATGTAGTAGATTGAAAGTATGCTTCTCGGGGAAATATGTCGACACAATCATTTCCTATCCCGCTTTTCCTGTTCGGGACTAGCCAGAGACCCTGGGCTGCGTCATGGGCAATCACCCGAAATTCTAAATGTTGGATACTGACTGATCTTGGCCCGGACAAAACTATGAGGCTTGGACTTGAAAGGTCATGCGTGTATATTCGTGTACATAAAGTATGGACTATTATTTTCACGGACCTCATCCTCTTGAAAATTCAAGCTCTGATCTTATCGGTTTACACTTGGGCAGACCTCGATCATTATGATCAACTAGTTATGGGCCTGCATACCCAGGACCCGAGCTCATCACCACCTTTCCACAATGCCATAAGTTTTGGAGGTAGAGAGAACTATACAATAGAGATCCGGAATTGTTGGTTTATATAGCGCCTGTATCAAGTCTTTTGGTTACAGATGGCTCGATGCTAGGCTTAGTCCCCCCCCCTTTTTTTGTTAGGTTTTCATTGGGGTGAGAAGGGGAAGGGGAAGGGGAAGGGGAAGGGGAAGGGGAAGGGGAAGGGGAAGGGGAAGGGGTGAAGCTAGATGAGTATGAAACTCCTCCTCATCTCTAGGTAGCCTTGCTATAGATGTGTGAAGTAATGCCCTGGAGAGGATTTCTGGGAGAACTTCCGTCATGACCAGTCACTCGACAAGGGGCTTAGTTGAAGGCTTAGGAGTAGGTGGTACGGGCTTTGGAGTAGTATGGTAGGTAAGTCGGACCTGTTTCGAGATATGAAGAGGAAGTCTTAGGTTTGTTTACATTTGGATATAGAGAATGGCGGTACTGTCCCTCACGGGGTATTGACGGACACTGGATGTTGACGGACAAGTCAAAGGAGACACAGCGAAGCATAAATTTACCTTTAATTATTGGTCAAAAGGCCCATGTCCGTCAACACCCAGTGTCTGTCAATACCCCGCGAATGACAGTACACGTCTTTATAAAAAATGATGTATTGGGGTTAAATATAATCATAATTCTGTCTTGGGAGTCCTGGGGAGCAAATCAGTCATTTGGGAGAATGCAGCTGAGACTTAGTACCATTGGCAAGAATCCTTTGATACCCCTTACCGTTAGAGCTAGGAATATGGGAGACAGTTACTCTGTTACTAATATATCGGTAATTGTCGCTGTCAAGTGTGTGATATGATTTGGCGAGTGTCAGATGACGAAATGCGGTAGCAAGTGATCAGGCACCAACATAAAACACTCATTTACCCCTGTTCTCGCAAAGCGAATTGATAGCCTTTGTAAAATGAGCGTATCTACGTGAAGTATGCGCGTTGTATACCTAAATTCTGTGTGTTGCAAGCACTGATTATATTGATTAGGCTTACATAACGAGTGAATGTCGCAACGCTTCCTCGGGCTTCTTGCATCTTCCTTCCCCACCACTCCTCCATCCTCATCCCACGCAACTCTAATAGGGCTTTTTTTTTTTTTCTTTTCCGTCTCGTTAAACCATTGGTTCTCTGAGTGATAGTGCATGAAGCTGGCGCTCGGTGTCATCGCCAAGAGTTCAGGGACCGGGGCACAGACGCCTTGGCTGTCAGCGCGTTACCAATTTGGTTAATCCTCGTTTCCCAAATCTTTGAAAGTCTCGGAGCCTCTCCTCGAGCCCGCGCCTTCCGGTAGTAACCCGTACCGGAGGTCCTATTCAGCTACCAAAAATACATTCCCTTTACCATTCCCTTCCCTCCTTTTTGTCCTAATCCCTTCAGCAAACCCCGTCTATCGAAACTATCAGTATAATCATATTCTTTTGAACCCTCGTTATGGAAAGGCAAGTCGTTTCCCCCATCGTCTCCCTGTGTCTATGTCCACGTTTCCCAAAGCATCCAAGTGCTAACTCGTAAGCTTCGTGACTCCTTAGATCCACTCGAGGGCTTCGGCGCAACGCCCTCCAAAAACTTGCAGCTCTATCAGCTAAAGAGCCCTCTACTGGCTCGCCAAATGCAGATCTCGAACGTTTGGCGGAAGGTTGTGTTTCCCACAATGCTCGTTACGTCAATGGCGGCATCAACGGGTTTTCTAATCGACCGACGACAAACACCAGCGACATCCCTATGGTACGCCCTAGATCATACTCAATCGTACTCGGTTTATATTAACAAAATTTATAGTCACTCCGCGAATTCGAGGTCCTCCTCGCGCTTTGCAAAGCTGCCCCACAGCTCCAATCCCTCGACGAGGCAGAGAGACTGCGTCGTCAGCTCTCACCATACCTAATAGAATCGTACAACCAGCGTTTTGCAATTACCCCGTTTTTCCGCGAAATCAAGCCGAGTCCATGGGAATCACTTACCTCCCACCTCACATCAGCTCTTCTATCGCTAGGCTTCAAATTCCCGAGCTTGAGGCCCGAGGTGCTGGAGACCATCGATCTGTACCTTTCGAACGCTACCGAACATTCCCAGTGCGAGCTCGATGAGGAGGAAATGCTCGTCTTTGCGCCTCCGGCGCTCTCATTCCTTGGGTTCCTAGACGGTACCGCCAAAAACATTAATTTCTGGTGGTCTGCAGACCCTGAGCATTCCTCTGCCCCTTTTGTCAGCCAGGTTCGCGAAGTGCTGAATGATAACTACCTCCTTAATGTGGAAACCGTGTTTTCGAACATCCGGACCTCACAGGAGGAGGAAATCAAGGTTTGGAAGGCGTGCGTAGACAGCTATGATGCCTCCCGTCGCCCGGCCGGTGCAATGCTGCTTCAGCATGGGTTTACGAAGTTCCTCGCCGCCGCTGCGGCCCTCTTGGTTTTTGACACGCCGGTAATGCAGCAGATGGGCATCCTTGACGCTATGATGTCCGAGCGAGGAGTTCCACAGGCTAATGCCGATAAATCATCTGCCGTGGAGCCGCTCGCCGAACTCGCAACCGAGGGGGCCCAACTGCTTGAGAATGAAGTGGATTATGGAAGAGTAGCGTGGCAGCAGAGTTTGGGGTACAGTGTGAAGGCACAGGCATTGACTGCTTATGCTTGCTGCGCATTCTTGTCGGGCGAGATGGTGGATGACGACCTGCTTAACAATTGGCTCTCTGCCGTCATAACAGACCCAGTGCAGATGGGAAACCACGATCTTGCGTCGGCAACCCTTAAGATTCTGGCATTCGCCTCCAAGAACGATGCCAGGGCTGCGCCAAACTTCATCAGCACGCTTCACAGGCTCATCGTGGAGGGCACGCCGAATCCTGAGACTACAAAGGTGGCCGGGAAATGTCTGGCATATGTATTGCGCTACCAGCCGCAAGACGCTACAATAACTACTCTGAATACACTTGGGCATGTTTTATCCTCGACGAATCCAGAGAAGGCATTGAAGGCTGGTGGATTGCGGCCGTTTGACGCGGCGGCGAGCTCATTGTCCCTTGTAACTAGCGGGGAGGAGGAGAAGGGCGTTTACGCCGTAATAATAGAGACGATTGTCGGCGTTGTTGACAGCTGCCGGAATGAAAAGATGGTATCGCTTGGCCAGAGCGTCCTTCTCCAGAGGCTGAACAAGGTCAATACCTTGGTTAACGCCAGGATCCTTGGGGGATTGGCCCAGTTGGCCGTCATCGGGGGTGTAACGGATTTTAAGGGTGTTTTGCAGACTATTAATAAGATGGGTGTCGAGGCGGTGATAGGAGACGATCAGCAGGTCATGACGGCTGTAAGTTGCTATTTTGTTTTTTGTTTTTCCGTAAAATTTTATCACTGACGGTGCGCAGGTCCTTAATGCACGCATGTCCATGGCCAAAAGCCTCCCACGTGATTCGCAGCTCTACGATGTTTATCTCACTGATCTTCTTGAGTCAGCGGGAGCGATCGGGGGTACCAACGCAGACCCGCAATTAGCTCCTAGGGAGCTCAGTCAGTTGATCAGCCCTCTTGCCCGACTTCTATCTTCCAACGGCTTTGAAACCAACTTTTCTCAGCGCTACGATGTTATTGCCGCGCTGTTGCGCGACTTCTGGTTCAACTGTGCCCAGCAAGGGATCATTCATGGCTCTGAGGTCTTGAAGAGATATACTGTCGATTTGCAGACGATTGCCCAGTACTCACCACCGCTAGTAACCGGTATCAATGAGGATGAGACTCTGGAGAATAAGCTCGATCAGATGCCTATATTGAAGAGAGGAATAATCCCGCAGAACACAATCGAGCACAAGAGACGTCTTGTGGTTATGCTCCCCACAAACGAAGTCGATGTCAGGACCCTTAGCCACCCCCGAGTGATATTTTTGGAGGCGACAAATACGCTCGAGTGCCTCCGGGCGGAAGGTGGAGGCTACTCTAAAGTACTGGCATACTTTGTTGAGTCTGGTTTCAAGGCTGGCGAAGGAAGTAACTGTATGATTACAATTGCGTCAAAGGTTACGGACCTCTACATGCGCAAGGTTCTTTCTGGGAACTACCCACAGTTCTCCGCAGGCCGTGCGGCAGAGGAGCTGGCAGAGGTCTTTGTAGGATGCTGTCATAGACTTGAGAAGGTTCAGGCGATGGCTATGAATACAGCTGACCGTATGATCGCTGCTATTCCCTCTTCGCTTTGCCAACGGTCTTCGTTGTTTGCGCTATTGGAGTTGTTGACGCTGCTGTGGATTTCGTGCCTGGACGAGGAGACAGACGAGTACACTACTCGGTCTATGTTCACCTCATCAAAGGGCAATGTCGCGATAGAGCTCCCTGATAACTACCCCTTCAGGCGCAAGACATTGAATGCTTTCAAGAGTCGCGCAAAGGGATGGGTTATTAAGGTTCTCAATATTGCGCCTTTGGATGTTAAGGGCTTGCTGCAGACTTACCTTTCTGAGTTTGAAGGGGAGGATGAGGGTTCATTTGGCCATGTTTCTTTGGGCCGTTCCTTTGCGCTCGAGATGGGATCGATGGTTCCAAGCGGCGACCAGAAGTTGGCCAGCATTGAGCATTTGGGCGACTGCGAGGCGAATACTGCCAGCGATTTTGTGATGCAGTACACTACCAGACAGGCGTACAGGTATATTGATTCGTCTGTGGACAACTCAAGAGACCTGGTAGCGTTTAGGCCTCTAGGCGCAACGAATGCGAATGCAGGACAACAGCCAAGGCCGGATTCGGCGCAGGCAGTATTGGACCAGATGGAGAGTAAGGACTATGAGAAGGAATTTGTCCCAATTGACGAGGTGAGGGATGTTCTAAAAAAGGCGGCGGCTTTGGTTTGTAGAAGTGAGAAGGATCAGGGACCGCTCATTCGTGGGCTGGTCGGGATACCATTCTCGATGTTTACCAAGAAGAGCATCAATCTTGGAATCTCACTTTGGACTGGTATTATCCACGAGAAGCCAAAATTGCAGACGAGAATGCTTGCGGAGATTGCGAGGAACTGGGAGATGACGGTGGAGAAAAGAATGGGGCTGTACTCACCTGAGTTGGTGGCTCCTGACGCTTTTGATATGAAGATGGAGTACTCGCCGAGTGATAAGGAACAACAGCTACAAGATCAGCAGAATGCCTCGGAGCTTCTAACTCCCCACCTGAAGCTGCTGCATTTGTTGTCGAGTCATTACCATGCCCATCGACATGGTAACCCGCATATCCAGCAGATTTTCCTCAGGCTGGTTAGAATTTCGTTGAAGGGTCTGCATCATGCTACTGGCCATCCTCTTGCAAGAGAGATTAGGTTTAGACTGGTTTTGTTTGGACTTCAGGTGCTGCGTTATAGCACTGGCTTGAACGAGCGCCAGCAGATTGCATTCAAAGACATCATTTTGTCTGCTGCGCTATCATGGTTTGCTTTCGCGCCGAGGTGGAGTTTCGGTGGCAACAAACTCCAAGTAAAGGCAGAGTCCCATGTGCTACAGGACGTTGCAAACTTCATAAATACCATGGCGAATATTGGTGGTGCCAATAAAAACATAAGATCGAAGCAAGATCTTCTGTTGCTATTGGTAGAGAACGAGCAGACGAGACTCGCCACCTGGTTGTATCCTCTTGACCATTCCAGAAAGCACCATTTGCTGCCCACTTACACTGCTCGTCCGGCCACGGATAATAGCATTGCGGTGCTGCTTCCTGCGGCATGGCATGAGAACCCGGCGATTGCGGTGCAGCTTTCAAAGCGGTTCCAGAGCCCGAGATTGGATCAGGATATTAGGCGTCTTATCACGACATATCCTGAGAAGGTCGTGGACCAGCCGGATGCGGTGCAGATCATGATGGGGGATAGGATATCTCCGAACCTCGGATTCCAATTGAAGTATCTTCTCTTCTGGGCACCGGTGAATCCTATTACTGCCACGACGTATTTCTTGCCCGCGTATGCGAACAATGCATTTGTATTGCAGTATGCAATGAGGGCATTGGAGAGCCACAGTATTGATGTGACTTTCTTCTACGTTCCGCAGATTGTGCAGACGCTCAGATATGATACTTTGGGTTATGTTGAGAGGTTCATCCTGGAGACTGCCAAATTCAGTCAGTTGTTTGCCCACCAAATTATTTGGAATATGAAGGCGAATGCGTTCAAGGATGAAGACTCGACTATCGTAAGTAATTCCTGTGGGTTTTATGTAAATGCTTGCTAATCGATTTTTAGCCTGATCCAATCAAGCCAACTCTTGACAAAGTCATGGAGCACCTGGTAAACAGCTTCTCGGGTGCAGATAAAAACTTTTACGAGCGTGAATTCTCGTTCTTCAATGAAGTCACTTCCATTTCTGGAAAGCTTCGTCCATACATCAAAAAGACCAAGCCTGAGAAGAATGCAAAGATCGCCGAGGAGCTTGCAAAGATCCAGGTCGATGTCGGAGTGTATCTTCCTTCCAACCCTGATGGTGTCGTTGTCGATATCGACAGAGCCAGTGGTAAATCATTGCAATCCCACGCCAAGGCGCCCTTCATGGCAACTTTCAGGATCAGGAAGAAGCCCATCATATCTTCTGCGCACGAGGACACGATAGTTGGTGGCCACAAGAGACGCCAGGAGAGTCAGAGCACCATCACGAAGGAGGTCTGGCAAGGTGCTATCTTCAAGGTCGGAGATGACTGTAGACAGGATATGTTGGCTCTTCAGCTCATCTCCGCGTTCAGGAGTATCTACAACAGTGTAGGATTGGATGTGTATGTGTTCCCGTATCGTGTCACTGCTACTGCGCCGGGTTGCGGTGTTATCGATGTGTTGCCCAAGTCGATCTCCAGAGATATGCTTGGGAGAGACTACGAGATGGGGCTCTATGATTACTTCATTAGCAAGTATGGGAGCGAGGATAGCATCAAGTTCCAGGAGGCTCGGAACAATTTTGTCAAGAGTATGGCCGGGTATTCGGTCATCTCTTACCTGTTGAAGTTTAAGGATCGTCACAACGGTAATATTATGTTGGACGAGGCTGGGCATATCTTGCATATTGGTAGGTTCTTCTTTGCGTTGATTGATGAGTGTGAAGGGGTGGTTGCTTACTTGTTGGGTAGATTTTGGTTTCTGTTTCGATATTGCCCCTGGTGGTATTACATTTGAGAGAGCCCCCTTTAAGCTCACTGCCGAGATGGTTTCGGTTATGGGCGGTACCACGGATTCGCAGGCTTATCTGAGATTCGAGGAGCTTTGTATCAAGGCTTTCTTGGCGGTTAGGCAGTATGTCGATAAGTTGGCGCATTGTGTTATTCTGATGCTTGACAGCGGGTGAGTTTTCATAGTGCCCATGAATATTTGTGATAGAGTCTAACTTGTTTGTTAATTTAGGCTGCCTTGCTTCAAGCCCGAGACGATCCAAAACTTTAGAGATCGTTTTGTGTTGGAGAAGAGCGAAAGGGAGGCCGCGGATTACATGAGGTATCTGATCAAGAAGAGTTACAGCAGTTTGTCGACTGGACAGTATGATAGGTTCCAGCACTTGACGAACGGTATTCCTTATTAATCAAGATGTGGGGCTTTGGGAGGGGAGGGAAAGGAACATATAGACACCATGCACAGGATCATTTCTTTAACTTGTATACCACAAAAGCGCCTGTATCCACAATCATTTTACCGTTTTATTTATATTGTTTTATTATATTGTTTTAGCGCATTGCATCTAGATAGAGAGTATTTACTTTTTAATCATTTCTATTTATTTATTCTCAACGCTATCTACGCTACCTACTGTGACTTGCCAGCCAACCTCGCTTTCCTCTCCTCCAATGCTATTCTAGTAGCATTGACAATCTCTACATGCTCAGCAGCATGTATCCGTTCCTCGAGCTTCTCTAGGGTATCGCCCTCCTCGAATTCAATCTCCCTCACCACAATCGGCTCACCTCTGTCCACGGCCTCAATAACCCTATGCACCATGATCCCCGTCTTCTGTATCTCACCCTTCTTCCACGCCTCAAACGCCCTCTCAATTGCGCCCGCACCATCGAAGCTTCCAGGTAGCGCCGGATGGAGATTAATGATATCGATGCCTGCCTCCTCCAACGGTCGTAGAGCGGCGGAAGAGAATATATGCATCCAACCCGCGCACACGACCATGTCGGGATTGTGCTTGAGGATCAGAGCGGCGAGGTCGGCATCGTAGGCAGCGCGCGCGGAGGGAACGTCGGTGTGAGACTTCTTGTAGGAGACGAGGTTGTGATAGGTTGTGGGGATGTTGGCGTTGGCCGCACGGGTCAACCCGTAGGCGGATTTTTTGTTGGAGATGACGTGAATGATGTTGGCGGGGAGGAGAGCGGGGACGTTGGGGTCGGAGGGAGTTGTGGCGTTGATGAGGGCTTGGAGGTTGGAGCCGGAGCCGGAGATGAGGACGAGAAGGGTGGGGAGGGAGGACATTTTTTGATTTGGGTATTTGAGGTGAGCTCTGAGCTGCTGTAGTTGACTATTTTTATTTAGGTTGTGAGCTCAATTGTTGGTCATGAAAACTGGGTATTTAGAAACTTTGAAGTTTGAGGTCTGGCTGGATGTTTGATGTCTGGATGTTTCGAGGTTTGTTTCATAACAACTGCCCCACTATGATCTGCTTGTAGGCCCCGCGTTTTTAGTGATTTTTTTTTTTTTTTTTTTTGTTGCCAACCAACCCTTGCTCCTGCGTGGGCTCCTCCTAACCCAAAGTGGTTGCATATGGCAGAGCCGCCCACCTTATTTCGACGGCAGGCGAGTGAGAGGCTGTGCTTTGGATTTAATTGATTTATAACAGTCAGTATAATATACATGTATGTATGGGACTCTAGTTACCAGAGTCCGAGTCGAGGGCTGTAGTTGTTGGTAGGCAACTACATGTAACTACATGTAACTAATGCTTCTGCTTCTTGGTTGACAATTATTATTCGTTACCAGCTGTTATGTGGATCGTTGCAACAGTTGGATTGGTTTATGTCGTCTCGATACATAGGAAACTCTATCACTGAGCTGTAGTAAGTTGCGAATGAAAGTTAGTACCTTGATTAACTGCAGGTGTCTGTCGTCGATTCAGGTTGGGAGTGGTTGCTCGGTCATGGACCATCACTCGCAGGGGCCAATGATTTCACAAGCTCTTTGATGATAGTCTTTTCTTGTTTTTATCGGTTGATGCGTCAATAGAGACATTGGTGGGTTCGTTGATTATGGGATATATATGTGTTAGTGAGGTCATGTACTACTCACTTAGAAGGACGTAGTGGACTAAAGCCCCCCCCCCCCCCGTATCAAGCAAGGCCCATAACCCTATTCTACAAATCAAACAGTATCCACCCCCAAGCCATTTGATCAAGCCCTCAAGGCCATCAAAAACCACCAGAAACCGTTCAAACCCCGCCCGAGATCATCAAAATACACCACCCCGTTTCCATCTTCACCTCGACGCTACGAATCATTTCCGCCCAGAAAAGAAAATTGCCAAAAAAGAGCCCCGTCTGGCCCGAAACCCATGCTACAATTAGGAAGGCCGAGCCTAGGGGGGTAGGACCAGTAGCCGAGAGGGATACCAACTCGGCCACTGGGCCTATCATTATGGTACATTTGTTGAGGACTCGTCCATAGTCAAGCGATCAAAAGGTACTGGTAGAGTAAACAAAGGTAATAAAATGAAACGCAAAAAAATTCGTGTTTTAGAAAAGACGATGGATATGGGGGAATTGTGACCTGCGAGAGCCAGCTGCAAATGATCACCCAACGGCCTCTATTCAACGACATTTACCCACTTAGCCCTGATCTTACTCCCAGTTTGTGGTGCCGCCAATAACACGCGCCATCACAACCTGGGCACGGGGCTACATATAGCTTGTCTCAATCAGGGTCGAAAATTAGGACATTTATCCTTAAGTAACGAGTGTATTCGTACCTATCAGACCCAGATATAATTTCCCTTATAAGGCATTTCTCTTATATATCAAGTTAATATATGGGAGAAATTTGACTATAGCAACATACACGTATGTGACCGGGGACTCAAGGTCGAATTGTGATGGTGCTTAGCGACATTGAATATCACTCGAATTTTGAGATCTTCCGATGTTCCGTCTATAATACTAATACATCACTACGATGATTGCTTTACTCAACTAAACATCTGCAGATAACAACGGCCTAGTGCGGTCAGCGAGTCGGCTCGAGACGAGGTTTGATAAAAGCTCGAGCGGGTTCGTCTCAAGATTTGTTCGAGCTTAGTCAGCACATGATCTCAGATCAGTTGGTTTTTTTTTCTTTCTTACTACGGGTGTCACTTTCAGGTTCGGCCCATGTATTTATTCGTCTATTTTCAATATCAATATTGGCTCACCACACGAAATTACCAGAAAACCCGTCGCCTGGCACCGGTACGAGGGACACAATCTTGATATAAGGCCTCTAGAGAGCTCGTCACAGAATAAATTGGTGCGGAGTTTAGACGGAGCTCACTATTAGTTCTGGTGACCTTGCGGAAGTCCTAGATCCTTGCGTTTGGCAGGGCAACGGGCATGAGCCAGCCATCACGGTTTTCATAATAGGCTTCTAACCGCACAGCTGTTAATCCGTTGTGGTGTAATGGTTAGCATCAGTCGCTCTCATCAAAATGACCCGACTAGATCGGGGTTCAATTCCCCGCAACGGAATCTTCTCTTTAACCCTGCTTTTTTTTTTGCTGAGGATTAGTCTTCACAGGCACACGCGAGCCCGCCGGTGGACCAATGATCGTGGGAGCTAGTAATGCTAGCGTTATCCTTATCTTAGCGTCACTACTAGCGGAGAAAAACTTTTTCATAGAAGTCTTGTGAAACCATGGTGAGGCCTGAAAGAAGTCTGGTAAAGGTGCTCGGAGTGGCAGTGATCGTTCGATCCCACTTGGAGTGGTGATGGTCGTGGTCAGTGTCACGCAATATCACTCGGACTTCTTTCTCGTCTTCTGCAAAGTCAATCAAGTGTTTGTAACTGGCATCAGCGCTGACCCGTCCCATCACGGCACGGCCTATTGACCCAGTCGAGATCGCGGCCTTGGGTCCTTAAAACGTGAAGACCACTGATAATGGGCGTGGAGGATGGTGGATGTGTCCATATGGGGCTCAAGCATGGAAGGTAGACTCATGATGGCGAAGGGACAATGTGTATGATGGAATGATGGTTTTACCTACGAGTTTTCTGTGCCCCAGCATTCCGCTGTCTGTACTTCCAAGCTCGGTCTCTAAAATTCACTTGATTCTATCTCCATATCTATCTCCGGTATAGATGGATAAGACTGAAAATTCAATCAACTGAGCCACAATCGATTCCCGTTAAATAGACTTGAGTCTAAATAATATTACCTTGTTAGTAGTGATTGGGAAACATCTCTATTGGCTGGTTGATGCACGCCGTACATATGTAGATCGAATTGATAATAAATAAATAAGTAGCCATACTCACTCGTGGCCGGAGGACGCATCACAATTGACATAATGAATAAAAACAAAAAAACAAAAACGAAACAAAAACGAAACAAAAAAAAAAGGATATCTGACCTGCTTTTAGACTAAAGGACTGTGGCCTAGTTGTTCTTGAATGGGATTCCCGTAAAACGATCATTGATACCATTAATGAAGGCTTGGCAGCCTCAACACCTCCTGAGCCGATCCTCTAATTCAGTATCCTTCCTAGTCTCGGGACCAGCCTATGGATCTATCGAGCGGACTACTCTTTCTCTATGCACCAACAAGCGAAAATAATAAAAAAGACATGTCCCGCACTCCCGCCACCGATATAACATGGCGCCTTTGGACTGCTCCCATCATGAGAATGAATTAATATATGTATGGTTAAGGGCTAAACTGTATGTACATACTTATAGTACATGTATGAGTAGCTGTATCATCAATGTCCACTGTGTAAAGGAGCCCTTTCAAACCGTATAAGTTCAAGCGGTACCTTTTCCCTAACCTTTTAAGCAAACACCGTACATGTGTGTTTATCCTAGCACAACAAAACATAATTTTCCCCAAAGCAAGCCCCACTTGTCTGTACAATACACTAGCTCCGTCCTATCGGAAGCCTTTTGAGAAGGAATCCCAGCCGTAAAACAAAGGGAAGAAAGAAAAGCATTAGAAATAAGAACGCTCAGGGAAAGCCTAAATGCACCACAAACAGAAAATAACTACCAAATGCCTTGAGTTACTTCACAAAAAAAAAAAAAAAAAAAAACGAAACCCCTATGAAAGCCCCCTAGAAAATAGCTCAAGACCGACCACCTTAAGGTTCACTAAATAAGAACACCCCTTCAATAAAATAGAGTAAAAAGAAGTAACCGCGATATTGAGCTGCGGGGGGAAAGGAAAGATCTAATTTACTTCCACCAGCCTCCCAGGAAAAAAAAATAGTTTACAAAAATACCTAAGAATTACGCATTATCCCCGTTTCTATTGTTGGTCGTGACCCCATCGATCATATTAAGTCTTTCTTGAGTAGATTTCTTCTTGTTGCCGCCTTTTGGCCCTCTTTTTTTCGAGGACATAGGTACGCTTGAAGCAGCTGGGGTTCCGGCCTCGCTGGGCTTTCCGCTGTCATCAAACCTTCCTTCCCCTTCGTGATATCTATTCATGAGTTAGTAAATCAGGTATGAATTACGAAGAGGTTAGGGACTCACAGATCCTCAAGATCTATCGCTTTAGTACCCTCCGCAGATGTAGGAGCAGCCTTCTTTTTCTTGCCTCTCTTGGCACCTCCTTTGGCTTTAGCCTCTTCTGCCTCTCTCTCTTTCTCTGCCAGGGTCTTCTCCAATTTCTCGGCATCATCGTCATCAAAGAGCCAGGTGGCAACTTCGCGAGTACCCTTGAAGTCAACATTCTTCTTAGCACCTGGATCACCACCTTGAATGACGACACGTTGAACCTGTATCCATGATTAGCTTTGGATCAATTAGATGGGATATATAGATATGTTTGTACTTCTTCTTTTTGTTGAGCGCGCATTCTGATTCGCTCTTCGATCGTTCCGCGAGTGATAAGACGGAATACGCGGACCTGTTTAGTTTGGCCCAATCTGTGGGCTCGATCCATAGCCTGACTATCAATCGTGGGATTCCAATCACTATCATAGAAGATGACAGTGTCCGCTGAACAAAAAAAAGTTAATATTATCCAAAGGGTGAACGAGGAATTACGACGTACCAGCAGTAAGATTGATACCCAAACCACCAGCACGAGTGCTCAAGATGAAAATGAATATCTCTGGAGATGTTTGCCAGGCGGCTACCATATCGCGACGATCTTCGAGCTTTGAAGATCCGTCTAATCTAAGGTACCTATGATGGCGGTAGGTAAGATATTCCTCGCAGAGATCCATCATCCTTGTCATTTGAAAGTATAAGAGAACACGGTGACCACCAGCCTTAAGTTCAGTAAGGAGTGCGTCTAGCTTTGCAAGTTTCCCAGAGTCGCTGACAAAACGCCTCATGGATGGAACCTGAATGCGGGCATAGCCTGCCTTCTCAGAAGACGGTGCCGGCAATGCCTTAGGAAGAGGATAATCAGCGGGCTCAATATGGTTTTCTAAAAGATGCTTCTCTTCAGGCATAGATGGTCCATAGAGAATTTTTCTGACGCGTGGGTTGAAAAGATGGGTTTCTTGCTCAATGACAGCACCTTGGTTCAAACAAATCAGAGATATTGGCGGTGCTGTGGCAGCTGGGTATGATAATGGTTCTATGCAATGCATCCTGGACTCACGGAACACATTGGTAGAGACGTTAAGTAACGCAGCCATGTGGCCTTCTACGGTAACCTCCGCCGCAGGTCTCTTATCCAATAGTTCCGAAATGAGGAACATCGCGTGAGACGGTGCCCATGGTTTCTCTTCGCCGTAAACGGTAGAAAATCGGCTTAATTTTCTTCTTGTTCTCAATATCAAAGAATTGTCGAATTGGCTTTTGTGAAACGCTGCTGATGCTTCATTTGCGCTGGTATCGGCAAATCGAAGCCATGAAAATGAGCTATTTCCATCAGATCTAACGGATTCGTTGATATAATCTGGCTTCCAGATATTAAAAACATTAGATAGTTGAAACCTCCGACTTCCATGGTTTGAATCGGGTCCTGGTAGAACTAGTCGTCCACCCTCGCGATATACTAGCGAAGGCACGGAGTAGGTAATCATATTCCTTGATGTATATGCAACATCAATGACAGGACCCTCACGCAAGAATGAAGCCGTTTCAGCCCATTGAGTCAAAGAAAATGGTGACCGCGTATCTGCTCTTTCAAAAAGATCGGGGTGATTGCAAACCTTTCGGAATTGCATGACAAGGTTCATTAAAGTTGCAGTATTTTCGTCTCCACCGGAAGCAGCCTTCTCTATAAGGTCCATTATACTGATCTTATCGCGTAGACCCTTATAGATTGCGCGCTGGCGATATGTCAGATCGCAAAACACATCAACTTCAATCTTGTCCCCTAGTTCCTTCTGGACATGCTTTTTAACACGACGCAGCATGAAGGGTTTGAGAATCATGTGCAGACGGCGCAGCTGAGACTCGTTCAGCTGTGTGTTGCTCTGGGCGTGGCTTTCAATGTCTTTGGAGAACCATTCGCTGAATTCATCGTGGGAATCGAAAAGACTAGGCATGATAAAATGTAGCAGTGCCCATAATTCTAAAAACTGTCAATATCTAATTGGGTCTAAGATGAAAGTAGAACATACCCTGCATAGAATTCTGAATTGGGGTACCAGTTAGTAGTAATCTGTTACGACAATGGAACCCCAAGAGAGCCTTCCACCTAGAACTTGAAGAACTCTTGATAGCCTGCGCTTCGTCCAAAATCATGTATTGCCATCTCATTCGCTGAAAGTATTGAGTGTCTTGAACAACAAGCTGGTATGATGTAATAAGAACATGAAAAGGCGAGTCCTTAGTATAAGTAAGTTGTTTTCGATCCCAAAACTTTCTCAAGACTTTTCTGTCCTTGGCGCTTCCCCAATATGGGAGTGCTTTAAGCTGAGGCACAAACCGTGCAATTTCTTGCTGCCAATTGTGAAGGGTCGATGCAGGAGCAATTACAAGGAAGGGCCCCCAAATGTTGTGAACTTCAGCAAGATAAGCCATTACAGAGATAGACTGAACAGTTTTTCCAAGCCCCATCTCATCTGCGAGAATTCCGTTGATACCTTGCTCATAAAGGTTGCAAAGCCAGTTTAAGCCCTTCAATTGATATTCCTTAAGCTGACAGTTAAGCATCTTTGGCTGTTCAATGTCGATATCACCGAGACTTGTAGGGTTCTGGAAATTCATTTCACCATCATCCAAGTTCAGATTTGCAACATCGGTGCCTTCTGGATTGTTGAAAGCACGCGCCTTATCTTGGGCGCTTTGGATAGCATGTTGTGCATTATTCATTGCTGCCTGGTGGAGTGCCTCATCACTTTCGGCGTCGAAATCCAAATCTTCAAAATTTGTGACCGCAACAGCTTTCCCAGAACTACCGCCAGTCACAGGCGGCACCCCTGATACCCGGACCGGGGGATCGATAATTTCGGAACTGCCTTCCGCTCCAACTGTATCTGTTGATCTCTCCACCTCATCTGTCTTAATCTTTCTTCCAATGAAATGAGAGTATAATTCGGTTTGTGAGATCAAGAAATTGAGTTTCCTTGCTTGTCGTTTGGCCTCTCTCATTTCTTCCTCCTTCTTTGCACGTTCGATTGCTTCTTTCTCTGCACGCCGACGAAGATCTCGTTCCTCCCTTTCATTGCGCTTCCAGAAAGACATCATCTCACGCATACATCTCTTTGCACGAGCCTGGGTATCCTTGACATTTTTATTTGTTCGAAGTTTCCACCGTTGAGCCTCCTTTGACGCAAGTTGAGCCGTTTTGCGAAGATTTGATTGTCTGGTAGAAAGCGACGTCTGTTGGATCCGATGGACCTTGGGAATGTCCTTTTTGGCAATATCCTTCCAAATCTGCTCGTAAATTTGAACATAACCCTTGGAGGCGTGTGGGACGTATTCTTCCTTAACCGCTTCTTTAATTGGTTTTGGCTCCTTGATTTCCTTTACCTCCTCCTTGGTTTCCTTTGACGGCCGTTTCTTGGCGATCTTTCTCCTCTTCGATTTCCCTCCATCTTCATCAATAATCATCAAGGCGTTACTAGCATCGGAGTCCTGCGCGTCAAGACCAAGTGCCCCATCCAACTCCATCTGTGCGGCTCTCTCAGCAGACCGCTGTCTAGCAATTTCATCCCTATGCTGTTTTTCGTTGGCCTCTCGTTCCGCGGCTTCCTGTGCTGCTTTTGCTGCTGTTTCTGCCTTTGCCCGTTTCTCCACCTCAGCCTTCTCCCTCCGACGCTTCCTCTGTTGCTCTTTTTTGCGTTCTTTCTCGTCTTCTTCTTCTCTCTTCATAACCTGCTCCATTGCTTCTTCGTAAAATACTTGACGTGCGCGGTCACGTGAAGATTTGGCGTGGCTGTCAAGTTGAAAGTGAAGCTTGTTTTGGTAAATGACGCGACGTCGCTGTGACGGTTAGCATAAAGCTGGCCTGAACAAAGGGAGCGGTGTCCAACCTTTCGCCTCTCTGCCTCTTGATCCTCAATTTCCAACTGTCGCTTTCGCGAAGTCTTTAGATACTCGGCCCTCTCGGCCGCGAAGGTATCATCATCATCAACCTCGGTATCTGTTTTATCCGGATCGTTATCGACTAGATTCATTGAGTCATGATACTTGAAGTCCCTGAACGAACTATTTTTCTTGCCGCTACCCTTAGTTCCTAGTTCCATATCTACAGCCTCGTTATCTATAGAATGAAAGGAAGTAGAAGTAGTGGTTCGAGCAGTTAGTCCCTGTCGTGCGCTCGATTTTGTGGTTAATTCGGGACTGTGCCGGATGACGCGATCTATAGAATTTGTTTTAGATGGTTGAGGCGCGCGAGCGTTTGTGTTGTGATTGTCGTTGGCAGGTTCGTCGGCGTTGGAAAGGAGGGCAGATATAGACATTGCGCCGCCGCGCCGCACAGGGGTAGCTTTCTGTTATTTATGTGAGTAGTCATCTTTGAGGATTGTAAATTGGCGAACCTACCGTTGTGGGAGAACTTGGTTCAGGTTGGGTTCCTGCGTAGTCGGAATGATGCACGCTAGATGCCATAGAAGTTCTCCTCAAATCAGATTGAATGCTCCCCGTATCCATTCGTCCTATTACTGATGATGGTGACGGGAGGGGGTAGCTCAGCCTTGAGCTTTGATCGACAAGATGAGCTGGCGACTGCGGACCTCCGTGAGAGCGATCGACCGTAGAATCACCACCGTAGCTATAACGTTGTTCTCGCGTCTTTAAAAGTCAATAAAAGTACGGAGTGCTTGACACCACACACAAGGCGCCAACATTTACTTACAGGTTGAGATTGGACCGAAGGCCTCCTATCGTATCCGTTGTTTTGGTAGGCCCAACTATTAGAGTTCATATCCCCCGAGCGGTCTACCGGATCATAATAGCCAGAGCGAGTCCCAGTCCCGTACGTGGAGTTTAGGGGTGGCAAAGGAGTGGAATGGCCGTTTGTGGGTTGATGTGGAGGTGCGTGAAGGGCAGGACTCTGGTAAGGAATCTGGTGTTGTTCCGTTGGCGAAAAGGAGGACCGGTAGGGCAAATTGGGGGATGGATTGGAGTTGTAAGGGGAGTGATGCTGACTTCCCGACATGATTCTGGTTTTACAATGAACGACAAAACCCCATAGAAGGCCAACACAGAAATAACACAGACACCACTACCACCCCCAAAGTTTGCTGCTGTTTGTAGCGGAGGGAATTGGCGCGTCTTACGGTGGGAGGGACAAAAACCGGCTACGTGAATTCTGCAGCGAAAAGGCAAACAGAAACAAAAAAGAATATAAACGATAGCTACTGGATATTGAGGGAAAGGGAGGAGTAGCGGTTTAGATTTCGGAAGAGAGAGCGGGGGATCCAGAGACTGAATCCTTTTTTCCTCTCTTTCTTTGCTTCTTTTCTCTTTTTCTTCAGTATGTGAAGATTGGGGGGAAGGTGGTCTGGGGGGGGTACCCTCGGAGAGAGATTTTTTTTTTTTTTTTTTTTTTTTCTTTCTTTCTTTCTTCCTTTTTTTTTCTCCCCGAAGCTCGATTTCTTTTTGGCCGATACACCAAATACGCAAGATATGATGGTACGATGGGGTATGAAAAGGGCGATAGCGATTTAGTGGGGGAGAAGTTCTGAAGAGAAACGATGATGAAGAATGACGATAATGAGGGCGCGGACAAAAGGCAAGGAAAAGAAGGAAACCAGCGAACAAGACAGACCAGGCCCAACGGCGGCTTGCAGGACGGTTAACGAGATCCCCCTCTGGGGGAATTTTGGGGGTGGGAACTCCACAGAGATGGAACGCAGCCGCGAAGCCCAAAGTTTCGAGATAGCCACACACCCACACTACTGCACTACGTTACATTGTATGGGCTTTGCGTTCCGGCCCAGGGCTGCTGCTGGGGAGCGCAGAGCCTCAACCACGGGTCCCTTCCCCCAGAATCAAGATCGCTTTTCTCCATGCAGCGGCGTCTCCCCTTGGCTGGATCCGGCTCTTTCATTAATCATTTTATTCAGGACCTCCTTCGAGCTCAAATACTAATTCAATGATTTCTCCATCTCTGGGGATTTTAATGTAATTTTGGTTACCAAGCTGTGGTTGACTTGATTCTTATGTTGATACGATACCCTGTCTGAGCTTACATGTATGATACCTACCTCCCCTATCCACGGCTGCAGAGAACCTAATCTCTAAGACTTCATGTCAAAATTCCGTGATGGCGAATTAATGCACCAGCGAGTGATCACGAGTTTAACAACCCGGTAACTGGAAAAAAAATTACACCCTCGGAATCGGGTATTTTCTCTAGTAAGGCACTTGCAGTGAAAATCACCTCTTGTCTCTCCTCCATGCACCTCCTCCCCCCTCTCTTTGCCTGTGTACTACGATCTTATTGTAACCTTTGTTTCTCCATCTTCGTACCTATCAGCTTTATGGTCATATGGATACAGAGCAAAAATAAATAAATAAATAAATAAATAAATAAATAAATAAATAAATAAATAAATAAATAAATAAATAAATAAATAAATAAATAAATAAATAAATAAATAAATAAATAAATAAATAAATAAATAAATAAATAAATAAATAAATAAATAAATAAATAAATAAAAATAAATAAAAATAAATAAATAAATACAAAGAATAATAAGCATTGACGGACATCATATCCGCCAGGAACACATGGATCGGGGGGTGTCCAAACACTGAAGCTGGTCGGTGGTTTTGTGCTTGTCAACAAACCAAATGATACTTGTCAAAATTGTTTGAATTCCTTAGGGCTAAGTGGCTTTTGGAGGCGGAAGCGGAGGTGGAAGGTTTCCAAGGATGGTGGTGGAAGTGGATCACCTGGCTCGAATGCAACTTCAGGCGCAATAGCCGAATTTCCTTTCGTCGGTTCTTCAAAGGGATTTCTGATGCTAAACTCCTTACCCATTTTTTTATTTTTTTATTTTTCTGAGCAAACGAGAGATCCAAGCACCACCATCTCTTATCACCGCATTCGACAATCATATCCGTCACTAGAGCAAACTACATGCAATAATAACCGTTTTGTGAGGAGGAGGGGACATATCACGATATGATACGCAGATTTTATTTTTGCTTGGCCTTTTCATCTGCGCAGGAACTCACGATCTGCCTCGAAGAGTTTTTTCGGCGGTGAGGATTCCAGGATGGTGGTGATAAATCTCATGTTGTTCCCCTAACCCTACTGATAAACCGGAGCAACACACTCCGCATGCAACATCAGTCAAGTTCCGAATTCGCATGGCAGAAAGTGTTGTCACTAGTAAACAAACAGCAAAAAAATGTGACTTGGATAGGAGAAGTACTTGTTGGCAATCACCAGATGTTCAGCCGGAAAATCTAGATTCGTGTCTTTTAACTGCTCTAGCCGGTAACCTTCAAAGGGTAGCTGAGGTAAAGAATAAGACGTGACGGCTCCAACTACATGACAAATAACAAAGAAAAAAAGAAAGAAAAAAAAATAAGGCATATGCCAGATAAAATTATACAAATGAAAAGAAAGCTCAATGCTAGAGTCCACCAGCTCTACTCCGAATCTGAACTTGACAACTCAGAATCTTGTTCTTCATAGACTTCGATATACCCATCCAGCATCCTTCACACAATCAGTATTGTTTCCATCAAGCAAGAATTAAACTGGGAAGCATACTTCAAAAACTCTTTGCGGTACCTCGTAGGCTCAGTTGTTACTGTCTGCTCCGGTAGAGCCGTACCAGCAGCTTTGATAATTTTCGGACGCAATTGTTGCACATTCCAGAAAAAATCAAGTATACACATTTTATACACCCACTTCCCATCTGGACTTCTCACCCCGCGAACGAAATCGTCTTTGTCGGGCAACACCAATGGGTCGGGGTGTTTGCGCGGGTCGGGTTTGTCGTGGAACATCTCGATTGGGTACCGTCCCAAAAGTAGACTATAGTCGATCGTTTCCATTTTGGAGAGAAACTCGGTATCGTGTTCCACGAGATACCTATTAGCGGCGGTAGTTAGAACACCAGAGCAGGATTCTCGAAATGTGGGGATGGGGGGTGTCTTACATCAATTGGTCCTTTTGTCGCCGGCTCAATACTATTTTCTCATCCAACTCATCCGCTAGACCGCTCTTTGCGGCATCTGACTTCAATTCATCCGGAACTAGGTCTCGTGTCGGTTCAAAGAAGTTCTGTGGTTTTAAATCCCACTTTTTACACCCTTTCTCCTTATCGAGACCCCCAAGCACGTTTGTCATGACGATGTAGTGTGAAGGGGATAGGCCAAAGTAACCACCAAGACGGTGATTGAAGTTGTAAAGAACGTCTGTCACTTGGGTTAACAAGGTGTTGGGTGTTTCACGATAATATTTTCCAAGTGGTTCTAGCAACGTTTGGTAAAAGAACATATATTCGAATCTTCGGCCAATAGATTTGACTATGATGCTTTGGTCATCTGTGTAAAAGAACAGCGAGCCGCTGAAACCGAGACCATCAACAGGCCGGAGTTTCTTGGTGAATTGCTTTTGGTAGTGCTCCTCGGATAGTTTGAACACATTTTCACGTAGACTCTGGAATAGCAATGGCGCTGCTCTCTGGAAATTTACATGATCTGGATTGAGCATAGTAAGCCAATTACTCATGCAAACATCATCCAATCCCAGACTTACACAATGAGAAAAAGCTATCAATCTTGAATTGTCTTTTGACCTCAGGTGCTGACCAACCGTCACTGTTTTGTGGTTGGTGATGGAATAAAGAGTTGTGCTCCTCGCTGTGAAGCTGATGCTCGTCTTCGGAATGCACAGAGGTTGAAAGAGCCTTGAGAATACAGTAGATTGTGACATCTGTCTTATACTTTGTGGAGAAAAATGGTAATATTAATCGAGCCATGCCTTTATCTGATATTTGAGCCCAATCGTAGGTTTGGGGCCTTGTACAAACATTAGATTCCAGCCTAATAAATAAGGTGGAAGCAAACCTACTCTTCTACACCCTGAGGGTGATCAGGGTTCTTGTGGTGGACCATGATAAGATACTGACGGAGGTGGCGTCAGCTAGGTCACGTTTGAAAATCTTTGGTCGATTCTTGGGATGTAAGGGCTTTGGAGGTCAAGAGAAGAGAGTTCATCGTAATTTTATAGCTAATAGTTTATATTCGATACCCAATACAGAGGCAGAAAGAGTTATCATCGTCAAAGTCCAAGTTTTCAAAGAGTTTTGAAGTCTGGGCAGTCGTAAGGTAACGGCAATGACGTCACGCGAAGCTGTCAAGCATGCATCAAGTGGCTTGTGAGACATGATCTCAGCCACAAACCACACCACACGATGATAATTTGCCAAGACCGTCTTCTCCAACCTCCTTCGTCCATCTCACTACTCGGAAATCGCAGACGCGCCCTCCACCAGTTCCCCGGTGGACTCAACACCATCAGCCCTCAACACCGCCAATTTTAACGCTTAGATGAGGTCAGCTAACTTTGCGCTACAGTTCAATTTTATGTCTGCTGGCTATAAACGTTGGTGATTTGGACCTCCATCCCCGGATAAGATCGTCAGACCTGAAACTGGGGTCCAAATAGTGGGATTGACTGTCTACCCGGATTATAATGTTAAATTTGACAGCTGGAGGCTTCCTCGACGAAATCATGCCCTTTCCGCTCGCGATAGGTCTTCTGTTGGTTCGGTCTCACCACTGCTTCAAATTGGATAGCGAGAACATAACTACTTCTTTCCCCTTGTCCGGATGAGAGCTGATTCCTTTTGGCTATGTTCTTGGTGATGTGCATTTTCTTAGTGAAGGTGTGGTTTTCCAGTGGCCCGTGAGGCCAATAACTACCGGCCGCTCGGACCCTCCAGCCGCTCTAAATGTTGCTGGAATTCGGGTTTCTCTCTGTGAATTGCAAAATTCTGATATTATATCTAGATTCCGTGCTTCGGAACAAGACAGTTATCTTATGTCGCACTGTCGTTCCAGATTTGTCGAGACTGTGAATGTTTTTGGTGAGGGAATCATGCTTTCTTTTCTTTTCTTTCCTTTTTTCTCTCTCTTTTTTTTTTCTTCTTTTCCAGCCCTGTTTATGGTGTTAGTTTAATTCTAATGACTTTTTTTTAGATCCCAAGCTTTTAGGAAATCATGGTTTCATAGCAAGGCGGCGATATGGAAGTGTTCTTATGTTGCAACGGTGATTCGGTCAACCAAATTCCAGAACTTCCAATTGAGGTTTGCATTGTGCGACAGAATCACACTTCTTGGAATCTGTTCAGTTCGGTTCACACGTTCTGCGTTGGCACGCCGTTTGAAGCAGAGTCCTAGAGCAGCTCAACTCTATATCTTCGAGCTATACAAATACAAAATATCTGTCACTGACTGTTGCGCACCTCTTTTATCTCGCCGAAGCCTCTTTCGGGGGTGTTTATCAGTAGATTTGAGGATAGTTGTTTTCTGGGAGCTCCTGCAGGGGCTCTGGTCGGAACCCTGACTTTAAGTGTCTTGGGAGAGAAAGGGTGGAAGGGCAACATTACAAGAGGCGGAGTTAGAACTTTGTTAGAGGAGCGTTATGGCCATGAGTGTTTTGTTCATACCTAGAAGAAGACGATGAAGATGAAGGTGTTAATAAAGGGGGGCGGTACATTGTTTTCTGGCACAGGAAAGCATTCAAGATATACAATTTGTGATTCCTCTTGTGGTTTTGATCGACCGTAACCTGCAACTTTTCCCCTCTTGGTAGGCAGTGTTGTCATCGCACACACCTGCTCGCTCTCATCCTCTCGCTCTCTCCCTCTCTCAAGACCCTGCTCTCCCGCGTGAACCTCACTTGACTACTACTACACTCTCACCACCCCCACTTTCACACAGTCTAAACCAACAGCCATTTTTTCCCTTCTTTCTTTTCTCTTTCTTTTTATACAAGCAGATTACACGCCTCCTTGAACCGCCACCGACGTAAAAGAAGAAGAAGAAACAAAGTGGGAAGGGCACGGAAACAAATATACTGCGCGTTCATATATTTTTAAGTTACATCACATCTAGCCCCATTCACGTCCATCCAACCAACCCAATCGCTTGCAAGGACTGCAAGAGAAGAACAACGGAAGCCAGGCAGAGCATCATTTCCACCCCTTCCATCTCTAACCTCACAAATAAAAATCCAAGAACCAGATGAGCCTCTCAGACTCTGACAGCCCTCTCTCGTCGGTGCCCTCCAGCGGTGGTGAGGAGGATTTGATTGAATCCTCTCCCGAGATCCCCGTCAAGAAAATCCCCAAGAAGAAGCAGCAGCAGCAGAGCAAGCAACAGCAGAAGCACCAGCAGCAGCAGGCTCGCAAGAGTTCGACACCCCCGCGAAAACCGCGGCGAAAGGAACAGCCTCATGTAACGACGCTGGCCGACGCCCCCGAGCTGGCGTTCATCGTCATGTTCCGCTCGCGGTTCGCGGACGCGTTCAAGGGCGTTCCCAATCTGGGGTGCCAGGACATTGAGAGGGGTGTTGTCGACTCAACGCCGAGCGAGCAGGTTGAGGTGCTCCTTTGCCGCCTCTTAGGCTTAGTTCTCAACCGCAAGAAACCCGTCGAGTGAGTGTCTCTGAGAATCAACATTTCTCCCATTTTGTTTGCCTTTGTTCTTCCAGCCCGGCTTGGGCGGGCGGTCGAGTGACTTGGCTGGTGGGAGAAGGGGGGGGGGCTTCTGGCTGACTCGGCGGTGTGTGACTTGTTTGCGTGTAGGCGCGGTCATTATCAACGTCCACTTGAAGAGGCGGTACACGCTCATGTCACCCAATGGCCCAGATCTTGGGATGGAAAGAATCCGTTTGCGGGAAACCGCCCATTCAGCGCCCTGGACGCTCCGCAGAAAGTACGTGTTTGCACCTATTTGAGACCCCCGCCCCCCCCCCTCTGGCAGATTGCCAGGCTCCCCCAACCAATCCGGTTTGCTAATATGTTTGTTGTGTAGCTGTCGGTCATGAAGGCATTGATCAACTGGGCATTGACTTCGTCGGAAACTATCCGCGCACTCATCGCAGAATCCTACAAGTCGAGCCGTCACGAAGACGACCTCAATATCCCCATATCAGTGCAGCCATGGGGCCGTGACGGTGACAAGAGGAGGTATTGGTTGATTGAAGGTCGAGGTACTGATATAATTATAACTGCCCCCACTTCTTCTTTTTTTCCTCCTTCCACTGCCCCACCGCAGCTCCTCCGATGTATTAAGACAGAGCTATATCTAACCACACGTGGGGGGAGTCACAGAAGACACTCCTTTCCGTCTCTACCGCGAGAGCAATCCCGTGCTCAAGACTGTCACCTGGATCAACGTCGCCGGCACCATCGACGAGGTCCGCGTCGTTGCGCAGGAGCTCGCCGATGAGGACGGCAGCAAGCACGCCCTCGCCCTCAAGGACAAGATCCTCGGCGCCATCCCACGCTTCGAAGAAGGCGAGATTGTAAGCTTCCCTCCCCCCAAACCTAAATTCTTAGCTAACAATTCCCTCAAAAACAGCGTCGCAAGAAGCGCGAGTACCGCCAGTCGCGCAAAGCATTCTTCAAGCAGCCCAACGGCACCTCTCTCTACGAAGGCCGCACCCGCGGAAAGCGCATCAAATACACCTTCTCCAGCGACGATGAGGACACTCCCAGCGCCAGCGCGCCAACCACAAAACCTCCGTCTGAGACTGACGACTCGCAGCCACGTTTCACGGCCAGCGGCCGCCAGATTAGACGCCCGGCGATGGGCGCATACGGTGAGCTCAAGATCAACGGCTCAAACGGCACGGCCGCCAGTGACGGTGCGGAGAACAATACGCAGGAATGGGGGCTAGCATCGGCGTCAGAGCCGGAGGAGGAGGAGGAGGAGGAGGAGGAGGAGGACGAGTACTCAGATGACGGCGAGGATGACTGGCCGGTGCAAGGGGAGGAGGAGGAGGAGGGTGCGCCCAAGAAGAGCCTGAGGATCATTCTGAGGGTTAACAAGGCAAGGCTTCCCGAGTCGCCACTTCAGCAGCAGCAGCCTGTTGCAAACGGTGAGGTTAAGCAGAACGGGTATACTCCCAATGCCGATGCTGCCAATGCCCAAGAGGCGAATGGCGTGCATGTGCAGCAGCAGAGAACGGAGATTGACGTTCTCCCGGATGCACCAGAGGTCAATGGGAAGGGGTAGATGCTGCTTCTATAGCTGCGGGCATGATGGGAGTGCGGGTCATTTTTTTTTTTTTTATTTACATTGCGTGGAGATACATACCGATACTGCCCCATCTTGCCTGTGTTTCCTCAAAACTACCTACTTATTACACTAAGCACCTAAGCACCTTATATCCTGCATGTATACTCCTCTATCACGAACCTACCTATCTGACTGGCCCCCATCTTACCAAGAGGCCATACATTTGACTTTCTTTCTTTCTTTTTCTTTTCCTTTTTCCTGCCACCAACGGCGCAGCTAGATAGATGACTATGTATCTACATGATATCTATCTACAGCGTGCTTGCTGGTTTGGGGGCTTGCCGTTTATTGTACGATAATTTTTACGCCCTTTTCTTTGTTTTCTTTCCTTTTTCTGGCTGGCTGGCTTTTACCACATTTCTTTTTTTCTTTTTCCTTTTCCTTTTTCTTTTTTTTTAACGTGGTGCTTTATCTTTTTACGACGGGTGAATGTGGAGGGGGGGGGAAAGATGATATGCAAGATAGATAGTTGTTAGACAGAAGTACATGTAGTTAGTTACTACATATGCTACACCACGTACGTACTCGCGAAGGAGGGAATGAAGGAAGGGGAGGAGACGGAGATCATAGGATGGATAATGGTTTTGCCAAAACAAAAACAAAAAAAAAAAAAAAAAGTTGACTGTGAAGGGATGGATGGATGGATGGCGGTGGATATTGTTAGGACAAAGTAACCCCCCCCCCCCTTTTTTTTTTCGGAGCCGTATGGCATGTGTAGCTACATACAAGAGAAAATGGGATACATATAGTCGAGGTCTAGAACTATTGTTTGTGTGCTGTGTGCTGTGTGCTGGTGCTTGTATCATTGTGATATTTACTGGCTGGCGTGGGGATAAAAGTATGAAGCTTGGGGCTTTCGAGAGTACGGTATAATGGACAGACAGACCCATCTTTTTGATACTGCATGGAGGTGGTTGTGTAAAACCGGCTTCTGACATTAGGAGTTACTCTGTTTGAGCAGGTATTTCCCCCATATATAAATGTTACTCTTGATGAGGGACCAGTGTAATATGTAAGGCTAAAGCCTAGATCTGAAAGTATATTAATATGGTAATCGATTGATATTCGCCACTACGCCATAGTTTATACTGCATGCGATCTGTCTGTACCTAGAAACAAGAATAGAAATGAATTAAAAAAAAAAAAAAAGATTGATATTCGCCATTCCCCACCATGCTGAGAGCTATGCTTTATATCTGTGACCTATGCAGTCTATTGTAGAGTAGGTATCCTACTTTATTCAGTACTGCACGTCTCAAATCAGCAGCATTCAGAGGACCGGCGATATCAAAAGCACCACAACCCCAACCAGTACTAGCGTTCTCGCTAGAACTGCGGCTCTTTCCTACCCCTGTCCTGTCTGCGCCTTGGCCCGTGTTGCACCTGCATCTTCCTCCACCAAAAAAAAAAAAAATCTCGAAATCCTCAAATTCGAGATTCGAATCCACAACAAACTCCTCCACCACCAATGGTCTCCAAATACAAACCCACCAGAGATCGCAAGCAACGGCATAAATCAAAACGATCCACCGCCGACAATGCCAACCCTAATTCCAACCCCAACGAGGAGCTCATCCTCCCAGAGTCCAAATCCGCGCGAGAAGCTCGGCGCGCCGAACTGCGCGCCGAGCTCCGTCCAGACGGCGAGCCAAAGATGAGCAGCAAAAAGGCAAAGCGTCTCGCCAAGTACATTGAGAACAAGCTTCGGAAGGAGGAACGTGTGGAGCTGATTGCAAAGCTCTCGGAGCAAAAGATGGATACCAGCCTGCTGAGGAGCACAAAGACGATAGGCGCCGCCAGGGAGAGCAAGAGGGAGATTATGAGGCGCGCGATTCTCGAGGAGAAGTTTGGAATCAATGTGGAGGAGAACAGGAGGATATTGTACGAGGAGAGGACGGTGAGGGATGCGGATGAGCTGGAGGTAGAGGTCCCGGAGGTGCCGAAAGTGCCCATGGTGGAGGTGGAGGAACCGCAATTGCTGGTTCAACCAAAGCCGATGGTCCCTATTGTCGGATCCGGTTTGAAGAGGCCGCTGGAGAGTGACGAGAGCGGAAGACCCATCATTAAGAAGGTGCGCAAATCGAAAGAGGCCAAGCGGGAACGGGTCATGGCCATGATCAGGGCCATGGAGCTCGAGGAGGAAAGGAAAGCGCAGGCAGGTGGAGGCTCGGACGAGGAAATGGACACCTACAGCGGCGACGACGACGACGGGTCAGAGGACCAAGAAAGCGACATCGACAACGAAGACTCGGAGGAGTCTGAATGGGGTGGCATCCAAGACACGCCGAGCGAAGGAAGTGTCATTTCCGAACAAGAGGGCCCAGATGCAAAGGTAGACTTAGACGAGGACTCGGATGCCGACTCGGGCTCCGAAGAAGAAGAAGAAAAAGAAGAAGAAGAAGGCTCCGAGGAAGAATCCGAAGACGAGGACGGGGACGAGGACGAGGACGGGGACGAGGACGAGGACGAAGAGTCAGACTCCTCCGGCAAACCTGAATCCGTCCCTCTGCGAAAGCGCGGGCAGTCAGAGAGGGCTAACGCCTTCAAGTCCTGGGCCCTGGCACAGGTAAAGGCCGTCGCGCAAGAAAACGACCCCACGGGCGTCGACACCAGCATGCCCGACCTCCTCAATATGCCCCCGGGAACCGTCCCCGTGCACATCCCCCGCCCCCGCGAAGAGGACATGACACCGCCGCCAGAGCTCAAGGGTCCCACAGTGGAGCGCAAGGCGTACTACATCTCAGTAGACCGTAGCCCCGAGATACAGCAGCAACGGCTCGGACTCCCCGTGGTGGCCGAGGAGCAGCGCATCATGGAGGCAATCCACAACAACTCGTGCGTGGTCATCTGCGGTGAGACTGGAAGCGGAAAGACCACTCAGGTACCGCAGTTTCTGTATGAAGCTGGATACGGTACTCCCGGTAGCCAGACTCCCGGCTTGATTGGTGTGACGCAGCCGAGGAGGGTTGCGGCCGTATCGATGGCGAATCGTGTTGGCGCCGAGTTGGGTACCGCCGGAAAGGATAAAGTGGCCTATCAGATCAGGTTCGAGGGCACCGTGGGCAAGGAAACGGCGATAAAGTTCATGACGGACGGCGTGCTTCTCAGAGAGCTGGCCGAGGACTTTTTGCTGAGAAAGTACTCGGCCATAGTGATCGATGAGGCCCACGAGAGGAGCGTCAACACGGATATCCTGATTGGTGTCATGAGCAGAGTCCTAAAGCTTCGTGAGGACATGAGCAAGAAGGACAAGGTCACAAAGGTCAGTAGTATCCAATACCCCCCAAGTGTCTACGGAATTGAATGCTCACCTCGTATACAAAATACAAATACAGCCCCTCAAACTCATAATCATGTCTGCCACACTGCGTGTGTCTGACTTTACAGACAACAAACAGCTATTTTCAATCCCACCGCCTCTCCTAAAGGCCGAGGCCCGTCAGCATCCAGTCACAAATCACTTTTCTCGCCGTACGCCCCATGACTATGTCGAGGAGGCATACAAGAAGATTTGCAAGATCCACCGGCGTCTCCCGCCCGGTGGCATCCTCGTCTTCCTGACCGGCCAGAACGAGATCACGACGGTGCTCAAGCGTCTACGAACCACCTTCCCGTTCAAGACTGACGGCGCACCCAGGAAGGAAAAGAACCGTCCAGAGGTCCGAATCTCTGCCCGCGAAGCTGCCGTGGAGGCAGAGGATGTCGAGTTTGGCGTCAAGCCTGCCGAAAGGCCTGGCAGCGACGACACGGACGACGACAACGACTCAATCCTCGACGAGGATGAGGAAGACAATCTCGGCGAAGAGATGGCGCAGGAAGATATAGAGGCGCCGCTCCATGTCCTCCCGCTGTACTCTCTCCTGCCGACAAGGGACCAGATGAAGGTCTTTGAGCCCGCGCCAGAAGGCAGCCGTTTATGTGTTCTTGCGACCAACGTTGCCGAGACGTCGCTGACTATCCCGGGAATCCGCTATGTGGTTGACTGCGGTCGCAGCAAGGAGCGGAACTTTGATAAGGTTACGGGCGTCCAGAGCTTTGATATTGGGTGGATTAGCAAGGCCAGTGCCATGCAGAGGGCGGGGAGATCGGGGAGAACAGGGCCGGGACATTGCTATAGGCTCTACTCGAGTGCCGTGTATGAGAGGGATTTCGACGAGTTTGCAGAGCCAGAGATATTGAGGATGCCGATTGAAGGTATTGTAGGATGACGAGTGAGAATTGGTGAGTGTGCTGACTGTGGCGGTGAAGGGATCGTTCTCCAGATGAAGAGCATGAATATCGATACAATCACAAACTTTCCGTTCCCGACTCCGCCGGATAGGCCCAGTCTGCAAAAGGCGGAGAAGGTGAGTTGTAATTATCTCGTGTTTTTCCGGTGTATCTCTTGGAGACTGATATATGTCAGCTCCTGGGCTATCTCGGCGCCCTCGATGCCAAAGGCGGGCTCACTGACCTCGGCCGCACAATGAACGTCTTTCCACTCTCTCCGCGCTTCTCAAAGATCCTCATAATCGGTCAGCAGCACGGCTGCCTCCCCTACATCGTCGCCATCGTCGCCGCCCTCACCGTCGGCGAGGTCTTTATCCCCGAGCACGCACTCGACATTGCCGAACCCGCCTCTGACGAGGAACCCCCAACCAATGAATCGGCCATCGAGCGTGTCGCCCGCGCTACACGCAGAAAGGCATATCATAAGGCGCACCGCTCCTTTGCGGCCCTGGATCCGTCGTGCGACGCTCTCAAGCTCTTGTCCGTCGTCTGCGCGTACGACTACGAAAGGGACTCGGCAGCCTTCTGCGAACACGGTTTTGTGAGATTGAAGGCAATGCAGGAGATTAGGAAGCTGCGCGCGCAGCTGAGCAGCATTGTGAGGACAAGCTGTCCAGGCGTGTTGGGGCCATTTAGTCCGCAGCTGCCGCCCCCGAGCGACATCCAGGTGAAGGCGATAAAGCAGATTATCGCCGCGGGGTTCATTGACCAGGTTGCCATCCGGGCGGACCTGGCGCCGAACTCAAACTATAAGCTGGGGTCCATGAAGAGGGTGCAGGATGTGCCGTACTTGACGCTCTTTGCGAGCAGCACCGATTATGCCGCGGGAGTGGAGAAGATCGGGGCCTATGTCCACCCAAACTCGGCGATGGCGGACCAAGGCAGCGCACCAGAGTATCTGGTGTATAGCGAGCTGAAGCAGGGCGCGACAAAGGTGCGCATGAGGGTGTTGACGGGAGTGAGCGGTGGACAGTTGGCGGCGTTGGCGAAGGGCACACCTTTGTTGGGTTGGGGGAAGCCGTTGAAGGTGGTTGAGGAGGAACGGGGGGGAGGAGGGGAAGGGGGCATGAGGAGAGAGGTGTGGTGTGTGCCGAGATTGGGGGTGACGGGGAGTGGGGGTGGGTTGGGAGTTGCCAGCGAGGAGGGTCACGCAGAGGAGGGAGGGGGGAAGGTGGGTTATTGCGTAGTGGGTGGGGGGGTCTCTATGGGGGGGAAATAAATTTTTAGGAGGGTAAAAGTTTTTTTTTTTAGATAGTAATAGAGGTTTTTTTTTACATTGTAGTTGGTTTCGAGTGTTGGTGGTGGTGGTGGTGGTGGTGGTGGTGGTGGTGGTGGTGCACCCGAAAGTGGATGTTGTGCGGAAGAAGGCTGTCTTGGAGGTGGGTGTTGATGTCTAGCACACTCTTGACTGGTGTATGCTACTTGGGAACCACCACTACCCTCAACACAATGCTGTCTCCCCCGTACCTACACCCCAGAGACTATAGACCAAGAAAATCCACCCCCATAGCCTATCCTGAATCTAATTCTACGGTGTAGTATCGAACTGTGCAGTCTTGGACGAGGCTGAGTGCGTGTGTAGAGCGGATGGGATTGGGAATTAGTGTAACGAGTGATATTCTGTGATGCCATGACACTACTACCTGCCCTTCACCCCTCTCTACAGCCGCGAGTAAGCCTTGGGAAGAAGCGGACGGAGTAGCGCTACCGACGGTAAAGGAAGTATATAGTTTTCTTTGGCGCGGTGGAGAAGGGGATATGGGTCTGAGTTGACGTTCGTTTTTATTTTGTTGGTAGGGACGGTTATTTGGTTCTTTGTGGGGTTTGGCTGTATCCTTTGATGCTGGAGGGGGGGAGGTGGGGTGCTGCTGTAGGTGGTGGAGGCCAGGGTAGGATAGGTGGTTTTGCGTTGGCGCTTTTTGGGTAGGTGTGTTTTGTGTTGGTTTTGCAAAGATGAGGGCGAGTGACGGTTTGTGATGCGATTTTTTAAGTTGGTTGCAGTGCCATAAAGACAAGTGCAAAGGATAAAACCACGCACACACACACACACACCAACACCGCAGCTCTCCCATCAGCTAACAGAATGGAACATACTAACAGTCTGCAGCTGTCTTCTAGAGCCCTGGTGTGAGTGATGGATACCGACCCGTACGTTGATCTTCTCCCTGCTCTGGGTATTGGTCTTGCTCCTGATGATGCGGGGTGCTGCTTCTGGTTCTATAGGTGGGTCTATATCTCTGCAGAGGTTGCAAAATAGCGGAACTGTGACGCCGGAATCTCGAATAGCTAGCTCGGTTAATAAATATGCTTTCCCACAATACAAACCGGTAACTGAACCAAGCGACGCATCTACATGCAATGTCTGGTGCAAATGTATCAGGAGAGATTTTACATACACTTTGTTTTTACCAATGGGCTTTTCTGCTTGCCGGCAAAAGTGTTGTTTCCTTCCTGGATATATGTCTAGAGGTAATTGGGCTGTTGGATAGTACATGTAGCTATGGATGGTGGTCGCTCGGTGATAAGCGTTGACAGCATAGGCCTGGCTCCTGATTGTAGATCTTTTGATGGTGTTTCTCCTCTCTTGATCGGGGTTAGGCTGGGAATGTGTATGTATGTATAGTCGTTTGGTTTGTCTGATTAGGGATTTACTTGTTCCTTACTGATTCATTTATATGATTCATACATGTATACAGACGAGTTTGCGCGGCCCATTTACTGGGCTATTAGAGTTGTGGTTTGTGGTTTGGTAGGATTGTCACTGTGGTGGTGGGGCTTTTGCTTGGGCAGTAGGAGGTACAAAACATAAAATAAAAACTAAACACATAAAATCCAAGATAAATTTATATTGATAACCCTGTAGCCTATCTATTTAATATCCTTATATCATTAAATATAAACACACAAACTCAGAGGCAGGGCAGGTGGCTCCTCGATCAACACCCACGGCTCTGCCATATACTTGAAACGCTTGCGGTATTGGGTGCGTGGTGTTTAGTCGAGTGCCTATAGACCTACTCAACGATATCCAAGTCCTCACCCCCTCTCACACTATTTGAGACCTTTGCCCGCCCCAGAAATTGCACCCAATCTGCGCGTACCGCCATAACCCAGTAGTCGACTTGGTCTCTAGTCCTACAACTCGCCTTCCTCTAATTCATGGGCTCTACCCTAACTCATCGTGTAAGTCACCCAACCAGGAAACTTTTTTCTAGAGGAAATTATGAATCGTATGCTCCGCCCCGTCCTCACTCTTAAATCTTCAAGCATCGTGCAGCTTAATACCAATCCAGTATCAGTATCTCTGCGCACCGATAATCTCCGAGAAGATACATCAGCAGCGCAGCACTGACACACCCGTCTCATGATAAGGGCCCATAATTCCAGGACGCCGATTTGTTGGGTCGGCGTGCACGCAGAATATAGGTCATGTGATGCCAGTATTGTGTGGTAAAGTACATACTTTCTGAGTGGGCTAGTATGTTCCTAGATAAACCGGTAGTATTGCGTTATACTCACCAAAAAATAAAGTCTGGCGGTTTTTCATGTACCTCGTGGCGCAACGCAACCGTGAACATAAAAAACCGCCAGACTTTATTTTTTGGCGAGTATATCCTATCCCCTCCGTGAACTAATTCGTAAAAAAAAGCACCTGGATGAGTGGCCTTTTTTTTTTTTTTTTTTTTTTTATTCATAATGTGCATGCAATGGATGAGTGGCTTCCTGCGTGGGCTAGAACAGTTCCAGCCATGGACAGCGAGGTAGATATTTTCTCTGGGTAGGGGCGGCACCTTTTTCTTTTTTGATATGGTGGGATTTCGTTGGTATGGCCTGTTAGTAGGTCAGCTAGGTATGAGCCAGGTCTGCGAGTGGGCTTTTTGTGCTAAACGTATTACAATTTATGTGCTTAGAACCGGCTTGGACCTTGTGAGAAGTGTATTTTATCGCATTACTTCTGTATCAAGCCCTGTTTGGTTACAATGATTGTTGACTCAATCCATGGATTGGGAGGTCAATCTATGGAACGAAGACCAGAGAGAGGTATTCGGCAAGCACCTCTTGTTACCATCCAAAGCCAGGCGAAACCGCAAAAGGGCCATAATTTGAACTTCACCAGCTCAAGAGGTGAATTTCAGATGGTTTTGAATAGGTTAAACAAGTACCACGTGTAAAGCAGCCACAACAAAAAGATTTACATTTTAATCTTTGTGTATGTATAGGCTCTCCTATCACTAGATGCTATACCAAAGAAAAAACCGAAAACTAGAGCTAGGGTAATGAAGTTGTGAGATCGATTATTATATTGAGGGCAAGAAGAAATGAAGGCAACCTATGGAACAGCAATAGTTTGTATTATTTCTTTCACAATCCATAGGTTACAATTTATTGCAACCGAACAGGGTTTTAGTTTGCGTAACGTTTTAAGGTTAAGATTGGTATTGAAGGTGGTGGTGGTGGGACTGGAGTTAGAGGGTGAGGATTGCGGTGGTTTCCCGTAATTATTTCGCACCAAACATGTTTAAAGGGGCTCCAGGAGAAGTGATCCAGATAAGGACGAGACCCCGTTACACACGTTTCCGTTAAAATTAGATTTAGACTCCGGCCAGCCTTCGCGTCCCCATGCTGTTGCAGTGGACGAGATAGAGCGCCGAGTGATACTCTGTGACGCTGACTACGACTCGCTGGTAATCTCAGGCTCGCATGTAAACCTTTGAATGGACTTCTGCGCAGTGCGCAGGTGGTCATAGAACGCCCTAAATATAAATATGCCGAATACAGCCCAGGCGAACGGGGGGGTTGTAAAGAAATAGGTATGATTGTTGTTAGATATAGAGTGACCTGTTCACGGTGCATTGATAAATGTCTTCTCCTTCTTTAAATTTTAGGACATGTTAGTATTGCGAGTTGCTAAAATTACCCGGACGCACGCTTCATGCGATGCGACACAAATTGATATGCGGGCCCTTCACCAAAAATTCTTGAGAGTGGTTTTCTTTCTCTAATATATAGGATTGTGCTTATCTAATTTATTTGGGAGTTCGTTGACGTTGCGAGTTCATTGCGTTTCGTGGTTGCGTCCGGATAATTTTGTCAACTCGCAAATGTAAAGAGAAAGCGCTCTAAACCCTCGTCCCACCCATCAGCGAGCTCTAGAGAATTCTCAATATTAGAAATGACATGGGTCTGATTTGAGAATTGCAATCAGCTCATACTCTATTCCCCCCTAATAAGCTCTATTCCCCCCTAATAAGCTCTACTCCCCCTAATAAGCTCTACTCCCCCCTAACAACATAGAACTTCAGGCCTTTTTCGCGCAAACTATTGTCGAGTGAGGTTGCATGATTGACGGCAAATGCCAAGAATGCACCCTCCACAAAAGGAGACTGCTTCTAGGGTACAAACCCTAGGCACCCACGACCCGACCACGGAGCATAGCAACATCACACGAAAATTAAACGCTCCAACACCACAAACGAAGACAACACTCTCGAAACCTAACGACCGAGCGACAAACAATAGTCTAGCCATGCCTGTATGTTGCTCCCCTCTGATTTCGAGAAAGCTATAATAGTTGTATGGTCTGAATATGGCTTGCTGACGGTCGGGATTTCGCTTCAATAGAGTCACAAATCTTTCCGTACCAAGCAGAAGCTTGCCAAAGCGCAGAAGCAGAACCGCCCCATCCCTCAATGGATCCGTCTCCGAACCGGAAACACCATTAGGTCCGTCTTATAGATCCTCCGTGCTGCCTCAGACACCACTCTCCGCCCCGTCTACGGCACACCGTTGTTGGGACATGCCTAGTTATCGAGGGAATACTGACAAGGTTTCTTCTCGACAAACAGGTACAACGCTAAGCGCAGGCATTGGCGTAAGACTCGCATCGGCATCTAAACGGATCGCCCTTGCTCGTCTCTTTCCCATTGTCTCATTTTCTTTACCGGCGGAAACAAAAAAAAATTTACAACAATCGGCTGGTTTTGTCTTTTCGCTATTGGGGTTACGGGTCGGTCGGTCGGGCTTTCTTCTTCGTTTCTTTTTTCTCTCGCGGTCGGGCTTTACGGTAATTGAGGGAACGGCATGAGTTTAGGACGGGAGGATGGGAGAAAAGGATCTGAGCCCGGGCAGAGGCGGGGATGGGGAGATCTTGGTCTCTGTGTCTTCTCTGTCTGCCGCTCACGGATATGTTAACCTCGAAAAATTAGAGAAATTTCAAGCCTACTGCCTGCAAGCTGCTTCTGGTGCTTATTTTTTCTTGAAATCGTTCCGGGATAGGAGTTATATGTAGTCGAGGCCTTGATACAGGGAGTCTTGCTCTGGGTTGGTTTTGATTATATGCCGTCTTTTTTTACCATTTATCAACTATTTAGAATAAAATCCCAATCATGCCATCTCAACGCAGCATTTTACCCACTTACACTTGCGGCGAGAATAACTTTCCGCCAAATTTGTGCGGTTACAACATAAAGATGGTGGCATAAACATATTCTCAAAGCAAGTAGCTGTCTCAACAAATTCTCCTGAAATTTATTCCAGCAAACACGTAACCAGACGCCCCAAGAAAGAATGAACGGATGATAAAACGCTTTATCGATGGCCGTTAAACCCCCCCCCCCCCCCCAATGCTTGGACGCCATAAGGTGCGTTCCTAATATCTTGGGCCTTATCACGACGTCATATCGATTTGAGGTCAGCCCTCTACAATGAACGGACAAAAGACCCCAGATGTTGAATACGTGACTATATTCTCTCCTACGTGTATTTGGATAACATCATGCATCCATTCTCTACTACTCTATTCTGATCCGCGTAATTACAGCCATACAAAATTCACGGGCTGGGCCTTTGTTAACCTTTGACATACTCTACTTGGCAACAGCATCGTATTATTCCACAATTGGTAAGGCCAAGACACCTAAGCTCATCGAGTGAGAGGCCATGATCTGAGGGAAGCTGTCAGCCCGCAGTCATGGTCTGGTCTAACGTCGGTTGAGACGCAACTGCTCACCCAATTAATCTCTAATAGACAAATCCACGACTAGAGAAAAACCTGCAGTTTATACGTATCGGCCAGATTTGCCGCCGCCACAGATGACCAGCCATGGCGGGCGATATCTCAGACCCAAAGACACTACCAAAAGCTTTACGACTGGATCGGTTCATAGTGATGATTTCATCCTGAGCAGGATTTGATAGCAGCCCTATAGGAAGGTATTAGAACTCTCCAGCCACTTATATACGTACTTACAGTGCAGATATGTTACCTAGGAGCGAATAGAATAGTCTCAATACAGATAGACCTCCACTATTACCCGATAGTCACATTACGCTACAGAGCAGTGATAGCCAATGTGATCCTGAAGTCATACACCCCCCGAACCAACTCTAGGCACTACCGGCCGAGTAATATCGATATCTTCATGGCAGTCAACCGGGAAATATAGATTGTGGCTTCACCCAGCCACTATTCTAGCGTTTTGACACTCTGCTAGATGATACGCTCAGAGGACCTCTTCCGCTCTCAAAGCTTTTCCATCACGTCCAACACGCTAGCACACACCATATAGATGAGAAGGAAAGAATGTGTTAAGATCGTTAACAAAACATCTTATTAAAAGGAAGAAACAAGAAATAACCGAACACCCTTTCACGTCCAAACACACACTAAGGAGATTCGTAATAGAGAGATTTACCCAAAAGAGCAGAAACCGGACAATAAGAACGCCTACAGTCTCCCAAATAAAACTAGATATATAGAAAGAATAAAAAGAAGCCATAACCATAATTGAAATTGACTAGAAAGAGACGCAAATCAAACGATAAAAAAGAAATATATATGCTGGTTGGGTCATCTAGCGCCCCTCCCCTTGAGAAACCCGACCATTTCTGGGTTCCCCCACATTCCTGCGAAGCCAAGGGCTGTTAGACCGTCGCCAGGTCTTTTCATATTGATGTCAGCGCCCTCTTCGAGGAGCAGCTTGGCCATGTCAATGTGCCCGCTGAACGCCGCTGCCTGGAGGGCTGTTTTACCGATCTTCTCCCCAGGCCCCGCATTGATGTCGGCGCCTCTCTCGAGGAGCAGCTTGGCCATGTCAATGTGCCCGCCGAACGCCGCTGCCTGGAGGGCTGTTTGGCCGTCCTTCCCAGCCCTCGCATTGATGAGAGGCTTGACCACATCAATATCTCCGTTTCTCGCTGCCGTGTGGAGCCTATCAAAACCGTATTCAATATTATTTCTCTCTAGAAAGACTTTGTCGTTATAATGATTTTCGGATACGGTTTTTACAGCTTCAACGTTGTTGCCTGGGATAACTGGATCGCGTAGGCTACTGGCCGAGCAACCCCTGGAATCAAGAGCCTCTATGACTACTGCGATCAAAGAAACATGACCAAGTTTAGCTGCACGTTGTAAAATATCAGCAATCTCGGTCTCCGAAGAAGAAAAAAGCCCTGTCAAGAAAGCTTTTGATCTTTTTTCAGGGTCTATCAACATTCTAGCAGTCCGAAGGCTAATTACTAAACCAATATCAAACATCTGATTTCTTAAGACCTCGAACTCAACCTCTTGTGTGGATAGGCGAGGTGATTCACTGAACCAACAGTTCCTCCAGACATCCAGAATAGCTGGTCGAGATTGTGGATCAGGAAGTAATAGACTCTGGATCAAGTCTATTCCTGTTTGGCTAACATTAGAGCTTTGTAAAGCATCGATTGGAAATTCAACCTTTCCATAGCAAAAGTCGGTCAACAGATCATGAACCTGCACAGAAGCTATTCCTGACACAGCGCTACTGAATCTCGGGGCTGCCACCATGAATGGTAACTCCAAAGTCAAAACCTCATGTATAAGGCACCCAAAAGACCAAAGATCAACCGAGCTTCTGTACTCTCCATCACATGCCCGAAGGCTTATAGGAAGACACCCTCTCACTTCGGGGGCGATGTAACCATGAGTGCCGACTTGGGTGATCAAGCGAGTACCAACCGTGATTTTTGAGATCCCAAAGTCCGCTAGCTTAATGTGAATAGGAGAGACCGAATATATAAGGACACCCCGACACACGTCTCAGTATTATGTGACTATAGAGTAGGAAATTGTGGAGTGCAGAACCTCGGGCTTTAAATCTCGATAACAAATGTTTCGTCCATGCAGAATTATAAGACCTTCAAGTACCTGAAGCGCAATCTCTCTCGCACTCTCTTCCGATTGTTTGCCAAATTCTTTAAGATAGTCTCTCAAGTCGCCATGCTCAATGTACTCCATAGTAAGAAATATCGAGCCCGCTATTTCGTACCAGCCGAGAAATTCAACGAATAGATGTGGAACCTAGTGACATATATTCCGTCCTTAGCCACTCTAGGTATCTATATCTAGAAAATAGGATTGGTATAATGTGATTACTCACGTCTCTGAGTGCCAATAAAACACTTAACTCGCGCAAAAAGTCTTTCTTAGAACCCCTCCTTGTATCCAATTCTTTAACTGCTCTCAATCGATTCGTCCTTTCCTCCTTTTGGAGGCGAACAACTCCAAATCCACCCTCTCCAAGCTCCCTTACGGTCCCCCATTTTCCCTCGCGTTTTGCCTCCCACCAGCGTGTTTGACCTATAGGGTGTATTGCAATGCCTCCACGAGATATCGCAGGGAGTCTTCCGGGGAGATCGTCAGCCGGCAACCGCGGGGCCATCCTTGAGGTGGGCGTTAGGTTAGACCTAATATCCAATATTACAATACTAGATCTATTTGTGGAACATACCTTAACAAAATTTAGAAAGGACAACCTTCTTAGAATCCTTGGTTTTGGTCTCTCCATTTCGGAATATAAAATGATAAATATTCGATCAGCATCTACGCGTAATTAAGCGGGGAGCTGGGTTTGATTGATGGTTGCCAGCTCAGAGATTCAGCTGAAAGTTTATTGGCCATGCACAATCTTCTCAGCCTTGGAATCTGTTTGGACATTATGCACCTTATGCGATTGAGAGGGTGTGGCTGAAGACTCTTGAACAGGCGGGCATCAATGCATTTAAACTTGCATGTATGTACCCTACTTGAGGAGTGCTCACTATGAATAAATACATATAAATATCAACTGCCCAAAGTGGACCTCAAAGCACTAATGCTCAATGCAAAACATTCGATCAGGATCTTGATCCTACCTATTCTAGACTTTGATAGCCGTCATTACCCCACACTCTCTTTAAATATCTTTATGTCCTGGGCGTACTCCCCATTTCACGACGTTTCCATACATGACTACTATTTCATGCCATATAAAAAGGCAGCCTTGGCGAGTTTGTGTGTATGCAATATCAACCGTGTTCGGGGAAGTTGTGAAATGGGGTAACTATATGCGAATCCCTCTCAATTCATTAGCGCTGCCTGCGCAGGCAATGATTAGCTAGAACAAAGCAGCACCCAGCGAAGTCTAAGAGTAAACAGCTTACCCGGATATACCGCAAAATCTCAGGAATAACTAATCGAACTGGACTGGAGTACTGAACCTCGGATTGGTCAAGTGCTTATTGAGCCTCAATCCCACAGATCCAAAGTGTAACTTTTGTTCTTTCCGACCAACAGGCAAGTGGTATTCCAGCCCAGTCCGATTCGTTATTCCTGAGATTCTGCGGTATCTTACAGCAAAAATCGGATATCACATGACTTTCGTGTATGAGGGATTTTATACGCCTAGGACACAGCTGTGTAGAAGTTTGTTCAGTGGATAGCCCTTAAAATACAAAGCTGATACGCCACCCCTCTAGATCTACATTGAGAACAGAACCGTAGTATCCAACTCGGATTTTAGATAACTCTTCCAGTAGATGCAGCCCACATTAGATTTGGCAGTTCCCTGTCAAGCTCCACTACTCCTGCAGCTCTATCCATGGGATAACACACAGAAGGGGAGACCTAGCAAACGCTAGGGAGTAGTTATATTTTTACATATTCTGAAGCGTAGAGGTTTGTTCTGCACCTCTTGGAAAAAATAAAACATAGTATAAACACTAGTACTAGTGGCTATGATATTCCAGGAAGCAATGATTCGTAAAGATATGTCTTTAGCGAAATAATAAACATGTATTCATGCCTAAGGAGATGTGCATATATATACAGAAATATTTTCCTTTCAATCTTGCTTCTCTGAACAATCTGTCCTGATAACTTTCCATATAACTAAACCTCTCCTGCCAACCACCCTTCGAATTGTAGGGAGGAACCCGTCATCACCAAAATCCATATCATCCATATTAAAATGGTTTTGGTATTCCCATTCCTTTTTGAGCCAAAAGGGCAAGCTTCTGTTCCGCCCTAGCGCATATTCGTCCAAGTCAACAGCAGATAGTGGGGCAACAAGATAGTTGTTTGCTTGTTGACCGCTCGTATCACACTGGGCGAGTGACCGGAGTGTATCAACCATAACAGAGACCTTGGCACCCATGAGATCTGTAGTGAGAAGTTGAGGATTGTTTCCATTCTTCGACAGCTCGCCGAGAAGCCATGTCGGTGGCTGGTAGGTTTTCCACCAAACTATGTTTGCTGCGTTTGTTACATTACCCAGATGGAGTTGGACAGGTACTACCCCGCCTTGGTGGAATATGCCCATCAGAGCTCCATATACCACATTAAAGGCCACCCAACTAACTATCCAAAGTCTTTGCAAGGTAACGTTCTTTGGCAAAGAAATGCTTGACAGCAATAGAGGCACAATGGGTATCAAGAACCTAGCTTCCTGGTGCTGAAAAATACTCAAGACCACGATTCCAGAGATTGCTGAAAGAAGAGGAAGTTGAAGAGGCCATGTCAATGAGGTGAAAACAGAAATAAGCGCAGGTCCTAGGAGCTGCGGTAGATTGACGAGTATGTGGGTATATCGCGGGTGGAGGCCATGAAGAGAGAGGTTCGAGGATTTAGAATTATAAAGGAGATTATTAAGAGGCGTAACAACGAGAGGATGGGATAGCGGATGAGTGAAAAGTGCGTATAATGATGGTGCCAAAGATGAGGAGTAATACACGGTATCTAAGTATATTGCCAACACCGTTGCTCCCAGAGCAAAAACACCGAGAGGAATTACGGTAGTTGGATGTCGGAGGAAGTGTGGTATTAGCGTGAGTCCTGGAAGCAACAAAAATGCCGGGAATGTAATGCGGTTGAAGATGAAAAATACAACTGTAAACCCGAGTGCCGAGCTTGACAGCCATGCGGCGTCCTATCAAAACATGTGGATCAGCCCTATACGCTTTTAGGACATATATACACCCCATCTGAGTCAAATACCTTAGAAGACGAAATTCTCCGAATCATTACCAAGGACCATGCCACTCCAATAGTCTCGAGGGAGTTGGAGAAAGTATGAGTTTGATATGTCCAGGTTACATAGCTACTGGCTAGTAATAAGAGACTGATACGTCGACCCCTTGGCGATGCGATGAGCTCTTGAACAGCCCAGTCCTCTTCTTGGTGTCAGTTCATGTCTACAGAAATCTCGATCCACCACCCCTCCCCCCCAACCGCCAACCATCACTACGCTACGCTTCTCCATAAACACATACCTAAGACGAAAGATATCAAAAAGAATAGAATGCGCAAGCTATAGAAAACGAGCATGGGGCTGGGTGATTCATCCCCAGGCATTATCCAGCGTACTAAGTGCATAGGGACGCCATATGCTGCCCACAACGGAAAAACACTTCGTATTGGCGCGGTGGAAGTGAACTCCCAGGTTTTAGTGATGCGCCAGTCGAATATATCGCCTGAAGTTTGCAGTTAAGTTAGTTTCAAAGGCGCAGCGCGGCGCGATGAATTTCATATACATAGGGGTTTTACCGGCAATAACTTCGGGCCCCTGAAAGTGCTCATCGGGATGAATATAAGACGGTGAAAGAGCAAAGTAAAGCCTTACAAGCGCAAGAAAGAGATAAACGCGTCTCCACATCCTGGGCGATTATGATTCTGTCGCCGAAGGAGGGAGACAAAAAGTGAGAGGGTTGAATGAGGGGCAGGAGAATAAGTGCAAGAACAGGTAGTGGAAAAAAAAAAAAAAAAAAAAAAAAACTAATGAAGTAATAAAACCTCCTAGCCTGTATTGACTACTCACACTATCTCACAAAATAGGTACGATAGATAAGTAGCTGATACACATGGTAGGCAAGAGCAGTTCATTACATGTATCTGTGCAACCCCCAGTGATGTATGATGCATAATACAACAGTATGTACCTACATGTATACAAGTGAGGAGAACTGAGACGGCTGTGATCCTAAAGAAACAACATACATTTCAAAGCAAGAGTCCATACATGTATGTATTTAAAAGCTACATAAGTAGAGAATTCGAATACTTCTTTGGGGGTTAGCCATCCGTTTTACAGGGCCACATCATGTATGCCTAAATTAGATGTGCACCCAACAAACATCGAAGCTCCCGGAGCTCTGGAAGCTCAGTCTTGGCATCAATGACAACAGTATTGGGTTAAGAAGCACCAAAAACACAAAAAAGTATATACGTGGACTAGCTTATCGGTCATTTCAAAGACACTGGTTGAGGCGATTGAACCAGCCGTAGAATATCGAAATAATGTGATCCGGTCAGTACATGTATGTACTTGCGGCGAAGAGAATGATGGAGGAGTCATCCATTCTAAAACGAATCTTGGCACACTTGAGGCTAAGCCCTCATAAATGTGCAAGGGAGCGGTAACCCCCCCCCCTCCCTCCTCTCCATCATCTCCCCCACCACAACCACCTCTCCATCTATCTCTTCTTAAAGAATAACCACAACACTCTAAGCATCCTTCATCAACTGCTCCTTGAAACCTATTTTCCACACTACAACAACAACAACAAACATGTCTGAAATCAAGCTTCTCAGCTCTGATCAAGCGACCATCACCGTCCGTAAGTTTCAGTCACTCTATCTACACTTCGTACTCTAACATAGTTGTTTCCTGATCAATAGAAAAGGAGGTTGCTGAACGTTCAATTCTCATCAAAAACATGCTTGAGGATGTCGGTGAAGTCACCGAGGCTATTCCCATTCCTAATGTATGTTTCACTTATTGGCTTCGGCTTTCATTTTAACAGGCTCGCCATCGGTTTGCTAACTATGAAAAGGTGAATGAATCTGTACTCAAGAAAGTTATTGAGTGGTGTGAGCACCACAAGGGTGACCCGCCTGCGCAAGCCGACGATGACTCCGACAGCAGGAAGAAATCTACAGATATCGACGAGTGGGACCAGAAGTTTATGCAAGTTGACCAGGAGATGCTCTTTGAGATTATTCTTGTAAGCCATTCCATAAAAATCAATTTATTGTGTCTGATCACATTCTGACCAATACTGCTGCTACCTTACAGGCCGCCAATTACCTTGACATCAAACCGCTCCTTGACGTCGGCTGCAAGACCGTTGCCAATATGATCAAGGGGAAATCCCCCGACGAGATCAGGAAAACTTTCAACATCCAAAATGATTTCACTCCTGAGGAAGAGGAGCAGATCAGACGTGAAAACGAATGGGCCGAGGAGTAAGTTATATCCATTCTCTCTCCAATTCAAAGCCATCACATTGTATCGGCGTTATTAACAAAGTTTGTTTTATAGTCGCTAATTCTCAAATAACTTACCAAAACTGAATTCACCCTCCGATCATCATTAACCCAGACCATGTTACACTTTCAGCGTAAAGGTGAAAGGTTTCCATGATTAGCGAGGTAATTCTTTTTTTGGTTGAGGAACGGTTGTTGTTTAGTAGTCATGTCGTAAAGCAGGGGCCACGGAGTTCACGACGATCACGATGCTTTCTGGTTCTGCTCCTATTCTATTTTTCTTTCCTTGATGCACGTACCCATGTTTCTTTCCTAGTATTGTTTTTGCTTTAAATATGACGGCGTTGTGAATCGTTATTTTGGGTTACCACTGGTTGCTCATTTCTCACGTCATAAGTTGATCTTTTTTGCTGGGAAATTCAATGCTTCATCCGGCGTTCTTTGGACCGGAAATGCGTAGTTTTTAATATGAGCAAAGCTTTTCAAGACTTACTCCATGGGTTTGATACATCCGTAACCCATTTTGGCATATTATTCTGAAAGTCATATTCCGAAAGTCCTATTACCGCGAGAAGACGAATGACACCTTCACCATATTTATACCTCTTGCTTAACCACCTTGCAGGATATCGACCCTTCACTCATCGACTCAAGTGCATCCGTCCGGTTGTTGCAGTAAGATAGGTCGCCCTTTATCATCGACCGACCACTTTTGTAGATTACTAATGTGATTTAAGCGGAAAAAACAAACATAGCCGCCAAGAAGATACATAGATGTCCGACTTCCGTATTGAACACGACTGACTCCTCTTGCGCGGCAGTTACACCAGAGATTGATTCCATACTGAGTATCTAGGCTGGGCTCGAGTGATATGCGGTGCTGCGGTTATATAAACTATACGCAGTAACGGACCTCCTAGTTGACTTCCCGTAGAAACTCTAGAACCTAGATTTTTAGAGAGATGATCCGGCCCTCCCCCTTCCTGTTCAGATTCAGATTCTGGAATCTAAATTTCTAGAGAACGCGAACTCGTCAATTAATCTAGCTAACGGATTGTGATTAGCGTAAAAATGGCATGCGTTGGATCGGGGTATGTAGGTACAATTATCAGCGGTCTTTATCTGGCTATCTCCGGCCAGGGATTACCTCCCCAGCGATTGGTTGAAGGGTGTAGGTCATGTCTACTGATAGTAATTTTGATCTCATACCTATGCACAGCCAAATTTTCGAGTTTTTTGCGGTAATAACCATAGTAGTCACCCCCCACACCAATGACCTGTATTCCCTTTGTTTCGATACTCACGGTATGATTTAACTCTTGCTGAGGGAGTTTATCTATGTACAGTAAGAAAAAAACGGGCTGCAATCACTACCATAGCACTATGGCATTTAATCTAGAATGTTGAACTAAGTCACTATTATATTCTAAGTTGAATACCGCATTTCTAGCGTCTTCAGGGAGTATGGTAACGAATATACATGTATCCATACCTTTTTTGGTACTATATTTATTTTATATACGCAGCCTTTATTGAGCAATGCGTTCAAAAGCAAGTGCGCATTATGTAAGGGCCCGTTTGGCAACAGGTCAAAACGGAGTTTTCACCCTGTAAACTCCGTTTCAACGATCTTTTTGTTAGGCCTTGATCCTTGGGAAACTTCGTTTTGTCTTGTTGCCAAACGGACCCTAAATAATCCCCCCCAAGGACACCCCAGCCAGTAAAGCTATGCGTGTGTAATTTAATTTCTGATAGAGTAGAATAGTGATAATCGGCCTGGCTCTAACCATGTAATCTCACTTGGTGGGCTCACAGTTACCACTGATTCCATACCGGAAGTATGAAGATGATAAAAGTACATGAATGCTGGTAGAGTAGAGATAAACAAGCCCGATTATGTTGCTGAGCACCATTTTGAAAGGCAAAATTGCACCCCGGCGGCCCCACTAAGACTGATAACTGATATTCCATATACTTCCTATAGTTCTTCACAAAAATTGAATAAATATATTATCCTGAGTGTACGGTACCAGATATGAGATATTCCTGCCGTGAGCCCGTGGTACTTTCTACACGAGTAATGAGACCAATTTATATAATCATAAAGTATCAGTCGTAGGTATTATGCCTGTGGAAAATGCAGCTAAAGGTTCGGATTTGGGGAACATAATTGCAGTATTTAACATCTTGTGAATGACGAGCGATAGGCATCATGTATACAAATTTCAGTGATACCGGGGATGTGGCTGTGCATAAGAACGGGTTACACTTGAACAAACTCGAAACCGATACTTCGGTGCATCTAACGATGTCCAACATCATCTCCCGAGGCACTAGAATGGCTCATTCTTCTTAGAAGCAAAAGGATGAAGTTGGTTTGGGATAATTTTCTAATTTATCGAATCCAAATACTCCAGACCGACCCATTCCCTAAAAAAAAAAAAAGAGAGAAAAAGATATCCCGAACTTTTGAATTGTTTTCCGTCCTTAGGACGAGTTGGATATTTATTTTATTTGTTTATTTCCACCACACCAGCAACCATTAGATGAATACATCTAATCCCTTCTTGGGGGACGGTCACCACGGAACCTCTTGGTGTCCTGGGGCTGCTGCTGAGAAACAGCAACGATAGTGACAGGGATAGAGTCGAACTACATAGAGGTACTATTAGTATCTCCAAGCTAGAACTAAATGATATGTAGGGAAAACGTACGCCCAAGTTCTTCAACAATTCCTTGGTGTCGGGATCGACCTCAAGACCGTTCTCATTTGTATCGAGAGCAGAAACCTCAGGGACATACTGATCCTTCCTCTCACGCTCCTCTTCCTGGAGCTTGAAGGAGATACCGCGGACGGGTCCACGCTGAATACGCTTCATCAAGTGAGTGGTGTAACCAGCGATCTAATTATAATATATCTGTCAGTATACTTCCGCACTAAATTACATAGGCTGGACACAGAAAAAAGAACCGACCTTGTTTCTGAGCCTCTTGGAGGCGATGATGGCGATCTCATCGCAAATCCTCTTGTTGGTCTCAAAGTCGAGGGTGAGCTTAGGGTAGTACCTCTCAATGATGACCTTGGAGGATTTCTTGACAGTCTTGGTACGAACTATAAAATTTCATTTGATCAGTTAACCCTACTTTGGCCTACAACCCGGTTAAGGGGAGACCAGGGCTTGGGGAAGGGAGAGATTCATCAAACCCCTCCCCATTGTGTGAACTGAACATACCGCGACCCATTTTTGATGATTATCTGGTTGGAAATGTGTTTTTGGTGGTAGTGATGGTGGTGAAATGAGTTTCGTCGTCGTGAAATGTCGGTTGGAAATTGCTGGCTTGGAAAGTTGCATCGAGTGTGTGGGTGGACGAGGGTTGAGCCCTGGGACTGCCGGATGTGGAGGTCTTGGCGAACCTGTAGCCGAAATCACTTACATGTAGGTCCGGTATGGAACGGCTGTCGGTTTCCATTCCGAAGAACTATAATTTCTTAGAGGGAATTTTTATCCTGGGTTCGACCGGTTGGTAGGGCAAGTGGGTGCATGGATGTGCAAATTTTTGGTTAGAAGCAAATACATCAGTAGGTACGATCCAGCTATCAACCGCGAGTGATTTTCCATGAATTATTGCGTTGAAACAGCTCTCGCAATACACATGTAAAACCTAATTTACACACGTCGCCATCCGGAATTATACGTAGAAAAATCCTCTCTTATAAGAACATCACAACCGTCTTATCCCAAATGCTTTGTCAACCCCCAATACATATCTTCAAAATATATACAGTTAAACACATATTGCAGTATCATCATGAGCATATACGCGTATGCTCTTGCCATTGTGTTATGTATATAAAATCTAATCCCCTCGCTTTGCTTCAAAGACCAACGATATTCTACTTTAAATTCACAATATGCTGACTTCTTCCCAAAGCTATAACGGCGCTTATAGTTCCTTCAACTGCACTCCCAGGTAGCTTCACACCCCTCTCCGCGGACTCTGCGCCCCTTCGAACATGTTACCAGACCGTCCAAGCCGATATAAACTGGTTCGCAATTGCCTGGAAATCGGGTAACAACAAAGACAAGTCCACATGCAAGAATTTGAAGTCACTTTTGGGAAAAGAGGTTACGCCGAGTAGTTTCAAGTGTTCTTGGTACTGGAACGACATAGCTGAGGAGGGTCTTACAAAGGCAACAGGATATTTAAACAGGAAGGAAGGTATGGAACGAAATGCTTTGACAAATCCAATAGAAACACTTTGGGGAGAGGGGGCGTCAAAGGCGTGTATGCTTGAGTAAACCGATGTGCATGTATAATGATCCACGATTCCTGTTATATCTGGCGGTTTCTGTTTTATGACGATGCCGTGTTGGTTAATGGATTGGTATATAAACGTATTATAACCCCCTTCTTCCGAAGGATGTGCCGCATGGAGTAGCAACACAATCGCGTAAAATAGTAACTTCGGTTGAGAAGATGTGTGTTTTCATAACAAAAGAAGAGAAGTGCCAAGTGCTTGGTATTAACAAGACTTTTCCATAACCAATGAGAGCGAGGAGAAGCGTCAATATATAAAACAAAGTAAAATACCTTGTGTATGGATACACATGACTCTGACACCCGATGAACACAGAAAAACTCGAACAAAGTTCCCATAGTACGCCAGTAACCTTTCAAACTAACCGCCAATGTGACATCACACCAAGACTAAACAAAAATTAAACAGGTATTTAACTAAAGTAACAACTGAAGAAGGGAGGTAGTAGCTAGAACAAACCAAATGACGCCAAGCAAACTTACGCCAGATAATAAAACACCATAGCCCCTGTCCTGTAATTATAGATGAAGCAGCTCTTGTTGCCCTCCGTAGCAAGATTATCTAGCATTTCATGAAGCTGCTGCACATATCGCCTGTCTGCTGCGGGTGCATTCTGTATAACCTTTTTCCAGCTCTCATCCTGCATCGTTGTGAATTTGATACCTTCCAGAAGATCATCGCGGATGTCAACAGCCGCGATAGGGGTAGTCAGAAACCCTCTAACATGCTCCTGCGCTGCGTTCTGAGCCCCATCGATAATTGTGTTTCGTGTGATCTTCCGCCCTTTTCTGTCACGTGGAAGGATGCGAACGTCCATATCCACATCGTCCGCCCCATTGGCGCGAGGTACTTCATTGGTGCTGTTGTGGCGAGGTAGACGAGAATTAGCGTTGCTGCGTTCTTTACGATCACGTTCCGCGAGCTCCGTCTTAAGATATGTGATGAGATCTGTGCTGCGAAGTTCAATATCCTCTTTCCTAGGGAGATTCTTAACCTTAAGGTTTCTTTCGCCGGGACCAACAAGTCCTTGCTTGATGATTATGATATACGAGATCCCATCACCACGATGAGTATTCACAAGCTTTTCATGTGAAGTTGCATCGCTAGCTAACTCGGCACTGATGCCATTCGACCATAACTCCTGAAGCAGTGCTGTTCCCTGTGTCCTGAGGGTGGTACTGTCAAAGGATGCGACAACAACATCGCATCTTCGAGTGGCCCAGGCCCCAAGATTCTCATCCTCGCCTTTCTTGCTCTGCGATTTCGAAAATGAGCGTTGATATCGAGACATGGATGTAGTAAGTCTTTCCCATCCAAGGTTGAATCCCACCGCGTGAGTTTCCTGTCCAAGTCCTCTCATCTTCGGGCGGAGACTCTGGATTAGACTATCATATCTTCCACCTGCTGCGAAGACATCTCGTTTCTTAGAGTCCACTATACATTGAAATACAATTCCTCCACGGTAAAATTTATCGTTCCAGGTTCCAAGAGGATTCACGTAAATTTTGCGATTGATACCGAAACGTCTCATATAATGAATGACAGAGTTTATGTGTGCAAATACGGCCTTCGCTTTGTCCCCTAGGTGAGACTCTTCAAAAAGCGCTTGTAACCGTTGAAACGCTTTTTCTGACTCATCTCTCCAGTCAAATCTCGCGAGATCATCAAGACTTGTAGGTAAAATCCCTAGCTTCGATGTAATGAGTTCACTCCGGATGCGTGGCCATTGCCATTGCCCAGTATTGAGTTTACTCAATATTTCCTTTGCAACAGGTCTGTGAACGGGATTGATCCGGCAGAAATCCATTACCAAATCAAGAAGGTCTGCGTGATTGATGTGATAACACATTTGCGCGGATTTTAGACTCGGAAATGCATCGATGATCTCGTCAATTACTTTCAATACTTCTGCCTCCTTTAGCGCCAGGTCCAAAGAGTCATATGAAACAATATCAAAATCTAGCTCTCCATGACTCTTTGGCTGTCCACCTGCGATATTTTCTCTGTATACTGTTCCAAAAGTGAATGTCTTCGGACTAGGCGATTCCTGTCTTGCGAGTGACCGTGCGTGTGGCAGCGTAAAATCATAAGGGAGCTGCACCAATGCTCCACTGGAGTCAAGAAGTTGAACTACATCATGATTATAGAACTTACTCCTTGGAAGAAGCAATGGTCTGATAGTCTCAACAGCACCATGGTGCCGAAAGATCATTCGCAAGCGTTCTTTAACCATACTCTGAAGCAATAAGTCATGAGCGTTGAGATTATTTTTCCCCGGGTCGTATGTGTGGTCTTTGTATTCTTTTGTACTTTGAGAAAAGAGTGCAGACATGACTTGCTGGTGATAAGGTGTACCAGGATCCGAAAGACTTTGTAACGCCAATCGTATGGTCTCGTCTTCAACTTTGAGAGGCAACTTTCCCGAATGGAGGAGTTCTGTGCTGGACGGGCGCTCAGCAGGGTTATGGTTCAACAAAGATTTGATGATCAGCCCTTGCACTGATCTCTTCTCTGTCCAAAATTCGACTGGGAACTCAATTTCTTTCTCACGTAACTTGCGGACCACAGCATCGCGCTCCATACCAGTCCTGAGAGGATAGCACATTTCGAAAAATATAACGCCTAGGGAATACATATCTACCTTTTCGTTATACTTCCCAGCCTTCTCCCTCAATTCTGGCGCGGTGTACAATGCTGTTCCGACATTTGTTGTCAAGTCTTCTGAATCCATATCTCCCGCTGGCCCGGTGCTTGAACTACCCTTATTTGTGACTTGCCCTGTAGTGGCAAGCCCAAAGTCACCGATCTGGGGGTCTCCCGCAAGGTCAATGAAGATGTTTTCCGGTTTTAAGTCCCTATGGATTATCCCAAGTCCATGGATATGAGCCAGTCCTTCCAAAACTTGGCGGAGTAGCCTCCATGCCTCATCGACCTCAAGTCCATGTCTTATACGATCACGTAGTGTCTATTGAATAATTAGATAAACCACAATAGATGGAAGGATTTCATGAATATACCTGGCGTTCAGCGAGAGACATCTGGATGTAGAGCGTTATATTGCACCTTCTGTTTTTCTTTTCATTGCTCATCCTTCTCTGGATGGCCCGATACTTAGGACTGGTACTTCTGGTCCCAGATCCGGCGCTGCTCTTTTCATCCCCTGCCGGAGTTCCTTCCTCCGAGCTCTCGGAATCCTCGGTTTCATCACTGTCGTCGTACCCAAACTGGATTTTTGGATAACCACCACTAGAAATGAAGTCTAGCCCACCAGTACTGCTCGCAATAAATTCCACTCCGCCATCACTGCCATGCTCACTCTTCCCCCGTCTTTCCCCAGTATCAGAGCCCCCTTCGGAGCTGATAGCCTGGCTATTGCTGTCATCGTCTTCCTCGTTTTCATCCTCGCTTTCATCCTCACTGTCATCCTCACTATCATCCTCACTGTCATCCCCATTGTCATCTTCATCCTCTTCCTCTGTACCCTTCATCACACCCTTAGCCTTCCTCATTCCTTGATACTCCTCCTCAAGCCATGCCGTAAAATATCGAACAACATATTTATGATTTAGCCGACTTAACAGCATGACCTCATGCAGAATATGGGTCAACATCGTTCCACTTTTTTGGGTGATCTTTTTAATCGCGTACACTCCCCCATCTAGCTTATTTCTGGCCTTCACAACCTTTCCAAATCCTCCTTTCCCAAGACTTCCAAGCTCTGTAAAATCGTTCTCGTATCTACTTGGTCCACCAACAGGGCCACTTATTGAATCGCGGCGGTGCTTACTTGTGTTCCTAGCGCCAGAGCCAGAATTTGACCATGCGACACGTGCGCGCGAAGCCATAGGTGAAGGCGGTGCCTCCGGTGGATATATAGGGTCATCATTACGGAGAAACTCCGATGGCAAGAGCTCAAATGCTGTAGGGCGCTTCTTAGAGTCAGGTTTGAATATACGTCCGAGAAAATCTGAAAGAGAGTCTGAAACCTCGACAGACTCTAACAAAGCACCAGGAGAGTTGTATTTTTGGACAACGTTCAATCCGAAAATCATTTGAAGGAATACTACACCAAGGTTCCATATATCGGTTTTACGGTTAGGGCGGGAGTTCTTTTCGTGCGAGAGTTCCGGGGGGAACCAAAACGCTGATTTAGGGGAAGATAAAGACGATGCAGTGGGGAAAGCATCATCAACACGGTCGATTATTTGAAGAAGCGACGCAGTATAACCTATATCCGTAAATTTGGGAACGATGGGATTCCCAATGCTTTGACGGAAGAGTAAGATATTCCCAGCGTGGATTGCCCTATGGACTGCGTTCCTATTGTGGATATAATCGAGCGCTTCTAAAAGTGAAATTGTCCAGGATCGAGCTGTAGCAACATTGACGGTATCCACGGTTTCTAGGAGATCATGGAGACTCCCCCTGTTCGAATATTCCATTAAGACCGAAACTTTCCATCCTGCTTCCGGTTCTGCGGTACGGGAGACTTTACTCTCATATAATTCAACTACATTACTGTGTTTGAGAGACTTTAGGGCTTCCAACTCAACCTCCAATTTTGTAATCTCTCGCTTGCCATCTACACCGGTTATATAACGATCAGGTATGTCTACCTGTTTAAGAACAAGTGGAAGGTCGCTCATTTCCCTCGACTGTAGTACAGGTCGCACCGTGTATACCGACATGGTAGGCCCTGTAGCTACCTTCACCATCCCGGAGACTTTGCGAAAGACACATGAAGTTCCCGATACCCCCCGCTTAATTTCGACTCTACGGTCGAACAGAACACAATCCTCGGTTGTATCCGTATCATCATATTCAAGGTCCAGCGGCTTGTGTTTCTCGTGGGACTCCCGAGCCTGTTCCTTCTGTCGCCTAAGCTCTTCGGCAATCTGTCTTTCAAGCTGACGTTGTTTTTCTAATTCTTCCATTTCTTTCAACCTCTGCTTCTTCTCCTCTTCTTGCTGGGCTTGTAATCGTGCTGCTTTTGCTTTTTGTGTCCGCTCTTCATCTAGAGAGGGCTTCTCATTAGATGCAATCCTTGATCTGACAATGTCCTCAAGCGCATCTTCAACCGCCACGGCAATAGCGTGTATCATTTCCTCGCCGAGAAGCGTCTTTGGCGTCTCTTTTATGATAGACTCGAGGGCTCCGAGTTGGTACGGGCGGATAGATTTATACTCAGTGAGGCGTAAATTGGGTGCTAAGTGTTATAAGTATACAAGGCTCCACTGCAATGAATTGTACAGTAACATTACTCACCGGTCTTGGGATATGTAGCAGTCAAGGTAACATAGAGCACACAGGACACTTCTTTGTCCGACGGAGCTTTTATGCGTATTTTAAATGCAATACTGGATATCTATATCGAATATGGAAATACCTTATTAGACGTATTTACTTCATGTGTTTATTTAAAGCGAAAATTCTGACTGGCTCACATTCCAAGCACTCGCTGTCTCTACGTGCTCATAGTCATCCCCAAAGATCGCTTGTAGGGCTTCAACCTCATCTCGTTGAATCTTATCATAATCAAGACCGGCGGCGGCAGCAGGGGCCATCGATTGAGGTTGTTGTTTGGGGATATTCACAGAGTTCCGCTTTACAGGATTGTTCTTCAGCACTGCTGCTGCCGCGGACGGAGTGCGATTGTGACCACCGTTATTTTGAGGTGCCTTTTTGGTGGTAGTAGTGGGGTTGGTTTTGTTTGCTTGTGGAGTTCGTGGTATTTTGTTCTGAGCCGGCATGCTGATATAGTTCTGGATGAAATACCGGAGGGCTAATTTTCATACAACTATTGTTATTCTTCTCTCATTTACTTCTTCCTCTAGCTCTCTTCCTCCCCCCTTTTTGATTGGTAAGGGAAATGGTTATGCTCGTTTTTTTTTTTATCGATTGATTGGTTGGCTTGTTGATTGATTTGAGAAGTACGTATCATGGGCGATGACTATACGATATACAGGTGAAATTTTCCTCTTCTGAGATAACACAGCAGCTTATAAGCCGCGGCTCTAGAAGCAGCGAGAAGCCATGAACGTGTTTGAAAAGGGGTGGGTAATGATGTGGTGTTGTGTTGTATTTAAAAGAAGGATGTTTTGTAAGAGGGGTCAGAGAGACTTATACGCACATGCGATACTAGCCGGGGGCTGCAAGCTATTAACCCTGTGATAGGGAAAGATTAGTTCATCGCCAAGACTTGGATAAACAACTCTCCAAAGTCTACATGTAATGCATGACACGAGGAGGGGCTAAGTGATTTTTTTTTTTATAGCCACCATGATGTATTAGTACCACCTACATGTGGTATGCACCTCTATGACACCTTGAGTCGTTGAAACTTGGGTGACCCATCACTCTGGGTGTCAAACTCCAAGGGTAACTACTAACTATCCTCTGACCCTGCATACTATGCGCTACATAGGTACTTAAGTTGTATGTAAGTAATCTCATCGCGTTGTTATAGCAACGCGCGTTCGCGCCTGAAGAGCTTGTAACTGTGCTCTTTTTTCTTTGTTCCTTCTCTGTAAACACCAACACGCATAGTTCAGGCACGACAGTGCGTTTCTGTGACACTAACTGGCAACCCCTAGTTTTGCCAGCCCGCTGCCACCCCCACTACCATCCCACATTCCCGGAGAATCTATCCTGGTAATAGTCGCCCAACCAATTCCACAAAGGCAGAGGAATTCAATACACAACACCTAGCAATTCTCCCCTGTTTGGCTTGTCTAGAACCCATTCAAAATTACACCGCCATGCTCAGTTGGCTAAAAGGCGGTCCACCGGCTGCCTCTACTTCACACGACGCGAATATGTTCGGTTCAATCAATCATCAAGGGTTTCGGGGTAAAAATACGAATGCCCAAGAGGACGAGGATGCCTATACGGACATGTCTTCAGAAGACGATGAAGGTCTCTAGTCATTTGACCCTTTGCCACGGTTCTCGGAGGTGCCGATAGTAGATCCTGACAGGCCGCGCAGATATTTCCATCGAGGACATAGAACCGCAACAGACTCCAGCACCCATATTTGCCTTAAAGGCGATACGAACGGTAGTATGGGGTACCCCAGCTCCACCGAAGCCTCGGGAGCGTCCCGCCCGAAGGAAAAAGATATCACCAAAGTCCAAGAGAAATGCGGCTGCGGCAAAGGAGGAAAGGGAAAAGAAGAGAGTGCCATCATCTCCTGAGCAGAAGGATATCTTTGCATCAACCAGACCTTTAAAGAATTCAAAGGGCTTGGATCCAATTCCATTCAAAATCACCCCCAAGCTCAATCTCTTCGACCCATCTTCGTCATCAAATACAAATCCCCTACCTCCAGCATTTGATATACCCACTCCTGCCCAACCTCCCCCCTCGCCCTCAAAGGGAATTTTGATGACTCCCGGAACTGCCTTGGCAAGAAAAAAGGCTGTGTCTTTCCACCCTTCGATTGGTGAAACCACACCTCCGCCAAAGAACCATATCCGATCTGGGCTCCCCAATGAATTCCCAGGAAAATTCCCAAGCCCATGGCCAGCCAAAAACACTCCGCAACATAAACGGTCTATGTCTATTCCTGGGCTTGAAAGCCCGACTCGAACTCTTTCATTTGAAGATGGACCATTGAATCTTGATAAGGGAAAATCAAAGGGCAAGAAGCCAGAGAGATCCACCGCCTCAAACCCAACTGGTTACTATGAGGTTGGAGAGGAGAGTCGTATCGCCGATTACCTAGAAGACTCGGATGATGAAAGAGCCGCTCAGCAATTGCAGATGGAAACATCGATGCATGAGGTTAACAAAAACCTTGCTAATGATATGGATGTCTCTAGATCTAATTCCGGACAATTTTGGAAAGAGCGTACACAAAAGGTCGAAGCTGCTGCCCTGGAGAAGGTCGAAAAACTTAGAGCCCGTTGCAAGATCGCTACCGGATACGCAAAGAAGAAGGATGAGCTCTGCGTCGATCTCGCTGAAAAAATGCGGGAAGTTATGGAGAAAAATAAAAGGTTGAAAGCAGAGCTTAGACGCATTAATGCGCAGTCCGGTAGTACTGCAGGTAATTATGCGTCTGGTGGGACCACTTCTTCCAGAGCCACCGGTCATAGTCACGCACTTGAGGAAGCCCTAAATTCCATTGAAGAAATGGATGCGCAAATCGCCTCCAACATGGCTGAGAAGGCGCGCATGGAGAACATCATTCAGAGATATAAAGAACGGCTCGAGGCCTTTGAGGAAATGCTTAACAATAGGGAGAACAAGATTACGGAGTTGTCTATGAGCATGTATACTGGTCATGAAGATGAAAATTTAACTCAGGTCGTAATAGACTTAAAGAAGAAGCTCCGGGCTGCAAAACAGGAGATCAAAGAGTTAGGCATAGTAAAGCAGGAAGCACGCAATTTGAAGAACAGGGTTGATAGCCTGGAGCACGGCTTTATGAACGCTACGGAAGAGAAGAAGAATATGGAGCAAGAATTAGATCGGCTTAGGGCAGAGGCGGATGATATGGGGGCGATAAAACGTTCGCATTCTGAAAATCGCTTAAGGCAGCAAATTGAAGTTTTGGAAAAAGCCAAGAGAGACTTGAGAGCGGAAATGAAGGAAAAGGCTCTGGCTGATGCGAAAGACAGGAGGGACTCTGAGAAGCAACTAAAGGCAGAGTTGGCAGAGTTGAGAGCAAAGGTTGGAAGCGGATGGAGTGTGGAGAAACTAGAATTCGAGGTGAAGGACTTGAAAGAATATGCAACGAGGCTAGAGAAAGAGCTAGAAACCACAAAGAAGGAGAACACCGAATTCAAGCAACGGCTCTTCAGTGATACCCCTGCTAAGGATGATGGTGCGAGAGAATGGCAAACGAAACAGAGATCAACACTACAAGAGCTGAGAAGAGCAAAGGAAGAAGCCTCAATACTCCGGGCTCAGAAAGCGCAAGTAGAAGAACGGCTAAAAGATGCGAAATTAGAGATAGAGGCTCTCAGGGAATCTCTAACAGAAATTAGACCTAGTTCACCCTTAAAGTTAGCTTTGGCTCCGGTGGAGACCAAAGAATTAGAAAATACGAGCGATGACAGTGCAGTTGATGGAAGTTTCGATCACTGGGCAAAGGCGGGCGCGGACTCTATTGTAGATGCTTTACATTTTACCCCAGGAACTAAGAGCCACCTCACGGAAGTCTCGGAGTTTGCTTTCAACTCGCCTCCAGTCCCGGCCGTTGCGAACCGCCAGAAGAGATCGTTCTCTGACGAAATTTCTCAGAAAGAGAACACCGATATCATGCCGATACTGCCAGATCTCTCTAGCTTTGCACAAACTCCCAAGGCATCTGAGAATGCTATAAACGAATTTTACTCGCACCGCCGCCAGAAAGAGAGTCCTAGGCCGAAAATTGTCCATATGCCGTTATCCCCTCCAGCTCTTGGATCCACGCGAAAGGTTTCCGGTGTTGGGAAGGTAGTCGCAAGAAGGGCTGCGAGTGGCAGTGCTTCCTCCCGGATAGCGATGGATCCTGCGAGAAAAGCAGCAGCGGAACAGAGACTTGCGGATAGGAAGAGAGCCAAAGTATCTGCGAAAAACACATGATTCGAGGATTCCCTTTCCGGCTACTAGACTACACTGTCTCCCATTGTGTCTCGCAAGAATTGTCGTTTGTGTCTGCTTTTCAATCTTCTATATCCATGTTCAATTTACGGTTTCGTTTTTGCTTTTCTTATTGTTCTTTCCCTCATCTTTCAATTTGTTGGGGCAATATGCTTAGTTTGGTAGCATGAAGCCGCAATATTTTTTTTTTTTTTCAGTTGCGTTATGTTCTTTATTAATGTCATACATGTGGGGATGCTGTAGTTATAGTGGGAGTGAGCGAATACCAATTGTTTATTTCGGGGGTGAAGGATGACTCTATAAACTGACCTTAGAACACTTTTATTGGCACGGTCACCCTTGTTATGATGGACCGGCGCTCCAAGACTCGGAAGCCCGACCGTAATAAATAGTATGACTTAGTCATCGTTCGAGTGATACCCTGTGACCCAACCCACGTCCCTTAGTAGCAATTGCCCGCTTCTGGAATGTCTCTTCCTATCTAATCACCTATACTTTACGCACCTCAAAGCCTAAGCTGCAACCGTGTAGTAATCTCTATACCTAGATCCCCCGCAGAAGAGACACTCACCTGCAAGGTAAACCACCCTCCATAACACTCTCACCAACCAGTCTATGCCGCAAGAACCTTTACTCAGCCTTAAGAGATCGTTAATAAGTAGCTCACTAATCAAATGTGGTTATTTTCTATGGAGGCAGAAGATATTTGTATTTGTACTTGAATTCCTCTGCCCGGGGGAGGGGGGGGGGGAATGGGATAGGCGGGGGGGTATGTGGTTTTGCACGTGTGGTGGTGGGTAGGGTAGTGTAGGGTAGGGTAGGGTAGGGCGGCCTGATTGGTTGGTTGGTTGGTTGGTTGGTTGGCGCCTCTAATCTAAGGGAAAAATTACTCTGTGACGCTTTGCTCTTGCTCTTGCTCTTGCTCTTGCTGCTTCGAGGGGGAAGGAGAAGAGGAAGGGTCAACCGAGTCCCGTGTTAGTATGCGCAGTAACTCCGGTGGCAACGGGTCTTGTGGTGGGGGTATAAGCACCTACCTACAACATACATACATATACATGTATGTATGCACTACATAAGTCCATACTCCTACCCAAGACACCGCCCTATATCTACAACTCCCATATCTACAACTCCCATATCTACAACTCCCATATCTACAACTCCCATATCTACAACTCCCATATCTACAACTCCCATATATAGCAAGCACACACACACACACGAAGCCATCCCACGCCCACCCCAACCCCCACCCACCCACCCACACACAACCCACATCACAACCCATCACTCGCCGCCTCCAATCGATCCCTACATGTCCACCACCCCCTACATGTCCACCACCCCGCAGCCACCACCACCCACCCACACCGCCCACCCACACCCTCCACACAGTACCACAAAACGGGTTTATACATCGAGTGATACCTCATGATCCACTCCGACACCGCCAACAAAAATGGTAACTAACCGCCCAACTCAGATGGTGGGTCTAGATCCTGCAGCGAATGGTGTAGATACAGCACTGATTAACCCGGGTAGACGGGTTGTGTGCGTCGGGGGTAACAAGGACAAACGAGCGGGGGTATTTCCTGAAGCGGGTGAGTAGGGAGGGACACTGGTTCACCTTCGGGCCGGACAGAGTGATAACATGTCGGGTCTCCAGCTACAAACTGGACTATACCAGTGCTTACTATAGTGGACAGGAGATTGATTGGCAGGCAAGCAGGTTTCTGGTTATGGGTTGGTTTGTGAAGAAATACAGCACTGTACACAGCTTTTTTCCCCGTGATGCGACGAGGGGAAAGGTAAAGATAAAAAAAGAAAGGGAAAAAAAAAGGACTCATGTCCATACATCATCATTGAGAGCTACGGGATAACTGGATGGTTAGCCCTGATTTTCCTCTTCCTCCTCGGGAGTGCGCTCCTTGGGCCGTCTAAGGGCTGTGATAGTACCTATTAGCCCGTAGGTGTTAGTTTGATGTATTAGTAGAGGAGAGGGGAGTGGGAGGAGGAAGTACGCTGAAAGATGTTGGTGTCAGTGATCTTCTTGCCGTCCTCGGTCTCGCGGGTGTTAAGGGCCACGTCACCCTCAAAGAAAACTTGGGTTCTGTAATCAACTCCAAGCAGAGAGGTCAGTTATCAACTTCAATTCAACCCAATCCAATTGAAGTAAAAAACAGCTCACCCCTTGGGCATTTTGGACAAGTACTCCTTCCCACCGCGTCCCTCCGGATCAAAATTGGCGACCCTAAACCATGAGGGGGCCTTTCCCTGACCCCTCGATACACCAATCGTGTAGCGCATGATCTCGCGGCCATTAGCGAGCTGGGCAACCTCGGGCTCGGTAGCCAGGAAGCCGACCAACGTGATACGGGCAATATCCGCGCGCACCTGAGAGGTGGAGAATGCGTGGCGGGCGGCCGTAGAGACGGCGTTGGTGCGGAGGAGTGAAAACATTATTAAACTATTGTTTGAGTGTGGAGGGTTATTGGTGTTTGTGGTTGGAGGGGTTTGGGGTTTGGGTTTGGTGGGGGGGGGGGGAGTAGAGTGAGATGGGAAAAAAAAAAAAATTTACTTTTGCTGGGATGGGCTTGGCTAGATGTGGGATGGAGGATGCAGCAGTTGCTTGTATAGTGGGGGAGGGGATGTTGGTTGCCCTCTCCATTGCTGTGTTTTGCTTGGCCACGGAGATATATGCATATTGACGGTGGATCGTCGGCATGCCGATGGATCTCCGTATCTAGCGAAATGTAAATAAATATATAAATAAAACACTCTAATACGTAAATGCTGTAAATGCTGTAAATGCCGATAGGAGAATGTTTTATGTTTGTATGTAATGTAATATCTATCGGTACTTAACATACTCAGACACCCTAATTCTGTCTTGCATCAGCATCATCATCATCATCATCATCATCATCATCATCATGGTCAATCCGGACGAATCAATTTGACCCCAGATCTGGCGCTGTACTGCACCCCCCATCATAGCCGCCGTGGATAGATACGTGCTAAAAACGCATGTATGAAGATGTAGGTACACTACGTATAGAGTATAGTTACGTAGGTACAACATACACACACACACGCAAAAGCATATTCTGATCATGGTCATCAAACGAGTAACGAGAATCTGCAGTAACATGATAGTTATTACAGTTACAGATACAGCTCCGTTCAACCACGAATAAACATCCACTTATGCAACACACATAGCTCTAGAGTACTCCCTTGCGCTTCTGCTCTCTGCTGCTGCTACTGCTGCTGATGCATAACCGATATGTGTACCTACATCGTGTAATAAACCAATAGCCAATAAATAATAGCCCACTCACCCCCACCTACACCTACTTACTCACTCACCCACTGATCCAGAATCTCAAAAACCCATGGGTTGGAGAACAAGCGGCCGCAAACATGTTTACAGCGTTTCACCACCCGCGCCGACCGACCGACCGTCCCACATACAGCATGTGCACCCCAAACCAACCACCACCGAGACACTGTTACTCTGGTTAGAGGTTATTGCCTTGCACTTCCCGGACCGATTCGATGCAGGGCTCACCAGTAGCACGGAGCAAGTAATGATGGGAAAAATCAAAGAATGCCCAGATATAAGAGAGTCGAACGCGTGTGCACCGCGCCGGCAAGGCTTTCCTTTCTCTATTGGGATCTTGGCGCTATCCTTCTTCTCTTATCCCGTTGTCGGCCAGCCACTAATGCAGCAAAGAAACTTTGCTGAGACACTTTTTCAGCCCGGAGTAGACATTCGAGTTGCGTCGGTGATTCTGGTCTCAAGGGTTATTCAGGTACTGGTACTGTTAGAGTTATGTGGTGTAGTGGGGCACTTATACCTGCATAAATGGGGTAGTGTTTCTCTCTCTTTCTCTCTCTCTCTCGTATAATATTCTGCCTAGTAGCTAGTGCCGTGACCGCCCCCCGCGTCGGAGATGATACATAACTCATCTTCATGCAGTGTCACTCGATTTCTGGTTGGCCCAAGACGTGTTTTCGGCTTGGCTGGGTGACATCCATGTGCGCAGCGCGCTCATAGGCAGGGTGTAGGATGCCGTCCGTTTTCTCTACTCTACTCGAAGATTTTATACCAGTACTTTACCAACTCTCTAAAGGTACATGTAGGTACATGTAGAGTACCTACATGGAGTACCATAGCTGAACTTTAACTCAATCTGTGCGTGTAGTTGTGGACGGGTAAACTGTATGTGTATGTATCTTGCTGGCCGGCTGCCTAGGTATTTCGTTGGCTCAGACAGAGTTGCTTTCTTCCGCGCTGAAGAGCAGCCCAGAACTAAACAACACAGGTACCGAGAGAGCAGCGCAGGCGTACCTACATATACGTTAGCGGCGGGTAGGGCGCTGAAACAGTATTAGAGCGTAGGTAGGTACATCCACTCTACACGAGTGTGCAACTGACTCTAACTATATCACGACGACGTACGATTGAGCCAGCCCACCACCAGCCCTCGTGTAACTTGCATACATACAACCTCTCAATTTCTCTATGGTCAAGCTAAGTCAGATCAACGCGTTCGTCGATTAATAGAGCGGATAGAGATAGGCACGTCGTTCAAATAAGGGCACCCCCCCCCCCCTCCCCAGGTCTTTTGGGTGTTTCTCACGATAGCCTAATCTTCAGACGGGGTTATCCCCGGTTTACTGCCAGCCCACGCGATTCGCTTGTGAGGAACCTAGGGAGTAGGAAATTATCGAGAGACAATCATCATTACGCAAAGGGCGTGACACGCTTTTTTCGGCTCCTTGTCTATTTTCTGCCCTTAGAGTGAATCGCTCCAGGTACAAGGGAAGATGGGGGTCGGATCATACGATAGATTTACTTTACTTCATAATGGGTAGAATAGAGTAATGAACGATAGACAGGTCACGGGTAGGCCAATGGGTAATGCAGCGAATGTTTTTTATAATTTGATCACCGCTAGCCTGCTCTTCGAAAGGAACCCGTGGGCTGCCCGAAGAGTTTTATTTTTTATTTTTTTTCTGTCCATCTTATCTCATTTTCCTTTTGTAGGAGACGCGAAAGCGCACACTTCTTCACTCGACGGGTCTCAAAGGTCAAAAAAAAAAAAAGAGAGAGAGAGGAAAAAAAAAAAAAAAAAAAAGAAAGAGCGGGAAGTAGAATCGAGGTGCCCTCCCTTTTAGTCCGTTGACATCGCATGCCTGCGGCCAGAACGGACGGAGCACGGCAGTTGCACGGAAGGGGAAGGAGAGACAGCAGGTCAATCATATCTTTGTCATGAGTTTCGTTTCTTTCTTTTTCTCTCCCCCCTTTCCTTTGGATTCAGATTTTGAATAAAGTAGCAGTTTTTCCTTAGCTACAGTGCTAGCTTTGGGCCTTCAGCTGACCTAACATCCCTCCCGGCGAAAAATTTTAGGTTTCGGTGCCCACTGTATGCAAATTCCCACGTAGATTAAAAAAGTAAAATAGAGTACCAGTTCCTAGATAGATGAACAACTCACTCCCAAGCAGGCCTGAAAGAGACAAAGTGTAACCCAACTACATGATACTTTGCCTACACTAGGCAGGCATCAACCTTGCTGGGCGGCTTTTTTTCCATGGGCAATCTAGCGAGTAGTAAGAGACGACAAAAGGAGAGTGGTGGGTGAATGATCATACTTACGTAGCTCAAGGGTGTTGTTGTAGCTGACAAGCAGGTACTGCGCCTGTAACTTTTACCTCCTCTACTCATGTACCTGGTGCTATTAATTGTTGGCTGCAGTGCTTGTTCCAGCTCATCACCCAATTGCGTGGGTTCCTGAGTGACAGGTACAGTTACTTACATGACTAGCGTGTTCCTGGGGATTAGTAAATAAAGACTTGGCAGGTTCAACCTCCTACTCCCTTCTACCACTATTGCGGCCCGGATTAGAGCCCAGCGATCTCGAGCTGTGTAACATTACGACGGGATCAAGCGAGCGAGCGAAAGGAATGCTTCTTGGGACCTTGCGGTGCTGGAAATCATGGTAATTTCCCCTTCCGCGGGGTGGAGAAAGATGGCGGGGGTTGCATTGGCTGGCATTCGTTGATGGGAGCCCCTGTTCCTGAAACCGAGTTTATTGCGATGGTTATGGATAAGGATGTCTGTGCAGAAATCAGTGGGGAGGCTAGGTGTGTGTGTATGTGTGTGATGGCTCGACTTGCGACGTCTGTTGGTTCGGCTGGCGAAGGAGAAAGAGTGAAGAGCTTGATGCATAATCAATCGTGTCGCTTCAACCTGGAACGAGGATGAGTAGGTTCTGGGGAAGCGGCGAAAAAAGGGTGGGAGTACTATTGCGCTCTTTCTCTGTTCTGGAGTGCTAATACTGCAGTGCTGGTTTCAGCAAGTATTCGAGATTGCGTTGCACCCATACAAGGCGGGGGACCTATTGATCAAAGGCTGTTGGGTGGAGTTACCTCAAGTACTCTAAAAGCAGATGAAAACAATGATCTGATAGGGCCTTCTAAAAATTGTTTGTCCATCCACAATTTGTTAATAATTCTGTAACCAGATATCCCTTTTATGCACTTGTGCTGCCATTACATGCCATTGGGTCAAAGACAGGAGGATGAGGAGGAGGGTGATCTAGCTCTGTGGCCTGTATGTAGGAGGAACCTGGAATAGAGTACATGTTCTCTCTTTCTACCATTACTTCTTTTTTCTTTCTTTCTTCCCTTTCCCTTTCCCACCCTCCTCTCCCCGCAGACTCCTGTTGTTCACCCTGCCTGCATGATCAACTGGGGACCGAACAGTGTGTGTTAGGCAATTCTTCTCAGCCGTTCGTTCCTTCTACGTCTGTCACGTCACTGAAGCACAGTACCTCACACACTTTCGAACTGCCTTCCCGTTACTGGACTCGCTCGACCAACCACTAACTGACCATAATCCACTCATTTACTTTCTTCCTCGACTGTTCCGTTTACTCCACATTACACTCACTCACTCGTCCGCGATTTTCTTCTTTTTCTTTTCACAAATCCCATCTCGCTGTAAACCATACGGCTACTTCCAGACACATGTTTTAGTCGTCTCTCGACATCAAAGCTACCTCTAATAACTAGCTCAGCAGTAATTTGAGCACTTGCCCCCTCATACTTTCTTTAAATATCTTGTTCTCTCTTTCCTGTGTTGTTATATACCCCCCGCGGCCATGCGTTTTGGCCGTCTGTTTTTTCTGTTCGCAATTGTTGCGCTATCACTTCTCGAACTCAATGGGCTCGTGTCCTCGAGAGAAGTGAGAGTCGTGCGTAGGCAGGAACAGAACGGAATTTCTACTAGTGTCAGCTCCTTAGCAGGAAATGATAGGCCCTCTCCAACATCATCCGTTCCCGTATCCACAGGCACCACCGAGAATGATAATAGGGCTTCTTCCCCTACCTCAAGAAGTGTAGGGCATACACCCTCGGCAACATCTACAGGAATTCCTGAGGGGACGGTTGCTGCCAGTGACCCCGGAGCCTCAAGTGGTGTGTTATTTGTTTAAGTTGAGAGAAATACAGAGAGCTGACTGCGAATCTATAGATCCAAGTGCTGAGGATGCAGTCTACAAGGGTGGTCTTCCCATCAAGCCTAAAGTTACACCAGGAATAGCGGTTGCAGGTGTTGCTTTATTGCTGGCTGGAGCACCTTATTGCCTAATTGGTATCAAGATAAAATTGTAAGTCTCTCCAAGGAACAGAAACCTATGCAATGATAATAACTGGTGGAAACAGTCTCCAGATTTTCTTATCGACGTTTTTCCTATCTGGACTCGGCGTTACGGTCTTAATAGTCTATGTTATGAACCCGCCAGTTAGAGACGCAATCCAGGGTGCATACGTCACAGCAGTTATAATGACAGGGATCCTAACGGGTGGCCTCGCTGTTATATTTCCAGAGGTTACAGAGGCACTTGGTTGTCTTCTTGGAGGATTCTGTGTTTCCATGTGGTGTACGTCCAGTTATATATCTCGTCGAGGGACAACCAAGCCAGTCACTGCATGAGACAAGCTAACGGGTACTTGCCGCGTGCATATAGTTCTTGTACTCAAGCCGGGTGGGCTTGTAGATTCAATTTATGGCAAACTGATAATATTTGCGGTGTTTTGTACCCTGACATTCGGGCTGGCTTTCCACCGGATTACAAAGCCGTATACGCTGATATTTTCGCTCTCTTTCTCGGGAGCTACGGCTATTGTCTTGGGTATTGATTGTTTCTCAAGAGCGGGGCTCAAGGAGTTCTGGATATATGTCTGGGGTAATGTTTTCTTCTAACAAAACGTCGAGGGTTAGAAGTGGTACATTCTTTGCTAACAGCGGCCTGAAAATAGATCTCAATAATAATATCTTTCCCCTCGATACCAACACTTACCCACACACACGTGGCATCCGCGTTGAGATTGCCGTAATAATTCTTATAACCGCATTCGGAATTATGTCACAAGTTAAACTCTGGAAAATCCTCAAAGAGCGCCGCGACACTAAAGACGCTGAGAAACGTCAACAAAGAGCTGATCTTGAGGCGCTTAATGAAGATGTTGGCAGAAGAGTTGAGGAAGCCCACAGAGAGGAGCGCGCTCAATGGGAAATGACATATGGCGGTAAATCCGCAGAGGTCACCGTAACATCAAGGCCAAACACAGGAAAGATAAGTGGCGCAGATTCCGGAATTGGCGAGGAAGATACGCGGAAGAAGAGCGGGGAAGTCGCGGAAGAGTTTGTGGAAAGTGAGGAAATGCGAAAAGAACGAGAGGGACATTTGGTTACGGAGGGCGTTAACCAGCCGCTTGATGCTCAAGGCCAGCAAGCGTCTGGACAAGAAGACCAAGATATGATTGAGCTGGTGGGTGTGGATCAATGCAGCATCAAAGCTGCAGTTGGGGTGGGTCCTCATCATGATGTATCGGAGTCTACATCTCTAGCCAAGCCAACTGTTTCACAGGCGCCTGAGGTCATACCTCTACCAATTCCTATGCTTATGGAAGACGATGATGAAGACGATGCATCTTCGCTTGCTACGTGGGCAGGGGAGTCTGTCAGGAGTGGTGGTGAAGATCGGATGTTGGTAGATGTCATCACGACACCAAAGTTCATTGAGGAGGCGTTTGACCAAGATGAAGATAAGGCTTCTAGTTTGGCTGCAACCTTGGACGAAGAGGATAATGCAAATGCATCCCAAGCAGACTTGCCAAGTCTTAGTGATATGAAAGAGGTTGTATCCCCTGATGATACAAGTCCTACTGCCAGCCCAGCAACAGATCTCGGTAGTCTTGGTATGACCCCGGCGACAACTCCAGATACGACTCCGAAGAAGGGAGAATCGCAATATCTTCCTCTTCTTGGATTCAAATCCTTTGAAAATGGCAAGGACTCGGTCGTAAGCTCGTGGGGCAAAGGTATATTCACAGAGGATCACTCGGGGGCGAGCTCGACTCATCAGACCACACCCACTATTACGTCGCCCCCATCAATCGCCGATACATCATTGAGGGCTCAAAGTTTCTCGGCCAACTTGGCTCCGGCATCATTTCCGAAAGAGGATGGACCGGGATCTTCAACAGCCGGGATTCCCCAACTGCCAGCGAGGTGCTCTAAAGTTGTAAAGACTTACCGCACAAATGAGTGGGCTTTACATTTGGACGACGCCGAGAAGCCAGATTTGGAGGACCTGGAAGCGCCAGTTCAGGAAGCTTCTGGTCTCGCGGATGAGATTCCGGCCCCCGTCCATGTGAGACAGCTCCAGCAGACATCCGATGTTCCGTCTCTGCCAACTTCGAGAGCCCCGTCAAGGTTGTCATTTGCAGAGCAAATGGTTCCCACCTCGGCGCCGTCAAATGGCATTCCTTCATCGACTACCACACCGGTACGTACGCAACGTTTATCCACGTTGCCACAGGAGCAGAGGTCATATACACCCTCTCCTGCTGGACGCTCTAGTACCCCCGGCAGGCGCTCTAGCATACCTGCTGAACACTCTAGTACACCTGATGGGCGCTCCAGTAGACGACCATTTGAGCATTCAACTTTGCACTTTGATCGCTCTAGTACACCTGTTGGGCGTTCAATGTCACCTGCTGAACGGTGTATCTCTCCGCCGGCTCGACAGACACCTTCGCCTCTCCCTCAGAATACTCTTATTGGAAAACGTGAAAGTATAATCTATAGCAGACAAAACTTTACCCCTCTTCCGGAAGAGTATGATTCGCCCCAAGCAGAGAATCAAGAGGGCCCTAGATCGCGGACACCAGGTCTTATAAATCATCCATTTATGAACCAGCGCAAACCCACACCTCATCCAGTAACGCTTCCCGCCGCTGATAACGCCAACTCTTCAAGCCACCAATATCGAGCTGCTATTCTCAACGACGACATGACTCTTCGAGACCGTCGCAATGAGCTCATTAATTCGGCCTCCCATAATGGGCTGAGCCAAGGACATCAGGCTTCTCCAGCTATGCAGAAATCCGTAAATAAGCGCGAGTCACAACTCCAGCTGTGGAGGGACACTATCAAACTAGACCCCACCATCCCTCATCGCAATGTGAAGGCTGCTTCTGGAGAAACGGGAGAGATCCCCACCGAGCGTCGACAGCAGATATTAGCGCAGAGAGCCAAGGAAGCTGTTCCTGTTGAGGTGATTGATGAGAGAATGCGTGAGCAGGATATGCTCGATCTCCATCGAGAAGCCATGCGTAAGATGCAGGCTGATGCCAACAAACACTTTAAGAAGAAGTGAGATAGATACGATTATTTCGTTTTTTGCCGAGGAATAATAGATGGGATTTAGTCTCGTGTCTGGCCTGCGTTTATTTTACAAACACCGCAGCGCCTGGGAACGATACTAGTTTGGTGTTTTCATTTCTGTTCTTTTGCTATCTTTATATTTTCTTACAGGTGGCGTTTTTTTTTTTTTTTTCTTCTCCCATGCGCCCGATTTATGAGCATTAAAGCTCGGCAATCTTTTTTCCGCGAAGTTTCTTGAAGGCTATTGCATAGGGATTTTTATGGGAGAGGAATGTTTATGTGGACTGTGGATTTCGAGGTTTCTCGTGTTTAATTCTTGTTTTTACCCTTTTCGTAATGCCTCTTTACCCTTGTCATAAACTATGCATATTTAGTTTTTCTTTTCCTGGTTAGGGCTCTACATGTTACGGGGGTTTTCTTATTGCTTACACTGTTAAGCATTTCGTGTACGTTTGGTTTCAACCTAGCCATTCTTTCACCTTCATTTTTGTTTGCCTCTTCAATTACCTTCTCTTATTCTTCACCTTTTATCTCTGCTTGGGGAGCTGGCTAGCTCGTTTCTGTATTCAATATCTCTAGGTTTTTATGTCTTTTTACGAAGGAAAATTTGGGAGAACTTGGGGGGCTTCTTGGTTAGTCTAAAATTCTGAACGATGTTGAAGTAGTAATAATATGGAAAGTGTTGCGTAACAAGCATACCCTCTTTTTTTTACTTCAAGAACTTTAGGGGTTTATGGGGGTTCGACTGGTTTTAATTGGGTGACGAAGTGGGGTTTGGGGGAATGATCAGATTACGGGATTGTCATAACCTTGATATAGGAGAAAATAACTCCTCGAACAAGTTATAAGGGATAATAGGGGATTTTAACGGCTCGAACGCTTAATTTTTGTTGTCAAAGTGGGGGGACAAGCCATATATTCGATATGCCAAGCGTGCAAATCACAGAATATCACTCGACTGTACACAAAGGGTCCGCTTTATGATCAATGCTTTTCTTCTTCTTTCTTTTCATTATTCGCATTCATGATTAATATAGTCCGTGGTGTATTCCTACTCAGGACATGAGGACGCTGTGTAGAGATGGTCGAGGGTATGGAAATCCAGAAAGCAAGCACGCCCGAGGGGGCACATGATCATTCCCCGAGCGAGACGAGGCACCACGAAGCATTCGTCCTTGCTAGTCTAGAGAATGAATCCCTATAGATCGCGCTGTTCATGGTTTGATTAGGGGCGAAGCAGAGAACACATATAAATACATATATACAGACAACTGAACCCAGAATTTGCCTTGCAGTCGCCTGAATGTGCTTCTATCAAGTTTAACTACCAGCAACGCCGAGGTTTTTGTTGGTCACATAACGCACTCTTATTGGGATTCTCTTTAGGAATATTTCTAGCTTCACGGCAATACAAGATTACACAGCCAATAAAAACCTCGGCACCACTTGTACCCATTACGCTACTAGTGTACCAGCGTACTGGAGGTCAAATATCGGTACGCATAATCCAAGTTTTATTCCACTGACTTAAGTCTAACCACTGCTAAACATTAACAGAAATGAACACCAACCTCGAGGACCCCATCACACCCGACAAGTTCCATAACTGTGAGGTTGCATGCACATAATGAAAAAAAAAAAAACATACCCGGCAACAGCCCCACTATGTCCGAGTGATATCCTGTGAAGCAGGGCTAGGGTTCAAAGTCACATGGTAAAATTTCCACTTCGTCGCTTCATGATCAGAATGATGAGATCATACCTTCACCCGACGCTTCACTGCCCCCACCAATTGGCACCATTTCAAAACGCTCCGCACACCCCAATTTTGCAGCCCACATTCTCACACCGAAACACCGAAAGCTACCATGTCCGCTGTACGCTGCTTACTCTACAATTGAGTTGTAAAGTTAGTGCTAATGTTAGGTCACTGTATGATAGAAAACACTGCTCCAACGCCAATACCGCGCTCTCGCCGAGCTGTGGCCCCTTGACCCGCTGCGCCCAAACTTGTCGCTACACGCGCTACTGGAGCACCGTATGAACCGCCAGTTCGTCCAGACGGTGGTCGGCGACGAGGCGATCCCCACGCAGAATCACCCCGAGCGTCATACGACGGGGAGTGCGAGTTTGGATGAAGGGAGAACTGTGGTGAAGTTTGATGAGGCGCAGGCCGTCAAGGAGGTGAATATATTGGGAAGCTTGTTGGAGAACAGGTACAGCAAGAAGGTATGTCCTGTTGTTTTGTCCGAGAGGTCGGGGAAGAGGATATAATAAGAAGGAATGTAGGCTAATATGTGTGGGGATAGTACCCGGTGTCGGATAGGATCCTGAAGCCGAGAGGTAACCCAGATTATTATGATAACCTGTTGAGGGAGCTAGAGCAGGCGCCAAACAGGTCGTGGTGGCAGACAAAGCTGAATTCCTGGAAGGGATATGTTAGGATGAAGTAGATCCTCATATCCCTGGTATATAAATATTACCGTTACTACTACTTAGGTTTTGATCGCTGCTCGTTGCTCCGTTGCTCCTTGCTTTGTACTGCCTTTTGTAAATATGTAAATGGGAACCCATGGCAGTTTAATTGTCTAGTTTTTTCTTTCTTTTTTTCCTTTTCTTCTTTCTTTTTTTTTTTTTACGGTGTTACTGACGATTGTGGGTAATGAATGGTGTTCATTTCTCTAGAGCTGTTTGTGGTGTTATTAGTGTGTGGTGCGGGTATGTATCAATGGTTTTCTGCACATCACTTGACAAACATTGGTTGGAGTTTCCTGCAGAACCATCGAAGGGCATTGAAGCTGGAGCAATTCATGTCTATCTAGCTCATGATCTGTGGCCAAGCATGGTGACCTCTGAGCTGCTGCTGCTGCCTAACGAGTAGTCGCGTAAGGATGGAGACTACAGGACCTTTTCAATCACAGAAAATCAATCTTCGAGTAATATCTTGTGATCGGACTGACATAAAAATAAAAATAAAAATAAGAAAGAAAAAAAAAAAAACTCTAAAGTCCACAAACAAATGTAACTTCCGTCTAGGATTTACACGACCTCTTACTAAATATATGTATCTTATAGTTGACCTAAAGAAAAGCTGGGTTTCTGAGGCCAAGGCGTTGATAGTCGCGACCCCCTACAAATATGCGGCTCAACTGCACTTAACAAGGGTAGGTAAATTTTTCCCCCACAAGTAACAAAAGGTCAACCTCGAAATATTCAACACCGCCCATATACTCTCTAATACATTGAATCAACACCACACATCTCCACAATGTCTAGTGATAAGAAACGCAAGAGGTCTTCCAACGTCCTCCCAGATATTAAACTCACCACAGCGCCCACTGCCGACGCCCCGCCAATCGTTGGTAAAATCCACTCCCTCCCTCCGCCCACCACCGCTCCAAGGCCTGTAGCTAACCCACATTCACAGCCACTACCCACGGAATCACTCTCCCGCCCACACTCACCTTCACCCCATACTCTCGTACAATCACAACAAGTACTAAGAAGGCTCGCAAATCCGAGTACCTCCTACACGGATCCACCCCCAGAATCGACTACGAGGGCCGTGAGCTCCCAGAAGACTCCGACTACCACCGCTACTACGTTGGTATCTTTGATCCTGCCAAAAATACTGTCGAGCTGCATGTTGCGCCAAAACTCCACTTCTCGCGCACCATCAAGGCGCACGCTGAACGTGACCGCGAGATTGAAGCAAAGGGCATTGTCCTGAACGTATGTCGCCTATCCTTCCCAAAGCACAATGGGCGACTAAAATTTGAAGGTTATACTGATATCTATGCGCGTATCTAGAATGCGGATTCTCGCGCCGCCCTCGGGCGCCAGTTCGGTACCAAGAAGGCACAGAAGGCCCTTATCTCGCGCGAGATGAACAGGATCGATATCAGCGACATGGACAAGACCGTGACGACATCCATCATCTCGCAGGTCGAGGAAAATACCAAGGACATGCCAACAACGGCGCAGCTGGGTACACAGCAACTCGATAGCCGCCCCATCCCACCGGTAAACAAGGAGGCCGCCCGCCCAGAAGACGCTTACAATCTCGACGACATCATCCCAGGCGAGGAGTGGAACGTCCTGTGGGTTCGCGAATGGGAGAAGGGCACCGAAGAGGTCAAGACAAAGTCACGCTTCGTGGCAGCACGTGTTGCGAAGATCCTTGCGTCAGCAACAGCGACGGGATCTACTGGGGGCGCAGCGCTCACGAGGAACTTGAAGGTGCTCAGGTACATTGGATACATGATTGAGTTTTACCTACTCCAGGCTCAAACGAGAGGAAGACTACCACCTATGGCGAAGGCGAAGAAGGCACTGCAGCTGGATCAGGTGCTTGTTGAGGGGTTTTATAGGAGATTTGCGGAGACGACGGGCTCAGAAAGTGGAGAGCCCAGATGGACGGTCAGTCCGTCTTTGTCAAATAAGATACTGTACTATCTGGCGGTATTATGTTTGATGGCCGACTACTGGGAAGTGGATCTCTATGACCTGAAGATTGACCTGGGAATGCAGATGAGAGAGTAGGAACCCTCATCCCTTCACATTCTTATTTTCGTAACATGTAACTAACCCCGATGGTGCAGAATATCGGCAGCATTCAAGGAGGTCGGCTGCAGTGTCAAGGAGTACTCAAAGACGCAGTACCTTGACATGAAAATGACCAAGGCCGAAGCCACGCAGCACAAGCGTGCCGTTCTCAAGATCCCGCTCGAGTTCCCTACTGTGCGGAGAAGGGCTGCCGGCGGAGGGAGGAGGTAATAGGGGGGGGGGGGGGCGCTATGTATATATTTCTATTTTTCGTTCTCTTTTTCCTACGTATGTGGACGTCTTTCCTCTTGCTTTATTTCTTGCCTGGTTATATTCTATCCCGGTAAGGGCTAATATGGAAAATGTGCCTTTCTCTTTCGTTCCTGCATGGGTTTAGATTGCTGTGCCGTGGGGACAATCTGTATTTTACCAACAAAAAGTTTGATATTTGTGGGGATATTCATTCGTGATTGTGTAGGTGGCAAAGTTTTGTGGCGATGTGATCATTACCCTTGCGTGGGTGATAGGCTGTGACCAAGTGGCAAATCTCCCTTAAAACTTTATAACGTGGAAGTAAAGTCCAGCCCTCACCTATCAACGTAAGAACCCCACCAAACCTCAGTCCATTGACTGCTTAACCAGCCCGCAGCTGCAATAAAGATCGACACAATCCCCATGTGTCCCATAAAGCCACCCACCCACCCAAGTCAACGGAGCAGACCTCTGGCTAGCTAGCTCACGTACTCCTCCTACTCTCCTCTGTGAAAAAAAAAAGACATATCTGCCACCAGCTACAGTGGGGGTCGTGCGCTTCTATATGGTGGTGTTTTTGATTACCCGGGTTCTTCCCCAATAACTGCAGGGGGAAGCTCTGGTCAAATGGATATCTAGAAACGCGCACATCATCTCAAGGGTGTCTACCTAGGCGACTGGTTGGCCGATAGAGACTCTGCTCTTCGAGGCGGGGTTGGTGGGGCAATAGCGGCTAATCACTATGCTGTTGGTGGGGCAGAACCAGTAATTCTGTCTCTCATGTATTGTGGAGGGTTAAATATACACTAGATTAAGTGTATATAGTTGGAATTGAAATGGTGTTACCGAACTGATAGCTTGTTTGAATAGGGTTGGGCTTAAGCTGTGGTTGATGGTGTTGGTTGGACGTTTATACGCGCAGATTTGAGTGCGTAATCTGCATGGTTGTTTAGTTTCATGGTGTAAAAAACTACATGTAGTCTTCCTAGTCGTTGGCTATGATGTCGTGGTCTGAGAAAGTATATGTAGGTCTAGATGGCTGAGGTAAGGTGATGAGATAACGGCTTAATTATTGTTCATTTTTATACCATGGTTTTCATTGTTTGTAAAAAAACAAACAAAAAAAAAACACTGGGGATCTATGGCTATTGGAGCCTATCAGAGTTTGAAGGAATAGGATCCCGTGTACAACCACCGGTAATACAAACCGGGGAAGAAGGGTCAAAACCAAGCTTTGGGGTAATGTCGGTTTTAAAGTTTAGGAAGGACAATTTGTTACACGGCACCACCCAAAAACCCAGGAATTCTAAAGCATGAATATTTATAGATGATTACAAAACCACAAAAAAAATTTGGAAAAATGAATTCAATTCATTCCGAGACCTACACAATGCGCGTACCTATATAAATCAACCAGGATCTATGTATGTAATCCCCACCATTCGCAAACCTACTAAGGCCCTACCTACTTGTATGAACTTTTGCTCATTTCAAGCTCCTCTCAATGTCCCTCCTCATTTTCTCCGCATCCGACAAACCTGCAGACGAGTATGCAGCCTTAAGATCCTCGTTCTTAACACGGTTGGTATATTGATTCAGCTCATCCGCCTCAGATGACGCTAGCGGTGTTGCGGCGCCCCCTTCCTCACTACTTGTGTCGGCAATCCCACCATATACCTTCGTATTCTCGTCGCTCTGGCCTTCCTCCTCAGTCTTGATTGGTGCCCCATTCACCTTCTCATCGTGAGATCCATTCTGTTCATCCTCGATGTGTCCCTGTGGGGAAGCCCCTCCGGACTTCTTTTGTGGGGTACTAGAGCTAGTGCTGGCGGGCGCCGTAAGAGTGCTGACACCCCAACGGAGGAAAAGAAGGGTCACGATGGTGGAGGCCCAGATGCAGCTTGCAATCGTGGCAGTAATGAAGAGTGATGAGACCATTATGCAGACTGTGAGTGGGAGGTGTTAGTGACGATATTGTGCCTTTACTCTTTTCCATCTGTTATCTGTCTGAGGGGGGTGTATGGGGAACGTACGTCCAACCCCGATCCAGAACGCTATGAAGCATACTGCGAGACCGATGACACCTAGTGCGAAGCCCAGCAACCCAAACACCGGGATGATACTGAACAGCAGCTGTATCGCGATGAACGACTGTTCACAGATATACGCATCAGACCAATATCCAATATTCACTACTCAGGCAGACAGCAGATAACAAAAGTGATAACGTACAGCGAGGAAAGGCTGATGTCTCGAAAAGACCACTACGTTGTGATAGAACCTCTCTCGGGCATCTTGATCCGCGACCTTGCGGTCAAACTGCGCACCCATGTAGGCGACGGCGGATCGCATGTAGTTAGTCATTGCGGGCAGATATGTCTGGATCGTGAGATGTCTGATTCGCACCGTCGAGTCGAACTGATTCGTAGGTGGGCGATTGATGGATTGATAGTGGATGAAGCTCATTGATGGTGCCTGACCAAGTAAAAACAGGTAAGGCGCCTGGATAGAAGGTTAGGTTAGGTATGACGTTTGGTCGTATGTTGCTTGTTGAAGCTTCTTGTCTACGTTACTTAGCCTACCTAGGTTTGCACGTGCGAATTGGCTTGGCTCATTCCATTTCATCCATTCATCCAGCTGCTTCTTTTTTTTTTTTTTTTGGGAAAGAATTTGTTTGGAAGCCTTGGTGCTACTCTAGTCTCATGCCTATCCCTTACGGACAGAGCTGTGAACGAGCCTACCTTGGTGCTAATCTCCTCGGATTCTGTGGATCCGCGCAGGGGACTCTCTCACTCTCGGGATCGTGGTTATGTAGGTATTGTCCCCGTTTGTTGCATTTTTCCTTTCTTTTTTTTTTCCCTTTCTTTTTTCCTTTTTCTTCATTAATCCTCCTGGTCGCTCGCCGGTAAATTGCTTTAGAGCTTTGAAGGAAAAAACTCTGATTACTTACTACTAGGGTAATAATAAATGGTACGACTTTCTGGTTAGACTAGGAACCCAGGAACCCAGGAACCCAGGAACCCAGGAACCCACATAGGGGGGGGGGGGTTCTTACCTTTTCAGGCGGGGCTTTGATTTGTCATTTAATAATGATGAATGGGGAATAGGGGGAAAGGGGGGCGTGGGCAGTAATTACATGTATGGGAGTAGTCAGCCTTGCTTGGAAGCTCTAACTTAATAGTTGACGAAATCTCCGAAGGGCAGAGGTTTAATCTGCTCACAATCTGTGACCTCTGTACAGTATCTGGCCCTCTTTTCAGGGACAGCATACTGCTTTCTGATAACGCGGAGTAGTACCCTGCGATGACATGTATATAGGCCGTATCACAGGGTCATGCTTCCGTCTGCGGGAACTCATGTGTTATCAAAAGTTACACACTTACTTGTCAGGAACGCAAGCGTAGATCATCGAAAGACATGTACCTATTATTCCGCGTAGTTATTTTCACGACATATCTTTAGGGTCTCTCAAGCTGTAACCACAACGGATTTCTCAAGGATTAATCAGAATAGGAGCCTCGATATATCTGGCGTCGGTGTTTCTGCCTTAGTAGAGTACGTGTATGTAGATGTTGATTTAGGGCTTTTTTTTTTTTTTTTTTTTTTTTTTTACTGTGGTCTATCCCTATTCGCCATGGGATTTCGATCGACTCGTTACTAATCCAAAGCCTTGCAGCCGTTGGGGGGGACAACTCGGTAGGAAGGCCAGAGATCTACAAAAAATAATCAATCGAGAAATTGCAATCCTAAGAGCCCAATGGGACGGCATTAACGAAGCTTTTCCCCCTAGCGTTACACATATTTGTATCCGTGGGCGTCAATTCATGGCATGATAATCATTTCCATTCCGCTACACTTCTCTGGCTTGTAACCCGGTCCAGCCCGAGAAATGGACGCGAGCAGAAGCTCCAGATCACACTAATCCGGGCCGTATCTTTCCCCAAACGATGCCCAAGCGTAGCACAGAAGGTCATACAAACAATGACCCCAAATTTCAATCCAATGGACAGCCTATCAATCGAACGTAGAGCACAGACAACAGCTCCCTTTGACATTCGAGTCAAGTTAGGTTTTCAATACACTTATACCGTTGACGTGCAGCACGTACCAACTGGTGCCATTGGTAATTGGGAAAAAACTGATATATGAGATGAGCAACCAATGCAGAGGAAACACATGAGGTGTGTGGGAAAGGGCAAAAAAAAAAAAAAAAAAAAAAAAAAAAAAAAGAGTCTGGCAGACGTCACTAAAGACTGTACTATCGTGATGTGTTATTTTAAATTCTGTATAAAGGGTTCCCCCGGGAAAAAGTTCTCGGAGGTTGGTGGAATTCTAGATCAAGCTGCGATTGAACTTGGAAAGGACATGTAATACTTTGAAAATCGGGATGCGAAATGCAACACATGTCTAGTAAGAGTCGAGTGTCTCTTAGTACTTTGGAGATACATACTCAAATAGACATACATGCAGGGCCTATCTATATCTGTTCTCTGATCATCGACCCTAACCCACTTGCTTTTTTCCCACTTTCTTTTCGTCACAGATCTAGTGTAAAGCTCGGACGAAAAGAAAGGTGGCTTCCACGAGAATCCAGAAGGGTCGAAGGTCGAAGGTCGAGACTACTCTATTTTACCGAAGCAATGGTAATGGTGGGTATCTAGAGTATGTATACCACGAGAGAACACCTCGAGGATTGTCATATGTGTATGGTTCGGAACTGGTCCGAAGAGTGTAGAGTATCGTCACCTCGAGCTAGACTCGTGGCGGCAATGATTTCTAGAGTTACATGTAAGTACATACTCTAGAGAACCCAGTCAATCTTCATCAACGCATATAATACGTGCATGAACACTGTACCGGCAGTTAAACGCCATTTTATTATACCCATTCTCGGGTCGCGCTTAGTTACTCAGCAAGTTGATCATTTAAGTATAACTACTTTTTTTCGACAGCATCAACTCTATGTATGGTCGACTTTGAACGTTCGGACCCACGGTTTTGACGCCGAGGTTTCAAGTTCATGATTTATCCCCCACCAGGCTTTCCCACAAAACCCTTTTGAAGGGGACAGGCAGGGAGAAGGCTAGAGAGTGTGAGTGAGCGTGGGAAACACGTGTAGCGTACCAGGGGTAACCATGGATCTATTGGATGATCCCGCGTTGAAGTCCTGTCTACACCGGCATATAACATCGTGGCTATTGCATATTACATGATATGTAGAGTACGTAGACGCTAGGTGGAGTAGGTACTCCGCTAAGTCTTGTAGGTACGCACACATTGATTAATACTCTGTGCTCTCTGTACGTCTGTAGGGTATACATACATTATACATACATGTAGTTAACTGGTGGCTTTTATACGCTGATCGGAAATACCCCAATAGATCATCCTGCAATCAGTCAGTCTTTCTCTGCAAGCCTGGAATACTTCCTTTTTCCAATTTTCCCCCCCCCCTCTTCCCTCGACCTGGAGGCCATTGCAATACACTCGTGTTCAGCTATGGGGCCGACATAGAAAAGAAAATTGGCTTCCGCGAATCAGAGATGGTTGATAAGAGAAGCACTCTCAGGCACAGGGAGGATATGAATGTCTTTTTTTATTCTTCCCACCTACCAGGTCGAGTGGGTGGTCATAAATTAGAACGTCATAGCTGCCAAATTTTTGGCCTTGATTTGTCAATTGACGAGATATGCACAGCAGCGGCAGGCAGGGACGTCAGGCCAAAACATGGAACTTGACCCCTTGAGACGTGCGCAGCTGGAATGTTTGATCTTGTAAGGTGTGAATTTTGTTGAGTGCATGCTCATGTCCAATTGATTACAAAAGAAAAGAAAAGAAAAGAAAAGAAAAAAAAAGGGGGGGGGGATGAAGCGAAGGATTCTGCAGGAGGGGGAGAGGTGGGGGAGAGGTTCTGATCTGCTATACTCTAGCTCCACTTACCCCTCTCAAAGTGTAATCCTAATAATAGTTGGTAATAGAATAATAGAGCCCGCTTATGATTCTCAATCCCATAGTGGTAGTAGTAATAGTAGCGTTACCAGACACAGAAAGAAATAATAAGCAATAATGAGGATGATAGTTGAAAAATTGTATTCCTTTCTCCCCACCGTTTTGCTCCCTTGTTCCCATTGCACCAACCCCGCGTGCACCAGAGGATCCATAACCAAACCAAAAAGCCAAATCTATGTAGCCATGACATAAGAAAAGTAACGATAGAAGTAAAAACACCCTACAGCATAAATAAGGAAATAAATAATAAACATAGGAGACATAGGAAACATAAAGAGAGGTGAATAGTAAGAATAGAAAAAACTAAAAAACTAAAAACGGGTATATCGCAGAAAAAGATATCATTAACCACTAGTATAGTTAGCAGTGAAATCGACCGATCAAATGTTCTTTTTATCATCTTATTCCCGTGCAGCGCTGTAAGATCAAATGAGAGATGCCATCGCTACAACGGCATGCATACCACATGACCACCAAGCGAACAACCCGGCATATCAGGTCAATAATCAAACTAGCAAAGACAAAGGAAGTTCCCAAGACTGGAAGGGAGAAGTGTATGAAGACCGGCCGACAAACTGAGCTCAGTTGGTCAAAGAAAAGAAATAGAAATGAGGTTATAGATAACCCAAGTGAACTAAAAGCAATCGTACAAACCTATTTCCTTGTCCATCCATGCTAGTGGGTTAATCAGATAAACAGCAAGAACTGAATTTCGCCCCCCCACATAACCAGAAATGAGGAAAAAGGAAAAGGGTATGATAAAAATAGCACATGAACATAAAAGGAACAAGATAGGTATCGGACAAAAGAGATGATTGATGATGGGTATACAAAACAACAATATTTAAAAGGGGGTTGAAAAAAAAAAAAAGCCCGCCCTTCCTGACACAAGGAATATCTTCTCCTTCCCTTTCCCAACATGTAACCCAACCAACATCCAAAGAAACAAAGTAAAAACAATGAAACAACGTAAGAATCTTTCCTCGAAAATATGAAAGACGCCTACGTAAACCCAAATCGGCCCAATAACCCAAAAAACCTTAAAATAAAGAAACATTCTCTCAGATCAGATATATCGCAAGATAAGTAATTTGGGACTCGCCCAGCCCAGCATATCTAGCTTAGTTGTGCATGCTCATCATGGCGCTGTGCATCAGGCTACTGGGAGCTGGCATCATGCTGATGGGCATTTGGTGATGATAACCGCCATGGTCTGATGTTTCCGACACATCCTCGATTGTCTGAAGCTGGTCGTCTTCGTTATCCTCCTCGCTGTAGCTGTTGTAGCTCTCATTAGGGCCGGCAGTACCGTCACGCTCATGAGTGCGCTTATGTTGGGCAAGGTTGTCAGAACGAGAGAAGGCCTTGTTGCAATGATTGCAGATATACGGTCGCTCCTGCGTGTGGGTGCGTACATGTCTGAAGAGTTTTTATTAGTATCAAGAAAATGAACCAATGAGCGAATGGAAAAACATACCTCTTTAGATGTTCTAATCTCTTAAATAGCCGCCCACAAGACGGGATGGGGCATGAGTGTGACTTCTGTGGGTAGGGGCTGACTTCCATGACGGTTGCACTCTTGGCACGTCTAATTGCGGTCGGGCGCTTAACCTCGGATCCAACGCCATAATCTGACTGGTCGCAACTTGACATAGGGGGTAGTGAACTCTCTTCATGGTGCATCATCGACTGGTGCGGTGCAGGGCTATTGTCTTCAACCAGCGATAACGGTGTTCCATGTCGCGATAGATCAACAATTTCGCGGGGTATGTGCCCCATGTTGATTGGGGGAGACTCTGAATCGCTGTGGTCAATGCCTGATGCAGTGGTTGAGCGCCTAAGTTGCTCGCTTGTTCGCCGTACATGACCAGCATTAGTAGCATTAGCCAAAGCGCTGATACCAGGCGTAATTGATGATCTTCTACGGCGCTGTTTGTAGGTCGGAGACCCTTCAATTACGGAGTAGACGTTGTTGGTATATGCACGTGGGGTTGAAGAGAATGGAGGAGCATTGCTCACAGGTGGCAGTGGGAGGATCATGCTGTTCATGGAATGCCCAGTGTGGCCAGTCATAGTGTCGTAGCCATCATTCGCCAGATAGTGGGGCTCAGAGATCTGAAGCATCTGCTGTGGGGGAGTTACTGGCTCGTAGGAGATTCCACGCGCACTGTAATCCTCGGACGGAGCAAATGAAGGAGCCGGCGAATATTCGAGATAACTAGGCATCGATATGGTCCTCTGGTGTTGGTGCAATGGCCTTGAGAGCGGCAAGCCGTTTCTCTCAGGGTAGTATGGCGCCATACCATAATCCTGTTCCTGTTTTACTGGAGCAGCAGGCATCTGAATCGGGGCATAGGACATTGCGTGCATGTCTTCGGGCACAACGGGCATAGAGTGGGGAATTATCTGGGGTGGTGGCATCGAATCCATCGCGCGCATTACGGGTGAAGTTGAAGATGAGTAAGAAGCATGTGCAGAAAATGATGACGAATTTGCTTGCTGCGCCTTAGTGAGCTGCTCGAATAGCGACTGGGATGAGTCGAATTCGAAAGAAAGTGCCGGCTCGCTAACAGCAACAGTTGTCGCTTCTTGACCCATTTTCTCCCTCTTGAGGTCACGCTCCAGAGCGTCCAGGAAAAGGCGATCATGGGGAACGCTGTACCAGTAGAAAACCTTCTGCTTTTTCTGGGTTCTAATGCAGTTGTTCTTGTACAGAAAATCAAGAAACGGGCTTTTGGGCTCCTCGAGTGATGCATCCGTGCCAGACTTCAGATTTCTTAGGTCGGAAAATATGCCCTCCTCAAATTTCTTGGAATTCTTTACTGGTCGTCCGAACGCCTGGAAACGGAAAGACAGGCACCTTACGATGTCTGTACCAGAAATATGGAAAAGATTATTCCTGTGGGGCATTTTTTGTTAATGAGAATTCTTAAACCTCTCGTAGGCTTATCTTCTGCATTGACTATTGGAGTGTCTTACCAGAGAACACATGATACATATTCACCTGTTGGCAATAAAAATCTTCTGATATATTGTTCTGGGGCCCAGTCGACTGGGGCAGAGATGAGAAAGTATTTTACTGTAACCAACCGTTAGTACAAGGTAATTTAACGCTGTATCCCGACCTTCAGAAAGCTCGCGAAGTTCGCAGTATTTCTTTGATCGAATTACGATGATAAAAATAGACTGTATATATATATATACATATGTATATATTGATACATATATAAAAGAAGGCGCTTACAATTATCAACTTGTTGAAGGGCAACCTGAACTTCCTGAGGTAGTGATTGCTGGGCTTCTGTCGAAAGCATGAATGTTTCGGGCTTTTGATTCACGATTTGATGCTGGCTGTACATTAGATGGGCCATGGCTGCGATAGTCGCGCTATGAAGCGACCGGCACTTTACTGATTGGGAGAAAAGGGCGAATGGGGGGTTAAGCGAATTCTGCGTGCAGAACTGTCGTGGGGTCGCTGTGTGCTAGGAGGTGACCAGCAAATAAGGTGTGTTTATGGCAAATGTTAAACGTTCTCAGAATGATCTTCTCAAGCCGCGGTGCGCGTATGATTCCTTTTAGAAATGGAAAGGACGCAGATTGTAGATGAGGTGATAGAGCGAGAGTGAGGAAGGATTTGAATGAACGATGTGGTTGAGGGTCCTGCCTCTATAGTCCTGCGTAAAGAAAGGCCAGTCTTTAGACGCGTGAACGTTGAAATAAAAAAAAAATAAAAAAACAAAGAAAGCGTATGAAGCACAGAAATACTTCAGGAAGCCTTTTTTGGGAAGAGGGGAAGGTAAGTAGGAGGGGGGGGGGAGGTAGGGTAAGAAGAGGGAGAAGCGGCGAAGGAGAGAGAAGAAAATCTGGGACGGACGAGGGGGAAGAGAGGGGAGAACGGGGGAGAAGGGAGATGATGCACGGTGTATATGAAGGGATGTTTGTGGTGGGAAGGAGAAGGAGTTGGGAGGGCGCCTAAGGGGGGAGGACTGAGTGGTTCACTTTTTTTTTTTTTTTTTACTGTGGAGGGGCGTTGGACCTTGAGGGGGAACGAGAGAGGCGAGCAACTTGCAGTGAGGGCGGGAAAGTAAAGCGGGCTGCTGGCTGCTGACTTGGGTTGAGAACTTCGATAGTTATGGATATGGATCCTCGGTGGATCTGGATGCTGGTCAATCAATAATAGTAGGAGCCCTGCCTGTCTAGGTACGAAGAGGTTTTTTTTAACCACCTTCTTCAGTTGTTGTTGCCGTTGGTTGGTAGGTGGACCTGGACCTGCTTCTAGTTCATGGATTCGTGTATTTCTGCGTATTTCTGCTTCTTCTGCTTCTATTTCTTCCTTCTCCCCCACAGTGACTTTGGTTGGATCTCTCGTCTGGGGTTGGTTATCTTGGGTGTAGTAGATATTCCCACTCTGTAATTAATGGTAATATTCAAATACCCGAGTTGTCCTCTATGGCCTCTTCCCTGAGTCTCTCTATTCACAAGGTATATCTCTCGCGCTTCCTCCACTGCTCTGGTCTAGGTTTATTACTTTGCTTTCACTGGATCAGAGCACCGTTTTGTGTGATCCCGGACAATGACCACTTGATCCCTTCCCCGCCCGCCCAAGGAAACGAAAAATGCAAGTGGTGTATCAGAAAAGGGGTATTCCCAGTATTATACATTATACATTGTTCTCTATCCAACGGTCACGGTCCTTTGGTGCTTGCTTGCCCTTCTTTCCATCTCTTCTACCTCTTCTCTATGAATTACTAACCTCCCGTTAACATACCAACCTACCCACTTACCCCCCCTCTTCCTTCCTTCCTTCTGCTGCTCCACTTTTTACTTCTCTGCCCTCTCCAAAAAAGTCTGCCGCTGCTTCCTGGCTGTGCCTTGTCCGATGGAGATGCCTGTTCCTGTTCAACGCACAGTAATGCCTGTCCTGGTTGTTGATTCGGTACCTACTTTTTCGAAACCTGAAACACGCGCTTGCGACCCCTCGACATCACCCACCCAATTCCTATCCATCTGGACGTCCAACGTCCAGGTTTTTTTTTTTGTTTTTTTGTTTTTTGTTTTCTTTCACTGCAATTTTCCCTTTCTTTTACCGTCCACACACTCCATCCACCTTCGCTGCAATGCAAAATACGTAGAGAATGAACAGTAGCCACTCAGAGCATTCAGAGCTTTTGTAATCCAGTACACGAGACCGGGCTGTGAATGACTCGTAAAAGAGGCCCTATTGGAGCCAATCACAATAGCGACGTGTGACCGCCTGAGCGTAATCTCGTGGATGTGTTGTCTTGGTTCGGCTTTTTTTTACTTACCCCCTTGGGACCCTCCATTTTATTGGTCAACTGGACGATTCTTACTAACGAGCGAATACGCGAACGACAAACGTCCGGGCCTAAAATTCGGTGGCTTGCAGGAAGTGGAAATAGGCACTAGACCTGTTCCTGACGTCGCTCCATCATTTCGTGTGAGGCTAATCTCCCCAAGAACAACGTCAAAAGCTGTCGGATGATGGCTCAACACCAGCGTAAACTTGTGCAGCTCTAGTAACGTTGAAAGCGCCCAACGATTTATATACAGTAGAGATTCCCAGAAATTATTTTTGCAGTCAGGTCAACTGCACGAGGATATTTAAAGTGAGTACAACACATGGATGACTATTTAATTGCCACCCGGCGGTTGAGAGATCTGGAGTAGGTTCCTCTTTTTCTTAAGGTCTTGTTCATTCCAGTGCATGGACTAATTAGGATCAAAACGTCGTGATGCTTGAACTGATAACCGTAAAGGGACTACAGATTAGGGAGCGCTTTGTCCGGATTACTCCTTGCCTATAGATGTTCTTATTCGGGCTTACGGTTTGGAGAGCTCACAACAATATCAACCGACCTGAACTAACTAGAGAAGGAATACATATTTGGATCTGTTCAATGGGAGCTAAATACTCCATGTATCTAGGTATAAACGCCTGGTATAACGCAAGATAATTCTCCGAACGGCAACCTCTCGGAGTTTTTCCGGTTCTGTACGTTTCGAATTATCTTGCCGTCCCTGTAACTCCTGTTCCTGAAATCCTGCTGCCGCCATGCCCGGTTTACTCGCGGTGTTTCCCGATACCAACAGCGGCACATTGGCCAACAGTTATTTCGTACCAGCAGAGAAACTTCTTTGAGTTGTTTAAACAGCATGCTATTTCTAATCCGCCTAGCGGTGAATCGTGATCCTCTCCACCGATATTATTATTATCAGCCAACCGTCGATCTCCCAGCACAATTTAACGATACTCGGGTCACCAGGGGTTAGACGCGTACCAAAAAGAGACTATTTAGGCACTTAACAATAATAGCCAGCCAACCAGCTGAAGATTATTCTGGACCCCAATAATAAGTAATGGGCGCCAAAAAGTCACTAATCCGGCGAAAAAGAATCATCATAAATAAGACATAGAAATGCCCATAAATAAAATCTAATGCAAGCCTTCTGGCCCATCATATCTCCCTATGTCAGCTCTGCTGCTGCTATTAATTAATTTTCTTTGTTCAACTAACAGGCTAGTGATATAATTCCTTGATAGGATTGATTCATCCTCCCTTTTGGATCCAAATAATATGATAATTTCTTTCACGGTACTATTGATCCTCAAACTCTGTTTTCCCTTTTGCAACCCCGTGTGCTGCGTTTCAGAATTAGCATCCCTATGCTTAAGCACTGGTTGTGAAGCAATCGACCGGGGCATCTGCCTTCCACGACATATGGACCACTACCGCCACCAAAGTAAGTCTAGTAATGTTATCCAGAGCTTCAATGGTAATCATTCATTAGTCAGTATTCTCGATGATGATGATAACTTCGCCCCTTTTTGCAGTGAGCATCTCATTTCTTATACTCTCTCTCGTCCCCCCTTAAGTGGAACTATCCATGTACGTACATTACATACATATGCAGCCCTCTTCTGCAGCATGGATCGTTTTCCCGTCATCATAATACCAACGGCGATGTAGACGAAACTGGATGATTTGTGCGAGCCCACTCTTCGTGTTCCCCGTCCGTTGATGTTACTGCAAGTCCGGGCTGTTGAAAGAGGGACCTGCATATGTCGCTGCGACTTCTTTTTTTTTTCACCTCAGAGAAGTACCACTAAGAGACGATTGTTTCCAATTCTGTAACCAGGAATATTAGTTGATCGCAATGAGAGTCAAGCGAGTGGGGCGCAGCGTTGCAGGCCCCGCATCTCTTTCAAGCAGAAATAATATTGTGGAGAAACTAGCGATGATAAACCGCCTCTTCGCGCACATACATGAAGATGAACCTATTCTTTGACTCCTAGCGAAAATTGTACAGAAGCCGAGGCATTGGGATTGGAGATTGTGCTCTTCTTGGTCTGTGCTAAATAGACGACAAAAAGAGCAATATTTCCGATGGTAAAGTTAACTCAAAGACACAAATTACAGTAGACAGCTTGGTATTCATACTTATCTATTTGATTGATTTGTATTTGTAGTCCGTGTAGTTCTTATCCTAGGAAGCACAAAAGAAAACTAACAAAGCTGCGAGCTCATATTCCATTCCAGAGTTTGAGACCTCAGATTCGTACCGTGTTGGTATTTTGGCTGTTTCCAACTCCTTGTACAACATGAGAAACACGGATAAACCAACCGCACCAGTACTGTATACAGTCTCGCTTGGACCAGTGAGCTAGTCTGTCGATTCCTCATCGCGCGTTTCATCACTCCATCGAGCTAATATTTGCGGTTGCATGCCTCGATTCGATGATTGGTATCGCTTAGCTTCAGATATCTCAAACGAGCGTTTCAACCAAGGACTTGGGGGTCCTGTCAAGCGCGTCAATCACCCTAACCTTAAATCCTTCAATCGCCTAGCGGTTCCAGAAGACAGTTGCAAACTTGAGACAGCCGGTGATTCGAAAACGCAAACTGATAAGTGTGATAACCATAAAGATGGGGGTTGGATAGAGTAGCAGTAGGAGGGTTAGTTTGTGACATTGATAGACTTCTGTATATGCATGCTCTTGTGTGGCTTTTACTGACTGACCTCGTGATGTATTAAAAAGGTAGGTAAGTACATAGTCAGGGGGTGTTCCTAAGATCTCCTACTTGTCCATTCAATTCAGCCTGCAGAGATTATCTTCTCAATTCGAAAATTTCATGGGGGTTTACCAATAACTTATCACTTCATTCCAAATACATACCCGTTCGTTAAGTCAACACTATATATCTAACAAGTCGATATTTTTAGTACTGCAGTTGGAGTATATCCTTCTAGTGAATCGATTGAGTATTATCCTAGGCTAATCGAATTATTGGATGATCAACTTTCCAATAATTTACTGCTGTTTACTTCCAAACTTATTATGGCTGATGATACTATACCATTTTATATATAGTCGGATGAATTAATAACAGTTCGCTCGATTGCATAATAAATTTCTCTATTTGGCGCACCAACTAATTGCATGCCCAATGTATTCGTCATCGTCGACTACTGATTTGTATGATCGGAGGTTATTGGTCGAACCCATCATTGGTAGGTTTTCAAACTATCCCTCTCGGGCAGAAAGATATATGTCAAGTGATATTATCTATAAAACCAGAGCGCTTGTACCGCCGGTTTAATCAGGCATTTAAAACCAATCCATATGAATATTCGAAAATTTCTGGAAGGACTTCAAACAGCAAAGATTCTATTCGGCGCGTTCGTGTGGCGAATGAAACTGGGCGGACAGCCGCGCGGAGTAGAACCCAGATTATTGGAAAATATGCATTACCACCACCACGATCAACTGGAGGTCAGAGGCCGGGATAAAGCCTTGAAACAGTGAAGGTTTGGCAGCAAAGCTTGGTTATACACCGATAAACTGGGGATATGCTAGGATCAAGATGACCGTGCTTAAAATCCGCGACAAATGTGCACTGAAGTTGTCAGGAAGGAAGGTTCGTGGATGACCGTTCAACATATAGCGAGTAACGACTAACCTGCATAAAACTTTGAACGGATATTGTCAATCTTCCTTAGACTCAGTTCTGACCTTCCAAACCTAGGCGCTGGGGTGGTTGCTGGGCTTGGTCTTGAAAAGCATGTATAAGCGGCTGTTTGAAAACTTAATACACCTCTAAGAGAGCGCATTTTAAACGCCGACATGTACTGTCCTGGCCTTTATCCAAAGCTAAAATGATAAAGCATGTGCAGGTGCCTATCGTTAATTCAGTAGCAGTATGGGTTGGATCCCAAGCTGCAAGTTTCTCGTTGAAATCTTGTATTGATTAAGCTTAGATAAGCTGTAGGACGCAGAGTTCTCTCTTTTCTCCCACTTTCAATGGTTTCAATTCAATCAAGTATTGTAGAATTATTACGTTCGACATTCATGGATGAACCTGGGTTTCGGTTAACTATATTGTGTTCGGGTTAGTTTCTGCTCCTGAAACCCTTTAATTGTCAGACCAAACATACCGAGAAAGCTCTTCAATTGGTTCTTCTACCAGCATCCTCTCAAGGTCCCCTTCGATTGCTGGAGCTCTAAGAATGTCTAGAGCTTGTTTATGAATTGGTATGAATTGACTTGTACAATGGCAAGCAATAGGTTGGCTTATAAAATGGCGGAGATGCACATATACACAAGAGCAGAAACTTCGGGATTTAAAGGACTGACGTTGAAATTTCACAGACGGGGTAGCAGGCTTGTTTGACGTCACGATACATATAGGAGCGGTGCAACTCGGCTTCCTTCGTCGAATCCCCGGCTTGGCAATGGCAGGGCGACATCACACCTCTAAAAAAAGAGTGGACACACGATTAAGCTTTTGACTTTGGTGACAACGCCGGTCCCAAAAGTCAGTCTTAATGACTGACTTTATACACAGGTCGCAGACTTTTGGAGAATTCAGGACCTCCATACCTTGCGCCTAGAAATTTCCCTACGCAAGAGAGCGATAAAAAAAAGTGACCATAGATCGCATGATTGTGGATACAGCAGGAGTCTATCATACGTGTCTCTGTATCTTTACGTTTTTAGTACCACACGATAGTTCAATTTTGAAGAGGTATCTCCAACAAATTCCTTTGCAGCGCGAGGCTTGGCATGCGTTAACCTAGGGGACCGGCAAGCATGCCGATTCTTCTATCATATTTTTATTTCTATCCTAATCAGCGGAGAGTCATGACATTCCGGCTTTGTAAAACGGTTACACGCTATCAATTGAGACCTCTATTGAAGACCCGAAAAGGTAATTGATATCCTATTGAGGGCCCGTTGCAGCACCACACAGCGTTACAACCAAACATATTTCTTTGAACATTATCTAATTCTTTTGGTAAGACTTCAAGTAATACCTAATTGGACTACAATAGCCCATTCTCAATAGTATGATTCCTGGATCGTTCGGTGGTACTCCGGCTCCATCACTCCCCCCGTGCCAGCCACAGACGATTGTACAACCTGTATTTGTATGGTACTTTGTCTAACATGGGCCTGTAAATAGGGAATGCAAGCTTCCATGCGTAGATTTTTGGGCAAACAGCAATCAGCATGAGAGGATGCGTGGTGCCGGCTAGCCTCTACTGACAATCCGTGAGCCTTTAATTCTCTTTACAACTCGCCATGTTGAATCACATGAGTATGAGTCCTATATATCTCTGAGGGGAAATCCAGCGTTCTTACAAGACCTTTACTGACAAACCATAGTTCTATTTGATACCCTGTGCAGGATATATTCCCCTTCTTTTGTGTGTCGGTCTATATCTCCAATATAACATATTCTTCAATATCTAGGCAGTACAACCGCATATCTTGAGAAAATCCCCCGGTTGGATGCAGTTAAGAGAGAATGGCATTTAAAATATTCTTCCAGATCGTCTGCTTTGTAGCGATCATCCTTACGCCAGTACCTCTTAAATGGCTCACAAATCCCATGAACGTTTCCGCAATCTGTCTGATATGCTGGATTACTATCTTTAATATAATAAGCTTCGTCAACATACTTATATGGGGTGGTGACGAGGACCAGTTTGAAACCGCCTGGAAAGGGGCCATCTTTTGTGATATTGAGATCAAGTTTATCATCGCCTCCTCAGTAGGCATGATTGCGTCCACAGCAGCAATGTCGCGGAACCTGGCCAGAGTTATGGAGCAGACCGGCCCTCTATATAAAACGAAATCGATGCGGAGAAGAGAGCTGTTCCATGATTTGCTCATCTGCTTTGGACCGTCGATTTGGTTAATGTCTGCCCACTACATCGTGCAGCCTAATCGATACTACATTGTTCGCTACGTTGGATGTACGCCAAGCGTGGATAACTCTTGGCCAACTATACCGCTGATCTACATATGGCCTCCAATGATCGGATTTGTAGCAGCATATTACGCAGGTAATACCGATCACTTCTCTTACTACCAATTTTCGCTCCCCTTAGATATTATGGGTCCACTGACAATCAGGTGCTAGGCCGTGCCATCTATCTTGTCCGCAATTACCAAAAGAAATTCTCAGAGGATGCCAATAGCTCTGTTTCCGGTGCTTCAAAATCACGATTTATGCGTCTTTTCATAATAAGTACTTTCATGGTTAGCGTCAATTTTCCAATCGTCATCTACATCTTCTACCATAATTTAAGGTATCCGATGATACCCTACTCATGGTATCTCGTGCACACCGAAGCATGGGGCTATATCCCTTACATAAAAACTAATGGTATCCAATTTGATCACTGGATCCCCGCATTTGCTGGGATTGTGTGCTTCATCTTTTTTGGAACGGGGCAGGAGGCGGCGCAGATATATAAGAGATGGTTCGAGGCTGTTGGGCTCGGGGCGTATTTCCCTGATTCGTTACTGATGAAAGGGACGCCATCGAGTGGTTCCTCCGTGGGCAGTTGGGTTACGAAGAAGCTACTTTCTTTTTCTACAAAGTGAGTGCTACGCGGAATGATCTTTTTCTTTTCTTTTTCTTTGGCTGACTATCGGCAATTCCCAGATCGAGAGTTACAAGCTCAGCCATTGCCAATAGTTGTTCGGGAAATGATATTTCCTTTTCAAGTTCTGAGATGACCTCTGTTACCACGGCTGAATCTGGACTTAGTAGGGCCGAGCCTATAAACCCTGTTGGTACTGCGGATAGACATAGAAAGGATGGAATATGGGTCCAGCGGGGCTTAAATGTGGTCGTTGAGGACGAGGGGGACGTTAGATAGATTTAATATGTATACCATCGCTCATGAAATTATATTATGAGAGTCTATTTAGGGCAACATCTTAGGTTTCCTTCTGCTAGGCTTTATAAGTAGTTATTAGGCTGGAATCTGTAGACTAAACACTGTAGTTAAAACATATCATTTAAGGGCCAACATGAGTATAATCTCTATTAATGTAATAAGGGGACTAGGCGTTTGGAACCCTTATTTATCCAACCTATTTCGTTTACTCTACACAAGACTTTGAAGCCCAGAATATTATCATACATAGTGATCTATCTTTCTTTTCTGAGAATAGATCGTTATCTACATGTATGTACGTAATATATGTACTGTCTACGCCTAGGGATTCCCAGCACTTGATTCCTTTCCAGCGGAGGTATATTGTAATCTACTCCCAGTAAAGTACGAAACGTCACAAAATATACTAGTGCTATTAAATCTTTAAAGGACGTTTTCTCCAGTAAGGAACGTTCGAACTGCTATCACTATCAACTCCTCGTTATATATCCAAGTTACTATGCACTGATAACCTCAACAGCCTCCGGTTACAAAACTACAAATCATGTGAGAGAGTTTCTGCTCTGTGGAGAGAGATTTCCCTGCGCCCGACACCCAGGATGGAGTGCGACGGCGAAAGTGCTGACCTAACGGCCGGTTTGGGTATCTCACATCCGTTGAGACCCTGCACTAGTAACCAAGATTGAGCGTCATAACCGTTAGGTTACATGTAGTACAATGAATAAAAAGAACGAAAACGAGTGACATCCTATGACCTACTATAAACCATCATACCTACACGCAGTTACCCAAGTTTATATTATCTGCTAGGTATTATCACCGTCCCACTTTATAATAAAAAGCAAGCTCCCCCTGCAATCCTACTTTGATAAATACATGTATATGTAGAATATGTCAACGCGAACTCGGCGAGCCAAGACCACGGGCTCTTTCTTTTATTCATTATGGGGGTCGGATTAGGAAAGTTTCCCGACTTTCTCATGTCTTTAAGTGAGATAGTTTGTATAATTATACTATATTTAGAGTCTTACCTAGACTAAGACGGGAAGCAAAGTTAATATGGGTTAATGGCTTAGTATGCCTTAAGCTGTCAATGCTGACCGCCCTATAATAGAGGAATTAAATCTGTATGGGAGATCTACTATTTGATAAGGGAGATAACAGGATCTGTTAGTAAAGCCACGCAAAATTTTCTTCTTCTTGGGGGGTCAGCATTTTACTGATCATGACAGACTAAGGGATAATGCGTGGTGGGGATTTGGAATTTCGGGTTTAATAAGGGCATGGTGGAATTAGATTATAATAAGGATACCTTACCATAAATTTGGTAGAATTATTATATAATATAATATCACTCACCCCGCTATGTTTGCGTCTACTAACTGCAGGTTTTCGTAAATTCCGTCATTGTCTATCACTCGATTCCAACGAACACCACTTCATACCATTTCGAGGCATTTTTTCATATTCCAATCTACTGTATACATCACTATGTAATGAATATCTATTTGAGTTCCTTGATTCCAGCATCAACTATAGATACTAACTACCAACTACCAACTCAGAACCTGTTTGGCTGTTTTGTGGCTTTCAATCAGTTGGCCACGCACGGGGCATTGATAAGAAAAGTTACAGAGGAATACGCAAGCAAACTAATTATAGAGACTGCTTTCATATGTCAGGAAGAGCCTTTCCAATGTGACAGGGATTGCAGGGTGAGCAAATCACCCTCACAATCAACTAAACCCTCATGAAACTCCCCCAGCTTTGCTACCCTGCTCATCAGAGATATGTTAATAGTTTTCCCTACACTTTAATCCTCCTTTCTTTCCCATCAACATACCTCTACTCGGCCTTCCACCTATGCCCACCACCCTTCTGCCAAAGCCATAACGCATCTGTCGCATAAGCTTTGACACTCAGATGACCTCCCTGTCTGCCTGAAGCAGCCTCTTCTAACCCTGCAATGACCCTCCCCTCCTCCATACACCTCCACAGCCCCTGTGTAATATCCTCGACACCATAAAGATCCTTACCAAGCTTATATAAGATCCTTCCTAGAGTCTGCATCGCCATGCACCTCTGTGTCGGGAACGCACTTCTCGCCAGCCTTGCCAGCTCGGGAACCGTATATCCAGCGGCATTCGGCGCATCCGCATGATGGTGCAGCCCCAGATTCGCAGGGAGCTCTCTTGACTTGCGCGGCGGCAGCAGGTCCCCACGAAAATCAAAACGCAATGCAGAGACGGGAAGGTCAGACTGTGATGGATGGTAGGCGAGGTCTTCATCGGATGTGGGTGCGTTCATCCAGGCAAGTTTTGAGGGGTCGGCCGGGAGAGAGGGGAAGTACTTTGTGTGCAGTTGATTGAAGAATTCGGGGTCACTGGGGTCAAGATCGTCATTATCTTTTGTGGTGGGGGGTCGCGGGAAGTGCACGTGGGTAGGCGGGGGAAGAGAATTTTCGTCGACATCTGTTACAGATGGCGCTGGGGGCGATGTAGTGGGTGTGGGGTCAAAGGAAACTTTTTTGGTTGAGGTTGAGGGGCTGCTGGACTTCGGATTCTCGAATTGTGATTGGGATTCTTGCGTCGCCCCTGTCTCGTCCTCGGGGTCCTTGAAGGAGCCGTGGACGGCTCCGTGGTTCAGGGTTGACTTCTTCAGCAGCCTTTCGATTAGCGCTGGAGATAAACCTTTTAGAAGCTCCTGTCGCTCTTCGCCAATCTCCTCTGCGCTCATAGCTGCAATCCTTTTATCGTTCTCATCGCTGATCCGTTGGCGCTCTGTAAGCTCATCTTGTGCAGCTCTACCTCTTGCAGGAGTAGGATTTGGCGCCGGTGGCGGAGGAGGGGGAGCAGCCTGTCCCCGCCGCTGGTCTTCAAGGTCCTGTTGCGCACGTTGACGGAATTTTGAAGGGCCTCTCTTCTTGTGTGCGGGAAAACCCGTTGATGTGGCGTTTGGTGGTAGGACTGGGACAGTTGGTGCGGAGGTGATAGGCTTCTCAATGATGTCTCTGATGAACCCGAGGTTCGCATTGAGCTGCGGAGGAGGTCCGCGATGAGCATCATCTTCCGAGTCGCTATCAAAGGGTATTGTGAACTTTTCGCCGGGGATATTCATAGTTTCAGCCGTGGTTTTAGGTGTGTCTGTAGATATGTGGGGGAGGTTTCGGTTTTATGGAGAATGCCGTAGGACCCTGGTCAAGGAGCATCATGTCACATGACTACTGCTAGCGGCGAGTGAGATTTTGTGTAATATTGACCTGTACCTTCGACCTTTGCTTGAATCTGGGCACATACACCTCACCAATAACTATAAAACGGATAATTTGTTTAAACTTTTCTTTTTCAATTGCGAGCCTCCTAATGGCCACCACTGCATGGAAAAAGGACAGACAAACCGAGGGAGCTCCCATGAATTCTCTAACGACACAGGATCCTGTAGCTGAGGATCTGATGAACCCAATCTCTAGCATCAAGGACGATGATATTGGCTCTGCCATCATAGCCTCCCTGGTGGTCAAGATGGCCGATGGGGCGAGATCTGGTCAGCTTATCCTTCATTTATGGTTATCACACCTATGCTAGAAACATCGATTAACACCTCAAAGTCATTAATGTATACTCTGGAGAAGATGTTATAATTGGCCGTCAGTCCGACTGCAACTTCGAGGTTTCCCATCTCTCCTGCTCTAATATCCATTTCCGTATATACTCTGTGATCTTCGAGTCCCGTTACAAGCCATTGGTCTACTGTGAGGACCGTTCTAGAAACGGTACCTTTCTTAACGGGGAACTCATTGGTAAGGGTAATAGTACTCTCCTAAGCCACTGTGACAAAATCATTATCAAGAACGCTGCGTCCTTCACGTTTAATCAACCCCCTAGTGAAATTTCTCCCGAGGATATCATTTCTGAAGAGGAGAGGCGCGTATTTGCGAGTTCATACAAGCTCTCATCACGAATATTAGGCGCGGGTGGGTATGGTAGGGTGTATATGGCATGGGATGTGAAGACGCATAGACAGGTTGCTTGCAAGGTAATGGAACTGAGGCCTGATCCGAAGAATGGGAGGGAAAAGAACTTTGCCAGACTGAAGGAGATGTACATGAGAGAGGTAGAGGTCCTCAAAAGTTTGAGCCATGTAAGTTTTAACTTGAATTTTATCTCCTTCTAAATTGTTGGTCGACTAGGTTGACTGGGTTCAGCCCAATATAATAAGCATCCATAAATCGTTCTTTACAAGTACGAGGGTCTATATCTTTGAAGAGCTGATTGCAGGTGGAGATCTTTTCTCTCATCTTGGACAGAAGCTCTGCTTCGACGAGATAGAGGCTATGCCTGTTGTGTGGCAGATTCTGAAGGCATTAGAGTATTTACACTCTAAAGGGATCGTCCACCGGGACCTCAAGGTAAACACTCCCCCCCCAAGCCCGCCCCAAATCACGGATAGTCACTCACAGGTGAAAATCTTTAGCCTGACAATATTCTCTGCACCAGTAACGTGGCTGGCTCACGGATCGTATTGACCGATTTCGGCTCTGCTCGTTTCTTTACTCCCGCCACAAGAATGACAAGTGCAGTGGGTACTCTCGAGTATATAGCCCCGTAAGTAATACGACAACAACCCCTCTATTTTCTGCCACTGAAGAAGAGGCGAAATCACTAGTGAAGTTATACCACCACCCAGAGGAACAACCAGTTTGGGTTACTCGCAATCATGCGATCTATGGTCCTTAGGTATTGTTGTCTACGTCCTCCTTTCTGGCTACTCTCCGTTTGGCGCCGAACACGGCACTACTCCCCCACCTGACGCCGTGATTGCAAAGGCTCGGTCCGGCGACCTTCGGCGGCTGGATACTGGTGCCGAGTGGAAAGATGTCAGCGTCGAGGCGAAGGACTTTATCAGGTCCCTTATCTGCGTTGATCCCAGAAAACGGATGACGCTGGAGCAGGCAAAGAAACACCGCTGGCTAGGAAGACACGTAGAAGAACTTGAGGAAGTCTACAGCCGCGCGGTTTGTGATTGGTACAAGAGACATCCGCTAGCTACAGGGCAGAATACTCTCAACCCGTCGGAGACCCGCCATACCTCCTCGCAAAGCCAAGGCCGTGCTGCAAGAATAAACAGTAGCCTATCAATGGGTAGCTTTGGGTATGAGCCTGGAAGCTCTTTGACTCGCCTTGGAAGGGCAGAAGCGGGGAGCAGTCAGACAGTAGCAGAAAAAGATGGGGATGAGGAAATGTCCGATGCTCCAGAGCTGTTGTTTGATGACTTTACGCCTGAAAGTTCGCAGCAAATCCTCCGTGAATCCGGGGTCGTCGATGAGACCCAAGATGAAGATGAGGGATACCAATGGCGTGATAATGCACTATATACAGCTGAAGAGGACGAACTACATGATGAAGCTGCGGGCGATGGTAGGCTGAAGAGCGCGAGGGAGCTGGCGAGGGAGGTGGAGGCTAGGCGTGAGAGGAGGATGAGGGAGTTGATGAAAGGGGGTGAAGAGTCTAATAGAAGTAGATTCTTTCGCTGAGTACATAGATTTAGTAGTTAGTTGTGAGTTGTTGGGAATATATAAGGTGTTGCTAGAGCAGAGTCGGCGCGAGTGATTTCCAATGAAGGGCTGTGTTGCAAGGGTTTTAACCACTGAGGATTAGGCCACCATGGAAGTTTCAGGATCGACGTAGTCTACAATTCCTAAGAATTGCATATCTGATGCATCCGCGGTCCTCCTCGACGCTCCGCTGCCTCGTTTCTCTCTCTCTCTACAATTACATATTACCCTTCCAGATATTACTTAACTACATGTATTTTATCAATCCGAAACGGCCGAAAGCCACGCTCAGTCGGGCTCTAGAGTAGAAGCTAAGGGACCGTCCCGACCTCCCAGCTAATCCCTGTATCCCCTTGTTGGCAGCAGCCGTCCCTTCCTCGCCGCCTGTCGGCGAAAACGGGCTGGCCAGGGCGGGCGGTTAGGGCAAGCCCTACAATGTGCGTCCTTGGCAACCTTTCCACACAAAGGACCTCAGGTAAGTATATCTTGCACCCCTCCTCCTTCCCCCTTCCATTCCCACCACACAAACCACTCACACGCTTTCAGAACACCCCCCCCCCCTGAAATCAACATGAGAGCCAAGTGGAGGAAGAAGAGAGTCAGGAGATTGAAGCGAAAGAGAAGAAAGACTAGAGCGAGAAGGTATGTTTCCTGATTTCTTTCCTGATTAATTTTTGGGTTTATGACAGTGAGGCTAATATTGGGTGAATAGCAAATAAACGACTCGCTCTACCTCCGAGCCGGCAGCGGGATGACCATAACCGAAACGGCCTGCACGAAGACGCCAACAACTACGTCGACATGACACCCTCGCTGATGGGCCGGGTAGTGATGGAGGGGTAGGAGACTTTTGGTGGGGCTCTAGGCTGGGATGGGAATGGGAGGAACGGTGTTTTTTTTTACGTTTTTTTCGTCGGGGGAAAGAAAGGTCAACAATTACAATATTTTTTTTTCTGTGCCTTTTGTATTCTGTTTCTTCTACGTGATCCAAATTTGCAAACTCGTGACAACTCTAAACACCTAAGGTTCCAGAACTTCCAGATCTGAAGTGTGGGGTAATTGCCCGTAGGCTTGCTCGCTTGCTCGCTTGCCTGTTCCTGTGGTGTGACGTCTTTTGGGCTTGGCCAATCAATCATCAATCTCGCCTGGCCCTGGTTCGGGGATTCGTAGGCGGGCGTTGAATTGAGCATAGGCTACTACCCTATTTTCGAGAGTTGGACCCTGGCTAACTGCTTATGCTCTAGTTGGGTTGCTGTTTCTATAAATAGAGAGGCGGGCTTATGTGATCCGATGGGCGGCGCGGTGATCATCATTCTGATTGGGAAAGTAGGTACATACTAATACCTACAAGCTTGAGTATGGGACTAGGTACTCTATGTTTCTGGATAAGTGCTCCCGGATCTCAATCAAGAGCTCTATTAATTCAGCATGGTCCTTAATAGCTAACGAGACGAGAGGCAGGACGATATCTTAATTTAAGATGGCCTCTCGCTCGTTAGCTACAGTGAGAGCAGTGGTTGGGTCCTACATACATGTACTTAAGCTCCACGGCCGTACATAAGTAGTTCCAGCTAAGCTATCTGTATGCCCAGCTACGATTGAGGTTTCCTGGTTCCGGGCGATGGGGTCGGTCATTCGTATCTACTAATTGTTCCTTGTAGTTCTCTAGGCACAATTGGGGTCCGCATCTACTCGGGCCAATAGTCTCACGATTCCGAGTGATATCCAGAGATTCAACCAGCCATGATAACTAAGTGCTGCACCCTCACCCAGTGGACTAGGTCTATACGGTAGTTCTACCTTTCCTTCTGGGTAAGATCGGCGATTCTGATATCCGATCATGTGAGTGTGGATAATCCGAGCGATAGCTCCTGATATCAAGTATTCTAATCTCGGCTGATATCTAATGCACGACGGCAGACCACATGTAGAGTAATAGATCTCCAGATTTCACAGTAAAGCTCTATATTTTTTGATGCCTTTCTCTCAGTGAAGTAAAAACGCCCTTTTATATCATTAAGCCAGGATCCTTCTCTTCTTTTCAACATTCAAAGAAGCACCCTCGACCTCGTATCACAAATACAATAGGAAAAAAAAAAGCCATGCAAGAAATAACAGAGAACAGAGAAACAACCGGGGGGGAAAAAAAAAACTAAAAAAATATTAACAACCGCTGCCCTCACCACAGCACCTACTGCCTCCTCGCGAGCATGCCCTCAATCTCCTTGAGCATATTACTCAACTCTGGATCGCTCCCAAACTCCAACCCATACTCCAGCGCCTCCCTAGCCTCCTCCAACCTCCCCATCTCCTTCAAGCACTTGCACTTCCTCCAATGCGCTTTCTGGTTCCCGGCCTTCTTAAAGTCAATGGAGCAGCACGCATCGGCGAGACCCTCCGGCCAATTACTCATCCCGATATATGCTTGCGCGCGATTACTATACAGCTGCTGGAGCTCGTCTCTGAGCAGCGTGGCAGGCTCCCACCCGGGGCGAGTTAGGGCCATCAGGATGGCGTGACTGTACATGTCAATGGCCGCCTTGTAGTCCTGCTTACGGAAGGCCGCGTTGCCAGTGTTTCGCATCTTCTCAATCATGGCAGTGCGCTGAGGGTGAACGGGAACCGGAGGAGGGGGCACACCGTCGAGGATGCCGGGCTGCTTGAGGGCGCGGTGGAGAGCGTTGAGGGCAGTGAGCTCGCGCTCGAGAGAGGGGTCATTGGAGGTGGGCGCGGCGATGTCTTTGGTCTTTTCGTCCATGGTGAGGGGGAGAAGAAGGAAGGTTCCTGGGCCGGTGGGGGCGGTGGCGGCCATTCTGATAGTTTGTGGGGGGGGGGGGATAGGTTAGAGGTTGTGTATTTAGTTACTGGAATAGAGTATTAATCAATATTGGGAGGTTGAGGGTAGTTTGGAGTGGTTTATGGTGGTTTATGGTGGTTTATAGTAGTTTATTGGGGGGGGGGGGTTGTGAATACTTGTGGAAGATGATGATCAGGACTGCAGATACAGAGCGCTGTAGACTGAGAGCTCCCACAGGCAAAAAAGTTGAGGACACTTGTGCTGTGCAGCTAGATGTGGCTGGGGTAACTGTGGCGCCTGCAGATTTGTCATTGACGCAGGGCAGGGGTCTACTTAAACTTAGCCTCTTTCAACCCTGATGGGGAAATCTGATCATTAGGCAGGGACATCACATCACATCTCTTCTCAAACCTCTTCTCAAACCTCTTCTCAACCTCTTCTCAACCTCTTCTCAACCTCTTCTCAAACCTCTAGCTCTTCTCAAACTTAACATCTCAACATCTTACAGCTTCAACTTCACCATAATACAGCTACCTTCATAACTACAGTCATAGATAGCTATAGATATTAGGAATAACCATGGCATCCAACTCCCAAGCCCTCACTCGCAAGGCCGACATGGAGCTCATGCCCCCCCCACCGCCCACCAAACGCATCAAGCGCCCCCCCAAAGTTCTCGACGAAGACACCTATACCGACGCCCTCGTACTTTCCCCTCCCCTCCCCTCCCCTCCCCTCTCATCCACAGAGCCACAGCTAACATCCTCGTCAGTCTGAAATCATAGCCCGTGACTTCTTCCCCGGCCTCCTCGAGTCCAAGCACCAACAAGAATACCTCACAGCCCTCGCCTCCCATGATCCCGCACGTATCGAGGAGGCCTCCCGTCGCCTAACTGAAGTCATGACGACCCCACGCCTGCGCCGCGGCACCTCCTTCGCAACCCCCCTCCACGGCACTCCCCTCAAAAGCAACCCAATGGCCCCCGCAGCGCCACTACCGGAAGCAGCCCCAAAGTATGAGAAACACCTCTCACTCGACAGCTTCCAGGCAAAGTATACGTCTGAGGATAATGCCAGCTTCAATGCGCTTCTGGATAAACAGAATGAAAAAAAGAGGAACGCATATGCATTTCTGTGGGCAGGCAACCGAATCCCGGGCTTCCGCGCGACAGCAGAGGCAAAGCGGCTGAAGGCTCAGGCGGAAGCCAACCCAGAGGGAGGGCAGAAATCGATTGCGTGGGTGGACGACCGGAAGGCGGTGCCGAATACGTGGAAAGCGGCGCCGCGGAATACGCTCATGTTTGCGCCTGAGGGCTCACCGCCGCCACCTGACACCCCCAGTGCCGCCTCTGACGGCAAGGATTTACCGCCGAAAAGCGTCGTCTACGCCAATACCCGCATGCCGCCTCCGGCGCTACCAGTGCCTCCACCATCCCCGTCTTTCTCCTCCATCCAGGCCGCAATCTCTGGCCGTCCCCGCCCCCTTGTATCTGAGAGCGGAGCACCAGGCAGCGAGACACCCCGTGTCAACGGATACTCCTTCGTCAAGGATGCACCCTCACCGAGCCCCAGCGAGCTAGGTGCACCGCCGCTTACCTGGGGATCAATTGCAGCGATCAGCGAGGACAGTGGGGCCACGCCTGCGCCGTTCAAGATTGCACCGACACCACGGAGAGAGCTGCTGCACCATAGGATGGTGGACAGGGTGGCGAAGAATAAGAGGCCGGTGAGTGGGCGGGTTGCTACGCCGAGGAGGGAGGCAGGAACACCGGGGAATTTGACCCCCGCCGGGAGGAGATTGTGGGGGAGCTTGGGGACGGGGACGCCCGGGGGTGGATGGGGGAGCGGGGGGACGGGGTCGGGGTTGGGGTCGGGGAGGAGGGTGGCGACGCCGTTGGTAAAGAGAGTGGGGACACCGAAGAGGGGGTAGAACCCTTCGACGGTGTTCTTACTCTTCTTTCCTTCTATCTCACCTCTTCTTCCCCAGTTCTCTTCCTCGTTCTTTCTCTGCCTCCTTTTCTCTCCTCCTGCTTCCTCTCGGGCTCCCTTCCTCCAGCTCTCAGCTTCCCCCCTCATAGTTTTTTCCCTACTTTCTAGTTTTTTAAGACTTTTATAAATGGTTTTATTTTATAACTTGTGGTGTTTCTTTTCTTCTTCTACTTTTCTTCATCTTTTTTTCATTGCCTAGTTTCTTTAGTTTTAGGAGTTTGGTGGGTCTGCTTTTTTCTTCTTTTTACCTACACTTAGAGCTTCGCGGCGGATAACCCCCGTGACCTACATGGCTCTCCCCAAAATTATCGATTAGTATGCACCGTATTCTTTTAGTAGCTATTCTATACCTCTTCTCAAACGTCAGATAGACGCCCGTCATAGTGGTGGAGTTGGTGGAGAAAATGAACGCAGAATTAAATAGATTGGCAGTCGAAATGGTATGGGTGTGTTTTAGAGGTTCGAGTGATAGGTTATGATTGCGTCAATTGTGGGTGTGACAACCAGGGTGAATATGGGTATAAATTATAGCTTCTGTAGCACTTGCTAACTTACTTACTCAGTGATAAACGGGCCTTTAAAATGGTTGTAGTTTACTAAGTATAGACGGTCTGTTTAGATATAGTACTTATAGGCATTACTTCTGTGTAATCGAGGCACACAGTAAGCTAGCTTCTCTATATATCGTATTCTCCTACCCCTTCCCATCTCTTACTCCATAAACTTAATTCTGCATCCTGGACTGAATACCACGACAGTAATTACAGTCCACTTATATCGTACCCCAATTCTTTCCAAAAAGCAATGTTTTCATAGTTGATAGTCAAAAAGGTCAAAAACTACTTTCCATCAGAGTTACTTGCGAACGTTCACATAGGATTATTTCGTCCCACTCCTGGATTGAACGAGTGACCTCGCGCAACCAACGCAGTGTAGGCTTCTGGACATGCTACCATTGCACCGTCACTGCCGTGCTTGATACAGTGTAAAGTACTATTTAGCTGGCTGTGCCAAGGAGCAGAGAAGCCCCTAGCAACGGGATATCGTAGATGGAACCTTATATGACAATATCACATGTAGTAATTACGTGTGCCAGATTAATAGATATATTTATTAAAGAGAAAATTTGTAAAAGAAAAAAGAAAAAAAGAAGGAAAAAAAAACGACAAACAGATAGATAGATACTTGTTCCACGGTGATGAGAACATCACCGCCTTGCAGCTGGGCTGGGTGTGTCCAGCAATTGTACTCACAGAATATCACTCGACAAATGGGCCTATTTCGCAATATATATATATATATATTTTTTTTGCTTTTATTCATGGCCTGTCTCTATTTCAAGCAACTACCGGATATCTAACTTAAGAGATATAGATACTGATTCTTGGTTGTGTGGATACATTCTGGTTTGGGGCATGAAGGTTCTTTATGATTTCGAGGGATGGCGGTTGCTACTACAGTAATGTAGAGGGCTTGGATATTCGCCCGAGATGTCTCGAGGCTGTCGGGTTATTGGAAGCCTCGAGACACCTTGAGACTACGTATATAAAACAGTGGCTTTGGTGCGGCTCGCTCGTGTAGACCACACTCTATGTAGTTTGTCTAAATATTATAATATCCCCCACCATGGTCATGAAAGGCTGTTGTTGGCTGAGTTGAGGGCTGTTGCTGGCTAGCCAGATATCGACCGCTACTCACCTGTGTACATGTATTTCTCCAAATATTTACGAGCGAAGGCATATGGCTCGAGAGGCCATAAAGAGTGTGTCAACCTCAGAGGAATTTCTTCTTGTATGGGAACCAGAGAAAATAGGCTAGAACTAGCACCATTATGATGGTTGATCTCACAATTTCTGCAGACTGCTTGGTTACTTTTTTAAAAAAACGCCAAAGTTTACACGCCCACCTCCCATAGCTTCTCGAGCCATATCTCACTTAAAATGATACTCATCCATAATATGCTACAGAACTTTCGTCAGCACGTGTGTACGGGGTCGAAGTGGTTGTCCATGAGAGCTTGGCATAGAGTTAGTGGTTTGAGGGATATATACTTATACGAATCAGTAACAAAGCACGCGATAACTTGAAGCCTTTAGGGCGGAACAAGAGTCCGCCGTACAAGTAGGTACATGTAGCCAACATCATCATCAGCGGCTTTCATGGGGGGTTGCCCCAGTGTTTCGAGAGTACGAATTAGCTACAAGTCGTATGCGCCGCAATCCCACAGGCCCGACCCCCTCCACAGCTGAAAAGTGGAGCGGCTGCCCCAGGTGGCTGCGTAAGTCTTTGTTCTTCAGCCTTTTTTCTCCCCTCTTTTTTTTCTTTCTTTCTTTCTTCCTTTCCTCTTAGATGGGTGAAATATGGCATAGTTTGCGGCCTCGAGGTATATCATCGGCCTTGTAGGTATGTGTTGCGCACACATAGTTTCTGGTCCTATGGGATTAACTTGGTTCAACACACCGTGGAACCACATGCAGTAATCATGAGGTGTTCGTCTGAATATGTTCGCCCAAATGCCATCTTTGCTTGCAAAACTAGCGTCAAGGCCCCCTCATACCTACAAGCCCTAGGTACTCGATGGTGTTTAGCTTCAGCTAGTGGTGCTTGGCTCTAGTTAGTGGTGCCATGGTACATTAGTGAAAGAGAAAAACAGGTATGAGCTAGCCGGTAGAACCGGTAGATGTGGGGATTGTGTGGGTCCAAGATCCTCCCCATCCACATTCCCGATCACGGCTGCAGTATAGAATGTGATACATACGCAAAGTAAGGTGTTCGATAGGCTCGTATCTAGCCCGCTGTATGCACCTAGTTCTTAAGGGATGAACACGAGACTAGGCGTTCGCTTGAAAAGTGAGTAGAATGGGTAGGAAATTTTGCCACGCCTAGTTAGCTATTCTAGGGATCTAAACACTCGATGCATGTATACACCCTCGGTTCGTTCCCGGCACAGAGTAAAACTGGTATTGAAGCACGACCATAATGAATAAAAGAAAAAAGAAACTCTGTTTATCCACTGGTCATAGCTAATCACTCGCATAGATGACTAACAATCCTTGCAAAGATCAAAAAAAAGCCAATGATATGCACAACACCGAGACACCGGAACGCCGTCCGTTTCCTGCACAATCGCAAGTGCAGTTAGCCTGCGAATGATAAAACTCTCCAATCTGCTTGGATTTACACTATCCAAACGTTCGAACGTGGGAATGGTGGCGAACGCGCGCTAAGGGCTGAAGATTATAGTGTCTCGCTTCTACACTCTAGTGAGCGTAGTAAGTGGCCTAGTGGAGAAAGCGGTTGGTATACATGTAGTGCAAAGTGCAACCAGCTGAATAGTCTGTACCTTAAAAGTGCCACGACGGGAAGGGTGGCGGATCGAGCCCTGCGTGCATATCATAGGTGCATGGTGAGGTGGTTGGGTTTAGTCGACTTGTTGACGGTGTAATGTTGTGAAGCAGGGCACTGAGTGTTGAGACAGAGGGGTTTCAAATGAAAACAATTAAAAAGCGCCGGCTCTGGAGCTTGACTGCTTTTTACCATCGTTAGAAGATCGTTAGAACCCCTGTCTGTCAAGACCCAGTGCCTGTGAACGACGGCAAGTGTGTATATATCATTGACAAATGGCTTTGTCGTAACATGCACAGCTAAAAATTATAATCCGTTATCTACTACCATCCCAAATCCGTGGGTTGTTTTTTGGGTATCGATGGAAAGCAAGGTGGTTGGTATTACGTACTGTACTGTTATTATAGTTTATCAAAAACATACAAAAAATGATCTCATTTACAGGCTCTCAACAGGCTCGACGCCGCAATGAAGCTTTCACATCAACACGCGACTCTGCGGCATGTAAACAAAAGCCAGCCTTTGCTTTTGGACCACCAATGATTTCAAAGAGCACACCTCAAAATCGCTATTCTAATAATGTCAATAGATAGATTAGGTGAAGATAACAATATTTTTCAAAGCCGAGAAAATCTGTTGCATAATGATCCAGCCTATATATCTTCAAACTACTCGCAACTTCATAGCGTTTCTGAACACAACCGCTATTGCATGCCATACAAAAATGTAGTCTTGACGATTTTTTTTTTTTTGTGTATGCAATATTAGTCGTGTTCAAAAAAAAAAAAAGCTATGAAATTGCGAGTAGATGTAGTTGTTGAGCGTCAATGTGCAAGTTTTGGTGTACCTACAGATTGCGGTGAATTATTGGGGGAGCCCTATTTGCTTAACCAGCCATACAAACCCTATTTTTAGACACTTGCTCCTATCTCGCAACTTCATATCGTTTCTAAACACAACCGCTATTGCATGCCGTACAAAAATGTAATCTTGGCGATTTTTTGTGTGTATGCAATATTAGTCGTGTTCAAAAACGCTATGAAATTGCGAGTAGAATATCCCTGCTGCAGCGCGACGAACCTTCAGATCTTGCGGTATATGGGTATCGATAGATAGATGTCCAATATGTTTATGATGTGACCAGCAACTATAAGTACATGTATCTCTTTTGCCGTCACTTGATGAATGCCGTCTGTTGACGAACAGGGGAGGTGAGCCAGTAGAAATCGAAGAAATCGGTATTTCGCAGCCTCTTGCTTTCTTACCATATTCCGTCACCAGAGGGTATTCGTCGAGTGATGGTAAACGACTGTAGGTACTCCATCTCAACCATTAGTCCCAATAGACCCCATAGCCCCAAATATCCAAAACATCCCGCTCTACACATGTTGACATTTTCCCCGCCAGGTTTCCTCTTGACTAATATCATCCGCACCACGCGGGTGTCTGCATATTTATTGCATGCGCATGCGCACGTGCTAGCTCGGTGCCTAGTTTTATCCAGTATCAAAGATACCAAAAGCTTGCTAACCTTGGGGTAACATAGTAAATTTATGTTGATTAGTGCCATCGAAAGGAAAGCTTAACCGTATCTGTTAGCCTTTGCTCCCTAGGAATGGCGGTGTGGTAGGCGGAGTCTGATCTGCATTGCGGGAGATCTAGATTAGTAATAGAGACTTTTTTTTTTTATCCGCACCCCCCCCGAGGGCCAAGGCGAAATGGACTAGGGTCTTTGCATGAAAAGACCTAACCCTAGATTTTAGTGAGATGCAATTGGGGAAATATGATTGGTCTAATTTCGCATTACGCTGGGAGAAGAAAGAATCCCATCAGTTTATTGGCTCTTCCATATTGGACTACTGCGTATTTTTTTCCTCCATTTGGATTGCGCATACAACCCCCCGGTCGTTTTGCCTTGTACCCATCTTTCACCTTCCTCATGAAGGGCCATGCAAAGGTAGTTGTTCTACTCTAGGAGTGGTTCCCGAGAGCTTTTGTCATATGATGGCGTTAAAGTTGCGGGTGTAAATAATGTTTCAGCGACATGCAATGGTGTTATTATTATAAGTACCCGGTAATGGTAATAGTCGTTATAATGGATATAAAATATGTAGTACTTACTCTGCCAGAATTAAAATGCCGCTCACTCAACACTGTACTTTACTAATATTTTCAAGGCATTTTCCCATTATGCCTGATCGACGGTGATCAGCAAAATTTTAATTTTAGCACCATGAGTAAGCATATTGAAGGAAATATCGGGGCTTGGGGGGTTAGAACATACATAGCCTTTTGACGACCTTACCTCGGAAGAATTGCCTGCTTGTTGGCGTTTTATAATTATATAAAGTCGCTATATTGAGAGTTAATGTGTCATTAGGTTTGGAACTGGACAAACTTTCTGGTAACGAGCTACAGATTTTGTGATTTTCTGGACCTTGAATACGCGGCCGTGCAATTGGGTTACATAAGAGCCGGATATAAACATTGAGTTGAACCATACAAAGATTTTCGATAAGCACAAAGAAAGTACAGGCTTCGGGGAGTTTTTAAGCCGCCTTCCAAACCCACTTGAAGGGCTAGGCCATATATGAGCAAAATTACCCACAGATATTCATACCCTTATACAGTAGGTACACCAGTATCTGCTGATCGAGATAGGTACGACTGTCAATGGAATCCGTTGCCTTCCACCCTAAATTTGAGCCGTCTCGTGGCATTGCTTGTTCCACCATATCTTTTCGTTGGCTAAATTTCTCACGGATGTCTCAACAACGCCCGCCGTGTGACAACAGGATTGGACAAGTGGCCATAAAGAGATGTATGAATGCCAACACCTACTCTAACCTCCCAAAAGTTTACCATGGTATCCTCAGTAGATTTCATCGGCAACCGTAGCTGCATATGATTGAGTTTCAGAGTGCTTTCAATGTTCAATGGCTTCTTTCCCCTTTTCCCCCTCCCGTTCCCCATAGCCTGATCTTGTATCAGTGCTAGCAGAGATCAATTGAAGACATTGTAGAAGACCAGTCTTCGCGTTTGTTCCAGATCAAATCGTCGTTGATAGCCAATTGGGCATTTCGGGCAAACCCCCAGCTCCAAAGGTTCCCCAATGAGCCTACCCTGTAGCTATTGCCCTGCATGGATAAAAGTTATCAAACCGGCTGGATAACGAGAAAAACATAAGAATAAAGTACTACAACATAAATCAGTTATACGCCATCCCACACTGCAGTCTGGCCGGGATTTGACCTACGTACGTAATTGTTTACCACCATTAAAACCAGAAAATGTAGTCGATCTTGCATGGAGTGGCGCCGTTCTCTCATAAAAATTATCCTTGTCCCGAAAAACTACATTTTCTGAGTTTAGTCGTGGCAATCAAGTATTAGTATAACCCTACCAGTTCCCAGGTTTACACCCAGGGAGGTTCATTTAAAGTAATACTGTTAAGCAATTGGGGAATCCTTGGCGATGATCATGAGGCGTAAAGTAGTCCAATGCACTCCGCCATTGGGTCAGCAGTGGTTAATTACGCATTCTCCTTACACCCAATGGCAACTATTTCAAGCTTATGCGATTATTCCAATTGAACAGGTCATTCTGGCTTGTTGATGTACAGAGTTCGTCTCAAACTCAACTCAGAATTGCAAACACCACCCTATCTAGTCTACGTGCGTACCTACTCTTTTAAGCATTGATCGTAGATAACTATTTGTTCCACCTTATGTAGTAGAAGCCTGGTTATGACTCGCTCAAATATCCAAGACATAGGGCTGATAATGGCATAGAAGATCAGTGCCATATCGACAAAAAGCCTTACTTACCTCCGGCCTCTCTTCTCCGTTGTTTGTTCGATGCAGGGTCTTGACTCTTGGCTGGCTTAAAGCATGCATACGCTAACCTATCGTAGACCTTACCCCCGAAGCCCGCAGCTCGGTTTGGTTACCATATGTTTTTGTTATTTTCTAGAGTAACTCACGCGCTTGAGTAGTAACCGTCCTCAGTATGTCTGTTGGTTATGTATATAAAGTTCTCAGCCCCTCTCTCGAGAATTCCATCAACTATCCTGCGCTCTCCAGCACTCTCTCAAGATGAAACTTATCCCTACATTCTACCTTCTCCTTACGGCCGCGCCCTTCGCCGTCCGCGGCGGCGGTGAAATCCGTAATCCCGCTCGTCAAAGCAAATATGTCTCTGGCGCCGTTCACCACAGTATCATGAAGAACAAGAACGCCAGTTGGGACCGCCAGCGCGCTGAGGGTCTCTTCAATTCCTCAATCTATCCTGAAATTGACACATGGTCGCCATGTATTAATGGAACTGCGGGTTCCGGAGTCAACACAACTTTTAGGTGCAATAACATCGACCTAAAATACTTTGTCCCCCATGTGGGGCTTGGTAGCTTGACGGGTGAGGGCAGTAGCTCATGGGGGTGGACCTCGGACGACGGTAGAGAGTTTATCATTATCGCACAGGCGGACGGCGCGGCCTTTGCTGAGGTGATGGAGGACGGGTCGTTGGATTATCTTGGGAGGCTGCCGAATACGAAGGGGAGTGAGGTCTCGATTTGGAGAGGTATGTATTGAGGAATTGAGGTTTTATATTCGAATATTCTTCTAAAATCCGGCAGAAATTCGTGTACTGGAGCACTATGCGATCATTGGATCGGAGGCGGAAAACCATGGTGTCCAGGTATTTGACATGAAGAAGGTAAGTTTGACAGCGCCATCTAAGACGTCAAGTATGGTACTAAAATATTGTTCAGCTTCTTGAGCTCAAGCCCACAAGGGATGAACATTTCTCAACACCTAAGGTCTTTGACCCTGTGACGGATGTGACAGGAATGTTCACCGGCCTGCCGATTGGGTTAGTTCTAGATCCACTTGCTGGTTTCCATAGATATATCTAATTTTTCAAACAGCGCAACCCATAATATCGTCATCAACGAAGACTTTGGATATGCCGTTAGTGTCGGCGCCCTTCCCCGCAATTCCTCATGCGCATCCGGCCTGATCTTCATCGATCTCTCCGACCCCGCAAATCCCACCAGCCCAGGATGTGCTGCGCAGGACGGCTACGTTCATGACGCCCAGTGCCTTGAGTACAAGGGTCCCGACACAAAATATGTTGGGCATGATATCTGCTACGGATATAACGAGGACACACTCACAATCTACGATGTGACCGACAAGGCAAACTCGAGCATTATCTCCAGAACCTCATATGTTGGTGCAAACTACACCCACCAAGGATGGGTCCTGGATAAAGAGTGGCAAGAGTTCCTGTTGATGGACGATGAGCTTGATGAGTATATGGGAACTGGACCTGCTGTAGATGGGTTTCCAGGTATGTTGATAATTCCATCAACTCTATTCGTTTATTGCTGTCATTAACGTTATTCGGGATATAGTTACCTACATTTGGAACATCTCATCCCTTGAAATGCCCCTGCAGACGGGCTACTACAAGTCAAATACACGCTCCGTCGACCACAACCAATATATCAAGGACGGTTACGTATATCAGTCCAACTACGGCGCTGGGCTGCGTGTCTACGATGTATCGAGCATTCCAGAGGACCCTACCGGCTCCAGCGTCAAAGAGGTCGGCTTTTTCGATGTATACCCTGAAGACGATGCCATTGGCGGTGTGATCGATTTTGTCGGTACATGGAGCAGTTATGCCCTGTTTGAGAGCGGTAACATTGTGATAAACACCATTGAGAGGGGCGTCTTTGTGGTGAAGATGCAGGAAAAGGGTGACGATTCCACCTGGGAAGACCCGGATTATGACGATGAGGAATATGGAGCTGCATCGGGCGACGAAGATTCAAGTAAAAATAAGACTGGTGGCGACTGGTAGTCAGCTTTTCGAGCGTTGTTTTCTTTTGTACTGAGTAGGCTTAATGTTAGTATATACGCAATGTTTACATAGACCGGTATTATAATGAATGGATTTTCTTAATTTTCTGCCTAAACTTTTGCAGAACCGTGATGGGTGGGACTTATCCTCCAGGACTCTAAGAACAGAGGGGGCTTGATGTCCAAAAACACCGCCTATGCGTCTTCTACACCTACGACGAAATTACCACCACCTTGCGAAAAAGTGAATCATGAAACATCACTCACTCTCCACACCTACCCACCACACAGCACATTGGCGGTGACCTCACGTCACGTCGCAACCTACATCACTCGCTATATATAGTGGTGCCGGCGGTGTTCCATTCCAGAAGCATCCATCCCAGAATACCCCTGCTGCGCCTCGGTGCGTACCGCATTTTTGACCCGTGAAATTGCAGCATGCGTGGCGTACCTCGGTACGGGATGTTTTGTAAGATGGGATGGATGGATCGGTGGAATGATGTATGTACCCAGGGATCAAACACCTGCTCGGCGGGCTTTTCGAGTATATTCTCTGCACAGTATATTGCTAGCTAGCTGTCCAGGATGTTTTGCTCCGTGTGGGAGAGGGTAGAGGTCCTTGGTACCAGGCGTTTTTATTTTATGGCTGATAGGTTTGGTGGTTTGTTGTGCATTGCTTTACGGCGGGGTAGGTATGTGTATTGACATGACTTATAGGTAGATACATGTATCGGGGGTTAACCATGAATACCGAGAATCAGATGAGATAAACGCACCTATTTTACAGCAAGATTCCTTTATCAGGTTCTTCGTATTTACCGTTAACACCCGGTACATGTATGTAGATACCGCCCTTTTATACTATGGCCCATCTTCGCTTCTAGCTGTTGGTTGATTGCCCACGCACATCCTAGGTTATCATAGCGCACTCATAGTGGTTATCTCTAGCATGTTTCTCCAATTTAATTACCACTAATCCAAAATCTAAAAGATTCTGACGACATACCCGTCCGAGTGACATCCCATGCAAACCCACCCACACACCAAAACCAAACCTACAACAAGAGTCAGTATATCCCCAATAACCACCCCAACCCCCCCCCCTATACATCCATGTACCACCTCCCACAACGCCCCCAAACCCTAACCCACGCAACCCCACAATAAACTCTTGGCAAAAAAAACACTCACATAAATCATTACCCCCCAAACAAAAAACCTCCCCAACCCCGAGCACCACCCCATATACCCACAATGACCAAATTCCGCGGCTGCATCGATATCCACGCCGGCACCGTCAAGCAAATAGTCGGCGGCACCCTCTCCGACACCTCCCCAGACGCGCTAAAAACAAACTTCACCTCCCCGCACCCATCAAGCCACTACGCACAGCTATACAAGGAGCACAACGTCACTGGCTGCCACGTCATCATGCTAGGCGCCAACTGCGACGACTCCGCGATGGACGCACTACAGGCCTGGCCGGACGGACTACAAGTCGGCGGGGGCGTCAACGGCGACAACGCGGGGGTGTGGGTGGAGAGGGGCGCGCAGAAGGTCATCATCACCAGTTGGCTCTTCCCCGACGCGAGGTTTAGTATGGGGCGGTTACGGGATGTGGTGGGCAGGGTTGGGAAAGAGCGGGTTGTTGTTGATTTGTCGTGTCGGAGGAGGGGGGAGAGGTGGGTTGTGGCTATGAATAGGTGGCAGACTATGACGGATATGGAGGTTAATAAAGGTATTTTTTTTTCTTTTCCGTTCTTTGTTTTCAATGGGGCCTTTGTTCTTTTTAGGTTGGTTTTTCCGCTGATACGGGGGAAGAAACACTTGATCTGCTTTCTGGCTACTGCTCCGAGTTCCTCATCCATGCGGCCGACGTCGAGGGCTTGTGCAAAGGCATTGATGAGGATCTTGTGCGTTGCTTGGGCGAGTGGGTGACGATTCCCACTACATATGCCGGTGGCGCGTACAGTATCAAGGATCTCGAGACTGTAGAGAAATTATCTGATGGTAAGGTAGATCTGACGTACGGGAGTGCATTGGATATCTTCGGTGGTGAGAAGGTCAAGTTTACGGACTGCGTGGCTTGGAATAAAGAAAAGGATGCGCAGGTGTAAACAGGGCTAGGGTAGTTTATTATTATTTAGAGCTTGGGAATACATTAGAGTTCGGAAACAGCATTACACTTGGACTGTTTGGGATACTAATAATTGGGTTACTATTGGGGTGGGTGTGTGATTTCTCATGATGCGGCTCTCAATTCACCGCCGGGTGATCAAATGATCCATTATCCAGTTCATTAATTGGGCTATCTACTGTCTGGGGAGTTCCCATTTATTAACCCCCCACCACCATCTTCTTACTCTCGCTGTATACCCCCCAACCACCACCCCTCACAATCAGCCCACATCCCCCCCCCCCCCAAACATGAGGGGAAAAAAAAAAAAAAAAAAAAAAAGAAACTCACCTCCCACCCCCGCCCCCGAAAATTTAGCACCCCTATTCCAAGACTTGAACCCCAACATTGCGAGATTATACCCCACGCCCTGCAACAGCGGCATCATGCACTGATCCTTGAGCGTTATGAGCACAATCTTCCACCAGACGCCCTCCGCCGCCGAAATGCTCGCCAGGTAGCTCTGCTCGAAGCGGAGGTCTGGAAGTGTTGGAAGCCTGCTCCCGTGATGCTCGCCATCATCGATGAGTGAGAGGGATATGGACTCTCCGTCAATGTCAGAGTCGATGGAGTCGACGTGGTTGAGGTGGAGCTTTGTTGGGGATGAGTCTGCGGCGGTGGACGGCGCAACGGACGGCGAGGAGGTGAGATGGGTGTCTTGCGCAATGGTCTGCGCGGCGAGTGGGAAGACGTCAGACATGATCGGTCTCAATGGGGGTTAGTTAGGGGGGGGGGATGGGGAGGGGGAGGGGGGTTTGGGTCTGCTTGTTGATAGATGAGGAGAGGAGAGGAGAGAGGGTTTAGTTGACAGAGGACAGGAGGAGGAGTAAAGTGACGTCCGTTACACCAATCAATAACCCTGGCGTCCGTCGGTCGGCCCCGCCAAGTCTTCTTCACATGCCCTAAACCTACACCACCACAGCCGGTCCACATCCCACCCCATCCCATCCCACCCCATCCCATCCCATCCCATCCCATCCCACGTGAGAGGGTCTGTGCCTGACTGAGATGATGGACCGAACACACACCCAACTCAACTCAATCAACCCAACAGGCTGGGTTCCGGAAGAGCTACTGCTGTAGGCCACTCTACCTTACTGGGGTCAACCTCGCTCGTTCGCAATCTCCAGGAAGAAAAGAAGAAGAAAAAAAAAAAAAAAAAAAAAAACGAACGTCCGTGAGAATTGAGATTTTCCCTGTTTCACGATTGGGGGGGAATGGAATGGTCCTGTAATCTCAATCTCCGAGGGTAAAATAAATAATTAATTTACCTTGTGGAATTACATTGTGTTTTTTTTTTTTTCCCCTTCTTGTTTGTGAGTGAGTGAGTGGGTGAGTGGGTGAGTGGGTGAGTGGGCCAGTTTATTGGACTATGGACTCTGATTGAGAAATTGAGAGAGAGCGGCGTTGGTGCGTGGGTTTGGGTAACAAACGAAATATCAAGTTCTGCTGTGGTTGGTACATGTAGAGCTACAGAACCTTCTGTAGAGCAAACATTTCAATTCCATTTTAGTGTAAAGTATAGTATGTTAGTACCTACACCACCAATTCCATAACCTCCCTTCTCCACTCCCCTCCTCGCCCACCTCATCCCGAGTGACGTTATATGTATATACATACCGCCCTCAAAACGGTTCTCTTTGCTCCACACTGCACATACCCGCCTGCGCATCATGCATATACACTCTACGGTCCATAATATTTTACCACGCCATCAAAGGCGTTCGTTACCGTTCGAGTATAACCAGCACTTATTATTTCGAGGGCGGTGATACCAAAGGTCCACTCTCTCAAGAACTAAACTCCCCACCACCACCTCTGTAAACAGTCTCCCCCCAAACAACCACCAAAGAACCCCAACAACCACGCAGATCCCACTAAATTTCCACCAACCCAAGACCAAGACATGCCCATCCCAACGACACGCGCGCGGACGTCCCCGGCCACTCCATCAACCCCCCCCCCCCCCACCCCCATCCCAAAAAAGTAAACAAAACGCAAGCAAGCAAGCCATCACTCTACTCTACCGCTGCAGCGCATCCCAATTCTCCGGACGAAACATGATTCTAGCATACGATGTGGATGTGCTGCACCAAGCCCACTATATCCGTGTGTGGGAGGTCCGTGCCGTCCCCAAGTAATAATAATATATGGCTACATGTATATGTATGCATAACGTGCAAGAGCTCGTAGTAATTTACTTTTGTGCTTGTAATCAATGCATGGCATCGAGGTCTACATGTATGTAGGTACGGTCCAGTATCATGTATCATGTAGTGATGACGATATAATGATGATATAATGAATATGATAAAGCTTTTTAACTCGACTACATACACATCTTTCTGTCTTTCCCTATACTTTCCGCACCCCCCCTAGCTAGATAGACTCCGATCCCAGGAGCTCCCGATCCACAAAAAAATGCTGTACAAGAATGAATAATATCCCAGAAACTGTCATAAAAAAAAAGGAATTGCGCTACATAAGTAATAGTACAGTACACCACACACGCTCTAAAAGGAAAGAAGGGATGATGGAAAGAAATGGGAAAGACAAGGTAGGTTTTGTTTGCGGAAACACCATGCCAGGATAGTAGGTCATGGTCTGTTTTCCGACAATTCATCAAAGGATAAGAGAAGAAAAATGTTAGTAGTAATGACAAGAATATGAGAATACATAAATGGCGCACACATACACAAAAAGAAAAATGGCCAAGTGAATGTCAAAAAAAAAGCAAGATACATGAAGATGAAACCTAGAAAATAATTTTTTTTTTTCCCGACAAAAGAATGTTACACCAGTAAGGAAAATCCAAAAGTCCGATAGTCCAAAAATAAACAAGAGAAAACAAACAAACAAACAAACAAACGCGACGAGATTCAAACCCTCCTCCTCTTCTTATCTTTCAGCCCCACTTTCCGCGATGAGATCAGGCCCTCCCATCGCTTCCCGATGCTCTTTGCATCCTTTCGTCCCCCTAGGCTTTTTGCGCACTCCTCCCAATCGTTCTTCGACAGGTTCAGCTTGCTCAATACCATCTCCACCAGTAGCTTGTCCTCGTCTACCGACCATTCGGAATCCTCACTAGAATCCTCCTCTTTCGATAGCCTGAGGTTTCGGTTTGGCGGTGATGGCGGTGTTGTGAGCCTCACGCGTTTGTTCCTTGGTGTTGTGAACGGGTCTTGGAACTCGTGATCTGAGTCATCGCTCTCCAAGCCTCTCATACACGTATTATCCTCGTCCGCCAGAATTGGGAATGCCACATCTCTGGCCCTCTTGTTCTTCCCTGCAATTGGCGTTCTTGGGATTGGTCTCCGCGGTGTGCTTGGTGCGAGCTGTGCCTGCTGCTTCCGCTTCTGGACGCTATTCTTCTTAGGGGGTGTTGCAGTGACAGGTGGTGGAGGCGGAGGTGTTGAGAATCGATCAACCGACAGGGCCTTCTGCAATCGTCTGCATGTTTGAAAAAGGCCTGCAGGCGCGCTCGAAATGAATGAAGGTGCCTCCTCTAGAGGTGGAGAACGATATGATGATGCTGATGATGATGATACTGCCTGTTGTACGTGTCGCGACGAACGACGGAGAGGACTGGCGAGGGATTGAGCAGTCGCACGATATTCACAGGGAATTGCACTTGGTAGAAGCATGATGGGCTGTTTGATTGTTTGCTTGTTGTTGTGTTGGGGAAGCAAAGTTATAGTGGGTTAATGAGGAGCGATTGAGTATGGGGACGGCGAGTTATATGATCTTCCTTGCAGGACAAGCAAATCGGCAAAAACAAGACGTGCGAGACAGGTTTGTATATGTGTTTATGTATGGACGAGGAAGACGCGGTCGTAGCGGGACGCGATACAAGGGGGGGGGGGGGTTGAAAGAGAAATGATGATGCGGAGTCGCGTTGTTTATAGTACAGATATAAATCGTATAATCTCGATTATCTTTTGAGGTCGTGTTTCCAGGGGAGGCTGGAGAGATTGTAAGAAGAAAAAAACGGTTTGTTGATTTATTATAATAGTGAGCAGGGGGGGGTGTGTGTGGAAAGGAAGGAAAAGTAAAAAGAAGGTGGCGGATTGGGGGGGGGGGGGTTTGTGTGGGTGTGGTGGTTACGGGAGGGGGTGAATGTTTCTTCTTAGATGGGGCAGGAAAGGGAATATCCAAACAGCCAACCGGGGCCACAGACGAGACGTGCTTGCTTGCTTGCTTGCTTGCTTGCTTAATTGCTGCTAACTTGCTTGTGCGGGTATGTGGTAATAGAATAATAGAAATCAATCGATGGTGGGAAATTGTTTTGAATATGGAAATCTCTCAAGGGGGGCCGTGACATGGCAGATGACTGCGCGGAACCACCAGGGTCAGGGCCAGGATAAGGGGCCATGGGTCTACGTGGCGCCTTTCCCCTTCAGGTCTTCTTGGTTGTTCCTAGTACCAGTTTCCCCTCAGGTGTGTAACGCTGAGGGTCCCTTTCAGGTAAGGTCCTCTGTCCGCTCAACTCAGCACGTCTACTTTAGTCTTTTTGAGACATGGCCAACTTTGACTCTCTGCACAACTGCGGAAAGCGCCGATGCCTAAATGAGAGATTTGCCCTGCGTCCCCACACCCTGTCGTGTGCCTGTCAAGCTTCTGCAGGGCACAGAAAATCTTGCAGAACTAACCAGACGAGCGAGAGAGCCTCAGCTCAGCAACACGAATATATTTGAACTTCCTTCCCCTCCCCACACCCATCGCGGTCCCCTTCCATCTTCCCTACCGGTAGACAATAGATAGAGTACGATAAGAGATTTGGGACATCTCCCTCATCTCGAAGGAATTGTTTATATAAACGAGTCCCTAAGATTGGTCCGTGTTCGGTTATGTAGGTACGGGCTAGTTTGTTCCACGAGGTCCTTCAAGGTACGCATACATACACAGATGAGTCTCATCCTGAGAGAGGCCCTTACCTGCCTTTCCCATCTTTGGCATCTCGTCTCGTCTTGTAACCCACCCACTCACTCACTCACTCACTCACTCACTCTTTTGGTATTGCCCGGCAGAATGGATCGGTTGTGGAAATGTCGTTTTTGTTTGTTTAATTTCGCGGATTAAAATTGGGAATCTGAGGGGAAACATCGAATGTTCCGATAACCACTTGGATCTGCAACACCCGTTCTGTGCGCGACATACCTACATACATACATATTCCAGTTGGCCCGTTCGGAGCCCACTCCGAAACCGACTTCTATATTTGTCCCCCTGTTCGTTTCGTTTTTTTTTTTTTTTCAAACGTAAGCCTCATGAAGCAAGCGTTACACCAGAACATGTGTCAATTGTCGTCTCTTTTTTTTTTTTTTTTTTTTTCTGTGTGTCGTGGAAATCCATATATATAATCAGAACAGACGTGGAGTGTTGGCAGTGGAGAATATGTCTGACCCATCTTTACAGACTGTAGGCGGTCCACTCTGAATCCTTGATCATCTGCTGGCAGGTTCGGCTCCAAGGATTGAGCACAACTGCCCTCTAGGCAGACCAAAGACCGCTGGATCAGCAACGCACGTATCGACAAGGAACTCGAAATCCAGGAACCCATCGTAAGATTTACTCTACATAGAGATGCATGCATTGATGACGATGAGGCCGTAAAACGAATACCTATCGGATGTTGTTTTTTATGCTTTTGTCTTTTGCAAATCCTCCCCGCAAAAGTTTAACCTCAGCCCCACGCGGAGTGATTCATTCACCCACAGAAAACGCTGTAAGAAGTATCCAAGTAGATGAGCTAGCCAACCTTGAGCAGAGAAGAGACAAGACAGAGTAGCCCCTCTATCGATTTTGACATGAGTGGGAAATTTGGGACGCCGCTAGAGCAGACATAATCCAACCTTTAACACCACCTTGTGCGATCTCTATCAACATCTCATTTCCACTAGCGCTGGGTAGCGTACCACCACCTACATAGCATACGCTGATTAATCGAAACAATACGTCACCAGTCTCGTTATCAGATTCAAGCTTTCTCTACGCTCGCTTAAGCTGATCCCGAACCACACCAAACGATCACTAAATATCACTCGAATTTTTGTTTGTTTTGACGACACCGATTTTGATATCCACGCGCGTCTTGAACGCGACCTCGAGGGGGGGGGGGCTTTGTCTCACACTGCAGCACTAACTAACTAAGACTAAAAACCCTACATGTAGTTTTTAACTTTTTTAACTGAGTCTGTATGTGTATGTACCTGCATGGGAACTAGCTGAAATGGGAATGGCGGCAGCGCTCGCTAAAGACGGCCGAAAGTTTATATAGATAAGGGCGATTACTAAATTTTGCATGAGTGAGCACATGCTCTACCCGTAAATTCAAGGCGTTTTCCGAACACGGCTGCTATTGCATACCATACAAAAGAGCGTCAAATCCACCTTTTTGATAATCATGCAATATTGGTCGTGTTCGGAAACGCTATTGAGATTACGAGTACATGTAGCTTATATCTTATGCCTACATATGCACCTCACATCATCTTATCACCTCTTCTCTATATATATATGATCAAGATCGAGCTCTGGGTGGTTCTGCTCACCGGGCCTTGGTAATTGGTAAAAAAAAAGCAGGGTCCACAGATACACACACAAATTTTTTTTTGCGCGGGGAAAGTCTATCTACCAAAGAGACCATATCATACCCAAGTAATGCCATTATCACTATTTCCCTCTCCAAAGCACAAGTGAGGCATCACCCACCATCCCTGACCAAGACCTTCACCGCACAGGACGCCCAGCGATCTCCATGGCTAAACTACATATACATAAACCGCGGGCCGGGCCGGGCTTGTCCCATCCCCTAAAGGGATTCGGCTAAAGGAGCTGCTAGAGTAGTTCCGGCGCTGCCGAGATCTATCTATCTACGTACTCTACATAGAGCGGTGTAACGGTAACAAAGAAAAGGAGGGGCGGAAAAAAACAAAGCCCGAACCCCGAAAATAGCCGGGGGGTTGTGTGGATCATGCAATATCACTCGATTATTAGCTGGGGGTGGATTTCGAACTACATACTCTAGGGGATTATAGTAACTGTGACTTGTATGTAACTACATGTAGGTACATATGTACCCACCATCCAGAGCTCTTCTTCTCTTGCTGTAACGTATAATATCGCGAGTATGCCGTGACGACACTTACGCTGCAACTCCTGCAGTATTGTTGTATTCGCTGATTCCATCGAACCGGTGGATGTCCACCGCTGAAATCCGTTCTCTCTAATATAAACACAACCCATACGTACCTCCACACCCACCGTACAGGTCCCCCCCCCCCCCGCATTCTCTTCTTCGTACATGTAAGTATACAAACCCCACCACCCACCAGCCCGCGGGAAGTACCAGTCTACGTACCCTTCTTACATTACATACATGTGCCTTACATACATATGCCCGCCCCTATCTATGGTGACGACATGCAGCGATCACACGCCATCACTCGCATCATGTCATGTGAGAGACAACCACAAAGCAGTAGCTAGCAGCATCCTAAAGAGTGCATGCAGACAGTACCTTTTCTCCCCCTCGACCTTTTCCATCTATGCACTAAATAAGTCGTCACAACGGTGTGAGTCAACGGACTAGTCGATTAGTATCTATCCATCATCTCATCCGCATACCCCAGGCACATGCCAAAAAAAAAAAAAAGAAAGAAAGAAAAAGTAACGCCCACGTGAGGAATCGAACCCCAACCGCCTCCCCGCGCAGTAAGTCCACCAAGTGTCCTCTTAGGAAGGCGTGCTACCAATTACACCACCAGAGCTTACTGCCTTCCCGTCCATTCCTTGATATAAACGTGAAGCATGCTCCCACACTGTCACAAGTTCATGTACACGGGTTATATAGATGGGAACATCTAGCATGTAAATCATAAGCGTCTATAATTACATGAATTCTGCATCGAGCCCTGTACACTGCATCTCTCCTTCTCACACATATTATTCCCGCATGCCGTTGATCATAGGAGCTCACTCGCCCCGTCTGTTTGCCTTTCGTGCATCTAGTTTGTACATCCCTTACGGAAGATACGGCCATTGATACGGTATCATAGGTTTAGTTTAGTAATTTCACTCCATATTCAGACTGTATCTCTTTGCAACACTGCCAATGATCACGTCCACGCATCAATTAAGAAAAACCCCCACAATAAGAAGTAGCCATTCGTTTTCTATACAGCCAACTATCTACAGCCACATATGTAGCCAGTACAGGAAAGTACAAAGAACTCGAGCTCTATCGTAACCATACAATAAAAAAAAAAAGGTCCATAAACACACAAAGACAATAACCAAACACGAGACATTAAACAAAAGAAAGGATGGGTATAAACGAGCGTCACGAAGAGGGGGGGATCATAATTACATATCGGTAGTTATTCATCACAGACAGGTCAGGCAGGCAAACAAGTATCCCAGGGGGCCAAATCCGGCAGAGCACAGGAGGACAAAGAAAGGAAGAACGCACAAAAGAGAAAACGCACCAAAGAACACAAAACAAGAAGTGAAGCACAAAAGAAAGAAGGAGAAAACTCACTCGCTATCATCCGGCACATACTCCTCATCCTCGCTCTCATCCTCACTCACCTTCTTCTTCCTCCCTGCCTTACCACCACTTCCCGTCGCCTTACCACCACTTCCCGTCGCCCTGCCTGGGCTCTTCCCCCTGCCTCCCCCGGGGCTCTTCCCTCTCCCTCCAGCCCCGGGACTCTTGCCCTTTCCCGCGGCCCCCGGACTCTTGCCCCGTCCTCCTGACCCCGTACTTGCCGGTGGCGTCAGCCCCCTCCCCTTCTTCTGCCCCTGTGCCTGTCCTACAGGCGTGCCTCCTAAATCCGGCCTCGCAGGCGTCTTCGCGGCGGGACTTCCCCCATTGCTACTCTTCTTCGGCACCGTCGGCGCCGGCACCGCATTCGGCCCAGTCACCATACCGCTGCGCTCCCCATAGTCCATCCACTTCTTGACCACCCTATCAATTCCCATCAGCCCCTCGCGTGACGCCTCAACGCTGAACCATTCTTTATGCGTCTTTCCGCAGGCACTGCACTGAATCTCCGGGTTCTCCAAGTAGTCACGGAGCTCCAGGTGGATGAGATGCTCGATCCTGTGCGAGTTTGGGACCTTTTTTCCGACCTGGGCGTTGAGCTCTGGAGTCTTGACCGCGGACTTTGGAGTGCCCTTGGGGGTGCTGGTGGCAGAGGTGTGGGGGTAGAAGCGAACTAAACTGAGGTTGTATCCGCATTGAGCGCTCCACTCGTGGAGACGGCGCTGAACGTTGTTTGCACGGCCAATCTTCAGGAGGACGCGTGGTTTTTGGCCGGGGGCGGAGGCGATTCGTGAGAGCGCTGCCGCGGCTGCCGTAGTTCCTGGCGCCCCGGGAGTGGTGGAAGGAGAAAGGGGACTGTTGGTCAGCCAGAAGATGTAGATGTAGCCTGGCTCGTCGTTATCGGAGAAGGGTTTTGAGAGCTCCTGCTGGAGACGGGTCTGGGTTTTAGGGGTCAAGGTTGGTGGAATGTAGGAGAAGAATGCTGTTGTCCCTAGATATTAGTATCGTTCTCGCTCTCTCGTTCGATCGCTCGCTAGGGGTGTCAATGATCAATCTCAAGGGGCCACTCACGATTCGTGGTACTCTTTGGATCAAACACCGGTGTGTAATCATAGTCACTCGCCGGAGTGCGTCCCTTTGGCCCTCCATCAGCAGTAGCCACAGGAGCACTGTTCTTTGCCGTCGCGCTCGGTGCCTGTTTCCGGTCAGGATACATCTTGGGCAACGGGGGCGTTGGCGGTGTAGTCTCAAACCCGACCTTGACGTCCTTCTGCGGCCTCACCTTCCTATTATGATTTCCATTCGCACCGTTATTCCCCTCTACAACTCTGGCCGCCGCTGCCCGCAGCTCAGCCTCCGTCGCTTTATACCCGGCCCCATGGCCATACTCCAGATCCTCCTCTTCCCCGCCCCCACTACCAAAACAGCAGCACAGCAACCGTCTCAAGAGACTCGGCTCTCTTCTATTCGGCCTCGGTGGTGGCTTCGCATGACTTCCCGGCGGGCTCGGGGGTCTTGGGGCTGGCATTGCCTCCTCCGGGGCAGGCGCAAAAGGGTCGTCCTGCGGCTTGACCTTTTTCGTCTTTGCCGTTATCTTTGTTCGTGTAGTCCCACCGCCGCCGGGGGCACCAACAAGGACTTCGACCTGCTCGATAAAGGTGTCCATGCTGCCTCTTCCAATCTGCTCACGCTGGCGCGCAAAGGAGGCCGTGTGCCGGAGGGCGACATTGGTGGACTGGTCTTTGTGGGACTCACAGAAGAAGATACGGGAGTTGGCTATTGTGGTGATGATTCCGGAGGTGGGGGTTGTTGTACCAGGGGATGTTTTGAGGGTACGGGTGCAGGGCTTGCCGGCGTTGGTTACTCCTGAGCAGGTGTTGCTGTTGGTACGAGAGAGAAGAGTGGAGAGGGATTCTGGGGTGTTGGGGATGAAGGGCATTATGACGCCCGTTGCGTGGTGATCCTTTTTTTTTTTTTTTTTTTGGTGTTTTAAGCTGTGTTTGGCTGTGTGGTGGGTTTGGGGGGGGGGAGTGCTGGAGAGAGCTAACAGAACAGCTTTTAACTCTTTTATTTAGAATAGAAAAGGGGGGCCAGATAGTTGATAGTTTTAGCAGTGGGGGGGAGGGGGGGGGGAGGGCAGTCAGCTGGGCAATTGTGCCATTATATATTAATTAGATTCAAGCTGCCTCTTCTTCTTCTTCTTCTTCTTCTTCTTCTTCTTCTACTAGTAATCACTCAGTCAGTAGTCAGTCAGTCACACAGACCCTCGCCTGTTAACCATGTCAACCCCCCCCCCCCCCATACCAACTACATGTAGCTACCACTCTAAACGCGCGAGTGCAGAAACACACTCCCAATGGCGTTCATATCATCCCCCCCATTCATAGACCGTATAGTTTCACAGTTACCTTCGTCTATCCGACCCGCTGCCGTTGATGGACACTGATCGTTGTTGCCATCAGGGATAGGCTCTTCGCCAAGCATCGCCCTCGACTGGCTGAGAACCTTTCACGGTTGAGGGGCACCACGTTTGCAGAGCTTCTGTGGAAACAGCTCATCGATGTGTTCATGGCAGAGGGGGTGGAAAAAAAAAAAAAAAAAAAAAGAGAGAGAGATGCGAGAGAGAGAAAAAAAATTTCCTCGGAAAATCTTTAGCTCTTGAAACGATGCACACCCCTTGTGTGCTGCTGGGTATGACTACTACGAGTAGTGCAGTAGCAATTGATTGCCTGGGCCGGTTGGCATAGCTACATGTACTGGTTAGGTAGGTATGTGCATGTAGCTGGTGAGATCCGAGTCAGTCAATGGCCTGGAATGAAATACCGGCAGTGATAATGTTAGGTAGAGATTCCAAGATCAAGAAGTAATCGAGCTGTCATGTCAGGTCAGATCTATATCGGAAAACCCTTCCAGCCCGTATTGTAAGTTTGTGAATACCCTGGGCCGGCACCCATCAATTGGGTCCTCGGTGTTATTAATGAGCATTTATTGGGTTCTAAATACCAATAATCCCAGCGCCATTGGCCCATCAAGTCCCTTCTCGCGCGATTCGATATCACATACGGGTAACGATCCATGGTGCCGGATCGTAAAGGGCAGAAAATCTCCCCTCAAAACAAATATAAAATACTGCGTGCCAAACATCAGAGAGTTAAGAGAAAGAGAGGTTTTCACATGTGCTGGGGAATCCCATCATAGGTTGGGCGCCCCACAAATGGCGGACCGAGTTTGATAACGACGTCATGTATCTGGGCTGTGGGTTAGTAGGTTATAAGCATGTAGATGCGGCGGGCCGTTCATTGTGTAACACGTTCTGCCTGTATGTTAGTTACTGCAGGGACTCCCACTGTAAGTGTTGAGTGTGGAGGGTGGGATGGTTAGTATGGTGGGTCAGTATGGGGAGTTAATGTGATGGTGGAGGGTGGGGTTGTAGGGTTGTATCATATGGGCAGAAGGGTGGTAGAATTTAGAGCGCTCATCTTGAAATCTACGCTATGCTACGCTATGCTACGCTATGCTACGCTATGCTACGCTATGCTACGCTATGCGACGCTATGCGTAAAGCAAAGCGCTCTCTCTCCAGAGTACAGCACCCAGAGCTCCAAGGCCTCAATCTCTACAAACTTACGCAAACTAACTCTCTACCAGAGCTCCAAATATCCCACACAAAAGATTATTACCCTCCCCCCCCCATTCATATCCCCTCGATACCACTCCAACTCCCCAGTAGCCCGTTGGGCAATCCATATCCACATCCTCACAGCCCATCACTCGTTCCCAATATTCCCCCCCCACCATCAATCCGCCAAGCCCCCGCCTACTAACCCTGATTACAATACCCTTGTCTTTCCACCTATCACGGGCCTGCGTCATATCCGCTGCCGTCCAATATATACAATTCTGTACCCGTACGGCGCTTGATTGATATTTTTCTTCTTTGATATTCAAGACATATTCAGCAGCAGCAACCTGAGACTGTCTTGGAACAGCTCAGAGAGAGTTGACCCCGCACTCAATTGAGTATCTCTTCCTTCTCTCACTTCTTTACCCTTGAGCACCCCACAAACACCCCCCCACAAACCTTTCCCCCACAGTGTACTAACCACCAAGTAGTACCTACTAAACTAAAGGGTATCTGAACTCGAGAAACTCAGAAAGCAAAAGAAAACTCAACTAGAGCCATCCTGAACCCTAAAACACAATGGCGGGCCGCCGTCTCGTCGACCTCCTCACCCTCGCACACGTCGGCAGTTCTATCGCCCAGCGCCACCTTCTCCTCCGGCGTAACCAACTCGACATCTATACTACCTCCTCCACCATCTTTCGTGCTCTCCGCTCTTCTCCCCGCCCCCAACACCCCTCCCAAGTCCAATATCAAACCGCCGCTGATATAAACCCCCCCCCCGAAGCCCCTTTCTACACCCCCGGACCCCATCCCCCACCACCACCCCCCATCCCCCTCACTCCAGCCCACCCAAAACGCCGCCTCCTCAAACCCCCTCCCTGACGGTACCATACCACCTGCCACCTCCCCTCTCTCCACCTTCAACACCCTCCCCACCCCCACCAAAGCAGCACCAAACCCTAACTCCCGACGAAGCCAAAGAGGCCCAACACGCATCCGAGTCGTCCATCCCCTCTGTCACCGCCGACGACCCCGGCAACGACATCTTCTACCTGCGGCAGGCGCGGGTCTCGAGTGTGCTCAGTAATCTACCGAGGAAGAAGATCCCGCGGCAGGCGGAGGGCAGTCAGCCGGTGACGGGGAGGGGGATCGATGGGGATGTGTTTTATCGCAGGCCTGGGAGTGGGGAGGTGGAGGAGGTGGTGGGGAAGGAAGGGAAGGAAGGGGAGGAGGGGAAAGATGAAGGCTTTGTTTCTGCCTCTATGAAGGCGGCAGACGCAGAGACGGCCGAGCTGGCGGCCGAGCTCGAGAAGGAGGCGGCGGCCACTCAGCAGTTCGAGCCCGTAATTGAGAAGGAGGCAAGTTCATCTCAAATGTGTACTTCACTAGCTAGCTCCCACTTACAAACAAGCCCCTCAAATAATAAAATAAATAAATTAAACCAATCTATCAGAATCTTTTTTTAAAGAAAACCTGTCTAATCTAACATTTCCCTCCTCTTCAGCCCACATCCTCCACCCCAGCCCCAGCATACACCCTCACCGCCTCCCGCGTTCCCTCCTCTCGCCTCGGCCGCCTCTTCCACTACGGCGGCCTCGCAACCGGCATGGCCTGGGGTGCCGCCACCGAGACCATCAAGCGTGCTACGGGCCTCAGCGACGCCTCCTCCGGCAACGGCGCCATGATGTCCCCCGCAAACGTCGAGCGCCTCGTCAAGAAGCTATCCCGAATGCGTGGCGCCGCACTGAAGCTGGGACAGATGATGTCGTTCCAGGATAAGATGCTGCCACCTGCAATCCAAGAGGTCTTGACCCGTGTGCAGGACAGCGCGGACTACATGCCTGCCTCGCAGCGGGACCAGGTGCTGACCGCCAATCTTGGGCAAAACTGGAGGGAGCTGTTTGACGAATTCAGTGAAGTCCCCATGGCGGCCGCGTCGATTGGACAGGTGCATGCTGCGACCTTGAAGAGCACCGGTATGCCCGTGGCGGTCAAGATACAGTATCCGGGTGTCGCGGATAGCATATCGAGCGATCTGTCGAACCTGGCCGTGCTGCTGACGGCGTCGAGGTTGTTGCCAAAGGGGCTGTATCTGGATAAGACGATTGCGAATGCACGGTTGGAGCTCGGATGGGAGTGTGATTATGTCCGTGAGGGTGAGTGTGCAAAGAGGTTTGCAGAGCTGCTGAAGGACGATACGGATGTCTTTAGGGTTCCAAAGGTTATCGACGAGGCGTGTGGTCCTCATGTATTGTGCATGGAGCGTATGTGGGGCGTGGGAGTGACAAAGGTTATGGGGGAATTGAGCCAGGAGGAGAGGGACTTTATTGGCACGCAGGTGCTCAAGTTGTGTTTTAGGGAGGTCAAGGAGTTTAATTTCATGCAGACCGATCCCAACTGGACCAATTTCCTATGGAACAAGAAGGATCGTAAGGTGTGCTCTTTCTTCCCCCCTGTTTGACGAGGAAAGAAGTATAGAATTATTGATATTTCTTTTATTATCATTTATTTATTGCAGATTGAGCTCCTCGACTTTGGCGCCTCTCGAGACTACGACCCCACCTTCGTCAACACCTACTGCACCCTCCTCACCTCCGCCGCCCGCAACGACACCGCAGCCGTCACCGAGCTCTCAAAGGAGCTCGGATACCTCACCGGCTTTGAATCCGAGTCCATGCTAGCCGCACACGTCGGCTCGATCCTAACCCTTGCGGAGCCATTCGCACTCACGGCGCCGGAGGTCTATGACTTTAGCGACCAGACCGTCACGGACCGTGTGCGCGAGTTTATTCCGCTCATGATAAGGGAGCGGTTGACGCCGCCGCCGGAGGAGACGTATAGTCTGCATCGGAAGCTGAGTGGGGCCTTCTTGATGTGTGCAAAGTTGGGCAGTAGGGTGCCGTGTAGGGGTATTTTTGAGGAGGTGTTGGAGAGGGGTGGGTAGGTTTTGGGATGGTTTTTTTTTGTAGATAGAGGGATTAATGTGATTCTCTCCCTCCTCCTTCTTCTACCTCTGTTTGGTGGTGGGTTCTGGTGTGCATGTGGAGTTCATGGCTTCGAAACGCGCAATTGAGAGACTAGCTGGATCCTTAAGGCTAAGTCATTATTCACATATAGTTCTATACGCCCTATAAGGTATACTCACGATATAAAATACATTGCCAGCCTCCGCACCATGTAAAACCATGGAAGTATTAACAACACCAGCCCGCCTTGTCTTGGCACCCGAGTGATACATTGTGATGCTCCAAATTGGAGAGTATATATGTGTGTGGTACGGAACAGATCATACAGCATATATGGTGCTTTGGGGTGTTTTTACTTTTACAGCGCAGCACTAATCGCTGGACGTCCGGATTGGATTGTCAATCAGCCAATGGATCTTCTCACACACATACAAGGCAGCACCAATAAAACCTCGGTCGTTCCAAGCCGCCCAGATGCAAATACCATTTCTTCCATTTTCCGTCATTGGTGGTGTGGCCTAGTGGTTACTAACGATTAGACCTCTATCTATGCCGCACCACCACAGCCCCGGGGCTGTAGGATGATGGAGGACTGAAGAGCAGAGCCGGGCTATACATCCTAGAGATTGATCATGTCAGCACTGTGAGAAATGTGGGTAAGTAGCGGTATGTGAGCCTAGATTCATATGGCTCACTGCATAAGTCGATCTTGCTACCTAGATATTCAGTTTTTTGTACATAGATGCGGTAGGCATGCTTTTTTTTTTTTTTTTTTTGGTCAAGCTCTGGCTTTCTATATAATATAATATAAATACAGTAGGAGGTGATGATAGGACTGTGATCTTTTAGAGAGGAACGGTTTGTTAAAATCCGCTTCTAGACGGTTCATGACGTATACGGCCGTAGAAAATCGAGCCTACATGTTTATCTACTCTGATTCTGTCTATACACTACATACCTACACTCCGGGGGGACGACAATCATCACCCAGAAGACACAACACACGCATGGACGCACAACTACCCCACCCCACCTAACTTGAAGCCCAAGAACATCCCCCTAAACCCAATCCCCAACCAGGAACCCTAGAGGCTGCATGCACCATGACGGGGTAGAAAACTGGGGGGCCAAACGCCATTGACGCTAGGTGTGTTGATGGCCAGCGATTTCTCGAGTGATGTTGCGTGAATCGATGTATAGGTTATGTTTGATAATTCGAGGGTTAGATTACTACCACTGGCGGGCGTTACTTTAATTACATGTACTTATATGTATCTATCTGTAACTACTATCTGATAAAGTTTCTCCGGCGACGGTGAGCGCTCATCAAGGTGTAGACTATAGTGTATCTACGGCCGTGGAAAAAAATTAACCATCTCCAATCATATCAATATCGTGTTCCCGGAAAGACATCCAAAACACGTAAAAAAATTCGTATAAACTATTTAACAACGGGCACGCATCTGTGGCGTGCATGCTACTATCCCGAGCCTCAATACCTACCACCAAAGCGGAGTTCTAGGGGAGACACCCAATCACCTCACTAATCAGCACTTACAAACACCACACGGAAATCGATGTAGAAAGCAGAATAACGGTATTAATATTTGATTTTACCCGCCTGGGCCCTATTATCTCTCCATCACATTCCATCCAAGAACCCGGAGAGAAGAAAAAAAAAGAAAATCTAAAAAAATCTAAAATACAAAAGGCCACCGTTCCCTAACATCAAGGAACAACCTAACTGGCACCTAGAGTAGAAGTTGTACGAATGCAAAATGCATCGTAGGCCTAAAAAAAAAATAAAAATAAAACGAATGCTCTACGCACCCCGCCTAAAAAGAAGTTCAAAGAACTATATATGAGTGCAACACCCAATACCTTCCGAAAAATGCAATCTAAAGTCCCCCCCTTCCCCCAAAAGAAAAAAAAAGAAAAAAAAAGGGGGCAAAAATAACGCCAGTATCCCACCCATAGGTTCCCGCCCACAATGCAGAAGAATAGTAAGGAGAAGAGAAAAGAAAAGAAAAAGGAAAACGAACAAAACAAGTTTCCAAATCAACAATAGAAATGTTTAAAAGAGAGTTGCCTTAAGGAGAGAAGGAGTGTCAGCAGCTCTCCCCCCCTGAAGCATCATCCAGACCTTCCTCCCACCCCTCTGCATAGCGACCTGGTACGCGGTCCTGCCAACATTATCCCTAGCGCAGACGTCCGCCCCACAGACGAGGAGCATACGGACAACTTCCTCGCTACCCCTCGAGGCTGCCAAGTGTAACGCAGTCCTGCCGTAGTTATCCACATCGGAGACATCTGCTCCGGCCTCTACAAGGACTTTGACCATGTTGGCTCTGCCACACTTTGCGGCGAGTTGAAGTGGCGTCCTTCCAAAAACATCCTTGATATCGACGTTGTCGCAACGGTCAATCAAAGTCTTCATTGACGAGACGCTTCCGTAGACGGCGGCCAAGTGCGTAGCTGTACGTCCCTCGGGGTCTTGAGCGGCAATGCTTGCTCCCTTGTCCAGACACAGCTTCGTAAGGGAGCCACCCCAGTAACGGACTGCCAGGTGTAAGGGCGTACGCCCATGGGCGTCTTGAACAGTTGTTGAAGCACCCGCATGAATCAGGAGGCGTGCAATATCTTGGTATTGCCCGGCGAGGCAGAGGGGGGTTTCTTCAAAACTGCCCTTGATATTCGGGTCTGCACCATACTCTAGAAGGGCCTTGACGATCGCGGTAGTACCCATTCTAGCAGCCATATGAAGTGGTGTCCATCCGCCGTTGTCCTGGGTTCCGGTCGAAGCACCTGTCTCCAAGAGTTTGTTAACGAGCTCGAGGGACCTTGCCTTCACGGCGCGATGCAGCGGTGTCTCCTTTGTGGCCTGGTCGACCACGATGAGGCAAGAATTAGGGTCCGTTGGCTCGAAAAGAGTCTTGACGATATCCTTGAGGGGCTTGTTGTCCGGATAAACGATAAACTTTTCGGGGGCTGAGCAAACGGCAACGACATTGGTAGACTTCCTAAGAATATGGTGAGCGGCGGATGGGTTTCTAGTCACAACCGACCAGTAAAGAGCTGTAACTGCATGGGCGGGTTGGCATGCGGCGTCGAGGAAAACGGGAGTGAGGAGGTGATTCAAGCGATGGTTGACAAGCAGCAAAGACTGGAGGTCAGAGGGGGAGGTAATAGTCGAGGCGACTAGGAGGAGAAGCTCGTTTGGTAGAACAAGGAGAGACATTATAGATGAATCTTTATGAGGCAGTAACTTAAAGACACTTTCGGACGAAAGGTCTTTAGAGTGCATTAGTTAGATATCATGCAAGTACTGGGGTTGGGGGGTTGGTTACATACCTTTGCAGCAATACTGTCTTGCTGGATTTTATTTAGGGAGAGTTGATGTCAAATCAAAGTTTTGTGAGGAAACCGTGGTATTTATAATAATGAAAAAAAAAAAAAAAGTATTAACGTCATCCCCACACAAACGGTGAGGGGAAAGAAAAGAAACTCCCCTTCTTGCTTTCATGTTTTCTTTTCTTATATCTCTGGTAGAAGGCGGGGCTCGCATCTACAAACTAGCAACTATGCATGCATTGACTTTTTTTTTTTTTTTTTGCCTTGGTCGCGTTTAGCATCATTACTCTGCATATTGCGGACTGAACCAGAGCAGAGAACTACATGTATATAGTCAACCAATCATAGTGCTGTCGCTATTTTCCTGTCTATCTTCGAGTGAGAGTATGTGATATCTCCTTCTAGGTGTCATACATCAGAGCAGCTATATATGTAATTACATACAATATGTGAAAATCATGCCGGTTTTTTTCAAACTAGCCGTGAGGCTAAATCACGGCAGAAACGGATATGATATATACAGCTATAAGAGGCCCAATCATTGGGAATATGCTCACTATCTTTCCCGGAAGGTGACCAAAGTGCATAGCGTCTTGCAACAGTCAGCTGTTTACTCATGATGTTTCAAAATAGCTACTTTATTTTTGATATGCTAGCCCTGGCTAACTAATGGAATTCTAAGTGATGACTGCGTTTATACTATTCAAATCTAGGAAATAACCGGGAAACGATGCCAAAGGGAAAAAAGGGTTCATAACAACAAGTGGGAGACATCTGGGTTCCTTGACCCGACCCGAGATATTGGTGCCGAACAAAACTAACAATAGGAACGGGAGATATATAAGCGCAAAGTAGTGCAAGAGACAGATAAGTGGGTGCCGATTAACGGAGAGATACTGGTCAGTAGAGAAAAGAAAGGAAATTGCACAGACTAAAAAAAGTATGATAAAGAATATTACCGCAAATCAAAAGAAAGAATGAACCGACGCACAGGCTCTGCAGTACTATCCACACCTCCGAAATCTCAAGTACCACCTAGCTCATCCAGCGATTACATGCGCAACAAGTTACAACTCATATAAGATATCTCAAGTTTCAAACTCGCTTTCAACAATCAAAGAAATAAAGAAATGCACACGCAGCCTGGATCATGCTACTAGAGAAATTTTAATAATAGCTCCTTTTTAAAATAAAGAAGAATCCCCCCCTCCTCCCTCCCAAACCAGCAGGTGGCTTTCTTTCTTTTCATCAGGGTCATCAAACTCGTCGCAGGATATTTCAAGGACCTATAAATACTGAATTAGCATTATCATCATAGACCATTGGGTGTTACAACTTACAAAGGTTATTCATTACTCGTGCACTGGCGCTAACTCAGCTTGGGGGGTCATTTCGGATTTTCCTAGCTTCTCATCTAGGTCGGTAATGCCAAGGCCAGCGACTGTAGCGGTGGTTGCAATAGACATCGCCTCCTCCCGAGCAGCTTGATCCGCGCGCGCCTGTGCCGATGCAGAAACGATTTCTGCGAGACGTCGTAACCGATTTGTCTGCAAGTACGATGGAAGGTATGTCTCTAGCGCGCTGATCTGTCTGGGTTCTGCAATCTCGTAGGGACCACTGTCGTCCATATCAACAGCTTGCAGCAACAGGACATCACTCTTCTCGGTCACTCTTGAAGCAACAGCCTTCATGATCTCCCCGTTGATAGGTTGCTCATAATCAGCTACCAAGTATTGGTTGAGAAGCTTCTGGATTTGGTTTGGCGAGAGCATCCAGCAGATATCTTGGATAATCTCGATATCGCTGAGTGTTGCTTTCTTGAGCTGCAAGAGTTTTGTGGCTTGCTATGGGCTATATTAGTGAACTGCAGTGCCTAAGGAGTAATATCTTCTCACCATTAAATGCTCCAACTGAAGCGTTCCTTCGGGCATATCATGGCTCTTGCACCACTCCTCGATACGGGTGATGTTGTAGTTAATCTGTAACCCACGCTTCCATGACAAGAAGTTTCTTCTCAATAGAAGGTCATTAAACGCCGTAACACCAACAAGCTTCAAGAGCTCGGTGACTGTCTGGGTGATGATTGAGTCCTCAATATAGTACCCTCTGAGGGCCTTGTAGATCTTGTTCAGAAGACTCAGCAGGTCGTCCATGCTGTGCGCAGGTGTACTTGATGTTTGTAAAAACTTGTTCAAGAATCTATTGCCATCGTTTGTGATAAACCCGGGGAGTGATTGCGATTCGATGATTGCTGGGACAATCATCTTGTGCAACCGTCTCTTCAGGGCCTTCATCCATGTATGGTAGATATTGAATTCAAGACTTTCCAAATCATGCTTGACAATCTCCAGAAGTCGGTCATACTCGAAATCTTCCTTCTTCTGCATCTCATACCAGTCCTCGGCGAGAAAAACGAAGGAGAGCATCTCATGGACGTTGGAAAGCCAGAACGCGCCTTGATTAATGGCGTCGTCGCCATCGTGAGCCTAAAACACAACCAGGTGCAGTCAGCTTCTGTCGATACATCTCATTGCTAGAAAGATCTTACCATAACTTCATGCTGTATCGATTGCATGACATTTGCCAAAAAGCGCTCAGATTCCTTGACAAACCCATTGTTCCACATCTCAGACGTAACAACATTGATAATATAGGCCGGAAAGAGAACTTCCTTCTCCAATGGCGGAGTTGTTGGGTTAGGTTGTGGAATTTTGAGATTCCGAACCAAGCCAATTGCAACTTCATCACTGAGCCCTTCATCATCTTCGAGTATCCTGTGCAACTCGTACTCATGATTCTCAACGGGGCTGAAGGTCAACGCTTCTACATCTCTGTTCCGGATAGGCACAGATTGGGGCATCATTGAAACAGGGCGAGTCTGGTACGAGGACCTGTACATTCCGTCACCCTCGAATCTCCCTGTTGCACCGCTTACATCGGCACTACGCCTCTTTGGCTTCTTGTTTGACACAAAATTGATGAGCCCGTTAGCGAGACCACCACTAGGCTTCTCGGATACGCCATTCTCCTCGATTGGTGGGCCTGCATGCTGGAGTTGATCCTCCAGGGCTTGAATCTGCTGCCTAAGAGTCGTCTTCTCGTCCTCATGGGCTTGGTCTCGAGACTTTACGAGGTCGAGCTCTGAAGTCCTGTTAGACAAGGCCTCACGTAAGGACTTGCCCTCCTCTTGTAATCTCTTCATGTTTGCCGTCGACTCGTCAAATTGGCGTTGCAACGCCTTCATCTCGTCATCCATTTGCGACAATCGGGCTGAGGCGATACCAGCTTGATTGGCCTCAAGCTGCAGCTCTTTGTTACGATTCTCAAGTGTTGCATGCTTCGTTCGCCAGGTCTTTACTTGGTTGTCAAAGCTTTCTACCTTCTCCAGGAGTGCCTTGTTGTCTTGTTTAAGCTTGCCTACCGTTTGGGTAAGCTCAACAACCTTATTCTCAAGCTTGTACGATATTTGCTTAAGGTCGCGTGCTTCCTCGCGCATCGTCCTGTATTGCCTTCGAGCAAGCTTACCCCGCCAAATACTTTGAATGTAGATAGCCCTCTTTCTGTAGGTTCTCCAGGCTTTCAAGAATCGCCTTCAAATATAAAGTTACTTTTTTGCTCTATGAGAAGTCCATAGGGGAGGCCAAATAAATACCTTGATCGCCAAGCCTTTTGAATATATCTTACAGCATTGCCAATAATACGATCGGTGATGCTCTTTCTCGTCAGGTAACCCTTGGCCACTAGTAAAAAGTCAGAGCAAACCCTTTATTGATCACAAGGACGAATTCTTACCAGCCTGCAACGAAATGACATTATCGCGTATTTTGTGGTAAGCCTTACGCTCCTTTGAACCGCGCCAGAATCTTTGGATTGTGGTAACAGCCCTAACAGTGCGCATCTCCTGTGCCTCCTTTCGAGAAAGATATCCTCTAGACAATGCCTGGACATTTAGTATCGAGGCGCGAGCTTCCAAATACTTGCGCCTATAGTATTTCTTTCTCAAATTCTTTTGGATCAAAACCGCGCATTCATTCAACCGACTCGTCCTCATGTTTTCCAAATATGCCAACTAAAACTTGATAAGCAAAAACATTTGTGTAAGTTTTGAACGGGGTTTTATACCATGCCAGCACGGAAAAAGATCTTTGACATTCCCAATTGGAATTTATCCTTACCATCCTTTTGACCATCTTGTGGGTGACCTTCTGGTGGAATTGTCTTCTGAAGAATACAGAGTCCGACGTCTCTAATGCTTCCTGCCTTCCACTTGTCCGATTCAATCAACATGTAGTACCGGCTGGCAAATTCCTCATATGTCCATCGAGTTGGATAACCAGCGCAACTGATCTTTACAGTTTCTAGTACACCACAAGCTTGAAGCTGACTGAGGACCATTGGACCTTCAAACTTCCAAGCTACTTTGGCTTCATTCGGTTTAATGCAACGGATATAATGGACATTGGTGCCGCCAATAGTGCTCATAAGGTCGATAAGTGAGGACTTGAATATGCCACCCAGAGTTGGTTTTCGGACAGTGGCGCCCGTCCTTCTCCCAGGGGCAGCAGGGGTAGCAGCAGGAGCTCCCGGCTTGACCGGGGCAGCTATTTCCTTGTCCCTGACTGATGACCCAGCCAGAAGAACCTCCGTGAGGAAGGGATTTGTAGAGGCTTTCAGGAGCTCCAAATGTTCATCTGGCACTGTGTCCCTGTTTTTCTCGATGAATCCCTCAGAGTCGTATGTGACGTCAACAGCATAGTGGCAGACTGTGAAAGAAGATTTTCCAAATCTGGGTTTCTGGTAAGGGAAATCCTTAGGCTTGCCGGTGCCGAAATTCTGGTGAAGCTTGTTGACAAAACTTTCGTCTGTTCCAGCAGGAAGACGAGATTCTTCATCCAGGAGAGAAAGCACTCCCAACTTCCCTTCAATCAAGTCAATACATGGCCTGTTATCAGAGAACTCGATATATGCCCAGTTGATCTGCTCCCTCGCGTACTCCTCTTGCTCAAGTTTGAAAACGTGTTGGTTAAACTCTTGTTGTAACTTTTCGTTCGCATAGTTGATACAGAACTGTTCGAAAGAATTGCGTTTGAAGTGCTCAAACCCGTAGATATCCAATACACCGATGAAGGACTTAACCTTCTCCCGAATCTCTTCCGGTGCCAACCCATTATTGATCGTCTCGACAAGCCAGTCGAACAGACTCGAATAGATAAACTTGGAGATAGAATCACGGACGACGAGCGCTTGCTTCTGACTCAAGGGGGAGACAGTCTTCTCGTTTCGCATAACCAACTGTTTTTTTGTAGTCCATTTTGCAAATTCTTCGTTGTCAACTCCAAGGAGTTCGCAAGCTTTTACTAATGATGGCTCAGTGCCAGAAAGTATAGATCCTCCTCGAGCAGCTTCGATGTTTGTGTTACCAAGGTGTAGTAAGGCTGCCAAGACCTTCCATATACGGGATTGAGTGATCTCAGGAACACCAATCGTTCCGAGAGCAGAGCGGGTATCCTTGAACTCGGCGGCATCATTGACATGGGGAATATGTGGGTCTCCTCCTTGATTTAGATATGCATAGTCCTCAACAGCACTGAGGCCCAAAGCCTTTTTTTCTTCTTCCGTAGACCCAGCAATCAACTGATAGAAGATGTGGTAGTTCCTCTCTGTTGCCGGTTGGTAAACCAACCTAGATCGCTCGAGCAAGTACGTTCGAATCTTGGCCCCAACAATATCGATATTCTTGTCAAACAGAATCTCAATGTACTTTCCGAAACGAGACGAGTTATCGTTACGGGTAGTTTTCGCGTTACCGAACGCTTCCATGATAGGATTGGTCGCAAGAATTTGTTCCTCCGTTTTGCTCATGGTTTCACCTGTCGCACCCTTCTTCCGCTTGCCAGGTCGACTTGGGTCCTCGACGGTAGCAAAGTATCGCATGATGTATTTCGCACTGACTGTTTTCCCGGCACCGGACTCTCCCGAAACAACGATGGTTTGATTCTTATCATCCCGAACCATTGCCCTAGAAACCTCCGTTAGTACCAATTCAGTATTTATTCGTGTTTTCAAGGGGTTAATTACTGGTAAGCAGTATCGGCGATTGCGAATAGATGAGGGTCTTGGTCCTCGCGCCTTTTCCCAGCATAAGCTTGCACAAGCCCTGGATCATATAGATAATCCATTCGATCGAAGGGATTTGTCGCAATGAGGACAATACCAGAATAGGTATAGATCTCACGCTTTGCATATCGAAGTTTGATGGCCTGCAGAACTATTTGGAGATTGAAAGTTTAGCTTCATAAATAAGAATTGATTTCTGGGGGTTATAATTACCTGCTGGCTCATTGAGATGTGATAAACTAGTAAGATCATCTGATGCCTCGAGGATGGGAGGGTTCATTAGCGGTGGAAGATCCTTATCCTCTTCGTTGCCTTCGAGAACAACAAGGGATGTTGTTTTGGTAATTCTCTATAATGAGGTTTTGTCAGCTACCTACTCCTACGCCGCTGCCCTTTATCCGGGAATGCAGCTGAATCTTACCTCTCCAAATCGATCTCCATGAGTGATTTCAAACACCAAAGTAGCTGTCGTCCCAGTGATGTTCTTGGAGACCACCTTGGACGAGACCCATCCCTCTGTAGGGTCTTGGATCCACGCCCCTGTGTCGATATTATACGTGTGCGCCATGATTCGGCGGTAACTGCCCCCTAATGCTGTGGGCTAGCAGGTGGATTCTCCTCCGAGGTTTAGTAAAGATGGGGATGGGCAGGTCTGAGATCAAGTAACTCGAACAGATAGCAATAAAGGATGGAAAGAGGCACAAGGAATGAGATTTGGGATGAAGGTAAAGATGGTTGCCGTTGTATGATGAGGAGGGGATGATGTTCAGGGCGGGGTGGTTGTTGTTCCGTAGGGGAGAATAGCTGATAGAAGCTGACAGCTTTCCAGAAGAACCCTTTTTCTTTCTGGGGTTGTCCAACGAATTATGTAGAAAGAACCTTCAGAGATGGGCACAAGGAAATAAATCTGAACCAGGAATGATTGAAAGGTAACAGAGAGGTGAGTGAAGATATGATGGGAAAGACCCCGTGGATGCTTGGCGCTGAATTTCCGCGAAAAGGGGCAGGACCAGGCGGGTTAAACTGTCTCAGGCAAGCCAACTTAGAGGCTTCCTCCCTTCCTGTACCTACACATAGACACCTTTGAGAATGTCCACTTGCTGGAATTCGAGCTTTACATGTACCTACTAAAACCAGTATCTATTGTTATTACTGAACAATAAATTGTGGCTTTTGTACAACCATCCAAATTCACGACTACATTTATACTTTTCATAAAATTGCTTTGGGCATTCCAAAGGTACTTACTTCTACGTGCAAACCGCGATTGCTCACCGCAACTATACGTGTTCGTGTCCTTACCCCCCACACCCCAAAAGATCTAGCACAACCGAGTATGTGTCCCTGCACCGACGAGTAAAAGCAAATCTGGGAACGTTCGTTTACCAAGAGCCTCACTCCCCAAATTCTTGAACGCGATCAGACACTAACAGTGACTTACAAGCACAGCCTGGTCACCTCCTGGTTTCTAACCCTAATCCAGCTGACAAACAATATATAACATATCTGCTTGTTTCACAGCATGTTTATCACGAAAAACATCCATAACCGTTCACAAGACCTGCCTGCCATATGGGAGGCAACCCCGTTCACGGCATCAATCCAACAGACTACAGCATGTACACAGCGTACGTTCCCAGCCATATCACACGTGAATTCATGAATAGGACACAGAACCATTCACCACAGGAAGAACTTAGAAGAAAAGAAAAAAAGGAAACAAGAAACCAAAGAAACACAGCCAAAGAGTAAATAGGACAGGACCAGACTACACATTCCCGTCATGCATGTTGAGACACGACAGGACAGAAAAGACACTAAAAAGAAAATGTGATCCGCTAAGAGATCGTAATAGTTTATAAGGGGTTTGAAGTGAAGAAAAAAACAAGTTTCCTAGCGCAAGAACACTTTTGTCGTTTGAATCCTGCCAGCCATTTCCTTCATCATTTTGCCCACTCCCAAGTTCCTAGAGAACACTAAGAACCTTTAGACGTACACTCAGCGGCTCGTGGCAACATGACAACTGGAAACAACTATGCGGGAGGATTGATGCATTTAGCTCTGCTTGCAGTCGGCAGCCTCCTGCTTAGGCTTTGTGCCGTCATCCTTAACATAACGTAAGCACACGCATGTTCAATTAAAATTAAAATATGTTAGAGATTACCTCATCCTCGGATTCTTCGTCATCATCATCCTTATCCTCGCTGAGTTCATCGTCATCATCTTCATCGTCATCGAACTCCTCATTGTCCATGTCGTCCTCAAGTTCCTCAAATTGAAGAGCCTCGCCAGTGTACCAGTCGACGGCACGGGGGATAAGCTTCTCCTTGATGTCCTCACCAAGGTGGTAGTCAAGCTCGAGCCTCTCCTCAAGTTCAGTGGAGGCCTCATCGTCCTCATCGTCACCAGCATTGGCCTCTGGAGGAGAGAAAAAGTTAAAGAAACTTTCTGTGGGAACAGTCCTCTTTACAACGCGGGTCTGCTTGGTGTCTGCTAAGAGTGTTAGATCAAAAAATCAAGCGAGAGAAAAAGAAAAAAGAAAGAAAAAACGGGTTAAAATGTAAAAAAATATGAAATGATCATATGATCGTGCGGGACTGAAACACATACTCTTGTTTCGCTGTTTCTTGCTCTCAACTCTGACGGTAAGGTCTTTGCCATCTTTCCAGTTGATCTTGTCACCCTCTGCGTGGTCGTAGATGAAATCACCACCGTAACCACTCTCCTCCTGGTAATAGTAGGTCTTTGTGATCTCCTTGTTTGTGAAAAAGTCGTTTTCGGCAAACTCAAAGATAAGCTTGAAGCCGGGGCGGTCAAGATAGGTCATACGGATATCGGTAAGGTGCTTAAGAGCAGCCTCGTCCCTATCAGTGATAGTTTCAGCGAGAGAGAGGTGGTTCTTCATGGCAGACAGCCAGAACTCAGGAACACCCTTAAGGTCTTCTGCGTCTTTCTTGTCTTCGCCCTTAACATCCTCCTTTTCTTCGTCCTCCTCCTCGTCATCTGCTTTTCCGGCATTGACTTCTTCTTCTGAAGGCTCAAGAGTACCGTTGACGATCTTGGCACGCTTCTGGTACAGAGGGGTGAATTTAGCAAAGTACTTCTTCTCGAGCTGCAAAACTTCTTCCTGGAAGTCGGCCTCGATTTTAGAGTGCTCCTTCTGAACACCCTTCAAACCGGCGATACGGCGGCGGACAGCCGGCGGAAGAGATTCAATATAGCCGGAAGAGCGTCCGACAAGCGAGCCAAGCTTTCCTTGAATCATCGAGACCAACCGGGGGTCGGAAGCAAAGATAGAAGCAGCAGCAGCGCGGTCAAATTGCTCTGTTAAGTGGATCCCACCGCTGTTAGCGAAAATTGTGTAATAGAAAAAAAATTGTTTTGCTGAGTGGCAAAAAGGATCACAAACCTTCTTTAATGGTAGAAACCTTTGGCTCAACAGCATGAGAGCTGATCGGAGCACTAACGGAAGGGGTGTTTTGGGGAGTGCTATATTTTTACCCATGATTAGCTGGATTGTTCCTGGCTGGATAAACAGAGGAGAAGTGTGATAGAGAATGGCGTTGACTTACGGAGCACCAGCGAGGGCGTCGAGCTTCTTATTCCTGATGGGTTCGGACATGGCTAATTATGAGTATTTTTCCGCGAGGAACTTTAGGATTGGGATGATAAAGCGAGAGGAACTTCCGCTCGCAAGAAAGAGATATAGAAAACCTTTTGAAGAGATGAGTTGGGTAGGAGAGAGAGATGCAGTAGGGGGAGTGTTCAGAAACGATGGAAAGTGGAGGAGGTTGATGGACGCAGAATTTTGATGAGAGGAGAATGGAATTGGGGATGGAGGGGCCTATAGGGTTGGGCCCTTCATTGGGCCATTCAAGCAGCGGGGAGCTTAGTAACAGTCACGTGATAAGGTACTTTTACCCCACCACACTTCTTAGTTCCACCTGGCGACTTCGATCTTTTTTTTTTTTTTTTTTTTTTTTTTTGCCTTCGCTGGGCGCGTCGCGTATAAGGCGGTAAGGCATAACTCCCCCTTCTGCCTTCTTTTTCTTTTCTTTTTTTCTTTTTTTGGGTCTGTTCAGGGAGATGTTTGAGACAAAGGCTACATACACCTAAATTTGATACGGGACTATGTTGGGGTAAAATGTATTCACTTACCAACAAACTCGACGGCTTGTGATTTTAACTATGTATCTAAATCAATTCATCCCTTGCTCAAGCTAAGCGATTGCCCGTTACCAGAGTTTGTTAATACAACCTATCCACTGCACAAAGCACTCTAGGTGGCAGCTCTTTGATTGCGAAACCATTTCATCAATTCTAAGTCCTTGGGGAATTAATTATATCCCCTGATCTTGAATGTTTAAAGTGAAGGGGGCTGGACGGCTGGCATGAAGTTTTTCGCATAACTTCAAAGGCACATGATGCATTGCGCACCACCGCACTTCGGTATATGCATAAACCAAGCTGAACATTTCGTAGTTGGCCATGAGCTAAGTGACAAACCAATCACTAAACCGTAACAAATATAGTTCTGATGAGTTTATTTCTCAAGGAGCGCTTGATACCCATGTTAGGCGCAGATTGGCAGTGGGAGGCAAAGATATCTTAAAGTCATAACCCATCACTCGGGCTCTGTATCACTACATAAATTGATATAGATTACCGGAAGGATCGTCTTAAAGATTGAGCAGATTCTTTATTCCATAAAATACTGTTTATCTTTGCCTTTAGGTATTTGCGGGCGAAAAACCACTCTTGTGCAAGATTGCTTGGACCATATCCCTTATTCGTTTCTGCTATCTTAGTGGGGTATATTTGTGGTCTTGGACGAGATTCTACAGTCAAGCAAGATAGAGAAATCCACTTAAATACATGTATGTAGTGCACGTCCACATTAATATTTTCTAGCTTTCCGCGGGGGATATTCTCAAATAATAAGGACACAAAATATCACTCGACCCAATCAGACATAATGGCTCGGTACTAAGCTTTGACCACCTTAAGGCATTGCTAATAGAACTATTCAGGGATGACACGGTTCCAACTCATCACTGTTGTATTTGTGTTCAGTCCAGTAGTGAATCCGACTGCTTGGTTGATCAGCTGCCTCGGTGGGTTCGTCCGTTTGAATATCTCAAAGAAAGAGCGAGAGTGCATATCTCCCCTCGCGCGCTTATTTTTATGCAGGTATGGGCTATGGACATCGCATGTTCCATCAATGCATGACATACGTCCATGCAAACTGTTGGCTAGAGCTTCTTGGCCAAGGACTGACCTATGCGCCAGAGCGGGAGCGGCGCAAATCAAACATTGTGGTTGGGATAGCGATAGAAGTTAGTATGCACTGCTTCTTGCGTCAGCAGAGGCAGTAACAATTACTAGATTCAAAAAAAACAGGTTGTGCCTTTGAGGCCAATGGCGGACCTCCACAATAATTTGTGGGGTTGCATGAGGTATTCAAGAGGAGGTACTTGGGTAAAAATATACGCAGAAGCTGAAACTTAGAATATGTACCTACGTACATACATACATAGACTAGGGGCATTGTTGTGTTTGTTGTCAATTGCCAGCAGTTATCGGCGATAAAAAAAATCAGAAGATTCTCCTAATTGCAGAATCGTTCGAGAATGGATCTCCCTTACTGATATTGTCTCTTGTTGTAGCTCCTGGTTGCTGCCAAGCCTAGACACCATACCTATCCCCGTGATGTTCTGGAAGCAGGACAGACCAGGATCAGTAGTGTGGCATCTCGGCACCTGTAAAGCGACCACCCTGCAGTATCGAGCATCTCCTTGACATCCCCCGTAAGGACCAGAAAGTACTCTACGTTATCACCAACTACCCACGAGTTACATCTTGCGATATCCTGACCCTTTCTTACAGTAACCCGAGCTTCAAGCCATTCTTGGGCCACCAGTCTATCGAGCCGCATTAAGTATACAAAAGGGAGGGCAGAAAGGGACAAGTATAAACAAGTAGATATGCTCTCCGGAATACTGCTTTTCAATCAAAAGGGCGAGAACCTGATCTTCCGCCAATTCCGAAACGACTGTAAGCTCTGCGACCTATCTTTAGCTATCCATCAGTTCGCAACGATCTTTCCCTAATACTGAAATAATGTAGGCCGGCCAAGACTGTCAGATGTCTTCCGAATCCAGGTGATATCGAACGCCCAAGTCCGCTCTCCAATTCTCACACTCGGGTCAACTACATTCTCTCATGTCAAGCATGAAAACATTTACATTGTTGCTGTGACCAAGAGTAACGCCAATGCCGCACTGGTTTTCGAGTTTTTGTACAGGCTGATCGCGCTGGGAAAGAGCTACTTCGGGAAATTTGACGAGGAGGCCGTGAAAAACAACTTTGTACTCATTTACGAGCTTCTCGATGGTGAGTTTCTCCTTTCATTGTCGGTTGTTTGTTCAAAGGAGATGTAAAGAGGAGTGATGGGGAATATTTCGAGGCTGGGGGGGTGCTTTGGCGACAATTAAATAGGGGTTCAGACTTGAGATGATGCTGAAACATTACCCTATCATCAGAAATCTTGGATTTCGGATACCCCCAGAATACCGAAACCGACACACTAAAGATGTATATCACGACCGAAGGGGTAAAATCTGAGAGAGCAATAGTAAGTGCCAATTTTCAAATGGTCACTTCCGTAACGCAATAATAACTTCAATTACAGGAAGACTCAACACGTATCACTATGCAAGCCACTGGGGCTCTCTCATGGCGGCGTGCGGATGTAAAATACCGTAAGAACGAGGCCTTCGTCGATGTCATCGAGGACGTGAACCTTCTCATGTCCGCCGGTGGTACTGTGCTTCGGGCGGACGTTTCAGGGCAGATTATAATGCGCGCTTATCTCTCGGGCACCCCAGAGTGCAAGTTTGGTCTCAACGACCGTCTCCTTCTGGATGGAGATGGACTTACTAGACCATCTGGAAACAAGAGTGGTACTAAGGCAACCAGAGCTGCCGCTGGAAGTGTGACACTTGAGGACTGTCAGTTTCATCAATGCGTGAAGCTCGGGAAATTCGATACCGACAGAATTATATCGTTCGTACCGCCTGACGGGGAGTTTGAGTTGATGCGGTATCGCGCAACAGAAAATGTGAATTTGCCATTTAGGGTACATGCTATAGTCAACGAAATTGGGAAGACCAAGGTCGAGTACCAAGTCGCAATCAGAGCCAACTATGGCACTAAATTATTTGCCACTAACGTCGTTGTACGCGTCCCGACCCCCTTGAATACAGCTGGTATCCAAACCCGAACAAGCCAGGGAAAGGCCAAATACGAACCCTCAGAAAATATAATTGTTTGGAAGTAGGTCTTCGTAGCAAGCCACCCTTTCAACTTTCGGAATTCTCACGATTTTTTTTACAGGATTCCCCGTTTCACTGGTCAAAGTGAATATGTTTTATCTGCAGACGCTACTCTCACTTCAATGACAAATCAGAAAGCTTGGTCACGGCCACCGCTGTCACTCAGCTTCAGCTTACTAATGTTTACATCCTCTGGTCTTCTAGTAAGATACTTGAAGGTATTCGAGAAAAGTAATTATTCAAGTGTAAAGTGGGTTAGATACATGACAAGAGCGGGGAGCTACGAAATCAGATTTTAACGACAGAGTATCGAATCGAGAATGGAATTACTAAAAGGGATTGAAATAAAAGAGACGAGAATGGACTCAGTTGGTATAATATTTTTACTACATGTGTTTTGAGTAATGTACGTTCTTGCTAGTGATGTGGGATGTTTAATTCGGCTACGTATGTTGCGGGTACTGGTACTTGCTTCCTCGATTTTCTTTTTTCTTCTTTTTCTCTCTCTTTTTTTTTTCTTTTTTTTTTTTTATCTATAGATCTAGTCGAGAACCCATCTCGCGATATAAAGTTGCAGTAAGGCAAGGTGAGACAAGGAACATACCTTACATTACTCAATAATCTCAAGCCTGGATATGTTAAAAAGAGCAGTTTTGATTTCAAAATTACAGTTGTTATACTAGAATCTAATCCGTTCGGTCCTAAAAAAAATTCGGCCGAATCGGGTATTTTAACATAGAATACAAACTCCCCAATGTATCAACTATCCACCTCTCTCCATTATGTTCATATTCATAACCTCTTCTAACCAACCAACTCTGCCGGAAACTTAATTTAAACTAAGTTTATTTAAATGGGGAGACGCGTTCACAGGGAATGATGACCACGGGTAGGGGTTTTCTATACAGATCACCCAGTTCCCCACGATATTTCCTAATCACTCACTTTTATAATTTAGCTGTTTTATGGAAAGGGATAAACCATAAATACTCACTCTTCCGTACTCGCCACTCCTCTGTGAGCGCGCCTACCTCGAGTTCCCTGGTGGAATACATAGCTGGCAAATTATTATTGAACCCTAGTGCCATTAATTGCTCAGAAGTCCTATTTCAAGTTCGTATGGATCAACCGTTTTGTTGTCTGGAATATATAAACCAGTGCACAAATAGCGGGCACAGGTATTTGCGGCAGGAGTGAGTGCTCCCCATTGTTTTTTGGCTGCAGCGCTGCGAAAGTTAAGCAAAACCAGTAAGTTTATAAAAGTAGCAGGGTCTAATATAGACTTAGTAGTCTTGTTGTTCCTTTTATAACTTCATAATAGTTTTTTCGCCACCATTATTAATATAGAAAGGGGACCGAACTTTGCTCTTGAGTCTCGCAAGAGCCTTAGATCTTCTTCTAAAGGAATTATGGATTGCTTTAATTGTTATATTGATAATACAGCCGATCAAATTACGCATAATGTGTGAAGTACGTACCACGCAGGCTGGAACGACACCGAGTGACAGAATGTGACCACAGAGTAGCTATTTAAGCTACTATTTACGGCCCTGTGCCTAGACAGATATTTTGCATTTCATGTAATATCTCTGCATTACTCATGCAACTTGCCATGATTGCTGATAATTCAGTCTCCGCCTAGACATAGATATACATGCCCAGACCAAAACAATGTGACGGTCAGGTGTCTTGCGTAAATGGAGCCAGCTTCATTTGCCGATCCCACCACCTACCAATCAGATAACCAATATAGAAGAAAGAACCTTAAACATTTACCATCGCCTATATTAGCTGAAAGATTGGCGATTCCCGTCGATCGACGTGACTTGATGATCCCGGCTTACGATCCCATCCCACCTCATCCCGACCCGACAAGGGCACTTCCCCCTCCTTCGTACCTCTTGGGGGAGTCCATGCGAGCTAGTATGTCCCTAGGAGCCGGCGAATTGGATTTGCGGATGGTACAAGCGTGAGGTGGCCCGGGGAAACTGGTGAGCGAGGTTTCGACTCAGTACCCATACTTTGTGTTGGAATATGCTAGGCCTTACTTACTGGTAAAACCCGTTTTGCGCTTGGGATTCTCCGCTTCGTTGAGCTCCTAACCTCATCACCCGAATATATATGGGTAACGTGATATCTTTCTTTATCATATACCGTTAATCACATGTAGCCCCGGAAGGGGGTATGTGTGACATGTCTTTGATATGGAAAAGGAATTATCGATAACTTGATGAAGTAAGGGCCTTGAGCAACGAGACAATGCGTATCTCGCATAATTGGCCTATTTTGGGGCTCTTTATAATAGTGCATATCAGCATTTAATAATCCATTGTTTTCTTCTGTTTCCATATCGACCGGTGATATACTTACATATCTATTTAATCATATGCATGGCCTTGGCAAACCAGTATGCAGCCTTATCAGAAAGGATAAAACGAAGCTATCAACGGCCCTTGTTTATGATATCGTTTTCGGGGGATTGCCCAACGGAATTCGGTCTAATAAGACTTGCTCAGTGATTAGGTTATCTATCCATTGTTAGTAGATCGATGAATATAGAACTGTTGAAGGCTAGTACGAGTGCCCTTATAATCATGCCACGCCCACCACGAACCACCATTACAAAGTTGCCAACTACCACAGCAACAAACAAACATTGAGGCCAAACATATAGGCTAAGTGAGATTAGAAGGGGTTGAATCCAATTATATAAAAACATAAATATTCAGCTTTGGATTCTGAGCTGTGCGATGAGATGTGACGCAAGATCAGTATCAAGGTCGTTGCATCACTTTAAGGACCCCGGGTAGAGAGGGAGGTCAGTTGGTAGGATGTCCGTTTGCACTACTGTACAATTCTGGTTCAAATTTCGCTGCAGATTTCTGATAGCGCATGGATCGAGGATTGCTCAAGAACTGGAGGCTAAGTGAGTTTTCAAATCCTTGATATTCAGATTTTATATGGACATAAGTACATAGAATTTAATGCTAGCTCGTCTCGTCGCATATCACACTAATAACTCAGGAAATATTCATCAAGTGGTTCCGCCGCCGCCTTGTGTTTCCCCGAACTGAGCGAGATTGTGACGCAGCAATATACGTATCCTGTACCATAGTCCTAAGTGGGGGAAGGGGGATGTGAAGGGGGGGTTGCATCGGGCATGATTCTTGAAGATAGAACATATGTATTTACATACGATTGCTACCCAAGAGAGAGTTTAGCAATTTCAACTTTTGAATGTATATATGGATAAAAATACGCACGGGCCTCCTTAATTACCAATGCAGTCAATGGTATGTCAAACAGGCTGTGTGGCCAGCGTCTTGAGTGTTTCCCCACTAATTCAATCAGGCCGTACCCGTACTAAAATTACGGCTACCAGAGAGCAGGAGAAGATTATTATGATTTTCGTGGGCTCTATCCAAGGACTAAAGGGGCGGTAGATGAATATGATGCAATTAGACGCTCCTGACGGATAAATGTTAATCTAGACAATAGTTTGCTTCGACGATTCCTTGCAAATGAAAAGGGAGGCGATTGTGGCGTAGGAAATTAAAGGTAAAGAGTTCCTGTAGTTATATGATCGGGCAAAGCCTCTATTGAGTCACATTGAAAAGCACTCCCGCGGCCGGTTTGAAGCCGCCAAAGGAAGTGTGGCGAGTGATGTAGCAGCCAGTAATAGTTCACTATTTTGCAGTGTTCAGATCAATTACCCTTTTGTTTGAGCGGCTTCAATCCGGCCGCGAGAGTAATAGACGGCTAGCTTTGGCATGGGGTATAGAGGGCTTTGATAGGAGGTTTGAGCACTAGGCGCCTACCCGTCATGCCGAGTGACACGAGATGATCGTCACCGATCCAAGCCAGTGGTTATGAGTGATAGCATGTGATTCAGAAACAAACACAACTATGCCAAAAACATGATAAGGGCAAACAACAGCCCATCATCTTGTCTGATATCAAGAAAACGCATCTATATACCTCGAGAGCGAGTGGTACGAGTATCATAACATTCTCACAGAAGCAAGCACTATCCTATCGAGCATGATCGATGGCCGCCCATCTATCCATCGGCGCGTTCAGAACCAATCCCAATACCAAGATGGTAAATTGGTTTTTGTTTGCCGCCAGAAGATGGTGGTCACGATGGTGATCGCCATTATTACCGCTGCTTCATCAATTGAAATGGCTGAGAGTGTGAGTAATATTCGAATATAGTCCACATCAACTAGGCCAATCAGGCCCCATCCGCGGTAGCTCGACGGCGGTTGTTACCGGTCTGCACTATGATTCGTTCTGGATCTCTTGAGAGATTTTTCTAGCTTCTGGGCATCCATTGGACTGCATGAATGATCGCCTGGAGAAGGAGCACCCGGCCAATCTTGTCTACCTCCCGCCATGAGCAAGCTTACTGGCCGCTGCAGACTTCGTCAGAGATACTGTGGCCTGAAAGAAATCAGCCCAGATACAATTTTCAGACCACCACAAGTATCTGCCTTGTCCTCACAACATGAAACTGCACCCCGGAAGCACGGTATCATCAACATTATCATCAGCACAACAAGCCAAGAGAGTCCGCTCAATTTCCGGCGGCGAAGGGTGCAGGCCAGTAAGATCGGCCGATTCTAAATCGATGCTGCCGGAGGGTGAACGGTCAAGTAAGTTGAGAAAATATCCAAATACTCAAGACAATACTTGGGGGTAGGGTATGATCTAGGTCGATCTATCCATAGAAATGCGGCCATGCAGTATCGTATTTTCATAACTATAATGCTAACTCTATCGGCAACATCAGGCGATGAGCTGTATACAGGTCCACAGACGGCGTGCGTAGCCTATGACTGCCTCCTCGAGGTTGATGGCAAAAGATGTCCATCAAGATGGCGATGATGCTGACACCATCGGGGATAAAGGCTTGACGTTGTGTATTTTTTTTCTACCTAAAACCGTCCTGCACAGGGTCCAAGGATTGACACGGACTGGCGTCGATTGCCCTTGGTCTTGTGAGAGTATCGTCTATGTCGGCTTATGTACAAGGGAAGCCGGCAATACTGCTGCGGGGTAGAGGTCTCACAGTTCCTGCTCTAGGGATTTCTTGAGAGCCGGAGTATGTGGGAATGGAAAATCCACGGAGACGAGGAGTCGACGGATTTTGGAGATTGCGCCAGCGGTATTATCTGACGGGGGGTGATCGAGATACCATATCCGATTTCAGATAGAGGAGTTGGAGGTCCCAACAAGACGGAAGATTTAAGCAAATATTATCCGGAAGAGATGTTGGGATCATGGGATATATAAGAAATGTGTATGGTGTGTTCTTGGACCGGCTGGTGAGTTCCCGATGGGTTCAAAGATACGAAGTTGTGGGCACCTCGTCTGCTTAATACAGATATTTGACGTTGAATGCTCGAGTCATCCATAGATATATGTATAGAATATTCATGGTACTCTCAATTCCACACAGGTCTTTCTGCCATCCTGTTTCTATGCCGATTGCGCAAACGATACGGCCTTCGATAGAGCATAGATAGACGCGTGCTCGGAAACGTGGTTTTTGATCTGAGCACCCACTATCTATCTGCTTTCAACTCATCCTAAAGGTACGTCCATGCGATGGAATCGAGTTGCCCACCATGTATAATTGTCATGGGTTGTCTTGGTTGCCATTTTATATGTGAGTTAAGGCTATCGAATTTCACCCCGTCACCATAACGTCCAACCTAACAGCAGGCATATTGGATACGAGGGGAAAGGGTTGGGGAAGAGGAAGGGGGCGGGGAAAGCATGGAATCTTATTTCTGCGCCATTCCGAAATCCGCAGTTCTTGCCCTCAGGCTTCTTCAGGCTTTCGTGTCACCCGGGGTACTCAAAGAAAAATGGTTTGGGATCATGATCCATCTGCTCATCGCACTAATTACAGGCGTCTATTAGCGAGAACTCCTCAAAGTAAGTTAGCCCTCTGCATCCATGGCAATATCAAGGAAAGAAATAGAGAAATCCGTATGTAGAGTAAATTTGTCCTTTACTCCACATGCCTAGCTTTTGTATTTTAGACCTCACTTATCTCACTTGCCTTGCTGCAAGTTTGCCTTCCTGGCTGGCATGGTCACGGTATGTATGTACTCTATGTAGGGTACTTTCTCGGCGAGAATAGAGAGGGAAGTAATAGAAAAGACAAAGGATATGTTCTAAAGCTCGAGCCTATTCTTCTTCAAAACGTCATAATGTCTGTGATTAGAGTATGTAGTAGCAGTAGTTATGCTTCCCAGTTACGGTGCTGAAGCCTCCGCATATGCACGTAGCACTTTTATCGGTAGGCGGGCAAGCAAGCAAGCAAGCAAGCAACACCCATCACGGTCTTGTCCTGAAACATGCAGTTCACAGTAACGAATGAATGCATATCGCTATGCCCGAGAATGACCGCGAGGAGAGAGAGGCTTCCCCCTAACCTACCCGGCGCCAATCCCGGTCCTAGTAACTGCAAACAGATGCAAAACAGTTCCAGCACGGAATATTATATTAGTAGTAGTAGAGTAGCAGTAGCAAGCGAATGGTTTTCAACACCGACCTCATCCTTACCGGTTCTAAGTAGGGCATTCGGAATTTATCGGTAGGTATGGACGTAATCGTGAGACCCTGGACCGAAAAAAAAGAATCAAGTCGGTAGATTAGCGGCACGAAATTAATTGCAGAAAGAAAAGGAAGAAAGCGGCACGAATAAACATAAGTGCAGTACAATATGTATACTCATGTGCGTATCTACTTCACAATCATAGTCCGTGCTGGTCACAAGACCGCGTAGAGATTGTTGATAGACAATCAATATATATATATATATATTTATATCTTTCGTTCACATACATACATGGGGCTTTGTTCACTCAACTGAAGGTTCATATGCTGTCCGATCACCTGGTGTTTCGGGGTTTCAATGTGGACTCATCTGTGACTTGTCCGCCCCCATCCGTCTTACCGGCTATGGTTCCTCGAACGTGCCTCCACTCACACGTATGTACTACCTTAATGTGTATATCAGTACACAAGATAGGCAATTAAGGAGGTATGTTATACAACTTTGATCATTACCAACCTCATTCTAATTCCATATTGTGAACAAGAAGGAGGTATAAGCATGTTTATATACTCATGTATGATTGAAACCAAAACAGGACAATTGACAGAGAAAGGTATTGGAAACAACCCAAATGTAACATAACTAATACAATTGCTTCGAAAAGGAAAATTTGCAAGTAAAAAAATGTGCCACGGAAATATCTTGTCTGGTATTCAATCCAACCAACCCCTGTCTCGCCCAGCTTGATATCACTCATGCTAAAGCATCCATAGCCAACCAAGTAAACATAAAATTTGAAAACAAAGACATAAAAAATAGGAAATATGCGAAGGCATTAGCCAAATGAGCTAAGTAGTGAAGGAAAAAAAAAAAAAAAGACTTCCAACTCCTCAAATTCCTTTGGTCGAAACATATCCCATAAAAACGTAAAACGTCAAAAAACGGTCCCAGCTCAAAACAGTACCTCAAAATGAAAATAATAGGCAAGGACCTATGCTAAAAAATGAGAAATATGCATGTAGCCCATGCTCCAAGCCAATTGAAATTCAATCCGGACAAAAGCGAGGGGCAGGGGAACGGACGGCGGTAAGTAATCCAAAAATAAAAGAAAAAGGAAAAAAAAAGGAAAGAAAAGGAAGGAACCAAATTTTTAGGCGTCAAGAATGGTCCCTGAATTAGGGGACCTCGTAATCTCGTTCGCCCTCAGCATCTGCATCACCGACGTCGCCTTGTTCGTTGCTACCCCCTGCGCCTTGGGGATCTTGTAAATGGCCACGTTGGTTGGGCAGTTGATACATCTGTTGATCATGAGCCAATGGAACAAAATTAGGTATTGGCAAATGGTCCCGTGCTCCAGGGTGTGAAACAAATGGGAAAGCGGGGGAAACATGGGAGGATGGTCGGTGATAGGAGGGTCTTACAGGCTGGTGTGGCATTGGTGGATATCCATACATCCCGTCCAAGGGGCTCTCTTGGTAAATCGGATGCGATGGATAGCTTCCCTGCTGTGGGACCCCTCCGCCATAAATGTTTGGTTGATTATACCGTTCTGGATCTTGAGCCATTGCAGGGTGGCCAAGATAATCTTGCCCAGCAGGAATCTGAGGTTGCTGCTGGGGGGGGACCTGCTGTTGAGGCTGCTGCTGTTGTGGAGGCTGCTGTGGAGGCTGCTGTGGTTGTTGCTGTTGATGACTTGCACCACCTCCGGACCGTTTGGTATGCGATGCTTCCTCCCGTGGGACAATATCAATGAGGAAATCAAACATGTCGCTCTTCGCCAATGCCGACGCAATATCGGAACGTTGCAGGGTGCGGCGTTTATTCTCCTCGGCGTGGATCCAGGCGCGCATTGTGAGTTCCGTGATGAATATGTCACACCCTTTTGCAAAAAGTATAGGTGCTTCTGCGGAAATCATTTTGACCTCAGGATCTGCTTTCATAACTTTCTTTATCCTTGCCAATGGCAATTGATGAAGTTTATAGTCGTGTTCTTCATTTTCTAGCTGGTTTATGGTCTGTTGCCAGTAGGTTGTGAGGATATCACGGTAATGACCGTGCAAACCTTGAGAAACCTGCGAATCCATCAATATTTTGCTCAAATGTGATGGAGGGAGAAGTCGGTAATGGTGAAGAGGATGGAGTTAGAATACATTTGCGAATGCGCCGCTGTATATATCTGGAGCTGGCACTGATGAAGATGCTACGAGCGCCGCGCTGGCTCCATACTGTTGAATCCATCCCGAACCGGAAGTCAGCATTCTGCGCGCAACACATCATCCATCACCTGGGGGGGTCGAGATAAAAATCCAGATAATTCTTAAAAAAGAATCGAAACGGGTGATTGTTTCAAAAGGAAAGGTAGACTGACATGGCCCATCACGGAGATGTCGTAAGGAGGGACATTGGGCTGCTGGTGTTGAGACTGCGAAGGATCGTGCCTTGAGCCCGCAGAGGGGAATTGCGGATCCATTCTATTCTATCGACAAAACAATGAATGCTGTTGGAACAATAGTAAGAAGGCTCTTTGGATTGAATGATACTCTAGTGGCGCGAGGGTGAACGGCGGGACGAATGGCGGAAGAAATAGATGAAACTGGGGAAGAAGCGGAAAGTTCGAAGATTATGTATGTATTCACAGAGCACGACGAGTAGTAGAAGTAGTAGCAGATGTATGCTTATGCCGTTGGGGTAAAAACACACACACACGCACGCACACACAACCCACACACACAACCAAGCAACTGCAGCAGCGAAACACAAGACTGTGACGTGAGAGACCGGGGGGATGTAAGTCGGGGGGCCCGGGAGAGAGTGTCCTTGTGCTTTGGTGCTTTGATAATTAACTGGGTTGTGCTAATAAAATGGGGTCCAGTTAGTGGGGGAGGGTGACAACGATTGGTAGTTGATGGCGCAGGACAGATTGCTAGGAAGTGGGTTAGCAACGAAGCGCAGGTTGGTCGACAACGTCGACTAAAACGATGCTGACTGAACGAAGGAAAAGATTTGAATGGATGAATGGATAGGTGCTCTATGTGGATGCGGAGGAGCTGGCGAGGCATAGGCAGGAGGAGTTGCAGAAACAGCAGCAGCAGCAGCAGCAGCAAGCAGCAAGAGCAGCAGGAAAGCGGACACCCCACTGAATGGTTCACAGGTAAAAACGGTGGGCGTGTAGAACGCTTCTTAGGGCCCTTCTCAATATCTAATTCTTCTTCCCGTTCTGTCTTCCTTTACTACACTCTCAATTATCGTCTTTCCGTTAGTGTATGTATGTATGTATGAGCATATGAACATATTTCAACTCGTAGCTATTACTGCTGCTCGGCCTCAATGCTTCTCTCGTTACTCTGACGCTGTCGCTCTGTCTCTCACTCGATCTTGTCTGCTTCTCGCGGCAGGAATGAGGTGTCGCTGCAGAAAGCGCACGCGCTAGCTCATGTGCGGTTAGTTCACCTGCGGTTTCCTTTCAGCCTCAGAATCTGCCTAGCCACCATCATCACCCAAACATCCCACGCGATTTTCAGCCTCATACCCCTCGAGCGGTGAAACGTTCAGCCACACCTCGTTTTTTTTTTCTCAGAAATTTTTTTTTACCGCCCAGCCATTTCTTGACTGCTTTTTTTCTTTTTCTCCATTCCCCTTCACTCTTTCAACTCTTCCTCTCGTGTTGGTATCTTTTCTCTTCCTTCTCTCCTCCCACTCCTGCCCCGCAATGCCAACAGAAGAACCCCTTGAACTCCTACAAACAGCAGCAGGAGCAGTTAAAGGGAGAAACATCCATGACGTGGACAAGGCTTCCACCGCCTCTCTTTCTTCGCCGTCTGGTGGTGTGGTAGAAGATGATGACGCCGAATTGTCGGATGAAACCATCAACCGCCTTCTCCGCGAGGCCGAGGAAAGAATGAGAGTCTCGTCTGCACTATCGAACTCATCCATAGTCGCTAACAAAATCTCTATGACGAAGTATGCACATCCTTCCCTTTAATCACACCCTCTCCCCTTCGAATAGTCCTTTCCCCCTATGTGTGTGGGAGGTAGAGAGTGTGGGTGCCCCACCATGCATTGGGATTCGGTTGTTTCCCTTAAATAAACTACTGCGGGCTGATACGTGTACCTGCACTAGATTCCCTAAGCTCGACCCTGGCTCTACTTTGGCAAACGCACCCATCAGATCCCAGGGTTTGGTTTCTAGAATATCGGATCCTTCTATGCTGGTATCCTCATCTGATCGCGAGCTGGCGGACACCTCAGCAGCTGCAGGGGGGATTTCGCGTGTGGATCGGGCTGCATCCAAGAAGAAGGCTAAAGAAGTTTGTCGCCCTTTTTTTTTTCCCTCCCCCTCTTACCTCCATTGATTTTTACTTTTCACCCCTATGTTTCGGATTTGCCTATGAGGAAAAATTCCCATTAAGACCCTGAGCGAACTCAGGCCCCGTCTTGGGTGCTTGTCTTGCACATCCTGATGTCTTTTTACATCATAGTTACTCTGAGGCTCCATTTCGAAATACTTTTCTGCTTTTGTTTTCGCGTCCTATCGCATCTCTTCGATGATTTTGTTGAATGTGGACTAAAAAATGCTAGGACAAGGAAAAAACTGCCGGGGCAAACTGGTTCGATATGCCAAGGACAGACCTGACTCCGCAACTCAAGCGAGACCTACAGCTCATTAAGATGCGTAACGTCTTAGACCCGCATCGTCATTACAAAAAGGATAATTCTGCCCTTCCAGAGTACTCCCAGGTCGGGACCATCATTGAAGGCAGCACAGAATTCTTTTCTTCGAGGATCACTAGGAAGGACAGAAAACGTACTATTGCAGAGGAAATCATGGCCGATGAAGGGAACCACAAGAGGTTTAAAAAAAAGTACGAAGAAATCTCAAGCAGCAAAAGGAGCGGCAAGAAAGAGTTTTACAGAAACCTTCTGGCCCAGAGAGGCAGCTCAAAAAAAATTTGAGATGCAACTCCCTCCTAACTGCACATTTACTTTACTTAATACCTTCATTACTTCATTGTATATTACTAGGGATCTGGAGTTTAGGCGATAATTTTAGTTGTAGTTATGACCCTATGAGTATATCAGAATGGATAGTCAACCAATTTTTCCTCTTATCTTATCGTTGACCCTTGTGATTCTCTTGGTAGAGATATAGATGACTTAGGTACCCGGCCATCGATGTGGTTGCTGTCAATGACAATGCCATTATATCAAGGGTCTCCGGCTAAAAATACGACATGTGCTGCCAGGAACCGATCCAGATCTGGTCTGTGCACGATTACAACATCACTCACTCAGTGTTCACACACAGCCGATCTCCGTCATAGATTTTATCCACCCTGTCAGGGTAAAAACACATTCTTCACGTATCAAAAATCCCAACGTATAGTAGTTTACGTAGACAGATAACCAAGTACCTATTCTTCTAGAACACATCTTATGAATTTCTGCAGGTCTCACAACTGACGTAAGAACTGCCAGGCGAAATTCAAGGCAGAGCACCCACCCTACAAATTGGCGAAGGCAGTATCAACCGGGACTTGTTCATGCAAAGTATGCATACGATGGGAAGGGTCTATTTGAGAATTTGCATATTCGTATCTAAAAATATGTCCAATTGATAATCATTTACATGGGGTTGCTTAACTGTGTGTAGTAAATAGTAATTCTAGGGTTAAAGGGTTAATATTTACTTGGCATTAAGTCTAACCTAGTTGGTACCTGTATAATATCAATGCTAGACGACAGCGTTTTCCCAACTGGTATATATAGCTGCATGTATGTAGAGTACCTACATGCGTGTGGTACACATAGCAACGACGAAAAGCGCCAAAGTACGATTTGAGGTAGCTCATTTAGAAAACATCTGATAAAATCAGCCGTTGATAAACCGCCTGGATTCACTACGTGACCAGTCTATGCAGGGTTTATACATAGTGTGATTCGGACAATGTTCAAGATACCCAATCGCGTGGGCGCCTAGGATATATCGTAATCAAGAAGGCTTTGTCCACTCGTAGTGCTTGGTTTCTTTTCTGGTAAGAAATTTCTGGCGTGATAGCTGGTAGAGTTCCCGGTCTAATTGAATGTGGACACTGTGGATACTTACACCGTTTGATCGAGCAGTTAAAATTTGCCGTGTCTCTCTCTCTCAAAAAAAAGAAGAAGAACCATAAGTTCATGCTACTTCTACTGAGGGGGCTATACGAAGTATTGGATTGAATTCTTGATAATTCTGTGGGCCGAGATAAAAAAAAAAAAAAAAAAAAAGGAGGAAGGAAAGAAAGGAAGGGGGAAGAAATGAACGATTATCTTGAGTGTAATTAAGTAACATATCTTGAAAGCATAGGCACGTAACATATATAGCACACTATTATTATCATTATGATATTGCTTAATCCCCTTGATCAATTGATGCTATTCCTGTCTCTATCCGGATTATATTAGCATACTAGAGCTCTATATATGAAAGTAACCGTAGTTTAGAATGTCTCTAGGAAGGTCAAATCGAGGGGTGTAAGGTTCTATTTATTGTTTGGACAAATATGGGTACCATATAGCATATGCTCGTAGAGGACGAGAACTAAACTACATAGTACTAATCTATATCCAAGACTACTCTTTTAATTTTTACAGAGGCTTACAGCTTATCTAGAGAATAGTCGGGTTATGTATCTATTACAATATACCCGATGTGAGTGCCTGCTCGGCTGCTAAAATAAATATTAACATTATTTCCAAACTCTATTACGTCTTCCCTCATTTTGAATCTGAAGCGATTATAGCCTCTCATACCTACCAAGTTTCAGCTGAAAATACATTTCATGCAGATAAACGCCGGCTTAAGGTTGGCTATAAACCTTCAAAGGTACTGCAAATTTGCTCACAACTCACAAAAGAACCGTGTCACCCGCCAGTAAGTATAAGTATGCAATTACCCCTAGAATTGCCGATATATTCAGGTTGAATTCGATCAAGTGATATAGCTATATCTCATGGTATCTATGGGTGATTCTCAGAAAAATCTTTTATTTGATCCAAGAATAATGCTCTTATACTTGGAATCAAGATTTTGGCTCTAGATCAATCTATATCTACCAACATATGTAAGGTTTTCGATGTGTAAAAGTCTCGAAACCTCCATAGAGAAAGAACGGATTATGTTGGTTGGTCTCAAATCCTGAGTAGGTACCATATTACAAAGGTATGTGTCTGGGTTTATAGACGCCGAGTAGAACGCCCAACTAACTAGATTTATGCCAACAATCCCCAACCATTTTGGTGTTCAAGACATTCGCCAAGCAAGGATATCGCGGTAGCTAATTGAGTGAAACATGCATGCGTGCCCAAGTAGCCTTGGTTCAATCGTTTACCAAAGATGGTAGAATAACACCATTGAAACCTAAAACTTAAGTAGTCTGTTTCTACGTTTAGAGCGCCATGGAGCAAGATTGCTTGTTCCGGGTTTAGGAGCAAAGCTTACTTGTTTGGACGCATGCATATGCCAGCCAAGACCGAACGGTACTGTTTAGTAGCTGAAGATCTGCATCGCCGGCAATCTTTAGGGGAAAAATGATCTCTACCGAATCAGTTAGAAGTTTGCGGCATTTCGACGAGATGCGGGGAAGATGCTGGCTTGCTCATCGCGGTTGTGCCAATTATATTGCAACCTACCTAGCTGAATATGTACCTGATGGAAGATCAAATTGATCTCCCTCAATGATTATCTGCAGGTTCTTATTGTTTATAGTAACTCGGCTTGCAGCCAGCCATTCGGATCAGTGGACATTCGCTTTAATGCCTCTCCGTCTGCATTGATGATTGTATAAAGTAATTTAAAAACACATCTTGTAGTATCATGATGCTAGGCTAGAAAAAGGTTACATATTTGGTGCGGGGTTTGAGGTTTCACTAACTAGGAGCTTACATGTAGTATCCTACTCAAAACTTTTGCTGGGCACTGAATTCGTACTTAAAGAGCCCAAAGCCCCGAGTAGTGTAGCCTCGATATCACGAACAACTCAAATCAACAGCCATGCTAGGAGGAACTACTTCTACGCCTATACGTTTAGTAATATGCGTTGACGGGACCTGGGACACATCCGAGGGCTCTCTTGACGCAATCAAAGGTATGTACTCAGATCCCTAGCCGTACGGGTAGACCGTAGTATTGTTGGTAAATGCTAAATGCTGCCTTTGGTTGTGTAGGCGCTTTGAGCGGTTCCGCAGACAACGTAAAGTCAATCAACGACATGGTAAAAAATGGAGTCGTTGGGGGTACATCTGGCAAGACATATGATCAGGTATGGGATGCGGGAGGAAAGTAATCACCGGAATACATTTCATAAACTAACTTGATCCTCCTAATTCTCAGCGTGCACATTATTTTCAGGGAGTTGGGACAGAAGAGAGTGCAAGGCCGTCTAACATCGATTATCCCGGCATGCACTTGATTGTAAGGGCGACTTCTACCTTCCAAGGAGCAACTGGAGAAGGTATTTCTCAAGAAATCGCCCAATCTCTGTAGATGAATTTAACAGATGTAGGCTACTTGGATATCCTTAAAAAGGCTTATAAGGTGAGGCATTGAAGGACACAATGTTTGTTACAGATAACTGACATAAATTTAGGTCTGCTGTTCAGAACTAAAGCAATCAAGTCAGGATGAGATATTTATGTTTGGTTTCAGCCGTGGAGCTTGTAAGAAGAGCACAAGAATCTTTGTTTTACACGGGATTATACCTGATCGACTGCTTCACAGTTATTGTCCGTGCACTTTCATCTTTCCTGCAGTATGTTGGATTGATAAAGCCGGAATATATGAAAACCGATGAGGATTTCGACACTCGATTTTACGATCTTATAAGAAGATATTATGCACTCACAAAAGAGACACTATTTTTGGGACGGGTAAAAAAAAACCTGGTGTTTAGGGAGTGTTTGGCTGACGTTTTTCGCTAATATGTCATGTAGGCCGATCGTCCTAGTCATTTGGCGTAAGTCAAAAATTGAAGTCGATTAACTTCCTTTCGAGGACATGAACTAATTTAGCGTATGAAGGGATTACTGTCAAGCATCCCCTCGTGTTCGTTTTATTGGGGTATTCGATACGGTAAAGGCTGTATTTCAGCTTCCAGTTCACAATACCCTTAAGAACGGTATCCCAATCATCGATTTTGAACAGGATGCACCTTATCTAGTTGACCATTTTCGGCACGCACTGGCTCTCAACGAGGGAAGACCTCTTTTTAGCCCAACTCTCTGGAAATCAGATGTGAAAATAACCGACGGCACCTATGAAGAGGCCTGGTTTTTAGGTTTTCACCGTGATGTTGGTGGAGGCTCGGATCGTCAAGGTTTAGGTCTATGGCCTTTGCAATGGATGTTACGCGCTGCTATGGACAAAGGATTGGTACTCGACATTGATAAAGAACGATACAACGTGCTTTTCTCTGGCGAAGGAAATGACATCGAATCAGCCCATGCCCCAGAAATGGTAATGAGAATGACAGATATGATACACCACCATACGTCTAAAGCCAGTGAGATGTTCAAACTATATCTCAATGAAACCAGCTGGGGGCTATTTGACACCCCTCGAAACTACCTAGAATACCTCACAAAAGCACCGTATGTCAAATATGCCAAGGCTAGGGTATATTTACACCCGTCGACATACCTGGTTTTTGACATCAGTTTATCCCTCCGTATCCAACTTTATGAGTGGAGATTTTTCCGAAACTTTATCAGGGATAGGCACCTCGTAGTTTCAGAAAACATGCTTCCGTGGTGGGAAAGCCAAGCGGTAGAAAGTATCATAAAAGAACCTTCATCTGCTGAACATATGCGCCTTTTAATCTATGGTCGGCCATCAATTGGGAAATCCTCTCTTATCAGCAGGACCTTTGGGAAGTGGGTTAAGAATCCTAATGCAGTGCCAGTTGCTGGCGCAGTGGTAAGAAGCCAGACTCGGAGAAAAAAGAGTGGCCCTGATGTTTGTGCTCATTTTTATTAGATCACAGAGATCGATAAATCGGTTTGTTCGGATATTGGGACGCCAATAGTAATTCCTGAAAACGATTTAGTGCGTGTGCATTACTCAGACGGTTTCGGACCTGGCGGCAGTGATAGTTTTGAAACCGTAGAGCAGTTCTTGACCCAATACCGGGAGAAGACAAACCCGGAGGGAAAGCTTCATGCTATCTGGTAATCAATCTATCCTTATATAAAGTTGATTGGATCAGACTATCTCACTTATGGAATATCTAGGTATTGTATTGATTGCACCGAGAACGAGATTAGTGCATCGGAGGAGGCATTTTTCAATTTGGACTTTGGGAACATTCCTGTGGTTGTCGTTTTACTGAAAGAAGACGAACTGAAAGCCCGGATTCGTAAAGAACTGCCCAGAAAGCGTGCAGCCGACGAGAAACAGGTCGAGGAACGATTCAACCAAACAATTGCAAAGAAAAAGGCAGAGCTGGGGAAATTCTCTCCTCGGGCTTGGGTATCTATCGGAAGCAGTAAGTTTACCGACCTGGGGTTTTTCTTCTTTTATTCATTATTACCGACCTAGGTTTTCTAGAGTTGGCATTAATGTTTTACAGGTATCAATTCAATAAAGACACTCCTTTCGGAAACATCCCGAAATCTTGTCGACACAGCTGTTCAGCTCACTCAACTCAAAGCCCAGAGGGTTTCGGTCAAACCTAAGATTGCTCTGGCTACTGCTGAAAGCATACGCGCATATACTATTTGGAAAAAGTCTAAGTTTGATGGAGAAAAGATTGACTTTCTCCGCAAGGCCATAGATGAACCAAAACTCTCACGACTCCTCATGAGACCGGTCCTTGATAGTTTTAATATGCGCTTTCCCGGCGACGATGTGTTGATTCAATCCCTAATGAGTAGATCGTGGAGGGATCTCGACAGTTATCCAGCCAACCTGTGGGGTAAGGACATTCCGGGTGACTTAATTTTGATGTGCATGCTTGATACCGTTATTATCATGGCCAGAGCATTCAACCATACTCAGATCCGCCAACCATTAGGTGCAATTGCTCAACCCTTGAATACAGTCGCTCTCCAGCTTGCCTGCGCGTGGTATACACTTGCCACATTCAACAAACAAAAAACGATGCATTCAGCAATAAAATCCATGCTCTCTGAGAAAGACTGGTCACCAAAGGATATTTCAATGGCAAGCTTGCAGATGAAAGTGATCGAAGCCGTTGAGGTTGGGCTGGAAAGCGTAGAAACGTTGGTGGAGGACGTGGTAACTGGGGCGCTTGATGGGGTTAAGCAGGTAGTTGGGGGGATCGGATCTCGTATTCCCATCTTTTCATGAATCAACATGTATGGGGTTGGTTAGTTGTTGAAGCCGCTTTTGCTTGATTTCTTATTTTGTACTTGGTATTGGAAAAAAAAAAAGGAAAAAAAAGAGAAAGAAAGTCCCGTACGTATTTATTGATACATTAAAGACCTGGGACTCAAACGACTCACTTTCCCGGTGAAATTTGTCAATCGATTATGGTATAACCCGAGGACGGTACTGACGCTTTAGTGTTTTGCCACGGCACCAAAACAATACGAAAATATGTAGTATATAATAATATTGCATCACCCGACCAACTCGTTGTCATCTATTCCGTGACTTCTGACCTTGTGTTTAATGACTAATGAATCAATGAGAGATAAAATAGTGGAAAGGGTCACAACTATGAATACACGCTCCGCCATCCACCCCTCATACCAATTTAGCCGTAGCTTCGTGTCATAACGAAATGAGTAACTGAAAAACATGGGGGAGACATGGGTGGGAGAAAATTAACAGTCAAATTAGAAGGGAAAAAATGATATCAGCTTCCCTACAACGCAATCAGACATCTTTCTTCAGGTGATAGGTTTTTTTGTCAGTCGTGGTAGTCAATCTCTTGATACTCGACACGAGTCTCGCCTTAACCTCATCGTTTCTGACCCTCGATTTGAACTTATCTGCGATAAACTTCAAGGTGACACCTCCAGGGTTGCTTGACAAGAGATTCTTGATTTCCTCGTCCGTGATGAATGCTATTTCAATTATTAGCCAATGCCAAGTTGCAATGATTTTCATGGGGCTAAATCATTGGCAATTGGCCAGTTAAAGTGTCTTTGTTTGGGAAAATCCCATCTTTAATCAAAGAATGTTTATATGACCAAATAACCCATTGAAGTTTTATTCAAAATGAAGAGGGTGAGCATACCATCAGCTCCAGCTAGTGCAGGCGGCGCGGGGCTTCCCTGTCTACTCGCGGCTGCACTTGGTGATAATGATCGCCCCCCGGACAAAAGCTTAATCCTCTGTTTTTTGCTTCCTGGGCCATCGCTCATTTCCCCTGATTTCTCGTCCGCAGTCGTGTTACCATCGTTCTTACGTTTCTTAGTGATTATACCCGCAGGGGGAGGGGGGGATGGAGAAGGCTCAGAAGATGAAATTTGTTGAAGATTTTCGGGAGGAACCTTGAGCTTTACGATACTCTTCTTGTCTGTGCCCACGGGCAACGTGCTTGTAGCCGGCTTGGGCGCTTGGCTCTTTTTTGGCTTCTTCCTCGATTCGGCCCCGGACTCGATCCCAGAAAGGTTTGGGGACCCTGAACGTTTGAGCTTCGACCCAGCGGTGGGGAGAGGGGTAGATGTACCAGGCGCTTGTGCTGCCTTCTTAGATGCAGCAGGCTTAGCCGTTTTCAGGTCAGAAGGAGCGGCAGTGGGAGCTGAGGTAGCGGCAGTGGCTGAAGTGGTGGTAGTAGTGGCAGCTTTTGCTGTGGCTGCAGCTGCAGCCTTCTCGGCAGCCTTCTCGGCGACCAACTTCTCGAGCGCCTCTTTTTCGGCTGCCTCAACTTTCCTAGCCTCCTCGGCCTTTTTGGCTTCTTCCTGTTTACGTGCTTCCTCCTCTTCGTCATCGGACTCGTCGTCCTATTACCGGGTTACGTGCTTAGCAACAGCGCTATGAAGTGCAAAAGTTATGTCTCAAATCATATCGGACGGAACTACATACCGTTGAAGCATAAGGATCGGCATCAGAGTCCGTTTCGTATGTGTAGTTACCCTCACGGTTCATAAGGGCTTTCTTCACCTTTTTGCCATGCTTACGACGAACAGCTTCAAGCTTTTTTTTCTCCTTTTCTTCTTCCTCATACTCACGTTCGCCGCGCGCGTCGAAGAAATTCGCAGACAATTGTTCCTTTTTGATACGATTCTGTAGGGGAGTAATTTTCTGAGCAATTGTGATTGAGACGAAGTAAGGAGAGCATGTTTGATATTACCTCGATTTCTTTATTTTCATGCTCTTCGCCTTCCATGATAGGAGCTTCTTCATCATCGGCAAATTGGTCATCGTCGAAATCAAGATCATTCTCATCCGTTTCTGCTTTCGGTAGTCTATCACCCTTCCGAGTAAAGAGCTTTTTTGTGGCCCTCGCATTTTCTTCAAGAGTTCTTCGCTCCCGTTCTTTCTCCTCTGTTCGATTCATCAACCATCTTGGTGGTTTCGCATTTTGTTTCATTACGACTTCTGCCTCTTCTGACGTCATGGTCTTGAACTTGTTTTTTTCCGTGAATTTATACCACTTCTCAATGGGTACCATCTTAAAAGCGCCATCATCAAGCACAAACATTGCAAATACCCCCTTACTAAGTGAGCTCTCAAGTTGCCCAACCCACGTATTCTTATTATCAAAATCTTCAATAAACCATGGGAAGAATTCCTCGTAACGTAACTTCTTCTCAGCGTCGTTAGATTTGTAAACTTGTTGAGTTTTTTTCTGGAACGCGTTCTTCTTCTGCTTCTGCGCGCCACCGTAGGGTGCAATCTTTTCCAAAGCAGCGGCTTTATCAGCATCCTTCTTGTCCTGCTCAGCCTGATTTTTCGCTTTTTCCTCATCCTCAGCAGCCTTATGCGCAGCCGCTACTGCGCTTGCTGCGGCCTCCTCTTTCGCGCCTTGAAGTGGAGCTCTTGGATCCCGTCGATGAAGCTTTATGGGTCTTGTAAACTCCTGGCTGTCCAGAGGATTAACGATGCGCTTCGACTGCATGCGCATTACGTGGTACCGAAGGTCCTTCATGAGGGAGGCCTTTGTAGTTGTAAGCTTGTATTCCTGCCATTGAATTTCTTCTTCTTGCTTAACGGGGGCGGTGGTAGCAGCGGCTGATGAAGACGCAGCGGGAGCAGTTGAGGGCGTCGGCGTCGAGGTTGATGCGTGACGAGGAGCGATGACAGTCGCCCCACCTGCTATGGCAGCTGCAGAGGGACGGATACCAGGAACTGGTCGTGGGCGTTTTTGGCGCTGCACAAGAGGGTTGTCATTTACAGGCCTCCGTCGAGCTACAGGCTTAGGAGCATCATTTGGGCTTGCAGCGACAGCAGTAGAAGCTGGAGAGGCCATGATGCGGAGCGGAATACAGCGGAGAGGGGATAGGTGTTATCTTTGTGTGGGTAGTAGGTTGGTGTGATGGTGGTGATGGTGGTGATGGTGGCGATGGTGGTGATGGTGGTGATGGTGGTGATGGGCAGAGTTTTGTGTTGAAGGTGAACGAGCGGATGATTGTGTCAGGACCTGTCCAGTTACTCTGACGTGACGGGATCCCTCAGCCTCCTCATGCTGGTTATGTAATAAGAATACCGCGCCAAGTCTTTGGTATCGACCTCACTCGTCACCAGCGCGCGACCGGACCAAATAACACCAACGGAATAACAAGCAGCTCCAGTATTACTTTTACGCCTTTAAGACACTTCTCCCGAAGAATAGAAACCTTGAAACCTCACTATGAAGCCTCTCTTTTCTGCGTACGCTCCCCTCCTTTCTCTGTTGCAGCTTAAGCTCTCCTCAAACCACTCCTAGAATAATGCTAACATACGCACACAGATTCACTGCCTGGTCATGGTAACTACTCCGCAAACTCTCACGTACTGCTGTGTACTTGCAGAAGGCCTTTCCACTCCAGATTGACTAACTACCTCATCAGCATCGTCATTTCCGCATTCGCCATCGTCATTCTTAGCGCCCTGGGGGCACTTTTCAAATCCGGGTACGTCCCGACCGCATTGCCCCTTAGAATGTAAAACGACGTTACTTACTCTGCCTCTCCAGACATGAATCGATGATGGGCTCTACCAATGATCCTGAGGACGGTAAAAGCGTTGCTGCCACCATATTTGGTGCCGTGATTGTCTATATTGTTCGTGCCATCTTCTATACTCCATATAATTTGCATAAGCTAATCGTAGTTCCTGGTCTAGGGTTTCCTCGTATTCTGCTCAGGGCAAGCATGGCTTCACAGTCGACAACGGTCGACGATTCAGTTATCATAGAGGGGTTAACTATCTTTCTACTGGGACTCAAGCTAGTGTAACAAATTGAATTATTATCGTATACGGTTTCTTTTTGACGGAATGAAATGGACAGGTCTTTGGTTAATAGTTGTATACATACCTCTCTATGGCGCAGAATGTTTTTTTTTTAAATTTGTTTAATTTCTGTTTATTCTGTGCTTTAGTAGCTGCCCGAGATGGTGAAGAGAATTAATAGAATTCGGCCTTTCCTCGGACTTTTACCCTTTTTTTTTGAATCCCCAATGGTGTGAACCCTCTGGTTTGTGAGCATAACTTGGGCATACATGGGTTGTTCGTCACACAAGCCAGCTACAATGCAAATCTAATCCACGTGCAGCGCTTCGTTTTGTACGGTTCCGAAATCGTGAAGGTGGTGAGCTACAACCAAAGAAGATTTTCGGCCGATCAGGGGTCTAGGACTTGATCAGGCCAATGTCCCGGCACACACTATTCGGGCCGGTGAATACCCCTGTCCATCGTGTAACCTGTTCAGTCCTTGGTCCCAGTTGACTGATAAAACAACCTAGCTATTTGCGAACAAATTACTAGATTTGTTTACCAATTTACCAATAGGGATTTATTTAGGAGTATTGACATATAATATTCCTTTATTTCGAGACTTTGAATCAGCGCACCCTACTCTACTCCTGCGAGCTGTATCCTGCCTTAGTGATAATTATGCCAAGAATTGCCAATATGCTTTGGTTGTATATGTTGATCCCGTTCATAGCTTGTTTGAGTAGCCGATTGGAATTCTCGATGAGTTAGAATATGATTCTATGGTTATGGATCACGGCGGGTCACTCGATGACGCCAAGACTGAGCCTAGGATCGCTAAACATCACTCGGCCAGTTACCGGTTTTCCCTCCTTTTTTTCTTTAAGACAGTCACCAAATAAATAGAAGTGTGTTTTTTAGTCTACGAAGCATAATAGATTTTAGAGTAGTAGATTGCAATGGGTATCATGATAGTAATAAACACAGGATTGGAAGCAAGCTCTGTCAATGGTGAGTTTACCAGGACGCCTAGTTTCAAAAACCCCTTCTTATGCATATAAAGTGAATAGTGCTCACAATCTAGAGTTTCCTTTTCACTGCAGTCAGGATTGATGCTTGGTATGTAGCCAGTGACTAGAATATTAGCTACAAAAGTACTACAGCTTCCAGCCGCAAATCAGTATATCAGTCCATGCTACCTCTCGAGCTCTAGGTGTACACCATTTCTCTATGGCTATGTCAGATCAGACTGCCAGTTCTCTAGATCAATAAGTATATTTGTCAGTTCTGTGAGGGTATTTTACTGCTAATTCTCCGTCTGCTCGTAGTCAGGGTCAATTAATCCAGGGGATACACAATTGATATATATATATACACATAATAGCTACTATGGTACTGTTTATCTTTCGTACCCTTGCGCTTGTTTTATACATGTTGATTCCCTTTCATCTCTGGAAGCAATCCCCTGTCTTTTCCAGCCTCTAAAGCAAACCCTCCTCCAAATAAAAATACCCGTGCATGCACGTAGTCATACATGCTAATGTATCAACCAATAGATATGCTATCTGACCACTAGGTACAAGACCATATTGTTTAGAAGAAGATGCATGGCCGGGTGGTTGTTGCGCAGTTGTGACTGCCAAGAGCGAGTGACATCTTGTGAATTAATATAACCCGCTACATGTAATTACTAGCGATTTTCGAGCCGACTCAGGGTATCTGAATGTGCAGCGGTACTATGGGGTACAGCAAGCAAAACAAAGTCTGGTTATCTTTTCTACCTTGCCAAACGGCCCAGAGGACAAACCTCACGTAGTAAATATTTAGTAAGTAATTAGTTCCCTATTCTAATTATAATGCATATGCGACGGGAATACTTCAGAGTTTTTTCTCAGCAGTAGCATAGGGGTTCCGCACGTCACGGTGCTATTTTCTCCATCCCAACATAATTCGCAAGAGAACGAGCCAACCCCCAAGTACTATTACCCCCTTATCATGCTATTCGAGACAAATTCCAATTTAGAAATAGAATAGTCCGAGAACTATAGTATCACCAACTAGGCAAGCTTTTGCAGGAGGGAGGTGCAGTGGGCATAAACACCGTGAAAAGTAAATGTCTCATTTATAAGCCTAACACTAACAGAGATAAAAGTCTCCGTAAATATTTGAAGATATAGAAATTATCCCATCAACTAGAGTTAAAGCTAGCTAAAGAGTCAAACAGTACTCTATACTATTAGAAATTAGTGCTAAATAACCACGGCGGAACATATTTGCGGCGCGCCAAGCTATGTCGAAAAATATTCGCACACCGTCTTAAGTTTTGGTATTGCGAAATACACAGCGCCCGAAGTTAAAATCACTGAGTACATGTACGCCCGAGCCTTCGAGTGATTTTCCATGACGAATCTTACCCTACCTCTATTCCAGGGCCAGGGTTCTCACACCCCTGCAAAGCAACCCACCAACGCAAAAAAAAAAAGTTCAAAATCCAAGCTTATTCCAATACTACACCGCAAAAGTAATGCCTGGTCGCGCAGTATCCCCCACGGGGAGCGAGTTCGAGTACGATATCTCGGCAGCGCTCGGCGCCGCTGACAGCGACGACGATGGCCCAGCCTATAACCCACGGACGCTCCACGCCGATAGAAGCATTGGTGAGATCTTGGGCGGTGGTGAGGATGATGACGACGATGATGAAGCATTCATTGCCGCGCAGCAAGCGGCGAGTAATCGCAAGGCCAGTAATTTGAAAGGGAAGAATACAGTGAAAAAGGGTGGAGGGTTTCAGCAGATGGGTATGCTCTTCCTTGGCGCTAGGATGAGGTTGGTGGAGAGGAGGTAATGAAGCTAATTGCTGGGGAATTACAGGTCTCAATATGGGCCTTCTGAAGGCGATCAGTAGGAAGGGATTCTCAGTGCCAACGCCAATTCAGAGAAAAACGATTCCGTTGATATTGGAGGGGCAGGATATTGTGGGAATGGCAAGGACGGGGTCTGGAAAGACTGCGGCGTTTGTCATTCCCATGCTTGAGAAACTGAAGGCGCATAGTGTCAAGGTACGTATACGCTTACAGCGATACTCAATTGTATATATGTACTGTTATGCTAAACTACTTAGGTCGGCGCAAGAGCAATTATCCTCTCACCCTCCCGTGAACTAGCCCTGCAAACACTTAAGGTAGTCAAGGAGCTCTCCCGCGGTACTGACCTCAAAGCCTGTCTTCTAGTCGGAGGTGACAGTCTTGAAGACCAGTTTGGCTTCATGGCATCTAACCCAGACATTGTGATCGCTACTCCCGGCCGTTTCCTACATTTGAAAGTCGAGATGCAGCTTGACCTCAAGTCCGTACAGTACATTGTTTTTGATGAAGCCGACCGCCTATTCGAGATGGGTTTTTCCGCACAGCTCACCGAAATTCTCCACGCCCTCCCATCAAACCGTCAGACCCTCTTATTTTCTGCGACACTCCCCAAGAGTCTTGTCGAGTTCACAAAAGCCGGTCTCCAGGAGCCTACGCTAGTGCGTCTCGACGCCGACTCCAAGATATCACAGGACCTCGAATCAGCATTCTTTACCATCAAGTCCTCGGAGAAGGAAGGCGCCCTCCTACATCTAATTCAGGACGTCATTAAGATCCCACAAGGCTCAATTGCACCACCCCCGCCTGTTTCCGGCGCAAACGCTAAGAAGCGGAAACGGCCCGAGGGCACATCCTCCCATGAAGCGGCCTCACCGCATTCAACGATCATCTTTGCAGCCACCAAACACCATGTTGAGTACCTTTCTCACCTCATCACAGCCTCCGGATACCCCGTCTCATATGTCTACGGTACCCTTGACCAAACAGCTCGTAGAAACCAAGTTGCGCGCTTTCGTGCTGGAGAAACCAGCATTCTTGTTGTCACAGATGTCGCAGCTAGAGGTATCGATATCCCTCTGCTTTCAAACGTCATCAACTACGACTTCCCCCCACAGCCAAAAGTATATATCCATCGTGTTGGACGAACGGCTCGTGCCGGTAAGAAGGGGTGGGCCTACTCTCTTGTCCGCGGCGAAGACGCCCCCTACCTTCTTGATCTGCAACTTTTTCTCGGGAAGAAACTTGTTCTCGGCCACGACAGCGAACACAGGTCAAAGAGCGACTTTGATTATACTGCCGATGTCGTCACTGGGGGTCTAGTCCGTGACAGCGTGGAACGCTGCATGGAGCATGTCAACAAACTTGTTGGCGAAGATAGTGAGCTCGCTTCACTCCGCGGCGTAATGGTGAAGGGTGAGAAGCTCTACCAAAAGACGAAGGTTGCTGCCTCCGCCGAGAGTGTCAAACGTGCCAAGGAAACCATAGCACAGAAGGGCTGGATTGCTGCCCATCCTCTTTTCAGTGACGATGTTGCAGACGCGGAGCTGGAACGTGTTAAGATGCTCGCTCGTGTAGCTAACTTCCGTCCCAGCGAGACGATCTTTGAGATTGGACAGCGCGGGCTAAACCGCAGTGAAGCGGCAAACGTTATGCGCAATAGAAGGGAAAAGATAAAGATTGATCCGACCAAGAAACGCGGAGCAATGGAGGATGTGTCAGCTGTGGGTGAGGACAGCGATGAAGAGATGGAAGAGGTGAACTTTGAGGGGGATGCTGACAGTGATGTTGATGGTGCCGACGAGGACGTGGACATGGATGCGGCCAGTGACGGCGAACTTGAGTCGACGTTCAAGAAGCCAACAAGACTGAGCAAGAAGTCTAAAAAGACGACACACAGCTGGGAGGACAAAGAGCACTTCATGTCATACGCCCCCTCTTCATCATTAGCCGAAGAACGCGGTTACTCCGTCACCGGCGGCTCCTTCGCTGAGGCCGCCCGAGGTGCCACATTCGACCTCACAAACGATGATGGTGGAAAAGGGTTTGCAGAGGCACATAAAGCCAAGGGTATGCGCTGGGACAAGAAGGCCAAAAAGTTTGTTCAGCGTGCCAACGACGAGGACGGCTCTAAAGGCGCCAAAATGATCATTGGTGAGTCCGGGCAGAAGATCGCCGCGTCCTTCCAGTCGGGCCGCTTCTCCAGATGGAAGAGCGCCCATAAGGTCGGACGCCTGCCAAGAGTGGGGGAGAATGAAACTCCAGGTGCTAGTGGGAACCGATTTGGCGCTCCTGGTGCTCCTGGCGGCAGCGGTGGGATAGGTGGCAAACGCGGCGGAAGGCAGTTCCATAAGAGCATCAGAGCGCCGAAGCCGGCGGATAAGGCGAGAGATGACTACGAGGTCAGGAAAAAGAGGTATTCAGAGGCGAAGGAGAAGGGTCTAGTCAAGGGCTCGGTCAAGAGTGAGTTGAAGAGCAGGGACCAGATCAGCAAGGATCTTAAGTTGAAGCAGAGGAGAAGAGAAAAGAACGCAAGGCCACAGAGGAAAAAGAAGTACTAGGCGGGCCTTTTAGTTAGAAATTATTTCTTGATTTTGTACTTTTTACATGGCAAACAAAGGGTTAATTGAAAAGTTTAAATTCTTATCGAAAGCGATATTGCTATATTATCAGTGCTGTTATGGTTGTAGTTTTAGATGGAGGTGCAGATTTCCAGAATGTCGAATCGCGATTATGGCGTGGCTGCCACACAAGAATCCGGTATAGGAAGTTGTAAGAAATAAGCTCATTTTTCCTGGCAGGCATAGAAACACCACCACACCGTCTACCAACCCCTAGCAAGCCAACATATTTCCTCAGCCAAAATTGCAACATTCTAAGTTACAGTCAGCGCGTTATTGTAAGCAATGCAGCAAGCAGCAACAGCATAGGTATCCAGGCAATCAAAATATGATATGCCTGGCAATAATTGCCTATCCCTCCTCCCTAACCCCTGATTTAGCAAGAATACCGTTCTGTTTGGCATGCGTATGGGAAATAATAGCGCCTGCTGCCCGCGGCCGCCCGGCCAACCAGAAAAGCAATGACTCGATGCCACCCATCAAGTCGAAGAAGTAGCTACATGTATCCATCACCGCGGCCGACCGAACTGGCTGACGGTGGGATTTTACTGGTGGGTATTACTGGCGGTCTGCAAGTCTACAACCAAAGCAAGATCGGCCTACTTTGCGACCCAGTAAGTCGGTAACAGTATCTGGTAATGGTGGCCACTGGCGCATATCTTCAGCTGGAAATGGCCGGGATATGAGCTCATGAGTGGGAAGAATCGATGAAATGAAACATCGAGGGGGATCTTCAAGCGCCAATAGCGCGTTTCAGAGAACTTTTCTCCAGCAACAAGCAGCATCCTCCAAGATCCATTCGTTACCATGTTAGAGAGCCATAAGAAGCGGCCGAGTTTGTTGGAATTTGCTATTCTTAACCCTCTCCCGTTCCTACCCAATGTGGGGAATGCCTACTCTAGGTATTCTACTCCCTATCTTAGACATGTTCGATTGTGAACGACCAGACAGCGGACGGAACATGGAACGACTGAAAATGTTTCCGGGACGGACTGGGTGATATGCGTCCACTGACGGAGGTACGTCCGTGTGGTCCATCGGGAAAGTAATAAAGTAGTCGAAGGACAGACCTGCCTGGTATCTATTAGAAGGGTAGCTAGGGGCGAAAGTTGTGGCAGCCATGGGGTGGTGGATGGCCACCACAACCCACCGCCTGGGGACCAACAGGGATGTGTGGAACGCCCCAGCGTCTCTCTCTCTCTCTCTCTCTCTCTCTCCACCGCCTGAACCCTGTAGTTACTGGTTAGAAGCACTTTAGCTGGGCCGGCCTGGGATAGAGCAAAGACCTGTCTGAGCTTGGAACTCCTGCACAACAGTCTGTGAGAGACAGACGGTAGAAGCCATGATCGATCTCTCGGTCTGGATGTGTGGGAAAAAAGTGGAAAGTGGCCAGCCTAGAGGAAGATAGACAGAAGAGCAGCACGCGTCAACCCCTCATTCATTCGTTTTCACTTTCCTTAACACCCCCGCCAGTATTTGCCATCCATGAGTTCGCTAAATTGAAGCTGTCGTCCCCCATCTTGTCCCTATCCGACTCCCTCCTTTTCTTCCTTGGTTGTTCTGCTTCTCTGAGGTGTTTTTATCTTCGTCTTCCCTTCCTCTCTTTTCCTTCTCTCGTTAATCAATAACCATCGTCATCATCGTACATACAATTACAGAAACGTCTAGTTATTACGGGAAGAACAAAAAATTTAAAGAGGGGGGGTTACCTCAGGTTTTAATTGCACCGGTTGCTGCTAGTCTTTTCTCTTTTTATACATATTTTTTTTTATCTATTTTACTGCTGCTACCACCCTACAAACAAGAAAAACCACTTGTCCGCATTCGTTCTTGTTACCACCGTTGCCTCTCACCCCACACTCCTAAAAAAAGAGAGGTCGAGAGCTAGAGCATCACTGAAACCGTCAGTCAATTGTTTATTTATTAACGGAAGCCCGCACCTCCGACGACAAAGCACCCTATATTACATCGGTCGTCGTCAGCTTTTCCCTACAACAACAACCTCATCACGAATCCAGACTAACCACTACCACATTCAATCTCTTCCTCCATACTCAAAGTACCTTCAGCAAAGATGATGAACAAGGTAAGCCTGCTATTCACCCTTCCGTCTGCAACATAATGCTGATTCCAAGGGCGAATTTCAGAAGCTCGACAGGCTCAAGCAATGGGCAGGTGAACGAATGGGAGGCGAGGTTAAAACCGGCGCATCCGATGAGTTCAAGAACCTAGAACTAGAGATGAATCTCCGACACGAAGGTACCACCACATCTCACCCGCCATCACGGGGCACTCTGTGGGCAGATCGGTCTAACAAATTGCAACCATAGGAATGGAGAAGCTCCACAAGTCCATGAATGTCTACATCCAATCGGTTTCGGCAAAGAAAGAGGGCGAGGCAAGGGAGAAGATGCTGCCTGTGGATGTCTTAGCCCAGACAATGATCACTCATGGAGAGGAATTCGAACAGGATAGCTTATTCGGCAATTGTCTCATTAGTATGCTCACGTTCCCCTTGTCTGGTACTACCCGTATTGATCGCCCGGCTGATGTCTTGAAGAAATGGGACAGGCAAATGAGAAGATTGCTAGGATACAAGATGCCTACGTAGCATCAGCAAGCGAGAGCTGGCTTGAGTCGTTGGAGCGATCGCTGGCTCAGCTCAAGGAATATCAGGTAAGGGAACATGCAGCTTATTCTCAATATGTGCGTCACTAATTTTCGACTTTTCTAGGCTGCACGTAAGAAGCTAGAGTCTCGAAGACTTGCTTATGACGCAACCTTGTCCAAGATGCAAAAGCAGAAACGCGAGGACTTCCGTGTTGAAGAAGAGCTGCGGGCTCAGCGCATCAAGTACGAGGAATCTAGCGAAGACGTCCTCCGCCGAATGAGTGATATTCAGGAATCCGAAGCCGAGTCAATGGCAGACTTAGGGGCATTCCTGGATGCGGAGCTCGAGTACCATGATAGGTGCAGAGACATCCTGATGAATGTTAGACGGGGTTGGCCGGCCGGGTACTACTATTCCGTCACTACTTATTGACGGTCCGAGAGCTAATGTTTATAATTAGATCATCCACAAGCAAGGCTAAGCGGACCCGCTCCCGCTCGGAGACGGCCCATGCTTTCACGGGAAATGGCACTCGTGAGCGTGAGGAATCACCGCCGCCTGTGGCAGAACGTCCGTCCATCCGTTCCCGCCACAATGCCGGTTCGCCTGAGTCGGAGAGATCCGGCCAGCACCGTCTTCCAACACCGGACTACCGTGACGAGAGACTCACGCAGAAGCCAGTATTCCAGAGGACAAATACTGCCCCGGTAGGGCGCAACTATGATTCCACGGGATCAGAGAGGATGGGGAGAAGTGGATCAGACCAAGGAGCACCGCCGCCGCTACCTTCACAACGCAGCCTGCGGTCTGTCAACACGGAGATATTCGCTGACAGCACGAATTCTTCGGTTCACAGCTCCCCGGATAGGCACACATATGACGACCGTTCTTCCTCCCCAGCGAGATCACACACACCTTCGATTGGTGGAAAGTTGAGGAGCACCAGTGGCTCATACACATCGACCACAAGCAGCGTGAGGAAGCAACCCCCACCACCTCCTGTGAGCAGAGGGTTGAAAAAACCCCCACCACCGCCTCCAGTGAAACGGTCGGGACTAGCAAGTGTAAACAACGATTAGGAGTAGCGACCTTCTCTTTGTTTATCGTCTTGGGTCTTATGAGTTTCGTTTTTATTCCTAGCCACCAGAATAAAAAGAACTATATCTATCTACCTGCTCAAAGGGTAATTGAAGGAGACTGTAGTTGTCTGGTTTGTTTTTTTATCGTTGTACAGGTTTTCAGTAGGTGTAGTGGGTAGCGATAACAAGGTTTCTTTGATCGTAGTTTTTTTTTCTTCAGTGTTCATTTTTCTTGTTTTTTTTTTTTTTTTTTTTTTTTTTCTCACCAGGCGGGTAGGATAGAAATACGCAGAGTTACTTTAAGGTTGCTTGTTCTTTGGGCACAAAAGTTTGCATATGCAATGGTTATGGGGTTGGGTGGGAAAGGTCAATGATCGATTGTTTGGTAACCATTAATAAAAATAAAAAGTGACAGAGTGCTTATCCGACCACCAAAACCCCATGTTTTTTTCTTCTTCACAAATTAAGCTCATCGACAAAACTAAATGGACAGATTCTTTTGCCTATGTATCCAATTTGCCGAGGTAGGATAATCAACGCCTTAGTTTCCCCGCATCATACATCTCGTAGCATAGTTACCTTGATTTCCTTTAATTTACCGGATGGCCTCCTTCCCAGCCTATCTCATTCGGGTTCGGGTATCGACCGACTTTACCGACGGCGGAAGAGGAGTTGTGAGGGGGCGGAGGGAACACTCATGTAGGTGTTATGTGTGTCGACGCCAAGGGCATCGGTCGGTATGTAATGTGCCTGTCTGTCACTGGTTACACAGAGACCATACCAGGGAGGACAGGGCTGCATATTTTACATGCATGCTGCATGTTGTCTGCAGCCCGATGGCATGGGTCGTGCGGGGGCGGCGGGGAGAGGGGCATTTATGGTGAAAAGAAGCATTTAAGGGAGTGGGGTTGGGGGGACTTGGGAGGGCTGAGAGTGATGGTGGTTGGGGAGGAAAAGAGAGTGGAATAAAGTGCAGATGTGTAGTGAAAGATAAGGCCTTGTATGTTAGAGTCTTTTGTAGGTGCATGTATCTATCATATGTATGTACATACGTACATAAGGTTAAGCTGATATCTACATGTAGCCTGTAAGTAAAGTACTCTAGGCAAGTGGTGGTGATGCACGGCGTGAGATAATGTGGCGTATGTCTGTCTGTCTGTCTGTCTTGTGTAGATAATCAGGCTGAATATATGTAGGTCGTGGTGGTTATGACACTCTGTGTGCTTTTAGGATGTATTTGAATGGATATGTGGTGGGGTGTAAAATGCTGGACCACCTAGGGTAGTGAGGAAGGTGTGCGAGTGATGGATCATGAAGTAGCTGATAGAGTGATGTCTTGCTTTGTATGTGCATGATACCTTGATACGGGGCTTGCTACTTGGAATTGGGGGATGCAGTCGTTTTTGGTAGATGGTAACGAGAGAGGGAGGCTAGTATCAGTTGTGGCTGGTGAAAAAAGAAAAATAGATGCCGTCTCGGGCAACCAGGGCACCCCCCTGGCCGGCCAGGACAGTTAACCGAAATTCTCGTTGTATGTGGTTTCTGTGCTGCCTCTTCATTAATGATATTCGACTGTCTTGGGTGGCCCTGGTAGCCTGAGAAGGCACAATAACGCTGAGAGACTCTACGAGCAACGCAGAAAAAGAACCACCCTTAATCACATGATCGCTAGAGGCAGGCAGCAGTGGGCGTGCACGAAAAATCACCCCTCCTCCAGTGGGTTGTAGAAAGTATCGTATCGTAGAAGCTAGAGCTACATAACGAGTTCCAACAAGTCAACGAGCGGCCAATCAGCGTCCACAGTTGCGCAAAACCACCGCCGCTCCAGATGGTGGGGGACAGATCTGACATTGGACCTCTAGACCTGAAGAATCAGCCCTCTTTAGGTTTCGTAAAAGTAGATTAAATAAGCCCCTCCGTCAAGCAAAAAAAAAAAAAATTAAAGGAAGCCCGAATATGTTTCATTCAATCCATCATTTATTACCAAGTTATACAGTTTTTCGGCTAAGTTTGTGAGGAAATTCGGGCTTGCGGGTATGATTCGGCCCCATGTGGACGACGCTGTCTGAACGTTGTGCTATAATGATTGCTGGTATATGTGTGTTTAGGAGAGTATTTCGAGTCCTCTGTATGGACAGCACCACACTACGTATAGGGTGTAATCTAAAATCATAAAAAAGACATGATGGATGTTGACTCAGAATGCATGAAGTTAACTGCCAGAACTACAAAATGGGAAATTATTACCCAAGGACATTCATTTCACCCTCAGTACAGTGCCCAGATTTAAACCAAAATACATAAAAACAAACACAAAAACAAAACCCCAAAAAGAGTCTACAATCCGAGTATCGAACCACCACCTCCATAGTGCAGAGGCACGCCCTTTCTATAACTATATGTTAGAACAACAGAGACTAGACTTCCATCATCCAACTCCTACTCTCATTTAGCGCTTTCATGGCGGTTATAGCTAACTACACTAGACATGTGCCCAAGATGCAGTAGAGGTTTACAGGTTGATGATAAGCAGACCATATAACGATGCACTCGGGGCCATAAGCCTAGATTTCCGTCTCTTAAGCTATCGCTGTTGAACCCCCTACAATGAGGCCAAAAGTTTTACGGTGACCAATTATGGCTCTAGCTATAATGGTTGATAAGATAACAAAGGAGCACCAAGAAAACAACCCCCAGACACAGCGATAGCTCTGACACAAGGCCTCACATATAGGGGGATATAGTGGTATGCGGCATTACCTATGAGATATATGGGCCAGTGTAGATAAACAAGCACAACGCATGGGGACTGTCAATCCGATTAGCCAATAGAGCCTAGCGGCCATTGACATACGCGCCAGCTCATTGTTAGGCATCTAGAGCTTTCACTTCGCCTCTTGACTAACCTCGCGGTATGGTCTATCTATCTAAGGAAGAAACGTATATGGCAAGGACGCTGGACAGGAGGGCAATATAGGGTTCCCAATACAGAGATGACTCATGCTACAGTAGGAGGAGGAGTAGCCGGTGAAGATAACTACACCTTAGCCATGGCCATATCACCACCATCTTTGATGCTATGTACGAGGTTGTAGTCAAAAAAGTCCGGTAGAGCGCATGTTGCAACAGTAACAGATACCGACGATGAGTTCCACTCCCACGCGCAATGGGCCTGATAAATCAATATTAAATGATCAATATATTTAGTTGTTCTCAAGCTTTATATATCATAGATATGATTTAAAAAAAAAAAAAAAAAGCTTTATATATCTTAAATAGGAGGTAAATATCTCATCATGTTGTTGAGATATCGATGTCGATATTGGGGGAATTTCCCCATTACTAGCTGGTGCGCTACCGTTTTTTTTTTTGGCCACAACCTCGTACTGGCGTAGGTACAGCCCGCCCCCCAAGACCTTTTCGGTCTTGGCGAGAACGAGTGATCTTCCATGATTCAACGCGACTCCTAACTAAATCACCAAAGTAGAGTACTGGTAGGGCTCGGCATCAATATCAATTCAGCGGTCAAATTTTTAGATTCGAGACAAGAAGATTTCATGAATACCATAATATTCGCTCATTTACATTAGGTTACACCCACATCCTCACATCAGCTCGCCAAGCGCTGATAGACATCATTGTAGACGTAACTATATGTATGCAATCTACGCACATACATCCCCTTCCCCCTCTATTGCAAAGAACCACTGCTCTAAAAAATACGTGGTCATGCTGTACAAAGTAATCACGTACTGTAAGAAAAAGACATTATAAGATGCAACACCGCCAGGATAACAAAGAAGAAGACTATTATTATACAATTCCCAAGCAAGCCTAAGCGTCCCCATGAGCGCTATGGAGAGGAGGGGAGATGATGTAGCAATACCTAATTAAAAAAAGAAAATAGCCATAACCCGATTGAAAGCCATAAAAAAAAGCCGTGAAAATAAGCATAAAAAAAGAAAAACCGTTAAAAGATCATCCGACCCACCCCCTACTCATTCTTCCCCAAACTCTGCATATTCACCAACTCAAAGTATTTCCCCTTCTTACCCAACAATTCGCTGTGGGTTCCTGCCTCAACAATTCTTCCCGCGTCAAACACGTAGATGATATCGGCTTTCTGGATGGTACTCAAACGATGCGCAACGGCGATTGTTGTTCTCCCCTTTGCGGCCGCGTCGAGCGCAGCCTGCACAACCTTCTCACTCTCGGAGTCAAGCGCACTCGTCGCCTCATCCAGAAGCAGGATCTTGGGGTTACGGATGAGCGCTCGGGCGATTGCGATACGCTGTTTCTGCCCGCCGGAGAGGAGGGCACCTTTGGAACCGCAGACGGTCGAGAAGCCTTCGGGAAGTGACATCTATGGTGTTGTGTTAGCTTTTTTTCTCTTTCTAATACTTCATAGTGAATTAAGAGGGGGGGGGGGTCGTACAATAAAATCATAAATATTAGCCGCTTTACAAGCCGCCTCCACCTCTTCATCAGGGATATCCTCCCGTGCACCACCAAGCAAGATATTCTCCCTGATAGTGCCCTGATACAGTGTCGGTTCCTGGCTCACGAGGGCAATGTGCTTGCGATATTCATTGATTTTGAGGCTGGAGATCTCCCGGCCGTCCACATACACGCCACCAGCCAAGGGGTTATAGAAGCGCTCAATGAGGGAGATTGTCGTACTCTTACCACACCCTGAAGGTCCTACGAGAGCTACATACTGTCCAGGCTTGACGACAAGGTCCAACCCGCGCAGTACTGGCTGCTCGGGCCTAGTTGGGTAGCGGAAGTGCACATCACGGAACTCAACTGCACCCTCCATGGTTGGCACTGAGGCACCTTCTTCGCTCCATGTATCGATCTCAGGAACGCGGTCGAAAAGAGCCTTGAGCTCTGAGGCGGCCGCACGGGCCTTTCCCATATCCGGTGCGAACGAGAAAATGGTACCAGCTGACTGTGCACCGAAAATGATGGCCGCAAAGACAAGGAAGAACTTCTGCATGTCATATTCACCAGTGCGGATGAGGGTGCCACCGTACCAGAAGCCGAGAGCAATACACAGGAACATCAATGACTGCGAGGCAGCATAGAGCGATGAGGAAGTGATGATTGAGACGAGGGACTTTTTGGCTTGCACATTAAGCTGTTCGTGGTAGATCGACCAGACATCATTCTCACGGGTGAGGGATGCGACAGTACGGATTGCGGCGGTGGCCTCACAGGCGAAGGAAGCGGAGGACTCATATGCTTTCTTACTGCGCTGCTGGAATCGCAGGAGCATGTAGAAGCGGAGGAAACCGCAGGAAAGGAGGATCGGGATTGTAGCAGTACAGACAAGGGCGAGCTTCCAGCCAACGGCACAAGAGACGGCGATAGCGGCGATGAGTGTCGTAGAGACAATCAAGAGTGTTCCAAGTGTCACACCAGAAATACCACTAAGATGGGTCGTCTCTGTGGACAAGAACGAGGTTAAAGCACCCGTGCTGTTCTCTTCACGATCAAAGTATCCAATCTCCTGGCGAAGGATGGTGCGGAACGCGCGATCACGAACACGATGGACGAGACGCTCGGAGCAGATGGCAAAAGCTACACCCTGGCAGAGATATGCAATCAATTGAACAATCGCAAGCATCAGATACATGAGCGACCAGAAATTCGCATCCTTTTTCAGCTGCCCATAGTTCGATGGAGGTTGGGAGAGTGCCACAATGGACTTTGAGAAGAAGACAGCCTGTGTGGGATATCCACCACCAGCGATAATTGAAAAGAACAGACCAACACCCATATAGAACTTCTCCGTTTTATTGAATCCGGCAGTGAGCTTGATCAATGTCCACAAGGAGTATTCCGGTTTCTTATCCCCTGTGCGGTTGGCGAGCGCAACAGAGCTCTTTGATTTTTCGGTCGCCGTGCGGCCAAGCTTGTTCCCGAGCTCTAGGTCATGTGGGTCCACCGCCTTCCCGCCTTTGGTGCTTGCGTGGGTGAGAGTCAACTTCAATTTTTCATCATCATCAATTTCGTCTTCATCATCACCAAGGGCTAGCGCCGCGCTGTCGTTGGCTGCTGAGATACGCTGCGCCTCGACCAGATTAAAGTACGCGGCCTTTCGCTCGAGCAAAACATCGTGCGTGCCAGCCTCGACAATCTCACCGTTCCTCATGACGATGATGTTGTCTGCGGTCTTGATAGTTGATAACCTGTGGGCAATAACGATAGTGGTCCTTCCTTTCGATGCCGCATCAAGTGCGGCCTGAACAACGCCCTCAGAGCGAGTGTCCAACGCAGACGTAGCCTCATCAAGCAACAAGATCTTTGGGTCAGACACAATAGCCCTGGCAATGGCGATACGTTGTTTCTGTCCACCGGACATCAAGAAACCTCTTTCGCCAACATTCGTCTCATAGCCCTCGGGAAGGGTACGGATGAATCCGTCGGCGTTGGACATGACACAGGCCTTGGTCACCAGCTCGCGCTTCTCTTCCTCTGAAGCATTCTCATATCTTGTCCCAATAAGCCCATGGCACACATTCCCAAAGATGGTGGTCCCAAACAGCACTGGCTCCTGTGACACAAGCGAGATGTTTTCACGGAGCCAGCGAAGGTTCAGCGTTGAGATGTCATGACCATCGAGAAGCACCTGCCCGCCAACGGGATCGTAGAACCGCTCCACAAGGCCAATGATCGTAGATTTTCCGGATCCTGACGCACCAACAAGTGCCGTCACCTTTCCTGCGGGAATCACAACATTCATGTTCTTGATGACCTCGACCTCTGGGCGCGAGGGGTAGATATGCTTGATGTTCCTCAACTCAATTGTTCCCTGGACCTCTGGCAGCTTGGCGCCCTCCTCCGATGCGGGATCAAGCGGTGACACACGGTCAATTGTCGAAAAGATCTTGACGGCGGCGGCCACGGCGGTCCCGAAAGCTTGAATATTCGGCGCCACATTACCAAGCGAAAACGCACCAATCAGGACAGATAACAGCACAGTCAGAATGGCCGAAAGGTTTGTATCACCAGAGACCAAGAAGCGACTCCCCTGCCAGAATGCAAGCCCGTAATTTAGGTATACAATGCACATCATGAAACCCAACATTACCGCCAGTGACATCTTCATCTTCATGCCCCACTTCTCCGCAACGCGCAGGTGGTCATCATACATCTTTGCCAGTTTATCCTGTGTGCTGAATGCAGTTGTGTTTCTGATCGATGAGAAGACCTCTTCGACAACCGTTCCACCCTCCGCATAAGATGCCAAACTCTGCTTGTTAAATTTAACCATGAATGTCGACCCGGTACCCATGATGAGCGTGATAGCTACGACCGTCGAGAGCAAGATTAGCGTCAGCTTCCAGCTCTTGATGAAGCCGATAATGAACGCTGTGAAGAAGGTTGCTAATGCTGTAAGTGTAAGACCAATCTTCTCAGAGATTCCCTCTTGGATCAAGTTGGTGTCGGCCGTGATGCGGGTTGTAATCTCACCGGCGCCGAGCTTGTCGAAGAAGGCAACGTTCTGGCGGAGGATGGCGGCGAGGTATTGTTCCCGAATTTTCTGTCCCATGTGTTCACCACAGTAAATGAAAGCGACGGTCTCGAAGTAGACCAGGATGAACTCTCCAACGGCCATGTATATGAAATAACTATTTTCGATCATTAGCCTCTATATAACTTCACCGCCAAAAACATAACCGGAGAGGAGGGGGAAACAGCGTCTTCCAAAATACTCACATAGTAAACCTGTTAACCTCGCTTTGCATATGACCCTGGGTAATAGTTCCCAGGGCAAATTCCTGGAATACCCCCGCAAGCTCTCCAAATACAATGGTCATGAGCGGCATGACCGCCCCCGCAATAATACTCGCCAAGCATGCCGTTACAATCAATATTCTGTCATTGGTCGTCGCGTACCGGAACAATGTAAAGTATGATAATTTCACTTCGGGGATATCCAGCTGGCGGCGGATAATATTCGCTTCGGCCTCGGGAAGGTGTGCTAATGGATCCTCATCGCCGGAGATAGAAGACGAGGCGGGGATCTTGATGGCATGGGATTCGGGGGCAGGAGCGGTGGTGGGAGTGGTAGGTGTTATGGACTCCTTTTCGGAGAAGGATGCCATGGTTATGTCTGGGAGCTTGGAGCTCGGGATATGAGGATTAATGATATTCGATTTTACGGATGGTATGGCACTCCTTTTATATATGTATTTTAGATTCTATAAAGCTCTCCTATGTGCGGATATATAGACAGTTAGCAAGGCCTCCAAATATATTGTTACAACTTCGGAAAGCTCAAGCTTTCTGCACACACCCTCGGCCTGTAACCGAATTGACTCTATCAGGAAAGGATTATAGGTCGAGTGAGTCATGTGGGTGAGGTGAGATGGGGTGGAGGGATGGAATAACGGTCTGCTAGGTGCATGCATCTCTGTGGTTTGCAATATAGGGTCTGTGGTGGGTTATGGAGGTTCAACTGACCTTACCTGATTGATGCCTCGAATTGGCCTCGGTGTATAGAACCGTAACAAGCAGGTTGACCAGGGTGAGAATAATAGAGAGGACTGTAACCGGAAGCTAAAGGTCCTTATCAAAGTGAAAGAATGAACAGGTCTGAACAGTACCAGTTGACTGAAGATTCAAGCCCAAGAAAAAAAAGCGAGGTGGAGAGAGGAAAGAGGCACTTCATTAAGTATTGAATCTACAAATTCCCTTTGACATGGGGGGCGTGCCAAATTGTGTTTCTATATATCGAGTCGCCAACTTAATCTTAACTTTCTTCATGAAATCTCGGAACGATGAGCTTCCGGCGCAGGTGGGTGGTGATACAAGTCTTCTCCCCCCCTCAAGCAACAAGCAACAAACTAATCGGGATTGACGACACTACGGCCCGTTACTTGACCTTTCCTACACCAGAGTGCCGTACTCCCACAGCCCTAGACTCGACTCAGAGATCGCTCCTGCTTACGCACGCACGCACTTCACATGAACGGGTATGTAAGTACTGTACTCACAAGTGAAATGTTATATCGACCATAGGGCACTTTCAACTTTGCTAGAAGACGCCTGAAACACCCAAAATGCCAATAACACGTGATGAACAGGTAAACTTTCCCGAATGTAGCTAAGCCTTCGCTAAACTAAGACTTTTCAGTTAATCCTGGTGCCGTTCAGGAGAAACACGAAAAACCTTCGGGAAATCGTCGCTCCGAGAAGCATACAGGACGCATAAAGGTTAAGCAAGCTTGATTTTGATCTTTGAACAAGCTTCGACACCCTTTCATTTGCTATTGCGGCTTGTGCGCCAAGAAGAACGAACTAACTGAAACCCTCCGATAGGTTTTTCGTTGAGTAATTTCAAATAGAGAAATAAATACCCCCGTATTTTCCCATTGCATATTAAGGCGAACCAGTCCCAATGCAGGATTCAAATCTCTCAAGACTCACCCCGGTCTCGCGCATAAAATGGGACTCATAAGTAATAAACGCGGAGTTCCGGCGACACCGACCTGGACCCAAAAGAAATAGCTTTAGCCATGAACGACCTTCGTATTCGCTTTTGTGGCACTGGAATTCCGTTAACATTTAACCTAAAGAAGTTCTTTTAGATTAGTTTCACTACTAACTATCTCGGACGAGAAAATAGGCACCATTATAAAGAGCCCGATATGGTTCGCGCAGAATCCCAACCTCGATATCATAAACACTCAAGGTGTATTGGGCATTAGATTCAGCATTCCTTAAGATCTTATCTGGATAAATACAGGGTGGCAGCATACTTGATCGTTTGCCTTTACCCAAAAAAAAAAGTTCCAATGAGACCAGTTATTGCTAACTTTCTCTTTGACTCGTGACTCTTACGGGTGTTATATGACGTTATGTCACATATACTCGAAGTGCAAATAGGGACATATTCCAAGCATGTTACGCAACAGGCGTATTTTGCGATTTTCTGTCGCACAAGTGCATACTGCGCACCTCCAGTTGAGAAACCGCACAAGGTGATAGTTTAAATTTGGTGATTAGGAGTGCCAAACAAAAAGCATGGTCCAGATATCTGGACAAGGCCACATTCCTGCTTGGCTTGTTGGTCGCTTTCGCCGCCGATTTTTCCCAGTTAGGTGATGATACCGATAAGGCTACGGGTCATGGATCGTCACTCGTGCAATGCATGACTCATAGATTTTGTATATGGAGGTGACGCCGATATGGCTGCTACGCAAAGGATTTTGACAGCCCGATAAATGAGAGTCAAATATGCCACGTAACAGGTGGTCAGAGGACTTGCCCCTGTTAGAACAAGGAAACTCGGATGTTTAGTCATCGAAGATCACTCGTATTCCATGATTCGAGCGGTTGGATCTTAAATGGATACCATTATTTCTCGATAAATCCACTATCCCCGCCCTGCTAAATTTTAATTCCGGGTGAGAAGAAGTGTGTCTCTGCATGAATCCGTGAAGTTTGATTCGCCAATTCGCCCTGGTTTGGACTTACCACATACAAATACGGAGATAGTGGGTTATTCGAGAATTAACGCTATCGTCGTTCTTGATAGTAAACATTATCTTTGTAGGTTTATGACATGAATAGGAAGTTGAACGCTGTTTCCGTTTGAGTGCTCTATACTCTATTGACCCCCTGTGAGTCAGTATGCTTATACGGCTGCCTTCATATTAAAACTATCAGATTTATTTATTGGTATCTTGGAAATTTGGATCTCACCCACCCATATGCATTAGCGCCGGAGAAATCTAGGTCCGGGGCGAAAGGCTTAGATTAACCTACGCGTGTACATACATCGTACGTCCCGTGTCAAAGAAATACCGAAATTCTGCCTTTAATGACTTCAGAAGCCACCCCAACAAAATCGCACCATAGATTCACGAAAACAATAGCTAGAACGATCTTTAGCATTCAAAAAAACAGTTTCATGCGTGTAGCAACTGCACATTTATATCGATAGCTCTTTTAAAAGTTTCGACCCCCACTCTCGCCCCCACCCCAATTCGTTTCGAACTATTTTACTCACCCAATCACGGAAAAGTTCTCTCTAGAGCTCTTCGATCAATGAATCGCAGCTGCGCCGGGAGAACTCGCGAGGGTCTGCGCGAGAAAGAAGGAAAACAAGCTTCACCGGTGATTCATAAACCCCAAGAGGTATAGTAATCAATTGTGAGCAAGAGATGCAGTCGCTGATCCAGAAATGGATGCTGAAGTGATAAATCGAGCTAATCACAGAATAAAGGATGGTGGTTAATCTTTGAGACAGGACTATCTGTACCTACATTTCGTTAGTTTTTGGGGATGCCTTCCGAATAGTAGCGTAGTCTTCTACTCACGGACCGTCGAAGCTGATAGTATGATCTTGGAGGATTTTAACATGTACTGGTTTCGGCTACGCATCCCTCCCTCCCTCCCCCTTAAAGCTTAAAACTCTAAGCTAGAGATAGTTCGAACAATACCGGCGTCGTAATGCGCTGAATATTTCGGAGAAGCTCTCTATCAAACACTCCTCATACATCCAGTATTACCAGTACTGAGTCTGAGAACCTTTACCCGCAAGATGCAAAATCCGACCGTGGAAGCTTCAGGTATAGATCTATCTAATGAATGCGGTCTCTAGGGGCTGTATAAAAGTCAACCAAGTTCTTGTCTAATATAATAACAGAGTGGAGCGACCGTGGATGAAGGCGCGGATACAAAACTCTTATAAGAATATATGTGTACTCCGTTTCCCCGCCCAGCGAGATCCCTCTCAGCGAGATTCACATACAAATATTTCTTGGTTGCAGGCTCAGCAGCCAGTTTTTACGTGGTGGAGTGCCTCAAGTCTCGGTAAGGAGGGATCCCGCTGAGTAGGGAAATGGAGTATTTACCACTCAAACCAAATCTATTGATTCTACCACCTTGCCGGCATCCGATTACGTGCGCTTCTTCTGTACGGCTCAATATTTCATGAACCCGTCCCCGCGCTTTGCCGACAGTGTATGAGAATATGGAGTACTCGGAGTACTCGGAGTTTCCTTGGTATTAGACGAGACGCACCGAGATTGTGTGAGACAGCTTTGTGGACTTAAGGGTGGATTTAAAAGATGGATTTATCGGAAGGCGCAGAACCCGGGGCTTGCTGCATAGTACCCCCATATATACCTACAACATGTAGGTACATGTCCTGAGCTCCACCTTGTGAGCCTTGGCAGAATGATTTTTGCTGATGATCTGCTTGTGTTTGTCTAAATAGGTAACGGTACCTGCTTATCCTTGAGATTTGGGCACCCCTGCGCAGAACGCTTCAAATCCAACGCCTTGAAATGTGAACCCGAGATTCTATAAAGATTCATACATAAAGACAACTCGGGCCGCCTAAGACATCTATTTACAGTATTTAGACTATAAAATGACTCCCATCGGTAACTATCCTTATTGTGAAAAACTTCCTTCTCCACTAGTATCGCTAGCCTTGACAGGACCCGGCTTAAATTTCGGCCGCAGCTGTCAGAGCTACTACAGTTTTCATCTGGATTATTGTGGATACAGGGGTAAGCGGGTGCTCGCGAAGGCCCTAAAGAACGCTAGCGAGTCTCGAGATCCAATAAATTCAAAGAATCTTTTTTTCAAAATCTGTGAACCGCAGCTCCAGGACTAACCAGACCCCTCACCGGCGTAGGGCCCCACTGCCCCACAACCACGATAATCCAGATGAAAACTGTATCTTATAAGAATACTTAGGAGAACCAGGGATTATGCCGATCAAATCGACTATTCTAGAACTCGCAACAAACAAACTCTATCAGCAAGAGCGCTATCTCAAAGACTTTAGGAGTCGCGTTTACCTCGTCCTGAAACACTTCACCGGTTGCTGACTTTCCAAGACTTCTATGCATATGCTTGCTTACTCATCACCTAGTACTGAGTATATCGATATCACGTGTGCTCATTCGCTAATTAGTTATACATACACCTTAAATGGCAGGCCAACCGGATTCTTTTATTTCAGATTCGTTTCAGGTTCATCTACAGGTAACGGTGCTCGTTAAACTAATTAGTGTAAGCTGATATCATAAAGTCTAGTCTTTATAAGAGAAAAAAAAAAGATACAAGCTCGGATTTAGGGAGAACAAGCCGCCCGCCTAAGAGAACACCGAGTATGGAGATGTACCGTGTATACTCGGCCGTGTTATACCACTACAAAATCGGAAAAATAACCTTTGCAGGAGTGTGACACACATCAAATAGGCAACTTATTCTCTTCAGCAAAGCTAAAACTAATTTACGTGCAATTCTATTGATTGTTGTTATCGCCATTGGCTTCTGCCCCACGATTGCCCTACTTGCGCACACTATATAAACCCTACCAACTCCACCCGTCCGATTAATCTGTCCTTACTCCTCCATACTCTCCCTACAACCAGCCGAGCTGAAAGGCTCTATCAATCTCTAAACCAGCCAATTTACACAATGCTTAACCTTCTTGATCTTCCCAATGAGCTTATTTTCGAGATTGCCGGATATCTCGGGGGTCCTGACGAGGTCTATTCACTTGTCCTTACATGTCTTGCTTTTCACAGGATACTGTCAGAGACTCTTTTCAATTTTGCTGTCTACGCTCCGAGCACTGATCCTCATGCATTACGCGTCCTCTACAAGTACGCCTCGGGCAGACACGGCGACCTTGTCACTAAACTTATTACCAAACGTGCCGATAGAAAGCAGCGCATCGATCCTCAGTACCACGGGCACCAGGTTAACCTATGCTCCCGGGTCATGCAATACGCGATAGCAAATGACAACCGCTCAGCAGTTGAGCAGCTCCTCGAATGCGGCGTCAACATGGACTGTCCCAACGGGCCCTTAGCCCTTCACACAGCCGTGATCTGGTCAAAGGACGGAATGCTGCGTTATCTTGTCTCGAAAGGTGCCGATATCAACAGAAAGGATCCTCAGTGTCGTGATGCACTCTCGATTGCTTCACAGCTTGGCCATATTGCTACAGTTAAAACGCTGCTAGAGTTGGGCGCCACTATCCTACCCGGCCAATTGATGCGGACGCCACTTCACGAAGTAGCTAGGCGCGGATATACAGATATCCTGCAGATACTTCTGGATAGCCCCCAAGGAAAAAATGTTGTGAACTTAAAAGACAATAAGGGTAGGACTGCCCTTGGATTTTCTGCTCGAATAGGAGATTCAGCGTCAGTAAAGGTATTGCTGCATAATGGAGCCGATCCAGATATCCAGGATAGCACTGGAAGGAGCCCCAGGACGATATCAAACCACCCTGAAAGTGCCGCTGTAGCACTTATGATGGAATCATTTCCTTGAAGAAAGACGGGGGCCCTTTAAGGGATATGGCTACGAGTCTAGAACAACTATTCTATGTCTTTCTTTATTGATTTCCTTTTGTTTTTATGGGACTAAGGCGTTATCGCTTTGATTAGTTATCGCTTAGATTGATGGGGTGAATCGATGATTATCGTCACGGGGGTTTCATTTGGCTACATGTACTTTTTTTTCAATATTCATTCATAGGTTGCCGAACGAATCATAGAATTTCCGAGGGATGGGGGCGGCCGAGCTTGGATCACAAAGAACCACTCTATACTTCATTAAAGAACCCTTATCTACTAGAATCAGAAGACTTAAACCGGATTATGAGACCTTGCCATTTGCAAGCATACCGGCCGCTGATGATTGGTTATACGGGAATGTTCCCGGGAATGCACCTACAGAAGGAGAATGGGTTCCTTTATAATTCGGGGGCAGGTGTCAACAGCTGGCGGTGGTGGCAACATACCAGCTGTTGACTTACCCCTTACATGCAATGCGTGCAGGGCGAAGGGGCGGAAATAGTCTACATGCGCATTGGTACCTCACGTGCACACCTTTAATACTGGAGAGATTCTGGTGGTTTTACACTGTTTTTCTTCATAATACTTAGGGGACAGTATTATAGTTCTTTTAAGCTTTTTTAATTAAGCTTTCAGTATTGGCACTTGCAGAATGTTCTAAGATCTAGCTTACCTAGTGTTGAAGTTAATCTAAGCGAAATAACTCGGGTAAACCATAGTCAGGCCTATGCAAGTACCGCAAAAGCTCGAATAATTCGTTAGCCCCGTGAGATCAAAATTACCTCCACGGGAAATATCTGATGCAGATCGATCCAATCCAACCAATCACTCGAGAGATAATCCCTGGGTGGAGATAACGAATTATTCGAGTTTTAGCGGTATTATGTGGCGGCTGAGGTTGGATTCCGATTGGTTGTTGGGGATTTATCACCTGACCGCGCAATCACGTGCACGTTCCGTCTTCTGAATTTGTTTCATCTGTGCAGAGGATAGGTACATGTATCTGTCCTACCGACTGGGTTTTCGTGTATGTGAATATTTAATTTTGTAGCGTATACTACATGGTTACATCTGCACAGCATGCCAACCCACCACGGAGTACCAAAGCTTCAATAATAACTTGTATATACCGTCTGCCTAATATCTGGGCTCATTAATAGGCCCGAGAATCATTTCAGAGCAGTGCCCCGGGGTTTACCACCCGCAAACGAGCCCCAAGAGTAAATTGCTCAAGACAACTCCGCGCAGGCTAGGGTAAGAATGGGCTCACTTTATCCCTTAGTCTGTCAATGCTGAACCCCCTATAATAGGGGAATTAGGCTCCGTTCGGTTGACGTTGAATTAGTTGCAATCCATGGATTGAGTAAAAAAAACACCTCTGGAGGTGATTATTATATTAGGCCCAATCCATAGATTGCAACCAATCTATGGATTTTTGTGTCAACCGAACAGGCCCTTAAGTTTGTATGGGAGATCTATTATTCGATAAGGGGGATAATAGGATCTGTTAGTAAAGCCACACAAAATTTGCTTCTTCTTGGGGGGGTAAGCATTTTACTGACAGACTAAGGGATAGGCTCGGAGTTGAGATTTCATTTTGCGGACATTGCAGGTTGGAGAGACATCTAATTTCGCTTGGATTGCATTTTATGACTCACAAATTATCACTCGAGTTTAGGGCGTGCCAAGGTTGATCGGCTTGTGTTACGCTCTGTAAGTAGGTTACGGTTAGTCCCCGCGGGCGCGAGCGCGAGCGTTTACCCCCAGCAGACCCTATTCAAAATAGTTCCCCTCCCCTAGCTACTATTAGGCCTGTTAATATTTAATATCTCGGGGTTGGCATTCCAAGTGCGTGTTATCCGTTACCATATAATCTCAAGGCTGATTACTGGGATAATTTGCTGTGTAAGGGAACTTGTATTATTTAGCTACTAGTGTAGGTGCATAGATCATAGTAGTTTGATCAATAAATCACATTCTTCGATAATTTTGGGCAACAATAACAAGTACAGCAAACTTTATTGCATTGCGTAAGCTTTTCGAACCAATCCCACCACGTATAACAAAGCCGAACCATAATCCTTCGTTCCGCTAATAAAGAACAAACATTACATATCAAGAAATAAAACATTACCCACTCACATCAAATACCCTATCTAAAGATGCATGTCGCTCGAGTTGCATGAACCCCACCAACCGCAGTTACTACAGAACTGCTCGATCTTTTTACAGACATTCTTGCCATAATTGGTACAGGTTTTTTTATCGTTTCCCCAGTTTTTTGCATTACAAGCGCTGACATCAAGATAACAGTCAGCATACGCTCCCCAACATCCAGTAGATTTAATGAAAGATTTGATAGCCCTAGCACACCACTTTCCAGCGCAGATGGCGGTGGAGGTTGGTGCTGCAGAAGAAGTGGTGGTGGTGCTCGTGGAGGTGGTAGCCACAGTGGTTGTGGAGCTGACGCTGGAGGTTGGGGGCACGGTGGTTGAAGTAAAAGTCGATGAAGACACCGTTGAAGTGGTGGTGATCACGGCCGAAGAAGCAGAAGAAGAAATGGAAGAAGAAGAAGTGGAAGAAGAAATAGAAGAAGATAAAGTAGAAGAAGAAATTATAGAAGAACTAACCGAAGAGGTACCAGAGGCATCTCTATACCAGTTGGCCTCGGGATCACCCAAGCAAGTACCGGCGGTAACAGCTATCAATCACATTGAAGTCAGTATAAATTAAATAGTGAAAATATTGAGGAAACATACCCTTGAAGCCGTAGGCAACCATCTGGTCCAGGAAGTATCCAGTCAAGTTGTGTACAGACTGGTCATGAATATCGTGCTCGATTGACAAGAAATCATCAACAGCTGAGTTGGCGCTAGACAAGACATTGTGAACAACATCCTTTGAGAGCTGTTGAGTTTCCGGGGTGGTGTGGAGGTAGTCCTGAGTGTCAAGATCGAAATAGGTGATGTGATATCCGAGCTTGGTCATGGTGGATTTGCAGACATCGTTACACTCAGAGTATGGAGGGCGCATGTAGGTTGGGATCTTCCCGATGATGTTACGGAGAGCCATCTCGTTCTTGACCATCTCCGTCTCCTGGTCAGCAGCAGAGTACGAAGACAAGTTTGCGTGAGACCAAGTGTGAGAAGCGACCTGATGACCATCTGCGATCATTCTCTGGATAACTGAGGTCCAAGCAGCGGTTGTATCAATCGAGCCCTTTCCATTGTTGTTACCAGTGATGAAAAAGGTAGCCTTGGCGCCATATGCCGCAAGAATATCGAGAAGATCATTGGTGTAGAGGTATGGACCATCATCGAATGTCAAACCGACTACTCCTGGGTTGTTTCCACAGTCATAGATATCCGCACCATATGGCACACTTCCCAACACTGGCCTTGGAATACTTGCTGTGCTGGAACCAGCTGGTGTCAAGCTCGCATCACAAGTACCATATCCGACCAAACAATCTGGAGATTTGCAGTAGTCCTCGGTGGTACCGCAGTAACCGGCGGGACTGCAGCATTCGCCATTACTACAAACTGCACCATTGTTCATAGGTCCACAGAGGTCATCACTTCCAGTGTCGGCTCCAGTATCACAGGTTCCATAAGCAGACTGGCAGCCAGTATCACAGTAGTCGGTGGTGTTTCCACAGTAACCATACTGCGAGCAGCAGAGACCTGCGGCACATGAATTTCCGCCGTTGGTAGCACCGCATAGAAGGGGGTCTACTGGGGTGGTAACAGTACCATCACCACCACCAGTGCAGGCTCCAAAGTCTGATTGGCACCCGGTACCACAGTAGTCTGAAGTGGAACCGCAATAACCCTAAAAACCCAAATTAGCATTGGAAATAAAGCTAAAATTCGCCGTGGTACAGGAAAGTACTGACATATTGGGAGCAGCAAGTTCCTAAGTTTGTTGAATCACAGGTATAGTTATTACCGGCTCCGGCATAGGCAAATCCGCAAGTTTCGTCCGGGGATGCTTCACGCTTGAAGAGAGCCTCCAAGGTGGCATCAGTGAGAGGGTGGGCGGCCGCCAAGCTACTGAGTGCAGTTAAGACCCCAATGAGGGATACTGTAGTGGAACGCATGGTTTCTACTCGGAGTATTGAGATAGATATGAATTAAGTAGTAATAGTAGTAAAGCGAGAGGATAGGCGTGCAATGACACCAAATAGATAGTAGCAGCGCTTGAAACGAGTGAAAGGGCTGTGATGGTGAGTAGGAATATTTGGAAAGGCAGCAGGGCAGTGGGGTATATATAGGATATCGATACCCTACTTGCCCAGCCCCTAACAAGCGGGTGGGACCTGCAGTGAGAAACACTGAATGATTCACCCAAGATGGATCAAGGATTCAGTTTAGGAACCATATCTACAAAGAAGCACAGACATTGTTCCTCAGTTTGTCTAGATTTCTGCTTCTGCTCCTGCCGGATAGCGGCATTCCTAGTCGATACGAGTAGGCATGTATGGTGGAGAACGTATTATGTATATACATGCAGTAATTGGTAAGTAAGTACTTTATTCTTCGTTGTCAACTACGATCACTACTCAATCTACTCTACTACCCCCGGAGTGTGCTAAAGAACGAGAAGATCCTGTGTCTCTAGAAGCATTCTTCGGTATTCTCACCCTCCGAATTCTAGCTAGCTAGCTAGGGTTCAGATAGAAAAACGTGAGATCATATCAGGGCATAACTTATGGCGTTCTTCCCGGGTAAACATCCATCGCTACTATATTTCAGGCCCAATATTTCAAAACAGGACAAATCCACTAGCAACGGAGCCCCCTGTAACACATTTAGTACGCATACAACGCCCCAGGGGAACTCAAATACACTAGAGCATACGTACTGGTGCACCCAGAGTAGAAATCGGCCAGGGGCGGGAACATGTTGTCACCTAAGAAAGGGTAAGGCAAGTACAGTTTACTGATTACACCCAAACACCCATCCATGTGCAGCGCAGCAGAAAGGGAGAGGGGGAAAAAAAAAGTGGAAATGACATGCAGTGCGACTAAGAAAAGCTTCTTTACGTAGGGTTTTTTCTTCTTCCTGTGTTGTGTCTTAGATGCCGAGGTCCCGGGAAAGGGAGTAAGACATTGCCATTGGGCTCACGAAACCGATCGTATGGTAGAGCAATCATAAATAGCAATTCGAGGGGAACTCCTTGTGGGGGGGTTGTTGGTTGGTTGGTTGGTGGTGGCATCTGGCGACTAAATGAGGTCTAGGATTTGACCTCCTTTATTCTCGATAGTGACCGGGAATATCTCACTATCAGATCCTGACCTACGCCAGTGGCTGGGCTCTATCGCAAGTCGCGGATACAAGTACGGTGGACAGCTAGAGTGTGGTCCTCATCTATTACTTTGATGGGCAAAACTGGATGTGCAGAAAGCCACATGAACGGCATGAGAACACACGACCACTCTACGCCTTAACCTCGTGAAACTTTTGAACAGTTACTAACCTCAGTAAGATACATGTAACTAACTTTTTATCGGGTTTACTTACTAACAATCCTCAACTCCCGTGCCGATTCTTACCTACCTACTTCAATTGTGCCTGTAGAGTATTAAGGCTTCCTGGGATTCGGGTTCTATGTAGTTTCATCCCTAGGTTCTAGAGTAGAACTTCTATGTTTAGTAACCCAACACTAACTACAGTATCCTGTACATACTCTAACAACGACACTAAAACACTAAACAAGTTAACTTACCTTCCTCGCTTCGAAGGACCCGAGATCCACCAACTAAACTTGACCCACGCTAGAAGCCGACGAAAACTCGCGGCACGCAAAAAAAAAACCTCCAGCTCGCCGCTCAAGACAGCAAATTTAAGTACCATGCATCATAGTCCTTTCCACGAGAGTGATAAATTTGGAAGAGCTTCAAAAACTTTGGTACCTATGGTAACCCTTAATACCAAGAGGCGGAGTGGTCTAGCCGTTTCCCTACTATCTGTTGTGCAAGCCGAGGCGGAGGCCAAGGTTCGCTTAAATGATCGTCGGGTTCTTACAGACGTCAGTTGTGCCGAGCGAGAACAGCATACTCCAAATACCTTGGTTCTCTACTTTATAATCGTAGTTATACATACTGCCGAAAGAATAATCTGGAATAGGCAAAGTAGATTCACAAAGCTCATCCTAAGCCAACCGCGAAAATGTCCTCAACATCAGAATCAGAGCTGGATACACAACATGAATCAGATCACGGCTCTCCGGCACCGTCACAGCAATCAACGCAATTACAACCCGCCTTGCAGTTGTCAGCCCGCGAACGCAAGCTGGTTCGTCTGTTCATTCCGTACGATTGTATCTTACGATGCGCCTTTTTTCTGACCCCGAACCCGCAGGAATCACTCAGGGCTAGCAATCTTGCACTCGAGAAGCAGCTCGCGCAGGTCCAGGCTAAGCATGATGAGAGTGTCAAGAAGCTCAAGTCTTTATTACCTTTATTATCGTATACTCATTAATTGCCTTGTACATTTTCTAATATTAAAACACACATAAATAGAAACCCAGAGGCATCAGAGACAGTAAAGAAGCATATAAAGCTACTTCATGACTTCAATGAAATACGGGATGTTGGATTAGGGCTTATCGGTACCTTCCCTCTACGTTACTCTACCCTTCTCTACTCTAAACAATCTGTTTAAGCTTACTCAATGTGCTGAACAGGGATGGTTGCGGAGAATCGGCAACTGAGAGTACGAGAGGTCATGAATGGTATGCTCTTGCCTTTTATTTGTGGTTACATCAATTGTAGATCCCTATAAAAACTGCAGATTGGTGGCTTGATGAATACGCGTACTGATGTATATGACGGCTCAGAATTTGGGGTATCTCCTAGTGATTGATAGGTGCAGATACGAGCTGGATGCATTCGCACAATCACTTATACTCGCAGCAGGTAACAAGTATATGAAAGTGTACGCCCTAATTTGCAATTGTCAGTGGAGTAGAATTGAAAAAATACACCAAACCCTTGCAGCTGCATTTTGTACTTCAGGCCTGTGAGTAGCATCGAAAGATGTCACATTGGGTGAGATAATAATGAGTAGAGCATTTGCAAATTATTTCCTGGCTAGTAAGCCTCGCATTACTATCTGCTTTTAAGTAAAAGCAGATGACTTTTCAGGCATTAGCCTAAAACTGGTTGATATTATGCAAGCCACGTAGAGTATATGTAGCCATACGATATATCGATGTATTATCTACGTCCGTAGGTACCTACTACTCTAGTAGCCCTCTACATATTAAAAACAACATCAGTAAGAATCCTTCTTGCAGTGTTGATATTGAGATCGGTCCTCTTAAAATTTAACCCAGCTATCCCTTACGATTCCTTCTAATATAATACATGTAGCTATTGGCCCCTCTATAACTCTACTCTTTCCCCCACTGACAAGTAACAACAACATGCCAGGGGTGTATATAGCACCAGTACCCCTCCCCCTCCCGCTAACGATCTTGAGCGAGACACGCAAGGGTTCAATTGGCTGCAGGAACCGAACCGTCAACTAGCCTCCTATTAGTGCGTTCCGTCGCTTCAGATTAGTAACACACGGATCTTCGGCCTCGCTCGACACTCAACGCTCGTCGCTCGGCCTTAAAAGATCGGGAACTCATACTCTAAGACCCGAGACTGCCCCTCAGGTCAGAGCAACTTCACAATTTACCGGGCTGATCAGACGTGTGCGAGCGGTGTCAGTCACAGATCAACACAAGCGCCGGAAGGCCGTGTTTTGTCTTATCGTGTCTTGCCTCGATCGTTTCGTCTCGTATTTCACGTTTTGCGTTGTTTTGTTTTTTGCCTCCGCAGGAGAAATCCAGCGCGTCCCCTATTCTGTTTTTAGGCAGGTCTTCCTTTTTTGTTTGTAAAGGTTGGGCTCTTGATAACGCCTGGGCCCTGGCGCCTGGGCATTTCTAGCTTAACTGAGGCAAGGGGAAGCTTTAGCTAATGGAGTTTTTTTCTTTTTTTTCTTTTTTTTTTTTTTTCTTTTATTCGTTATGGTACAGTAGAGTTCAGTTTACAGGGCACGTATTTGTGTTTTTATTCGATAAGCAATTCAAATCTCGTAACGGGGTCCTTTGGATCAAAGCCAACCTTATTCCAATGCCAGTGCAATCTCGCTTCTAAGCCATATAAACTCATGTAAGTCCTAGGTGCTTACACGCACGCACGAAGCACAGGCACAATCTGTGGCTTATGGACCTAGCCACAATACCACGCTTTAAAGCGTAAGGCCAGAGTGTTAGAGAAGATCTTGGTATGTAAAAAGAACCAAATATGCACGAACTGTGGCGAATCTTTCGGTTTCTGGTAAGAGAAACTTATCAGGATCTTATTTAACGTCGGATGCAACACTCCATCCAATTTTGGCGGTAAATAAGAGAGATGTCAAACGTACTGATGTGCCTATCAAAGGCGACGTATTTTGTTGAATTATATGATCGAATATTATGCCATGATAATATAATATTCAATAGCTGTAAACGATTATTACATGCCTATAAAACACTTGTGCTGTAACAGCATATGCACGCTAATAGATTTTTGCCTTTTATATATAATAACATATGTAGGTTTATATAATTGATAGGTGACTACGGCGAGCAGAGGGCCCAGGGTCCGCGTGATGCTTCAAAGTCAGAGTTTGGGACGACAACAACGAATGCTATAGTGCAAGAAGCGATAGAGGGAAGGTGACGGAAGCCACACCTCGGCGCACCGAATTGTGGCCAAAAGCGACGTTAAATAGCCTTTTACCCTTCTCTATATATTGGCCAGGAACCATCTCTATCGTTTCTTGCACCATATGGGTATGCAAAGCACTTTACCTGTATGTAGGTACTCCACTTACATACTCGCCAGGCAATTTCGACCGCGCCAGTTTACACCCAAAGATAGTCCAAATATACACCCACTGTAGTCTATTCCCCCATTACAGCTGGTTTCATAAAACTTGGCCGGTCAGGACTTTACACTCATTGTGAAAACCTTAAATCGTTTACCTATCTAAGCCATACTAGTACTAGCCCTCAAGCAGGTAATCATAAATAAAGTTTCAAGTTCATTACCTACTAGGGTAAGGAATATTGCGTAGAGGTGAAATTCCACAGGTATGCTTAAAATTCTGCCCGGCCAAGTTTTATGAAACCGGCTATAATAAGATTCTTGGTGTGATCATCATTAACAAATATCCGACCTCTTGGCCTGCGCCACAATCGTCACTCGGACTAAAGGCAAACCCAAAAAGAAACCGAGTGATATCTAATGATCGACACATTGCAAGCCAAGCAATGTCTCATCCATCCGCACCGCTGATCTCAAATCTCGGTCCGGTGATCTGACTGCCCAAGTGTGAACCACTTCTTACCGTGTGGCCATGGGATAAGTGAACTGATTGGTTTGGTTCCAGAATATCCCGTCGTAATGTCCGATCATCTTTAATGGTCCACGGGGCCGCTCGAGGATGACTTTTGGTCGTTTAGATTTTTTTTCTTTCTTTCTTTTCGCCCTCCTGTTACCTATCGTGAATTAAATAGAAGTGGAGGGTGCATCTATGATGGACCTCGAGATCGTTTTCCTATAAAACGAAACAGACCTTGGTTTCAATTGTATCTACATAGATAGTATGTAGTTGCCGCACTCGAGCCGTTCCGGAGCAAGCCATACATAACATCCACGCACGCATATTGCTTCTGATGTATGTATACACTTATTCTAGTACTACATATGTATATCGGCAGTCACTAGGGAGAACGGGGTAAATTTGCTTCCATAGAACAAGGGTATTGAGTCAAAAATACATCTTAGCTAGAGCCTATGTTTTATGTGTAAAGTACGTATACTATAAACACCACCCCGATACCTTATTCTTAAAGAATATTAAATATAGTTATTACTAACCTAAAGACCGTAATATAATACCTGCCACAACAAATCCCTATCCTTTCTCAGTACTGTGGTCGGTGTATTTTTAACAGTCTGGTAAACCGCAATGATTATGAACTACATATAGCCAGTCCATTTAAGCATGAAAGAACGCATATCACATTTCTACATAAATTTACACACTCTATTATTCTATTCTTCGCAACCGATATAAATCTAAACATCCAACAACGACTATGATGAATGCCCTTGCCTTGTATAATTTTTCATCCGACCAATTTCTTCGATTTTAAGATCGCATATACCGGTTGCATGCACAGAATCAATAAAAGAAAAAGAAAAAAAGAAAAAAAGAAAAAAAGATCGCATATACGGGTTGGTAGTGCCTATAAAGTGTATGTAAGATACATATATACCGAGTAGACTGAAAGGATCTCCAGAGAAGGAGTAAAGGAATCAGGAAGAATTACGGACGAAAAGGGATAGCATACTGCTATCAATGAACCTGTGGTTCTAGGCTAGTATACCCCTTTTGAAGCCGACCCTCATCTTCCATAACAGGCATAAATTAAAGTAAAATAGAGTAATTGACTGATGGTTCGCGCTGTGTGTGCGTACGTTGTAGATGAATGGCATCAAAAAAAGACCCGGATACCATATGTTAACGATGGGTCCCCGATAACCCATCCATTGTATAGAAATATTATACATTGAAAGTAACTATGCTTATATCTGAATATTGAATTCAGAAACGACCAGTACCGCGGATACCTATTAAAGTTTCTCGAATATCCCCTAACTAGCAGTGTTTTTTACCGCCACAATTCTCAACTGCACAATTTTATGCCCAGGCTTTTGCTTTTACAGATAAGCTACACCTGGAAAATAATAAAATACCACCTGTCTTCTAATTTTAAACCAAAGATTTGGGGCTTCCCTTTCTTTTTCGCGAGGAAACATTATCATAGCCCTGAAGAATACAAAGATGAGACAAATCACTCCTCATATGCTCCTGCCATGCCTCAAGTGAGCCTAGAATCTTTTGACAGTGATCACACTGGAAATCCACATGTTCGTCCCAAGGATATATCTGTGCTGTCTTTTCCGCACAATGGATTTCCATTTTTTCTAGTGACTTGTAGGTCCTTCGGCAATTCTCCCTCGGGCATGCGAAATCGAGGGGGTGAAACTTGCTGATATGGGCCTCAAGTGCTTTGTCCTTCGGGAAATCGAGCCTGCATTCCACGCAATAGTTGTGATTTGTACTGGAATCTTTGTGATTCTTCCAAATGACTAAGGTGTCATGTGATGGACCCTTTTCACTAAGAACCACCTTGCACCGATGGCAATACATCCAGCCCGACCGATCCGTTACTGTCAAAAGGGAAGGGTCGTAACAAACTGAACTGGCGTATTTCAGGATCTTCCGATCGCAATGGATTAAGTCTTCGGACTCATGACGTCGGCGTGTAGAAAGTGAGGGGAAGATCATGTAGCAAACTTTACAGTTATAACACTGCTCGAGGTTAAATCTCAGATAGTTTCCTAGGTGGGAACGGCCAGAAGTCCCACGGCCACGAACATGTTCAGCAAGATCCTCAGCCGTGCTGTAATCGAGCCCACATGCCCAGCAAACATGATGTTTTGCGGTGAACCCCCAGTGATGTAGAAGATTCTTGACTACTTTTGAGCAACGGAAGCAAAATATAGGGGTCTCCGTGTAGTTTGGATGTTTGAGTTTCCAAAGACCAGCATTAAAGGCATGGTATTCATCGTGGCTGAAGTGTTCGATTAAATCTTCATGCGTTTTAAATTGATATACGCAGTTCGGACATTTGAATTCGTACTCTGCATAGGCGTACGGAACTCTCAGATAACGCTGCACGTCGGTCTCCATAATTCGAGATTCAGTTGGGGTAAAAAAAAATGAGAGGGGGAAAGTTTTCGAGTGTTTGGGGGGCCAAATCGATCTAGTGCTCAGTATCAGGAAGTGGAAGGATGGGCACAGTGATAGTGAGAAGGTATTTGCGGGGATATATACTGTTACTTATTTTGGTGCAACGTATTCATCGATAATTAAGATGGCAGCTACTGGCCGCAGATTGCCAGATATCCAAGCCCATCGTGGCCTTTATTAAAACCGTGTTCAAGAACCAACTCAATAAGTATTTTTCTGCTGCAACGTATAGGAGTTACATATGGCTACACCAGACTAGTTATTTACCTTGTTCTCCTGGGAATCCCCTAAAGGAATTGCTCGGATAAATCCCGAGGGGGCCCTTCTACGTGTATCTACGCAAAGCTCCACGATTTTTACAAAAATAACCATGCCCTCCCCCCCCCTCCGCAATTATCTGACTAAGGTTAAGAAAGAGCATAGATAATGCCTTGGAAATCTTGGGAATGTATTTAATTGAGATAAAGTTGGAAGTCAATCATTGGCGATCACTCGATCTATTAAACTTAGATTAGGTGCCATTAGGCTTAATGTGATGTCAAAGAATGTCTAAAATACTCACCATTGGAAAAGAAGACCTTAATGTGAAGTTATTCTGGGGTTGATTAACTCTAAAAATAAATGACGGGAATAAATGGATGTAATGGTGAAAATATCTGGTATGCCGGTTGCAAACTTTGTTCTATGGTATCTTAATACAACGCTTTCGCAGCTCCATCACCTCTCTAGAACATACTATGTGGCAAAGACTTTTATTCGTCTTCACCATATTCCTTAAGAACCTTCCTTCCATCCTCAAGAGCGTTAGTAGCCTTCTCCTTTGCCTCAGCAGTCTCGGCCTCGGATGCCTCATCCTGTTTTTGATTCTATTAGATGATATTCTCTAAGAGTAGATATGGTGGTACTTACAAGGGCCATTTGGAGTAGTTCAAGGGATGAAGCCAGTCTCTTCCTGACAGCTGGGGCCATAACAAGCGTTTCTTCAAGGGCTTTTCTCTAAAATCAAAATGGTCAATACGTGCAAATAGCTACCTAAACGTGCAAAGACCAACCGGCTGTCTCAGCTCATATTCGTCGGCACCATCTGCTTCAAGTTTTTCGACCTGAGCTTTCTGTTGAGCAGCTTCTTTATGATAAGAAGCTTCTTCCTTTATGAGTCGAATGACAGAGGATGTCTTAATAGCGAGGGCAGATGGAGGAGGCATGGTTTGGTTGATTCAAGCTTAAGGCTTGGTTGCAGATGAGAGGTATCATTACCCGGACCGAATTGCCCTGAGCCCTGGAGCCGCTTCCCAGAAATGATTAGCGTAACGCGTGCAGCTCCCACCTCTCCCCTCCTGCTCTCTGATGCCATAGAGAATATCGAGCACCACGAGTTAAGCCCCAAATACAGCAAACTACTATCATCACTATCATCTTCCATCCATCAACCAGTATTCAGAACTTCTGTTCGTCATGGTAGCTACCCCCTCGACTTTATTTACCGAATATTTAGGATGGATTGTGGGGTTGTTGCGGGGTGGTTGCTAATTGAGGCTTTGGCTTAGACATCGATCGGAACAGGATACGATCTTTCAAATTCCGTCTTCAGTCCAGATGGAAGAAACTTTCAGGTTAGTTAGGCATTTTTTCTCTTTCCGTATTTTATTAGAGTCTTTCACCTGATGAGAGCCCTCGCTGATTAAAGACTGGCCAACGTCTAGGTAGAATATGCTACTAAAGCTGTCGAGAACGGTGGAACAGCTATCGGAATACGGTGCAAAGATGGTGTCGTTCTTGCTGTTGAAAAACTTATCGGAAGTAAGCTTTTGGTCCCAGGGAGCAACAAAAGGATTGCTACCGTTGATAGACATGTTGGAATTGTAAAACCCGCTTTCCACGGCAACTTCTCGCTACTATCTACAAGAGATAAACTGACTGTTATCGGGCTTCACTTTAGGCATGCTCCGGTCTTATCCCCGACGCTCGTCATTTTACTTCCCGCGCCCGCAGCGAGGCGGCATCTTGGCGAAAGATCCACAGCGCTCCGATCCCAATTTCTAGCTTAGCGGACAGAATGGGCGGGTATGCTCAGGCATATACTCTCTACTCCAGTGTGAGACCATTTGGAGTCACTGCAATCATTGCAGGAATGGACGAGGGAAGTGGTCCAGGTTTGTGGATGGTCGAGCCAAGCGGTGTGGGTTGGGTATGCACTAAAGATCCCTCTAAAAATAGCTAAAGAGCTTTTATCATTTATTAAAATAATATAGGGTTACTTTGGCGCTGCCACTGGTCGTGGACGTCAGGCTGCCAAAGCCGAGCTCGAAAAACTCCCATTGCCTAATATAACCGTCAAAGAGGCCGTTAAGCATGCCGCCAGAATTATATACTTTGCGCACGACGATAACTCCAAGGATAAGGACTTTGAGCTCGAGATGACATGGATCAGACATGAGAAGCTCGCTACCTCTGAATCAGGCGACGGCACAGTAAAGGGATGGGGAAGGCATGAAGAGGTCCCAAAAGAGCTGGTCGCAGAAGCCGAGAAACTGGCAAAGGAAAGCATGGTCGAGGGCGGAGATGATGAGGAAATGGAAGTAGAGGAGTAATGCTCTGTGCTCATTGTGCCGTAACCAATTTATTCTTTTCTACGAAATAGAATAAATGGCGGTTAAAGCCTATTAAATAAATAAACACGAATGCCTAATACGGCGGCAGACATTTGATATCATACGTTTTTTCCCATCAATAAATGGTTTCCTGGTCGAAAAGTATATTCACTAGCCCTGTTCAAGTCTAGTCGAATAAGGCATTCAAGGGCTCGTTAACTAAGTCCAACATACATTTTTAGATTGCCATACATGGAGAAACATAGTCTCGTTCCCAGCCGGACGAGTGGTACTCCGCGTACGAGGAACAATAATCCGGAATATGCAGCGTATTTAAGTTGACAAAGCTACCAGTATTCAAGCCTTGTATGTAATACCCTCCTTGTTGACAATAAACTTAGATATGTACTTAGTAAGGTAAAGTTACCAATTGCAAATCACACGTCTACTACATATCATAAAAGGGCCTACTACGTACCATTGATTTGTCAGGGGAATCGGGCCATTACTGCTTTACATAGGATAAACAGTTCAAAGATATGAAGAGTTTCATACTTCATTGACAAAAATCTGCTGGGTGGGTATCGAATCATATATGAAGGCGGATTATACTATATGCGTATAATTAGTAGGCAAAGCGCACCTACCTCACTGCTTTTACTGTTGTTTTCTGCTATGGTGGAAGAAGCCTTGTAGGGGCAGTATGTCAACCCTGCTTACACCTCTCACTTTTGGCCTACCAAACAGAATAAAAGTCCGTTGCTACTATGGTGGGGGCGGTTTATGCACGGTTGACAAGCTACCCGTACAGAGCTTCTTCCACCATACTTAGGTTGTGTGGCGACTCGGTTATGCGAGCGGATCCCATATTAATGGCGGCAAATAGACGCTTTGAGAATCGCATGACCTATGATCATTGGTAATCTAAATCTGGTTATAATATCTGCACGGTCTTCGACCTTGGCCTCTGGGAGGTTGAGCAACTGGTAAATCAAATCTGGAGGTGCTCTTCTGACGATAAAAACTGCCTTTAGCGCGAGAAGGAGAATTGCTTAACCAAATTACTCCTTTAAAGCAATTCAAATTTTTAAGAACTACCAGATAATTACAGAAGACCCACAGTCCCTTGATTGTCCTCCAAAGCCTGACATTTTAATCCCAGTGTTCGTTATAGTATTGCTCTCATTCTCATTGATCCCTGGTTAGATTTTAATAGGTTCTTTGTTCACCGGATGTCACTCGTCTTGGCAAAATTACCAGATCATGTAGAGTGGTACCTCGGGGTCCCTAAAATGATGCAACGCCTACCACGAACCACCACTCCACGGCCGCAAACCGCCAACAAATCGAAACCAAAGGTAGCCTATATAGATCAAACTCAACAGAAAGGGGTGTATCAGAATATATAAAAAAAGCCAAATATCAGCTCTGGGTTCTGGGTTTGGGGGTGTTTGCGGCGCAAGAGTACGAGGACATTGCATCACTCTTTAAGGGCCCCCGGGGTACATCATAAACTGCTTAGGGTTTATGCGAATCTGTTTTATTTTAAAAATAAATCGTATAAGTCTTCTCATTCCATTGCTCGTTTAAAACTTCATTGTGACAAAAGAGAGTCCCTATTAAGATTAGCGGAGGTTTGGCTGGGAATGAACCAAAGGCTTTGAATCGTCAAGCGAGGGGGTAATACAAAATATAAATAAAAAGTGAACGAAGAACAAAAAGATGGGTGAAGACAATGCCACCTCAAAAAGAGGAGAGTGGGCTAAAGTGGCGCTCCTTGGGGTAAGAAGTCGATAGCATTCTAAGTATATATCGAATGAGCGTTATAAAAGATGCGGGGTAAGGCATTGAAGTAAACAAAAAGAAAGTAGCAAAAAAATATGCAAGAGGTGCCAAAACCCCAGGAACGAAACCCCAAAAACAAAAACTCCATCACCTAAATCATTTACAACACTATTACACCACGACTCCAAACTTCGTGTATTTCTTGTTATGGCCTACCCTTGCAAACTCTACACGTAGCTTTCCTTACACCTTCCAAAAAGATTTGTACTTTGATTTATCACTTAGACCGTCATGCCCAAATTTAGAGTGCACTCCCTTGTGAAGAGTTAGGACCCCCGCTACCAGGGGCCCCAGAGCCCCAGTTGCCATCTCTAGCCATTTGGTTCAAATTTTTTGACAAATTATCCTCTTCGAAGACCGTCCCTTGAGATAGAGAGAGTGAAGGAAGTCTCTCTATCGTTGAAGGTGCAGTTTTATAAACACCATCGCCAACGTAGTACTTAACTGGTTCTTGTTGTGATCCTACAGGTGTAGGAGTAGTGGAGGGAAGAGTAAATAATTGCTGCGTTTTCCCCTCATAGGGGGACTTTCCCGGTAGGCCATTTCTAGGATGTGCCGGGGTGCTTGGGGGCTGTGAGCCTCCCCAGCTCGGGTTTTGAGAGTACTGTCTTTGGTATGCTGGAGGTAGAGGTGTGCTTGGAGGATAACCCGGTTGAATGAAGAAAGGGGATTGGTTATTATAAGGGGCTTGTGTAGAGTTATTAGATTGAAACGGGTTTCCAGAAGGCCCCGGTGTACTTCGAACCGGTCCACCTGGGACACCATAGGGGCTGTATCCAGCAGGAGCTGGTTGGTATGAGGCCTGGGGAGGTACTGATGAGCGCGAGGGGTCATAGCTATACTCTCCAGAAGGTGGGTACGGGGATGGCGGTTGGGCTGGGCTAGCGTAAGAAGGGTAGGCACTCCCAGTCCATGTGGGATTGGGACTATCCCGAGGATCATATGGGGGCCTTGACTGGCTCCTCAAAGGGGAGGGTGTTGTGGCGGCGGTGTATGGCTTCAGATATGAGGATTGAGTAGTAGAATTTGACTGTATTGGGAATTTTGGTGGAGGGTATCCGGTTGGAGGATAACCCATCTGTGGTGTCGGAGGTGGTTTTGGTGAAAGAATACGACCTTTGCCTTGTAAAGGATATTCGGGCGGTGCATAAGCCAGTGGGGTCGGAGGGTTATTAGGTTTCCGGCCAGGTCTTCCAGGTTCTTTGCGTGGGGCCCCTCTCGCTCTAAAAGTAGCTCCAGGAACTGGTCGATTACTTGCTGCCCCAGGGGTGCCGTTGGAAGAAGAGGAAGACATCAGGACGGGGGAGAATCCAGATGAATCGGTGAATGATTTCTGTACACTCTTTTGCGGGCTATGGCCCAGAGTAGCCGCACTATTTCCATTCATGGGTTTGTCAAAGTTTCTATCGTTCAAAAAAGGGTGTCTAGCACCGGTAGAAACACCCGAATAGGTAGCGTCATAAGGCGACCTTTTGGGCGATTTTACGGTTTCTGGCCTGTCGATAGGAGGCTTCGGAATTTCTGAAATCTTAGGTCGCAGATTCTCTTTACAATAATCTTGCTGTACCTTTTCGGACCCATCGCGAAGGCGTTTTTGTGATACCTTTGTTGGGGTTATATTTCCGGGCGCTGGTGGTGTCATTTTGTCGCTTGAGAGGCCTTTGAGCAAAGGGCTGTTAATTTTTTTTTGATCTCTTAACTACAAATTACAAGGTGCGATAAAAACCTACCATTCGCCTTTTGGGGAAGTTCAGAACTCGCACCCAACACTTGTACCTCCCCATCTTCTATTTCCCTGGCTGGATAAGAGATAGGATCTTGAGACGAGGCCTCAGGGGTCAATACAAAATCAAAATGCTTAGATGTGAGAGGACCAGATGATGGTGATCTCTCCCGAGAAGGTTCAGCGTCTGAAGACTTAGGTTCGGCAAGATAGTTGGGACTTGGCACTATTACTTCTTCCCTTTCAGAATCCACCGAGGATTCCCGCCTCTCCTCACTGCTCCTGCGAAGATTTGAAACAACGAGACGTTCCCATCTTTCACTTTCTCGATCAGCACCATCTTTGCTGCTATCATTGTTTTCAGGATCAATCTGGTCGTTCTGATTCTCCTTCTCGTTAGATATATCCCTGTCAGACATAATCTCGTCCTCATCATTATAGTAGCCCCTTTCAGAATATTTATCGAATTCATCCTCTGAATCAAGTTCTATTCCCATCCTCAAGCGAACTAAACTGTCAACAGCCATAGCTTCGCGAGTGGTATATCTCCTTGAAGGAAGGACCTGAGCAGGATTCATGAGGTCATATTGGTCTGAAAGCGTTGTGTTAGATAAATAAATTTTATGGAATATAAGGAATCAGAAAACCCACGGTCAAGAACAAAATCAACCTTTCCGACCCCTGGCTTGTCGCTGTCTCGAAGACGGTCATAGATTGATTGATTTGACAGAAGCTCACTCAATATTTGACTATCAATCTCCATGTCATCTGTGTTACGTGGCTCCAATTCTGGTGAGTGGGGAGGTGTCATGAGCGAAGCCTTTTCAACTCTGATACACTCGCCAAAAATCCTCCTTGCCCTTGCAGTATAAGTTTCACTAACCTTACGGTCGAAAAGACCTTCGTTAGTCCGAGTAGCTAGTTGCGGTCGATCATATCTACAACGATCGCGGCCTTCACGATGCATGAATGTTTCGATTAAATCGGTCATCGTAACATTCTCGGTCCTGTTTATTCCACACCTGCGAAGGATCCATTGATTAAGATACGGGTCTTTGACTTTCCAAAGCTCAGAGATATCACGCTTTTCCCGGATGAATGCCATGACACAACGATCCATCCACTCGCCCATTGATACCTAGAGATAAGCCGGTTAAGGACTTTGGAAATTCTTTTCAATATATCAAGCCGGGTAAAGGAAAGAATAATGCCTACCTCGAAAGATCGTTGTACAATTTTACAACTATTCTGAAAAACCTGTACTCCGTTGGCCTGCTTAAACTCCTTCTCGCCGTCTAGATGGCTCAAATGTGTTTCAAGCCTATCATCTAATGTGTTATAGATCTCCTTGGCCCATGGCGCCTGGCTGGTAACATCACGGCCTGTCTTTAACTCTTTCAAAGTTTTGCTCGCACGAGTCTGATGGCGAGTAATGATTAATTTTGCAACAACTTTAAATCGATCCTTTATATCGGAGTTGCGTTTCTTAAGATCTTCCAGTGGTGCCAAGTCGGCAGCAAGCTTAATCTTTTTTTCCCGAAGTGCATCCAGCTTGCTGTGTACTGGGTTACGATAGGAACTACCTGTGACACCAGAAAACCACTCGGTTGCCGACGTAGTGCCCTGGTCTTTCTCTGCTTTTTCTGGGGCCCTTATCGGGGGGACCTCTATTACAGGCCCTTCTGCCACAACTCTGGCTGGGGTGGTACCGCCTCGGCCCCCTCGTCCTCTACCTCGTGTACGATATGCACCTCGGCCGCCTCTTGAACCGGGGCCACCACGTGACCCTCTTCCCCGGCCTCTGCCTCTAGTACCTCTGGGCCTACCAACTTCTGCACGAGCTCTTCCGCGGGCTCTTCCCCGACCCCTACCTCTTCCCCTTGTGGGGGTGGTAGGTGCAGCATCTGGTGCAGGCACAGTTCCATTAGATGTATTTTCAAGAATCCGTCTTCTTTTTGGCTGGCGGTCCTCAACTTCTGAAGAGGATCCATCAGGGCCCGAATTCTCCATCGTAGTTGGAGTATTAGGCGTGTCAGCAACAATGGCAATAGCAGAGGTATTCAAATTGTTGTTCTCCTTTGCCATTTCACTATCGACAGGATTACTCTGCAAGCCCTTCCTGGCGCGCAAACTAACTTGTAGTGGCATTGAGGGGAGACGGGCCAAAGTTCTTGGAGCCGGAGGAGTAGGAACAGTAGGGGCAGGTGAAACCTCATCCTCATCTACTTCAATTTCCTCGGTCTCACCATCTTGTGGTTGAGGTGTAGGAGGCCTGGATGTCTCCTCATTGTTATTATCCTCTGAACCTTGGTCGGTAAGTCTGCGTTGTGGATAAGATTGCCCACGAACGCGTCCTCGACCTCGACCACCACGTTGACCTCTGCGGCCCCTCATGATGATTGATGTTGGTTGGTGGTGTAATTCAACCACAGCACACACAACAAATGATTATTACGAATAAAGTTGCTATAAATTATTAGCCAGTTAAAATGGAGCAATAGTTATAAGATATATATGATGTATATTCAAGCTGGGTTGTCGGTGACGACGACGGAAGGTGTTTATGTAAGGAAAAGAAGAAAAAGGGGGGGGGGGGTAGGTTAGGTTAGAGGCAATAATGGGATTAAGCGACAGGGGTATCAAGACTGATACAAATTTTTAAAAGGGAAAAAGAGATTCTTCCACAAACAGAAATAGCACCAGCGTGTTGTGAAAGAGAGACAAGGCAGGGGAAGGTAAGAAGAGTGATGGTTGGGGGGATTGTGGCACTTACAGATTTCCAAGATGGGTTGTTAGACAGACAGAGATCAGAGAGGTTGATCAAATATAAGCACCCTGCAAACAGCGAGGTACTTCTATAAACTCGTGAGGGTATTATTAGCTTTTAGTTTTCGGGGAAGATAACTCGAATAGAAGTAGTAGAAAAGAAGAGAAGGAAGCGTATTTTTAAAAAAAGATTGTACTGACTTATCAATCAGACCTTTTCTCAGTGAAGTGTAATGGGGTGGGTCGAGGCTGATGATAGAAAGGCGCAAAAAAAAACGTGAATGATGACCTACACCCCAAGCCAATCGTTCGGGGATGTAAAAAAACGAAAAACGGAAATGTACGAGGGAACGGCCGCGTTTATCAAAAGACGCACAAAGTAGAATGAATAAAGAAAGAAGGGTTTAATTACCGATAAAATAAAAAAGGCCCGATTAGATATGATATCAGTCGAGACAGATGGAGTTGAAAGGTAGGCCAGGTTCAGGTAGGTTGTGTTGCAAGAGGGCTCTGGATCGAAGGGATGATGGATGGGAAGATTACTGGCGATGCGCGGAGGTTGATTGATTTGATCTAGACAACCCTCCTCCGGTTTTTCCGGCGCCCAAAGGAAATAAAGAAATACCGGCCGTACCCTTTACTTAGCACTTAAGATATCCGTAAGAAAAGTAGAATCAATGCTTTCCAAGCGGTTGACAGATACTTTTCTATGAGGGTATGTCTTTTAGGTAGAGAAAGATAGATGTGGTCTGGGAAGCTGTGTTGCCCAGACAAGACCTCCCCTGTATTGGAAAAAGAACAGAGGTACGTTCGGCTCGCCACACCCTTACTAAGAAGTGTAGCAACAAATGCACAGCTTTAAGAACAAGCAGAAGAATTATTTCCACCTACCTACCTTGATAGCATAGATAGAATAGGTGGGATATTAGGTGTGCAGGCTGGTTGATAAAGAGTTAGGGAAAGTTGTTAAAGGCAATCAACAACTGATGCTTAGGTTAGTGTAGAGTAAGGGAAAACGCCTGGAAACTTGCGAATTGGGATACTGAGCCAGTCCAAATTGAAATGGCATCCCATAGGATTAAGGCCAGGCATGGTCAATGTTGCCTTACCTTTTTTTTTTTTTTTTTTTTTTTTTTTACAATACTCTTGACACGAGGATACATGTAGTTTTCATGATAGCGAATAGATTTACAGCATTTCATGATGATCATGGGCTCTGAATACGATTTGTTTTTTTTTTTATCCAATTCCTTTTTAAGTGAGGATCTCTACTGACGAGCATGAGGTTGAAATTTACCAAGCAGAATTTACACACCAGCCATTTGCAACATGAACATCTCCTCTCGACTGGGGCTGAATTGCAACGACTGCATCCCATCTTCATATATAATGAAGACTTTCTCGACTCTTTATGTTTGGCAAAATTTATGATCTTTGTTAGAGGCACCATGCGCGATTTCAATGATTAACTAATAAGTGCATATGTAAGTACCTACATGTAAGTAGACTACTACGCACATGTGTGCACATGTAATATTTACAGACGCGTGCCGACAAAACCTCTTCGTCTCCAAGTGAAATTGAGCAGCTCAGAGAACGACATGCATACATGATGCTGCTGCTGCACAGGAGTGATATTGTAGAGTAGGTAAAGTACATGTAGCTACCGTTTCCAACCCTTGGCGTGCGTATATCGCTGAAAGAAACAAGAAAACTAAACGCACAGGACTCCTCTCTTTCGCCTCTCATTAAGAAATGAAACGACTCGGCAAGCCGGAAACCACAAACCCGAATCAACGGCACACTATAACTAGAGTTTTTCGGATCTAACCGGATCTATATGTAGGGTTAACAAAGCTCGTATAAAAGGTTTTAGAATTAAAAGTATGACTCCAAAGTCCCCTGCTAACACTTAAGTGCGGCGTAGATAAATGAACCTTCTCAAGGACTAGGCTAAATCAACATACTTCTAACCAGCCACAAGCTCGGAGGGGATAACGTTGACTTCATGATAATCCCAACTTCCGTAACGGGATATGCTTGTACTACCTTAGCTCCTCCTTTTTCACGGAGGCGCGATAGCTTGGGAAATTTTAAGCTTCTTTACTTGCGCTTGAAAAAAGGCTATAAAGTGCTTGAACTTCGCTCTTTTTATACTTCCTTCTTCTCGGTATCATCATTCACTGCATTGGCCGGCATTCACATTCTTTTGAGGTTTGATTACTGGTATTTCATTCGTTAATATAATATCAATCAACTTTTAATAAAATCAACAGCCAGCAATATGGTCTCACAACGCTCGTTACTCAGCGCCCCGCGCCTCTTGACCATCCTTCTTGCGTCCTTCTCTGTAGTTTCCAGTGTTAGCGGAGCCGCAGCGGTGGATGACACCGACTATAGTTCCGAAGAAGACTATACTGTTAATGGCATTACCCTCACCGAGGCCGATCAGGCACCGGAGTGCTTGTCTAAATGCCCTGCGCTGGAAAAATACGGCCAGGGGACTGAACTGCCAAAAGTATGCACACTAGCTCACCCAGCTGATTTCCTTGTCTCACTACCTTGTCACATGATTTCCCTATGGGGCTACGGTTTCTGATAATCACCCGGTGTCGGGCATTTAGTGTATCACGGAAGAACTCAAGGATCCGGAATACTCAAAGTACTCCGATATGGTCATGAGTGGCAATTACGGTGACGATGAGGAGAATTACCAAGCTATCACCGAAATCATGAGTTGTATTTGCACAGATGTTGATATGATCAAAGAACTCGCCGACTGCGTTTTCAACGAACCTGTAAGTTTACAGCCAGCCACACCACAGCCCAATTTACAAGCAGGTCATCAGGCTAATACATAACTGTTTCTATTAATAGTGTGGCAACAACAACACCGCCGTGTAAGTCATCTTGAGAACCCTTTTGAATTCTCGTTTGAGAAGGGGATTTTCATCAAATAGAGTAGTGCTGACTCCTCCGATCTACATTCAGTTACGACGCTATCAGCATTGGTTACAAACTTTGTGGAGTTATGTACAATGTCACCTACCCGGCCCCAACAGGTAAGCAACCTGCATTATTATTATCCCCTCCCTACCCACCCTTGGCATGGATTTCCCTCACCGGCTCCCAAAATCCATTTGCGATAATTTCTTCCTAGAAAAGAGTCGTCAGCACATTATGGCATCCCCTGCCCAGCCACCCTCCCTCCTGGGTGAAAAAAAATAATTCCTTTTTTAGAAGCAATGCTGATCGGAAGGTGCAAAAATGATATAAAGAGGTGGTCAAAATGCTCGATATTTCTGTCCCCTCCGGTGTTATCGTCCCTACTACAATTACAGGAGTTCCCCAAGCAACCGCCTGGCCAGGAAAAACAACTACCGCAAGTCAAACTTCTACCACCGCCTCTTCCAATCCTTCTGGTATTGCTTCCTCATCGTCCTCATCAAACTCAAGTACTGTCACCCAAGATACAAACGCAGCCATGAAGTCTTCTCCAAGCTACTACCTCATCTTCTTCGCATTCATTGCATTCCTCGCTGTTTCAACCTCCGCTCAGTCAAACAGCACCACTAGTACTATCACCGGCGGCGTTCCTACAACAACTACAACTGTTAATGGAACTTTGACTTCAACATCTACTGTTTCCATCACAAGTGGCGCTTCAAATATAACTTTGACTACCGCTTCCCCTACAAACAACCGCTCTTCCACTACCACCAGCCGGACTACCTCGACATCTGGCACCAGCTCTACCACTGCTGGCAGCTCTGCTAGTGCCTCCCCCTCTTCGAGCGACGTTCCTGGCAATGCGATCAGAAACGGTGCTTCCGTCGGCCTTCTGGCTGCAGGCGCTGTTGCCGCAGCATTCATGTTCTAGAGGACCGAAAAATAGTGCGAAATATAATAGTCAATTCTCTACTATTTCACCACATTGAATGGGGATATTTAGGAATGGCGATTGTTTTTTTTTTCTGTTTTTCTTTCCTTTTGCAATTGTAATGTACTATTATGGGAAATGTGTAAAGGGGTGGCATGGGAACGCGGTAATTCAGGGGTATGGTAAATGTTACGTGGGGGTGGATGTAATGAAGAGAAATAAAATACGAAAATTATCTTTTGTCCTACGCATCATTTCCACAATACGGGTGAAACCTCGCGTACATAACTACATAATGCATACATATACAAAATTGCTTTTTGCGACAGGTTACGTACATATTGTGTGCTCTTAGGTAGAACCTAAGTGGTAAGTGGGTGATAATAACAACTAGATCCACAGCCACCACCAGTCACAAACCTCTCAAATAGGCCACACACATCCCCTAGTGAGGTGATCGATCATGTTGACATCTACATTTGAACCTAGGAGAAAGGCACAACATGGGTGCGCAGTTCCACTAGCCTGTTTAATTCTCTCTTGGTACAGTAATAGAAAACCGCCGCGATCGATAATCTCGAGCCTGAGTTTGAAGCCGATGGGGATATAAATTTTATATGTATGTACAGCCACTCTGCAAAAGTGTTCGTGATTCGGATTTAGTGTGGCATATCCGGCTCACCCTAAGAATGAAGGTGGGTACTAAAATGTTCAAAATATCAACCACGAATCAGCCCAAAATTGATATTAGGCTTATTAAATTATTTAGATACATTTCAGTTCCTGAGATCGGCCTCAAAGCCACACCAAGTTAGGAGTGAATCACGAACACTTCTGGAGGGTGACTGTATATATATGTAAATATATCAGGGTAACAAGTACGTAGCAGTGGCGAAAACGGGTGATATCGTATGATGTTCAATCTTCATTTGAATTCACTAATTTCACCTTGCAATTTGGTTAAACACTCAATTCTGGGGACAAAACAACTAATTATGATCGTAGACCCGAATACCAATAACCTCAAATTAAGCTTAACTAGCATCAAGAGATGCGCATTGCCAAGGATTAAAATAACCAGTTTCCGGCAAGATTCCAAATATCAACCCGTTTTACCGACCCAATTCTTCTAAAGGTCTATATCAGCTTCTATTTCTAATGGTGTGCAATAACGGAACCAATCTATCCAATGGTTGCCAAGCGCATATCCATGTCTCATCGGCGGCCCCATCGGTTCAGACCCCGAAGTTCTCGTACCTGACATGAATGCCCAGAATCCACATCAAGTATAATCTTATACTAGTTAACGAGTAATAGCCGGTCGCGCTATTGTTGCCTAATTGATTGAATATGTGAATAGAGTAGCCTCATATGCTTTCATTAGGGCAAAAGTATTTCGGTATATCGCATACTGAATTCCGAAGGGTGCAATATAGAACTTCTGGGCGGCGCCTTTATAAACTCGATAAGTTGTAGATAATTCCCTCATCATGTTTTGCAATTGAATCTCGCAATGTTGTTGAAAGAACTTTCTCTTCTTGTTGTGGCCGGCGGCGCCCAGTTTGCCATCGCGTTCAGGATTGTTACTGCCGAAGAGGCATGGTCTGCTATCAACCCCGGATGGAATGTAAGTGTATATACGGACCTACCACCAAACATAGATGACTGATTATACCTTAGCTTGGAAATACTCTCGATGCTATTCCAGATGAGACCAGCTGGGGAAACGCAGCAGTTGTCGAATCTACTTTCAACGAGATTAAAAAAGCCGGTTTCAAGTCTGTCCGTATTCCGGTAACATGGACTGACCACTTTGCAACTCAAGCCCCGGACTGTATGTCATGATAGATCAACTAATATAAGTTCATGGTACCGATGCTGACATTAAGCGTAGATACGGTGAACGCAGCATGGATGGATCGTGTTGAAACGGTTGTAGATTGGTCTCTTAGTAAAGGGTTTTGGGTGGTCCTCAATGTCCATCATGACAGCTGGCAATGGGCAGATTTTACCATTGAACCGGAGACTCTTGAAGAGAGAAAATCAAAATTTGAAAAACTTTGGGTCCAGATCGCGGACCGGTTCAAGTCAAAGTCTGAAAAGCTTATCCTTGAATCCTTGAACGAGCCAGCCGGTAGTAGCAGCCAAGAAAATGCTGAACAGTACGTCAATCAATCAATCTACCGCGACCTTTTTTTTTTCTTTTTTTTTTCTTTTATTCATTACGTACATGCAACCTCACGGTTATGGCACATCTACCGCGACCTTCTTATGCGATTGTTATAGCGATATTGACACAGCCCAGATATAACGACGCAAACCAACGCTTTGTCGATATAATTCGTTCTTCCGGTGGTTACAATGCCGACCGCCTCCTTACACTCCCAGGCTTAAATACGAATATCCAACGCACAGTTGACTGGTTCGTTGAACCAGCCAACGCTTCCAATTACATTCTCCATGTTCACGATTATGACCCCTGGGACTTTGTGTCTACCTCTTGGGGTCGCACATTTTGGGGGACCGCTGCTGATAAACAGGCTATTGAAGATACCTTTATTGCACTTCAAACGAAATTCCAGGCCCCTGCAATGATTGGCGAGTGGGGCCTTACCGGAACCTCGGTTGAGAAGGGTGCAGCATGGAATTATTTCGACTTCTTTGTCCGCACAAGTAGGAAGTACGAGCTTGGTGCAATGCTCTGGGATAATGGGTTCGACCATTATGACCGTGTTAATAAAGAATGGAGGGATCCAGTTAAGTTAGCAATCATTCAAAATGCGGTGAAGGGTACTCCGAACACGCTTCCTGCGTATGGACAGCTTTCCACGATTTGGGTGAAGAAGGGGCAATCCGCTGGGGCTGCGGCACAAGTAAACTTAGAGTACAACGGAAACATATTGAGGAGTGTTGTCAACGACCAAGGTAGCACACTGAAGAGAGGAACTGACTACATTACCTCTGCAACGGGATTCAACCTTACCTCGACTTATTTTGACAGGGTTACCAAGAATGCAGCTGTCGGTGTGAGGGATACATTGACAGTTAAGAGTTCAGCTGGCATTCAGCTTCCTCTCGAGGTTGCTGTGTACGATACCCCAACTGTGGCTCAGAATGTTTACGAGCTCACCAGCACTGCCGATTTGAACATCCCAGTTGTGTGGAATGGAGCAAGGCTAGCAACTGTTAAAGCCATTAGGAAGGACGGCATATATCTCAAGGATTCGTGGACAGAGTATAATGGACCTTTACAGCAAGCGTAATATTCCCAAATTTCGTCTTGTGGATTATCATTAATGTGAATACAGCCGCATCAATTGGGGTGACTTTGGAACCAGCGGGGACAATCTAGTACTTTACTCGTCTATTTTGGACACAGTCAAGAGTTCAGGACAGGCTGTTGATTTCACTTGTAAGTTATTGGATCGCCATTTGTCGAAGATATCTGTACTAATAAGGTTGGTTTGTAGTCGAATTCTGGCCGAGGACTGATCAAACCAATAATGTTACGGTGACTGTTTCAGTCGTCTAAGAATGTATCCGAGGAGTGATATGGTACGATGAGTGTAATATAGGGGCATATATGCCTTACCAAACCTGATATCTGAAATTATGGTTTCTTCATGATTTATTTCAAAGGATGTCTTAACCGATCGCATTAAGTAAATATCTGTTAAGAGAATTGAGAATCTCCATTATGTAGTTGAATGTACAGCAGGCTATTGGCGAAGGTCTAAGACTCTGTTAACTACATGCGATTACTAACACTGCGTTCAGATTAGCGCTTTGTTATAGCTACATGTATTCGATAAACTATCGGAATGAGGGGAGATTTAAGCACGTTGAGTGATAACCCACACTATTTTAAGCTGAAGAAGGAACGAGGCTTTAATTTCGGTGATAGAATATTTATAATTTATAAGCCCAAGAGTATGAAATGAAGCAATGTACTGGTCAGTTTGGTAAAATGGTTAGTTCAACTAATTACTTGTTTAACAAGTAAGCTAAATCAAGAAATCAATTAGTCCAAAACTTTCACAACCTCAGTAACCTTTTATTTAGAAGGGCCAGAATTAATTTCTCAACCTTTCTCACTGTTAATTGGGGGCAATGAGGTCTTCGTTGTTCCGAAACTTAAAGGTGTTCGGACGTGGCCACATGTGATCATTGATCAGATTGAATTAATGTGGATACAGGTAGGTTTATTACGGGATCATGTGGGTGCATGAGGCACATAAATCATGTAGCCTTGTGGCCACTCTTCAATAAAATGTGCTGCATGTTTTTAACATTATTTGGGGGTGCTTTAGAAGCAGAGTATGTACATGTAGTCATATATACGCGCAATAAAGCGTGAGCAGCAGAACTCTCAATGCTATCATCATTCATTGTTCTTATCACCATATTTAAGTTTTAAGTGTGATTACCACGAGTGATGTGGCTAACCGCTGAATTGATTTACGTTCCATTGCATGATGAGAACGTTTGAAAGTATAAATGGCACTCAATTTACGCAAATTATTTTGCAATAGATACATGATAATAGCCATCAACAATATAGAGTGCAGGCTTTGGAGCTTGATACTGATTTTGGCCAAATCTCCGACTATGAACACCTTCAAAGGGTGCCTGCACATCTACATGCAGTTTACAAACTACGGAGAGGAAGGGGGGATACACGGATACGGACATGCTTATAATCATAATAAATGCCCTCTAACAAGGTTCATAAACTAATAACAGAGTTGATTTTTATTTTCTCATAGTTAATAGGTACGTATACGACTATACAAGTAACCGTTTGAATCGATTGCAGCACATTTAAGTAAGACTCGACTTATTTCATCCTATAGATATGCTCTCAATGAATCAGTTGACTGAAATTCGTGAACGTTATGGAAAAAAAAAAAATCGAAACCCGTGATGTCCCCCGGAATCATTCATCGAGTGATGACCTATGAATGGTATTAATAACCTTGGATGAGTGTCTGCGACCGAGTGCCAGGCATTGATTCACCCCATTTCTTGAAAACATACTCAAGTGCGAGAAAAAATGTACCCCTTTTCAATATTTAAATACTACGAGGTATTTACCGGGCCTCAGGATTAGTTGCTTGATGGTCCTGGAGCGTAAGCCGGTGGCTATTGGTTGTATCGTTGGCCGTATTGGTTCACATGTGGTTGAGTACCCTAAGATAAATTTCTGAACATTTTTCTTCCATTTATTCTTCTTCTTATGTTTAGATAGTCTTAATCTCCTAATGTTGTGAATGCTTTAAGGCTCTACGTCTAATTAGCTATACTAGCCAAGGCCCTCGTATTTGTATTCTGCATGGCCGAAGAGGGTTCTGCACTATGTCCCGGCTGCGACACACTCATTGATAAACTAATGAAGTATCTGGATGAACCTTGTTCATGTTCCTTTCAAACTGTGGATATAATAACATTCGAGAATCGAGCTCGGACATAAGCAGAGAAAATAAAAGGCGCGTAGGCTATATGCAGAAGCGGTCAGTGCCCTTGTCTATTAGAGTAATCACGGTCTACGGTCCACTTGAACCAAGCTTTCCGATATCAGACGGTGGTTACGTTGTGTGGGATTGTTTCCTGATCGATTGGGTGTAGAAAGCTGCCAAGTGATTGGAACGGGAGGGGTGGTTTTAGGTGTATCTAGCCACAAAGCGCTTCGCCTTAAGGCTCATTTCAGAGTGCAAAGGCCTTTTGCGGACTTTTCCTAGGAAGATGTAGAACTTCGATGGTTGATAAAGTTGAAGTTCTGGACCAGAAGTGGGGCGTTAAATCTGGCCCGTGATTCACAGTGAGAGGGGCACATGGCGTCTAGACAGGGAAATGGTGCAGTCTTCGCATTTCCACTAAAACACCGGCCCAGTAGAGTATGTAGAATGTATTATTAGGCACATCTCTCTACCCGCAGTTGCATGACGTTTCCGAACACAACTGCTATTGCATGCCATACAAATTTATTCTAAATCCCACCTTTTTATATACATGCAATAGCAGTTGTGTTCGGAAATTTCATGCAACTACTTGTATGTAGCTACTCTCAAGAGGCATCCACGCAGCTGCGCAGTTAGTTGCAAGAAGAAATGCGAAACAAGTTGATCTCAGGGTTAGGGCTCATCATTAGGCAACTCTAGGCGGCACCAATCAACCACACATCCCCAAATTGCAAAGCTCACCCCCGTCCGTAACACCCAACAAGCTGCCTGCTGCTCCACGGCTTGTTTTCCGCTGTGCAGTTAGAAAGCTGATATCTAATTCTTCTACTTTTACCCCTTCTTTTCTCACCACTTCCTCCATCTCTTTGCTCGATCACATCTCCCTCCCTCCCAGATGGCTCAACAGCAGTGGATCGTCACTCAGGACAAGACCTTTAGAAAATGGTATGTTCCCATCCCCCCCGTTATCTCCGCCCCGCTTCCCCTCCATCAACTGTGTTATTTTCCCCCCTTGAATGAGACTTGGTGGTGGATGTAAACTGTGACTGACTGGTGGTATCGAATTAATGATTTCAGGCTCAACTCCAAACTTGCAATTCGGAACATCCCCCCCGCAACCTCTTTGGAGAAAGATCTTGCCACAGGGGTATGGCGCCCTTCTCTGTCCCACCCTCCTTCACGTGGCGCATATGCGTGCGATAAACAAACAAACAATTGTGGGGGTGACTAACCCGGTAGCGAGCCAACTTAACAGGTACTACTCATCCATCTCCTCGAAATCCTCGGCAATGAATCACTGGGGAAGTATGCATCGAACCCTCGACTACGAGTGCAAATGTGCGAGAATGTTCATAAGGCGCTCGAGTACATCCGAGGTCGTGGGATTCAACTCTTGAATATCGGCGCCGAGGATATTGTAGATGGGAATCTCAAGCTCATTCTGGGTCTGCTATGGATGTTGATTCTGCGATTCACGATCAACATCAACGAGGAAGGTTTAACAGCTAAAGAAGGTTTGTTGCTTTGGTGCCAGCGCAAGACGGCATGCTATGAGGAAGTTGATATCCGCGATTTTTCAAGTTCGTGGAATAATGGTCTCGCTTTGTAAGCAAGCCTCCTCCCTCACTCCCTGGCGGGCTGCGTTAACAAAAATAAATAGTTGCGCTCTCTTGGATATCCACAGACCGGACTTAATTGACTACGATGCTTTGGACAAATCCGACCACCGGGGAAACACTGCCCTCGCTTTTCGCATTGCAACCGAGGAAATCGGCATCCCCGCCCTTCTCGATGTGGAGGATGTCTGCGATGTCGCTAGACCAGATGAGAAATCCTTGATGACATACATTGCTTACTGGTTCCACGCATTCTCGCAGCTTGACAGAATCGAAACTGCCGGGCGAAGGGTTGAAAAATTCGTAGAGGTTATGCAAGGGGCATGGAGTATGCAACATAATTTTGAAAAGCGGATGACTGAGCTGCTTAAGCAAATAAACGAAGTTCGTAATACCTGGACAACCGCAAAATTTTCGGGAACGTACGCGGATGCAAAGAGTCAATATGCCAATTTTGGAGCCTACAAACGGACATTGAAACGTGCATGGGTGGCTGAGAAGGCGGACTTGGTGAGCCTGTTAGGTAACATTAAGACCAAACTGAGCACATATCGGTTGAAGGATTACGACCCACCCGCTGGATTAAGCCTGGCAAATTTGGACAGAGAATGGAAGATCCTTCTTCAGTATGAGGGCAAGAGGAGTATGCAGATAAACGAGAAAATTAGGGACATCAAGGAAGGGCTGCGTCGGGAATTCGCCAATGCCGCAAATGAGTTCGCATTGTGCTTGAACACCGTATCACTCAAAATCAGCGAACTTGATGGAGAACCAGAGGTAAGTTGTAATCACTTTCATGGATATTCACTCGGGATTATTGCTAACAAGACTATTATAGTACCAACTTCGAATAGTTCGCACCCTCAACAATAACATTATTCCCCTCGAACTTGAACTCGATCGCATCGAAAAATTAACAGAAGACTGCGAAGAGGCCAATATTGAAGAAAATGACTACACTGTGTACTCATACGACGAGCTTGAATACGAATATGGGCTTGCGAAGGAAAGCGTTGCAAAGAAGTTATCTTTCTTAGATAACCAGATCGTCGCCCGGAACATGACAAATCTCACCCCTATTCAATTGGAAGAATTTGAGTCTGTGTTCCGTCACTTCGACCGTGATCTCTCTAACTCTCTCCACGAGCTCGAGTTTTCTGCTGCACTCGCATCACTCGGTTTGGTCTATGATGAAGAAGAAATGCACAGCGTTTTCAATAGCGTAAGCTCTGGCGGGCGGTCAGTGACGTTTGAGCAGTTCATCCGCTTTATGGTGGAAGTGACAGAAGACCAGAACTCAGCGGAGCAGGTGTGGCAGAGTTTCCGAGAAGTTGCCGACGGAAAGCCTTATGTAACGGAGGTGGACCTACGGCACTCTTTGATACCCGATGGAATGATTGAACAGCTCGTCAAAACGATGCCAAAGGTTCGTGTTAAAGTTGCGGATGGCGATGAGGAGAGAGAGGAAGATGGATTTGACTACGAAAAGTATATGGAAATATTGACAGGCAAAGGGCCCGGAACAAATGGGGCCGGTCATCACTAGCCGAAGCGGGTTCCAAATAACGGGAAATTGTTTAAGTATTAATTATATCATTGTGTTCACAGTTTTACCTTCCTTTCTTCTTTTAAAAAGCGAGTACAACGTTCGGTGGGCATGGGGAGAAACTATATAACTTGGATTCTTTGGCTAAGCACAAAGCGAAGGTTCCCTCCTCCTCTATGCTATCACTCTTGTTATTTCGTACAACTCGATTGAAATACCCGTTTTGCTAGCTAAACTTTGGGAAATTTTGAATGCCCATTATCCTTTATCCCTGGACCTGTTTTTATTTTCGCCCCTCTTGCCTGATACCTTTATTATTTTATGTACTTCTTTTTCATACTCCTTTTGTCTGCGGTTTTTCCCAAATTGCACTTCGTCTCTGGTGGGCGCCGGCCGGTTGGTGGGGGGAATTTGTGCGGGGTGTTATTTGACCTTGAATGAAATGATCGTGGACGCGCTCAGGGAGGAAAACCAAGCGATGTAATTATGATACATGTTTTCTTCATTTTTTTATATTTACCTGTTTGATGTTTTCTACTCTTCTCGTTGCCTGCTTTTAGCTTGCTGCTGCTGCGGGTGGAATTTGTACCTCTAGTTATTAGTAATATGGAGAAGCTAGGTGGCTGTGAATTCTATCCATCTCATTAGGCTGCTGGTTTTGCGTTGTCGTGGTTGTAACTTGTGGTTGGTCATCAGCTCTCACTCTCATGTGCGCACTGGCCTCAATGGGCTCCACATCCTTCCCACATGTCTCACTTGGCCGCGGGGTTACATATATTGCAGATGTCATATGCATATGGTGGAGGATGATTATCTGGCAAAAGAAAAGACACACACCTTCTTACTTTCAGCCTACCAAATAGAATAAAAGTCTGTTGCTACTATGAAAAGGGCTGTTGACACGCTACCTGTACTTGGAACTTCTTCCTCTTCTTCTTCCACCATAGATCTGGAGTGACATCTACTATCCATTAGGAATGGCTCCTATTGGTTGGTCCGTCATACCTGTCTTATGGATAGCTGGTAGGCGGCGAGGCTTTAACAAGCCAATTACAGGAAGAATCCTCAGCCCCCCCCCCCCAATAGATACTGGTAATTTTTTGCAATCGTAGTAGTTCTCTTTCTTTATTGTAAGGGGGAATGGAGGGGGGGGGGGTTACTGCTCATCCTGGGGGTTTCTTGTGGGTGGTTGGCAAATCTGGTAAAAAGGCCAAGCGGCGAGTGATGGACTGTGATTGGCTTCTTGTGGAGTGTGGGTTGTGGTGGATTGGATGTGTGGTGGATGGCGAATATGGGGTTTCTTTTTGGGGGTGTATGTGTGTGGTGGTGGGGTCTTGTGTTTCTTGTATTGTATTGTATTGTATTGTATTGTATTGTATTGTAGTGTTTTGTGTTGTATTGTTTTGTATTGTATTGTTGGGTAGGCGCGGTGTTGATGGGGAATAGTGTGTTGAGGTGGGTTGGGTTGTTATCGTTGCATGTGGGGTTGTGGATATTGGGACTGATATCCAGAGGGTGCTGGGCTTTTGAAGCCCAACTTCTCCAATGTGCGTGTATGTACAGCCGCGTTCGAAAAGACTTGACACCCCTGGGGCCAAAGTACGAAGGACTTTTTTCCTCTTTCCATTTCCCTTATAATTGTGAACATAAGTAGAGAGAACTAGAATATCTTCATTATGGTCATACCTATTAATTGCTGAGTATGTGCGGGAGTAATGGTTGTTGGTGGGCTACGATTCATGAGCGGACTCAATAAAGTAGGGTGCCAAAACTTTTCGAACGGGGCTGTACATGTTATGTAGATCCACACGAGGGCCTAAGGAATAGATAGGGTAGGGTGGGTCTCAACCATACCATACCATACCACCCCGGCGTGCTTACATGTACTTACCGCATACGCAAAATCTTCACATACGCGGTATGTAGGTATGTAGGTAACCATAATACAATACATCCGTCCGGATCATGGTCCATCACTCGTCTTGCTGTATAATAAATAGTGCAATGTATGTACTGTACCTACCTACCACAGCTCGTTGAAAGTGTTTGTAGCGTGGGAAGCCCCGGGTCTGTTGAAGTGTCTGGCGCGTCGGCCTTGTAGTAGTCGGTGGCGCCTAGAAATTAGTGTTGGATGTAGATATATGATCTTGGTTACTCACTGGTTTTTTTTTTTTTTTTTTTTTTGGGGGGGCGGGGGTTTGTTTGGGTGTATTCTGTTTTCTGGGTCCTTGGTGAGACTTGGGAACACTGTGGGTCATGGACGCTTTTGGGGGGGGGGTAGTTGTGGTGTTTGTCACGTAAACGTAATAGGGACATCATGGTCGGAGGTAGGGAGGTAGGGAGAGGGGGGGGGGATGGCCCTTGCTTGGTAGGTAGGGTGTGTGGTATCTGGAAGCTGGAGGGTGTTAGGCCAAGCCCGTGCGTGGTTGGGTGGGGCTTATGTTTCTATAGGAAGGATGGGTAAATCGACGAGAGGAAATGTCGTGTGGAATAGGAGGCTTCGGTGGTGGTGAGGGGGCTAGCTTGTGGAGGGTGTAATAATCGGAGGGGGAGTGAAGGGGAAGAAGAAGAGGAGTAGGGCTCCAAAGCAATGGCGACCAAACCAACCCAAACCAAACCAACCCAATCCACTGACTAAACAAGCTAGACCTCGTAAAGAGCGGGTAATTCAAGTAAAAAAGGAAATCCACGCACCCCCGCCATAAAAGTCTCTGTAACGAAAAGCAGTGCTGCTCCAGGTCATTTTATCGATGGTATGGGTTTCTCGGACTAAAAGAGCCCACTATTACTATTGTTCTCTCACTGCGTATGGGGATACGCGGCCTTATATGGGATGGACCCAAGGTGATATTGGTCACAGCAGATCACTCGGCTCCTATCGTGGTGGTGTAGCGGCCAGTTGGCGTTGACTCTATCTATTAAAGTAGTGATGCCCTATCTGGCCATACATCTGAGTATGTATGTACATGTAGTTGGCGGACTAATGGTTTCATAGCGAGATGTGTAAGTACATGTAATCATCTAACCGGGTTAATATTTTCTAGATTATTCATCAGGGTGGTGCAGGTGAACGAGGTTATGCTTATATATACGTAGGTGGGTCTCCACTTGTCAATCCAGGACTCGGCGGTCGCTATACATACATATACAGCACTTGCCAATTGATTTGGAAGAGACCCGCAGCAGCTACGATGGGGTGCGTTGGGGCCGGGCCGATATTTTCTAGCTACATCCATCTACTCTGTTGTGGGTGGAAGTGCGGATTGGTTTACAAGGGGAGGGAAGGGTGAGCTAACGAGAGTCCATGTAAGTACATAGAGTATGTACCGTACATGCTCAAAAATAGACTATGAGACAACAATGGCCGCGGCGGAAATGGGAGGGGAGAAGAAGAGCAATGGCGCCATCGTGAATGAGGTCAATGCTGGGAAATTGCCCAGACGTGCAAGATGGAAGGTTGTCTAAGAAGTTTACTCTATAACGTATGTACGCGTGGGCATCATAGCGATGCTCCTTGAACATGTGGCTAGCTCCGTGATTACGTTCTGTTGAGACTTGACTTGCTATCTGTCTGGCTGGCTTGTCAAACCAGGGGGAGGGGGGGGGGGGGGTGTAATCGATTGTGCCTTTGCAGAATAGAGTGCTGATCAATATCTAGATCACTTTCCAACCAACCACTCGGGACCTAGAAGGTCGGAGGATATAGTACGTACATGTAGTTATGTTATGTAGGGCTGGCTGGTGATGATTGACATTTCCGTGATTCCCCCGTTGGCCGTTGGATTTGGGGGCCCTGAATTCTTGGCAGGGGGGGGGGGGGGGGGGGGGTTAGGACTTGGTGGACCCTGGTCTAAGGCAGTCTAGCCTAGCTGCTGGGGTCTCCAAGGTTCTAGGGTCTTTTTTTGGAAAGTTTGTTTGGCTGCGGCTGTGATGAGGACGACGACGACGAGACCAAGACATAAGAGGCCTTTTTTTTTATTTTTTTATTTTTTTATTTTTTTTTTTGTGGGGTCGGTCGTGTGCTTTACAGTATACATACACACACATGTATATATACACTGTGGTACCACAAGTATAGTAGGATAAAGTCAGTGTATTACTTTTAAGCACTTGTATCTCTACCGCTATTGGCCATCAATAATTCAATAATACAAAACCTGGCTGTCACTCACTCCCTCCTGCATTAAGCTGGGCCCCACCCTACCAGTGCAACCCCCCCCCCCCCGTGCTGTGCTGTGCATTACGTTGTTCCAACTTCTCCCCGCGCCCGATACAGACCTTTTTCAGGAGAACGGATTAAACATTGCGCAGGCGCAAGGAAACCACTCTCTTTGTTTCTTATCTAGTATCCTAGTATCTATTCTCCTACACAAACCCAACCACTCAACTAACCCCCAAAACCACTTTACACGGCCTCACGAAACTCACACGAGCTGAACCCGAGATACGCCGCCCAGTTTCAACAACAGCAGCCTCTTTCGAATCCCCCTCTCCTCCCCCCTTCCTTCCCGATCTATCCGTTCAGTGGTGCTGGTTGGCCCCGTACATACAAAAAAACGGAGGAGAGGAGTGTGTGTGTGTGTGTGTGCGTGTGTGTGTGTGTGTGTGTGAGGGAAGGTGGAAGGAAGAAGCCCAACATAAACTGACGAGGACGAGAATGAAATCGACGTCACCATCATCATGTTCGTTTAGGTTCAGCCTCACACCGCTACAGTCAAACTTCTTCGCGTCCATTCTCTATACGACCCTGATTGTGCTTGTGCTACTGTTTGTGGTGAGCCCCAGAGACGTCCAGTCGTACGATACCAGTGTCCGACTGCCTGGACTGGAGGCCCTGGGTGGACTGGAGCTGAATGGAGAATTCTGTGCACCGCTGGACGAGGATTGCCGTGGTGGGGGGGTAGCTGGCGGCGGAGGTGGCGCGGCGGATATTGGCGAATTTCATGAGCAGATACTGGAGCTCGAGAATCTACAGGAATTGAGGACAAGAGACAACGAGATTGTGAGAGGGCTGGGAAACGGTATTCCTGGACGGTATAACCTCCAGTTTGGGGAAAAGAACTACTGGCTATTGGAACCAAACAATCTCTACGGAGGGGCCTCGTCAACTAAGCGGGGAATGAGAGGCGAATTGAAACGGAGGGACGGGCACGGGAATGAGTTCGAAAAGCGTCAACAAGACAATGTTGTGGATCTCTACATTACATTAAATACATGTCTCCAGCCACAGCCAAATCAGGACCTCCCAGAGTCGCAGCGTCCCACAGATTCACCTCCACAGCTCGAGCTCTACATATCCACCACTTCCGACAACCAGGCCCCAGGCCCGGGGGTTTCTGATGACCTGCAGACCGTGGTACCGGTTATTGGGGGCTTTGCAAATATCACGATCCAGACATCAAGTTCAACATGGATCGGAATTTATGCGCCCACCGTAGATGATGCCGACCAATGGGTCGATATCTGGAACTACGAGGTGGTAGCCTCTACCACCAAGCCTTATCATCAGTACATTGATGACCAGTTCCTCTATCTTATCGATACGGACGATAGCTCTGCCCTGCTCATCACGGGAAACATGAGTACAACCTCATCCCGCGAAGGCGGTTTTGACGAGGACGTAGATGGCGACGAGCTCATGGACCGCACCCCACCCTACAAGATGTACGCTCAAAACACCGGCGTGCAATCCCGCTTCAATGGCCTCGAGCGCTCCTATTGCGCCGTCAGGGGGCTCGCCCAAACCAGCACCTCCGACGTCTCCATGACTCGCCGCGGCCTAGGCAACCTCCCCAAGGAACAGTTCCACCTCCGCGAGCTCAACCGCTCTTCCACATATATTGGCTTCCTGACCCGTCCCGGAGGCAATGGCTCAAACTCAGACGATACCTCGGGCACTGTCTGGCGCGCAATGCGCATCAACACCAAGGGCGACGGGAACTGCCAGATTATCTACAACCTCCCGTTCTGCAGCGAGGTCGCGTATGCGGTCCCTAGTAACCCAACCCTCTTTGGCATCAACCAGCTCACGTCGTTCTATGACAACATTGCGGTAGACTGGTATAAGAACTTCAGCTACTCGCTGCAGCAGATCCCGTGCAATACGACCAAGTCCGCGGCATACTCGCTCGCCCGCGGATGTGACGACTGTGCGGCGGCGTACAAAAACTGGCTATGTGCAGTAACGATCCCGCGGTGCATGGACTACTCGTCGACGCTGCCGTATCTGGCTGAGCGCGCATCGGACGGGCTGTTCTATAACGCATCCAACAAGGGGCTGCAGCTGCATGCCTATTCGTCGGTGCTGTCGCCGTCCCAACTCGCGGCCCATACAAACACGAGCGGTTCCGGCGTGGCTAGCAGGAATAAGCAGATTGATGAGGTTGTACGGCCGGGACCCTATAAGGAGGTCAAGCCGTGCATGGATCTGTGCTGGACGCTGGTACAGAGCTGCCCGACGTCGTTTGGCTTTTCGTGCCCGAATATGAAGCAGCCGACGGGTATGCAAAGTTATGGGAATAGGGACGATGAGGGCGATGTGACATGTAGTTATTTAGGTGCTGTGTACTTTTTGAGTGCGGCGGGTAGAAGCTGGAGTGTCGGCTTTGGAGCAATTGGATGGCTGCTGTGGGTGGTGGTGTGGGTGCTGGTGTGGGCGGACGTGTAGGTGCCCGCTGCAATAGCAGCGTCTTGCGAATACCCTGTTCTGTTTGCTTCTTCTTCTGTTCCTGCTGGTTTGTTTCTGGCGGGGTTTCCTCTTCCTCTTCTTCCCCTGTTTTGTGTGTAATTCATGTACTGTTCTGTTAGCAGGAGCGGGCTTGACGGAGAAAAATTCTTTATGATTGAGCGGCTTTGGGGACCCGGGGTGAGGCGTTTATAGTCTTTGATCTTGCTTTCCTTTTCTTTTCCCCTTTTTATATCCTTGGCTCCGTTTTTTTTTTTTTTTTTTATATATACCTGTACGCTTTTAATGTCCTCGGCATTTTATGTTGCTGCTAGATTAGGTTTTTTTTTTTTTGTTGCGATTCGGAATGGGATTTAGTAGGGATAGATACTAGTAGATGGATGGCTGGGGAGAGGTGCATATTAAAAATGAATGGACTTCTTTTGTGGGATATCTCTGGATGTGCGTGGGTGTGGAAGTGTGCGAATGTGCTGGTGCGGTGATGAGAGTGTGTGAGGAAGTGGGAAGTGGGATGTGGGCTGTTGACTGAACTGTGTGCTGTGATGAATGATTGTAGACTGTGCTACTACTACTATAAGTGAGCTGTGGCGCTGTGGGTCAAGATGAGTGAGATCGTAGAGAAATGAGTATAGTGAACCATGGACTGAGAACGTGATGATGATATCCGTGGCTAGGGTATGGACAGAGGAGGTACATGCGCTGCCTACATGCTGGGTCGAGCTTGATAATCACCAATAACGGTGCAGCAGATCGAGTCATACCCGTTGATCCATGGAGAATCATGGGGTATCACTCGATGGGCTTGTGCTGGGTTGGGTCGTTGGTTTGTGGTATATACTTGGCTCTGTGATGCTCTGCTCTGTGGGGTGGAGGTGGAGGCGGAGGCGGAGGCGGAGGTGGGTGGGGATAAATAACTAGCTACATGTAGTTGGGCGAGGTTTTGGTTTGGTAGGGAGGGAGGGAGGGAGGGAGGGATGGGTCAGGTGGTGGTGGAGTATGTCGCTGCTCTGGGATTTAAGCCGGGAGAGTACGTGTCTAATGCAGTTATAATTACGGTGATGATGGCTACCTCGATACCATACCGTACCGGGTGGATTTGTTTATAGGGCTATGTATGTTATACAGTTCTACTGTACTACTGCATGCTGTATGCTAGCACTGCTCACATGTGGAGATAGAAGGGACCTGGTATCTGTTAGGAAATTGGGCTCGAGTTGAACAAGACAAGGTCGCGATGATACATATGGAATTTTTCCTAACGACCAATCTATGCTATGCTAACTAGTATACATGGAGAAGAAGAAGAAGAAGAAGAAGCCAGAGATACCAGAACAGGAAGGGCCGGCAGCAGGAGAGGGCAAGACTCTAATGATACAAAAGAGAAAAACAGTAATGTAAGAAAAAAACAAACCCGAAAGCAAGAAAAGAAGCATAGCACTACGCCGCCCTCCGTCTCTTCCTCCCCTTCTCCCTCTCCTCCACCACTTCCTCTTCCTCTTCCACCTCTGCATAGATAGTCTTTGGCTGCGTCTCCCTCCACGCCCCCGTAAACATCGGCTCCCTCTCGGCAACCTCCGCGTACTTTAGCAGCGCCGCCCTCGGATCCTCGTCCCTCATGCTGGCCAATGGGATACTGCTCTCTATATGTCCCTGATCTGGCTGACTCTTCCCCCATGGCGTCACTGCCGGTCTCGCCGGCCTCCTCGGATCCTTCTCTTGCCCTCCTCGCCCATTGTTTCCCAGTATCGCATTAGGCAGAATGACGGCGTCGACAGACACGCCGGCCGTCTCTGTGGTGTCGTCAATGTGGCGCTTTCTGGGGGCTTTGGCGACGACGAGACAGGCGCCCCGTGTGGAGAGGGTAGGGGAGTAGAGGGCGTGGATGTGGCCGTTGGCGGAGCCGGTGAGAATGTGGTTGATTTTGGGGTGCCAGTTCACATAGATGAGGGGAATGGTGGGCGTGATGGGGAGAGAGTGTTCTGTGCGTAGGGTGGCGGCGGAGAGGATGTGTAGAGTGCCAGAGGTATCGCCGGTGACGAGGTTGGTGGAGTTTGGAGAGAAGACGATGTTTGCTTCGGGGTGGGGGGGAGTGGCGAAGGAGGTGCGAGTGGTGATGGGAGTCTTGAGTTTTCTGGTATCCCAGACTAATGTTGTGTGTGTTAGTAATAAGGTTTCTAGGGGTAATGATCATTTGGTAGGAAATTTTATATTGGGGGGGGGGGGGGGGGAACTTACGCTTGATATCCCCATCCTGCCCTCTCGTAACGAGCATACGTCCATCATGTGAGAAGGATAACCCTCCAGTCCAGGTCTCTCTTGTATGTGCATCTCGTACCTCCATGGAAGGCCTCGAGTAAGGTCCATCGCCGCCATAAATAGCCAGCACACCATCCAGCGCCACCGTCGCAATCATATTATTCCCCCCCTCACCTCCTGTCCACGCCAAAGAGCACATCCTACTCCTACCGCCCTTGCCCGTCCGACTCTTATGCACCATAATGTCCCTGTGCTGCCTCTTTCTCTCCACATCCCATATCCTCACAGTCGAGTCCGTTCCCGCGGTAGCCAAAACACCCCTAGCAGTAGGATGCCATGCACCGGACGTCAGCTCAGAGACGTGTCCCTTGGTGTTGTGCATGTCGCGCAAGTACATATCGCCCTTTACAAACTCGACGATGGTGTCGCCATCGCGAGAGAGGACTTTTGCTTGTGGTGCTGCTGGCACGATGAGAATGCTCTGGGAGTCGGAGGAGAAGGAGGCGGTGTGTACGTGATGGGATTCAGAGGGCTCGAGCGACTTGAAGGCATGAAGATGGTCAGAAGACATGGATGGAAAGTCCCAGAGCTTCAATAGGTAGTCATGACTGCCGGTGGCAATGCGTGTGCCGGAAGAGTCGAGAGTGATTGTTGAGACTGGTTTACTATGGTCTTTTAGGACTATCTCATGAGAGATTGGGTATTCCTCCTCATCATCGTCGCTGTCACTATCGTCGTCGTCGTCGTCATCATCATCATCATCATCACTGTCTGCATTACCTCTAACATTCCTAGAACTTTCAGCGGCATTCCTTTTCGCAACCTCAGCCTCATCATCCTCATCATCAACGCGCCGCTGCGTGAACCCCTGCTTCGCCTTCCCCTTTCCTTTGTTCTTCCTTGGTGGCGAGTCTGGCGCGTCGAGCGGGCGACGCTTCGTCTGTGCGAATTGGGCGGCGACGTTGGGCTTGACGTCCTGTTTTCCGAAGGACGTGGGCAGGAAGGCGCGCATGGCTTCGTCGACAGAGTTGTCAATTATGGGCTCGTCATTGTCAACGTCTTCTTCGCCGGGGAGCATCTTGAGGGGTTTAGATTTTGACATGATGGGCTACGGGGTTTGGTTTTGGGTGTGAGGGCTTTGGGGGTTGTGTAGATAGTTGGATGTATGTAAATAGTTGTTGGGTGGGATTTCACTGGTAATGAAATTTGGAGCTCCAGCAGCTCTCAGCTAACAACAACCTTTTTTCTTTCTATGAACCGAACCAACCAGGTGGGTATATCTGCACCAGACAACCCGGTAGGGTAACATATGTCTCCCCCCCCCCACCCCCATGCACTCCCGACAGGCGACCGCCCCTCCATTCACGATACCCGCACGACCAAATCCCCACACACCAGTGACATCACCAATTACACACAACACCATGGACCCCCGCGCACCCTTCGACCCCCAAACACTTCTCAAGAGACCTTCTCGTCCAGACCCTTGGGCTCGCGCGTAAGCATCCCTCTCCCCCGTTCCCCCCCCCCCCCAATAGCTCCCAATATATCTACCTACCTACCTACCTACCTCCAGCCCCCCCACCTCTGGACCCGGTTTCCAAGTACAGCGGTAGCTAATTGGACACGGACATGGAATATAGCGAAGCATGGCGCTACACGGGCCACTTCACGCGCTGGAACCGATTCAAGGGCGCCTTTCCTGGCCTTGGTATAGCGACGGTGGCCTTTGCGGGGTACTGTGCGTACGAGGCTGTGTTTTTGAAGGATGAGCATCATGGGCATGGGAAGGAGGGGGGACATGGGAGTGGACATCATTGAGAGGGTGAATTGTGGATATTAGAGGAAACTGTGGGCTATAGTATAGCCCAGGTTCTAGAATGGAAGCTTCAAGCAATTGAGTGCGTTGCGTTGCGTTTTTTTTTTTTTTTTTTTTTTATGAGTTGGGTTATGTGAGGATGGGTTGGCGAGTGTGGATTTGTGGATGGGATGGTACGGATGGATGGATTGTGGATCGGAGATGGGTAGATATGGGCGATGGGTTATCCGGTATCTGGTTCTGGTATCTCGGGCAAGAAGTAATCGTACGTCCTAGACACCATCGACAATTACTATAAAGACATGCCCATATCCATATCCATATCCATATCCATCAATATCCAACTAAGCCCAACAAACAAACAACCCAAAAAACCTAACCAGTCCCAATAGCACCCCACAAACTCCGTACAAAATATATACAATACCACCCACTCCCAACCCCCACCGTAGAGAAGACTAAACAGCCAATCCAAAGCCGTCATTGAAACAAACAAACAAACATACAATCTCACTCGCCCCCATACCCCACCGTAGAGAAGACTAAACAGCCAATCCAAAGCCGTCATTGAAGCAAACAAACAAACATACAATCTCACTCGCCCCCAGCCCCAGTATCTAAATATCAGCCTACTACTACATGATCCACACACCGCACAACCCGCGGCCTGCACCACCGACTTCATCCTCTACCTCTACCTGCCTCAACAACCAGGTGATTGGCTATAAAGTATATGTAACCAATCCCGTGATACCTCTGCCCCGTTGTCTCAAGATATCTAAGCACGTTCTGGTGAGAGGTTTGGTTTGGTGTTGATGGATTAGAGCTCGATAGTACGCAAGGTGGGTTGGGATTGGGTTGATCCAAGGTACGCACTGGGTGATAACTACCTGGAATACGGCTTCTATTTTACGCATGTGCCCATTTCGATTTTGCGATTGAGCGCTAGATAGGCACGAGTGATAGTCCATGACCGCAACCCCCCGTCCGTATTCACAACGCTACCGAGTGAAAAAAGTCTGGTATTCAACTAAAAATTCCCAAAAACGCTACCACAACTAAAAAAACACGCAAACATAAAAAAAGAAAATAAAGAAAAGGCCGCTAGACTTGACATTTCATTTTACAGCTTCGCGCCCAGCCGCCTCTTGCTCTGGTAGTGTGGTAGCTCCTTGACGCCCTCCTTGCTGTCCACAATCTCCTTCTCTGCGCGCTTCTCCATGGGCACGTAATCACGCAGCTTCTCGCCGACATAAACCTGTCGAGGACGCCAGATCTTGGCGCCGGAGGAGTCGAGTGCTTGTTTCCAGTGTGCCACTGTATTTGTACATTATGTAGTTAGCAGTCTACTCTTCAGAGGGATTAGTGGGGGTAGCTTACGCCATCCAGCAACTCGAGGAACCGCAAACAGGATTGGATAGAAATCCAGCGGGAAGCCCATAGCTTTGTAGATCAGCCCCGACCAGTAGTCGACATTAGGGTACAACTTCTTCTCCACAAACCACGGATCCGAGAGTGCAGCATCCTTGAGGGCAATCGCAACCTCAATCAGCGGTTCCCGCCCACAGGCCTCAAACACCATCTCGGAAACCTCCTTGATGATCTTTGACCGTGGATCCGTATTCTTATACACCCTGTGCCCGAACCCAAATAAGAGCTCCTTCTTCTCCTTGACATCCGCCAGGAACTTTGGTACATTCTCCACCGTGCCAATCTTCTCAATCATCCTGATGACAGCCTCGTTGGCACCGCCATGTAGCGGCCCGTATAACGCCGCCGCCGACGCCGCAATGGCAGAGTATGGGTCGACGAGGGAGCTCCCAACGTGCGTCATGGTGGACGTGGAGCAGTTCATCTCGTGATCTGCATGCAGGATGAACAAGATCTCGAGCGCCTTTGCAAGGCGTGCATCGGGCTTGTAGTTCTCGCCCTCCGACATGGAGTCCATCATGTAGAGCATGTTCTCGGCGTAGCCAAGGTCTGCACGGGGTGATATGAAGGGTCGGTTCATACGCACACGCATGGAGAAGGCGGCGACGGTCGCGGCTTTGCCGAGGATGCGGATGATGTTCTTGTTCATAATGTCCTTGTTGTTGATGTATAGGTTCCGGCCCTGCAGTGCGGGGTTGGCCTCGGGGGCGAAGGCGCCCATGGCTGCGAAAGCCGAGATGAAGACGGACATGGGGTGAGAGTCTGGAGGTGTTAGAAGTACTCTGGATGTGTGTTCTGGGGGGTACGGGTCTCACCATAGCGCATGGAGTGTATCAGCTTCGTGAGGTCGTCTGCGAGGAAGGTATGATGCATGACCTCATACTTCCATAGATCGTATTGCTGCTTTGCTGGCAGCTCCCCGTAGATGAGGAGATAGGCCGTCTCTAGAAAGTCGCTCTTCTCCGCAAGCTGCTCGATTGGGTATCCACGGTGCATGAGGAAGCCCTTGTCGCCATCTATGAATGTGATTTTCGACGAGATGGCGGCGGTGTTCAGGTATGCTGGGTCGAAAATGCGGATCCCGTTGGCGGTGTCGTCCGTGTCGACCCCATCGTCTGTCTTGGGGACTGGGGCCTTGAGGGCCTTGAAGGCAGTTGCGGGGATGGAGTTGTGGGTTATTGGGATGACGATGGTCTTGCCGGTACGGTTGTCGGTCACTGTTATTGAGCTGTCACCTTTGGGGGGACTGTTCAGAGATGTTAGTTACGCGTTGTGGGGGGTATGCGTGCGGGAGACTTACGCTTGGGAGGTTATAACGGCCATGATGAAGGGTGTTTATGCAGGGACGGATGTGCTAAAAAAATATGGAGCAGAGTCTAGAAGGAAACAAGTTGGGCTGGGGGACCGTACTGTATATAGCCTGGTAGAATAAATAGGTGCATGTGAGGGAGGGCAAGAAGAAAGTGAGAAAGAAAGACCCGTGATCGTGAGGTCTCAATCTTTGTCAGGGCCTGTGGTTAGCCCTGTAAGCTTGTGATCGGTTGTTGCTCTAGGTACGTCATCTGCTTTACCGAGGCATCTCGGTCGTCGTCCCAGCAGCAGCCAATGGATTCCTCCCGTTTAGAATATTGCTTTTATTGATTCGGCAGCGGGGGGCTTTGTCGCATGTGTTTTGGTTTGCCAACCTTGAGCTCTTAACAGCTTGATTGCCAAAGTGTGTACCAGTCATGTTTCTTGCGATAGTCAAACTATTCTACTCGGCCATAGGAATATCTTTATTGTCAACATAGAGTAACGGTGGCCGCTTTTCGGGGGCCGATAGGTGAAGGATCACTTCCGTGAATGGTGGATGGTGGATGGTGCATGCATTGCCGACGGAATCATGGAACCACAGAGAGCGCCCTGGGTAACATCACTGCTCAATAGGATTCCTCCCGAGATATCTCGGAAGACCGGATGAGAAGCAGGCGGTGTAGCGGAGGTTGATTGCGGGGTAGTTTCTTGTAGATGTATCCTACAGAGAGAGGGAAGGAAGAGTCTCTGGGGCGTGAGGTACGGTACTAGGGACTTGTGCACACCGGGCTTCTCTAAATATCACGTGAGCTACCACCGCGCCCAAGACTCACGGGCGATCACTCGGTATTGATTCCAGAAAGAAATAACCGCGTGTGGCGCGATACTCTTAATTGAATTCATCAGCCTATGTTTTCGATCTAGGGGCTCGATCACGATCAACTACACGACATATCATTCATGGATAATCACTCGCATCGCAACACCGTGCTGGTAACTACATGTTGTATGCGTGTAGGGGTAGACGCGTTCACTACTCACCCGGACACCCCTTCAACCGGAAAGCTTACATAAAACGGTGAAAGCTGATCAAGGTTGTAACTGGCCTCTATAGCCCTTCTTAGCCAATCATCGTCAACTGTCTAGTTGAGGGGTGAGTGGTGGACGTCTAAAGTGGCGCCGGTGGCGCCAATTCTCACGAGGAGTTATTGGCTGTTTCCCTATCAAAACCTACACCACCATAGCCAGCCGTCTATAGACATATCCCGGTAGGCGTAGTACTGTTCATTATACCGCGCTTGAGTGTACTAAGGTTTACAATCCCGTCATTATCTCATAAGTGCATTTTCTAGCCCAAACCCAGATATGTTTTAAGTCATTCTCGTTCTTAATCAAATAGCCATACAAGTCTCATACATTCTCATAAAAACAAGCTGCGTGTACATATGTCGTTCCGCCACATATAAATACTTAAGCTTAACGTTTCTATCTCTTTTATATATCTGTTACCCATAATACAGTCTGCTATGACCACTCAGAAACTTTCACTTTCTACACTAGCGTTGGAACCATTCATTTCCGATCCGAAAACCTCCAGAAAATTCCTCTCCAGCCTCTTTCCCCAAAAACCACCTTTTATCAAAACTTGAGTCTTCCTCAGCTTGCATTTTGGTATGTTCGGTACTGATTTCAAAGGTATCAGTTATTCGGGGTTAAAACCTACTTGGTCTTGATTAAAAGCCACTTCTGTGCCTTGCCTAAGCAATTATGCTTTCATCCCTAGGTTGAGACTCGCGATTATCGTTTTCATTCTTTCGAGGAAAATTCTGCACGCGTTGCATTAGATTCTATGAAGGCTATATCTGAGGGTGATGAATTGGTGGCACCTACACGTAGAAGCTGAATGATATTTGTAGATACTTTATACTTTTCGGTAGAGTCTAGAGCTGTCATCCCATGGTCATTCTCTTGTGAAATGTCCACATCTCTATCGGCGGCTAAAGTATTCGCACCCTTGGAAATTAGAACCTGCGTTATTTCCACATTCTGAGTCTTGAATTCATGGTAAAGAGCCAGCTAGGAGGCTGGCAGTTGTGGAGAGCAGTTCTACCATCCCTATATATTCATTCTTTGTTGCATAATGGAGTGCCGTCAATCCATTTCTATCGGCGGCTGAGATGTTTGCGCCCCTAGAAAGTAGAAGCTCCGCTATTTTCTATATTCGGATCATTTGTTGTATGTTCTATCAAAATCCTTTTACACCTCGTTGTGTAATGAAGCTCCGTCAAACCGTTCTTATCGGTGGTTGAGAGGTTGGCGCAGAAATCTCACGATTTCCTTGTTCTGATATACATCACAACACAATGAAGAGCAGTGGACCCACTTCCATCAATATTCGCGGCCGAAACATTAAGACCCTTTAACAGTAGTAGCTCAATTGCTGCGAGGTTTCGATTCATGACTGCAAGATAGAGTGCTGTTTTTCCATAGCCTCTTTCTGAGATATCAGCGCCATATGCAACCAGAAGCTGAATAATGGGCACTCGGTTTTTCACTTCGGGCCAGCTTGCGTTGGCGGATTTGATATGATTTCGTTCCCAAAACTCTGGCTATGAGAGAACTCTGCCGAGTTCGGTGTCTCCATTCCTACCACTATCTATAGCGGCAGAACACCGTACTTGTCTTCCAGCAATTTCTGGGTGGCAGAAAAATGTCCCAGAAGACATAACGTGCATAATGGACCAAAATCGGCCCAGAACATCGTTCGTAGCTGAGGTACAACAGCTTTAAGTATCTGGGATATTGAGTGGCAAATGTCACAAATTTCAAGACAAATTCTTCACACAAACTTCCCCACACTCATGAAGGCGGAAAATAAAGTTTGAGCGTATACGAACATATGAAAAAAAGGGTTACTGCCTCCAAAGCTGATTGTCCCTCTCGCCGGCACCCTTCCCCTCAAAGGATAAATCGGCAATATTAATGAATTCTTGATTCATGAGATACATCGTGCAAGCTTTTGCAACCTTGAAGCTCGCATTTTCCGATATAAAAGGGTATGTAAGAAGGTACTCCTGTGCGGTATAGTGGACAAGTCGTACTGTATTACTTTCTTTGTCGAAATTTACCAAGCCAGCACAGACATCAAGCATCGTCTACATATGTGGCAAACTTGGCTCGTCAAAGGTGGTACAATTCTCATCTACTGTTACAGCTTCCTGGAGTTGATGGATCGTGAGTACTTCTTGGGCCTTTACCAGCCATGAGAGGGCCCTTATTGCGAGCTCGACGCGATTTGGATGCTGCGCACGGATATCTTCTATTGCTTTGCTGTAGGCGGGGCCGAAAGATGCTATACCACTACCTTGGGAGACTATAATCCTTTCAAGCTCTCTAAAAATTTGCATGGTGCTTGTCTGTTGGCAGAGCCATTTAATATAGAAATGTACACGTGAAAACCTGGAAATTGTCAATACTGCAATTTTCTCATCTCCAGTATAGCTGGAACTTACATTCCCTGAGCATGGGCCGTGAGCATTGAGATTATTGTGCGTTTATATTGGCTAGTTAGGCTCTCTAGCCGGGAATATTCAGAGATCTTTTGCTCGATATAACTTCTGACATCTTTGTCTTTTGCCCAAAGCTTTACTTTCGATATTTCATCGAAGGAAATCTGGATGTCGTCCGGATGCTCCCGACTGGTCAAGAATAGGTTCATACCGTCATCCCCAATTTTATGGAACAACGGTAATAATTCCTCTCTTCCAGCACCTTGGCCAAACTCGTCTAAAGCGTCGAAGATGAAAAAAGCTCTGGAAAGGTTTTTGGTGACACCTAGGAGTAGCCCATACAACTCCTGAGAGTTAGGGGCCTTCTGACACATATACAAGTCTTCAAGCCCCTTGGGTAAGGGATGAGCTGGTGTCTGTAAAACGAGTTGGTTTTTGTTTCCCTTGCTCCTTGTAATTAATGTATATAGGCTAACCCATAACCTACTGACTCTGGAGACTGTCAATCATGAGATGAGAGAGCTATTAAAGTAAATTGAACTTGTAAATATTGAATAAATATATACCTGAGAAATGTCTTCCCCGCTCCAACTGTGACATATAACTAGTCTTTTCAACTCTAGTTTTCTGTGTCGTGTGGTTGCTTCTTGGACATAGATAGTTTCCAATGGGCAACTTAAGTTGTTGTAAAAGCGTTGACCCAGGATCTCGCGCACGTATCTCTAGATCTGAAATATCCTTGTAAGTATATTAAGCTCATCGGTCCGGTAAGCTTTTGAACTTTGGCTGGCGCGCCTTTAACGCCACTGATATACTCATGGCTCAGAGCGGACACTTGTATTTTTATGTGCATGAGCCCAATGACACTCGCTGAGGCGCCTAAAGCCTCCATATCGTGTATAGTACCGAGCACTCGTAGTAGGTCCTATATCAGACAATATCGCTTGTGTTGTTGGTGGTTGTGGTGTTGATGATGGTTAGTGGAAGCAAGGCTGAGAACGCAACACTAGAACTCCATATTGTTACATAGAGTACCGGGCCAGTCACATGAGACGTCGAAGATGCCTTTTCAAGTGAGTATCACGGAGATTAGGAAGCGTAAACTCATAGAAATAGCCAAATAGGACATCTTGTGTGGCCGGCGGCTGATCTGAGATGAACTAATGGTGCACCTGGTCTTAATTAAAGGTGATAGCTAGCGGCAACACTAAAAACTTTTTAACCAAGAAAGATATCGAAAATCCTTCTAGAAAAATTCTGCTCCTATCTATTTCTAGAAGTGGCCTAGACAGATTTTTTTCTCTATTTTTTTTTTTTTTTTTTTTTTTGTTTTTGGTAGAGTCTCTTTAGACCTTAAAATTGTATATTTTTGTATGTAAAAAGCGCTAGGACTTAGTAAAATAGAACAATATTAACCAATTTATACCCTCACCTAGGAAAAAAGGCAGTTGCCAGCCGCATTAGGGCTGAGAGTCAATAATTTCCATTGATTTAAAAACATCCTGAGTGGCTAAACTTGTTCCAATCGGTATGTTTTGTATGTACATATTCCTATGTAGATACACCGGTCGGGGTAAGCTATTTGCCTATTGTCATATATTCTAACAACCAAACACACAACCAAATCGTTCTAGACTGTAGTTCTCATATGAACGCCCAAGAGTTCATAATGCCGATAGGAGGTTTTATTCAGGGGGTTCATGTGATGTATACTCACTCAAAGTTGAATATAGTCAATAGATCGATATAATTATAATCTAGTATAGGGTGGGTATACATGCATACTTACGTAGCTTTATGGGATGCGTATGTACGTGCGTGTTGACGGACCTGCCTGTACAGCGGCGTTCGAAAAGACTTGGCACCCCTGGGCCAAATTACGAGGGAGTTTTCTCCTCTTTCCGATTCCCTTGTAGTGGTGACCCTAAGTAGAGAGTGCGGTAATATCTTTGTTACGATCATGCCTATCAATTGTTGAGTATATGCGGGAGTAATGGTTGTTGGTGAGTTCCAATTCATGAACGGACTCGATATAGTTGGGTGCCAGGACTTTTCGAACGGGGCTGTACCTATATGTGTACCTACACTTTGTGACACTTTTTAAGAAAACGGAGTCTACCCCATATTGTTGGACAAGCAACCTTTGAATAAATCTAAATATCCATTCCTAATAAACACACGACATATCAGTACCCTAGCCCCTATGCGCATAATGGGTAAAAACAAGGAAAAAACAAAAAAAGTACCCTAGCTTCTTGTCCAGCCACACCGCCACACCGCCATAACCTAGGTGTTAGCTCTCTCTGTCCACCCACCGCTCCCACCGCACACCAGCACGATGACAACCACATCCTTCTCGCTGCCGCCAGGCCTTCCCCCTACTGATACTCTATACTACCCTGCGCACTCAGATGTCACCCCTTCTACATATCTCCTCTTCCTCCCCGGGAACCCGGGGCTGATCGAGTATTATCGTAGCTTCCTAGGTACACTCTCGGACCTGTTAGACCGCCGTGTGCATGTGCTCGGCGTGTCGCACGCGGGCTTTTACTCCCACCAGACCGCAGCGAGGGATGGAGATCTCGGGTACTGGACGCTGGCCGAGCAGGTCATGCAAAAGGTCGAGATCGTCGAATGGATTATCGGCGGCTGTGGGGAGGTGAAGGACGACAGCACGAAAGGGAGGAGACCAAGTGTTATCATTGCTGGGCACTCAGTAGGGTCGTATATTGCGATGGAGACCCTGCGAGTATTAGGGGAGCGGAGGGGGAAGCTGGCGCGTGGTAGTGACGACACTGACGGCGAGGAGGACGAGTATGGGGCGGAGATGCTTGGGGGTGTAATGCTGTTTCCGACAGTGGTCGATATTGCGAAGAGTCCCAGTGGTAGGATCTTGAGTGTATGTATAAAAACTTCAAATGTCAGTGAGAAACAGAGTAGTTGTCTAATACATATATTAGGGCCTTCTGTCACTAACAGGATCGCGCCTGCCTCTCCTCGTCTCGCACATTGCTCGCCCGCTTTCTTTACTCCCAACTCGCCTCGTATATGCCCTAATCCGTACCATCACCGCGCACCCGCCGTCAGCGGCCGCAACGACACTCTCACTACTGACTACGCCTGGCGCCGTGTTTCAGGCGCTCTCCATGGCGCGCGACGAAATGGGCGAGATCACACATGACAGATGGGACTATGACATCTGGGGGAGTGAGAAGGCGGGTGTTAGTAGACTGTGGTTCTACTTTGGAAAAAAGGACCACTGGGTCGCAGAAGAGACAAGGGAGGCCATCATGAAGGCAAGAGGCCGCGGTATGGGCGAAGATTGGAAGCCGCGGATGGTGTTGGATAAGGAGGGAATCCCGCACGGGTTCTGCATAGGTAAATTTGTTCCAGCCTGTGTTTTAATAGTGTGCTGATGCGTGTTAGACCATAGCGAGGTTATGGCCGAGAAGGTTTCCACATGGGTGAAAGACATGCTAGAGGAGTGGAGGCCTGTGGGTTAGTTCGTGGAAGGTAGAAATAGGATTGGTATGATAGATCTCTTTTTCTCCTTTTTTCTTTCTCGCGTTTCTTCTTTTCCCTTCAACTCTTGGAGGCTTGTTTGGCACCAGTGCGCTCTTCCTGGCAGATATCTTGCGTGCCGGTATGCCTATAGATACCATTGTTTTCATTGTTTTCACTATTAGCAACTAATAAATTAGATCCTGGTTTCCCTTTTTACTATTACTATTGACATCACCGAGTGATATTTCATGCATTCGTTATCACCGCCGGTTCCCAGGGGCAATCATCTATATCCAATTAGGTCTAGCAGACCATTCACAGTTCAAATTCTGGTGGTTTTCAGAAGCACTTAGGCTACAATGGTAATTATTATGGGCCGTTTATAAATAATAGTATTTAGCCGGACCTAATATCGTCCCCAGCTTGGTGATGATGGTCGTGGTATTATTCCATTCATCCCGTAATATGCCTTTGTATTCCTCAATCTTATCAGATCGCAATATTTGATTTCCCTCGGCCAGAATTGCGTAGTTTTAGAAATGAGGATAAATGAGGGCACCTAGTCATCCACCATTAGAAAGCCACACGGGCTCGGCCCTGCAGCATAACGACACATATGCAGTCCGGCTCACCTCCAGGCCGTACTTAGACAGGTAGGTAGACCGCTGGTCATACTCGGTTATTATCTGAGACCCTGGCGTTATTAAGTGCATTGCCGAGGATTCCGTCGTTACCCATCCCGCTTGAATAGATCGTCTCCAGGGTTAGGGTTTGTGTAATAGGCCTGACTGGGATTGTGTATGCCAGGCTTTATATCTATAGCTACGGTAATGCTGCAAACCCTAAGCCTCTATAGCTAGGACTAAATGTTGAATACATGTAGTATTAGAGCAGAGGCTTCCGGTCCCATGATTCGTTTTTGAATATATAGCTTGATAATCCCTCATGTTTGGCGTGCGAGATGTTTCACCGCCGGCCGCGCCGGTGATGACTCCGTTGGGTTTGGATGGGGCCGGCCACCGCCGCACGGGGTGCACGGTTCTTAGTATGTCCTGAGTGAGCAGCTGCAGGTCGTATCTCCTATAGATGTATGTAGAGTAGATACAGGGCCCAACCTGGTAGACTGAACAGAAGAAGAAGCGGTGGTGAACCGACAGCGGCAGGTATGTAAGAGAGGTAAGCAGGCAGGTGGGGGGGGGGGTCAAAGATATGGATTTACCGGGTGTGTGGGACCCGGTGGAAAGACAGTGGGCGTGGAACTCCCCAGTTGTCTGTCTGGAAGAGACACATATCTCATCTCGTGTTGAATTTCAATGAACAACATGAGATTTGATTGCAATCTGACGATGGATGGGTGGGTGGGATGGGATATTACACACCCCATCACCACCGCTACCCCCGAGTGATGGCTCATGTCCTAAAATATGCTGTATGCACGAAATAGAAGTGTAAGCCCAATCCAGTCCTTAAGGCCGTACCATAGGAGGCCCCCCCTCGGAAATTTGGATGGGGGGGGTGGACCGGATACTGTGTTGCCGTCTACTGCTGATGCTTTTCCGTTCCGGGATGTGTACCCGATCGATCGGTTACCGAGAGTGGAATTGCTCCTAGGCGCGGAGGAAGGCGAGTTTAGGTTGTATTGAGCATGGACCAGACAGACAGACAGCAGACCAGACAGCCTTGTATTTCTCTTTTTTCTCCTCCGTGGAATGGAGTGGTAGCACCGCCGGGGACGGAGTAGGATGAACCTCCCTCGAATTGAGTAGGATCGTGGAGAAGGAGAAGAAGGGCTGGGGGGGGGGATAAGCTTTGATAGACCCTTAACCCTCTTGTGCTACTATTGCTTCTATTCACCAAACATGTTATGCAAGGAGAGTGGGAATGTGGAGGAGGAAGATCCACAAACGGCGGTGTGCGGCATGATATGATCGCCCGTCACGTTACATGATACGCGGGAGAGGTGGTGGTGGGAAAATTTAAAAAAAAAAAGAGAGAGATTGGATCTTTCATGTGATCTCCATATTCGAGATTATTTTTGGGGTTGCTGAAATCTTTAATCTGCAAGGCTGGCGGGTTGGCTAATTTTAATTTTAATGGTGGGCGTGCAACAACGACGACATCCTCATGTATGAAATGAGGCATCTTGATATCATCTACGGAAAATAGTATGTACGCTTACTGCTGTAGTCGGGGAAAGATGGCAAAGTCAGAATTCGGACGAAATCTGCACGGTGAAAACAAGAACACAAAGCTCAGCTTTTGTGCACAGAAGTTGCATTGTGTGTGATGTGCTTGCCTCTTCCTCTTGCCTCTTCCTCTTGCCCTACTACATACTGCTCTTACACTAAATACCATATGCTCTTTGATCTTGTACTCTATTTGTGTTGGTGAGTATGCCTGGTGACGAGTGACAGCTTCAGCCCTTAGATTCCAGCGCTTCCACACACATACACACACACATCCGCACAGGCACTGCTGTTGCCTCTTCTAGAAAGGGTTAAAAGTGTTTGCGAGGGAAGAAAATCACGGAGAGCGGGAGCCAACGGACTTGCCAAGTCCTTCCATCAAGTTCGTTCCTGGAGCTAGTCCTGAAGAGTTACGTGCGCGGCTAAACATAAACAAGCCATTGAAACACGTTACTTGGCCAACGAAAATGGGCAGAAAGGGCCACACAGCAATAACCAAAGAACGCAGCTTTGGTTAGAGGGGGGTGGGTAATGCGTGAGTGTGAATACTTAATTAGGCAATACCTAACAACCTTAGGAAGTTCGGACTGGTGGTTGCCCCCCTCAACCTTAGTTTGGTCTGTATTGTCAGCCGCCCCCCCCGGTCCATGTCCAATCCCAAGACGTCCAACCTCCCCTGAACTGTAGTTGACAAACGTTGAGTATGAGAGTGAGTAAAGGACGTTAATAGGTGTAAGAGAAATCGTGTATGAGTGCTCTTGTGCTCTTTCACCCCTTCAACCTAACCCATCCTCCAAAGTGCTCTCTTTACTCTCCCCATTCTCATCATCGTGAATCTTCCCCTCCCACCACCCCCCCACAATTCCCTCCTCTAATTTCGCTACCCCCTTCACCTTAGTGCCATATTCCTTCACTCTTCCTCGTTTCCCACTCCCCCCCCCCCTCAGACTGCTTCGTTGCCAATCGTCTGGGCCAACGTTCTAACAATCCCGGGGAATTGGGCACGTTTACTGTTTCACGGAATATTTTTTTTTTTTTTTGAATCTCTTACTCGATTCTCCTCACAATTCTATGTAAAATATTACCCCTTCCCGCCCATCCCCCAATTGTCATCGGTTGACTCTGTCCAATTGCTAACCTGTCTACAGCCGACAAGTCACTCTGATACATCGGCCATCGAATAGCACCCCCCAAGAAACCACGTTTTGCTACCCACCCAAGCATCCAATCGCCAACGCACCACCAGGAGGCAGGTCTTCCAGCAAGTACGTACATATACATACATACACTCAACACCAGCTTGCACTCGATCATACACAGGAGCTTCATAGGGTAGATCATGGATGACCAACAGCTTCCAATCATGGCGCCCCACGCACCCGCCCTGTCTGATAACGTCAGTATCCCACAACCGCCTTTGGACTCCTCCTCATCTTCTCCTGGTAACCCGCCATCAAAAGACGACAACAACCTGGAGACTCGCCCCATTCCCCCTCTAAAAGATACGGCCCCGCTTAATACCCCAACTACGGACTCACCCTCAAATCTCTCCGTGTTAGCGCCGCCACAGGATCATCCTAGCGATACTGAAACGACGTGTTTACCTGGGGACAATATAACGGTCTCGGCAGTACAGGGCAACGGTGACCGGGATTCAGCATCTATTGAAGTGTCCCCACCTGCGATCGATAAGGACGATTCTCTGAAAAGGCCAGCTACGACCCCGGAGCCGTCTGGAGTGCCACTTCAGAAGGTTCCCTCAACTACTACTAAACACACTAGAACGGATTCTTCAACAATGGGTTTTACAGGTGATAAGGTGCAGGACAAGAAGGTTGGAGCGGTTGGGTTGTTCTCGTCGTTGTTTGCGGCGAAGGGAGCTGCCGAGCTGGATCACCCGGTGGCGGCTGCTGCGCCAGCTACACAGGCAGCTGCTGTGGCAAGGCAGAGGTCAGGCTCGACGCTGACGGTGCAGAACCCAAAGAATGGAAACAAGGGATTCTTCAATTCGATCGGAAGCTCATTCGGGCATGCCATCCAAAAGAACCCCTCCGTGGGTAACTCGCCGCCCGAGTCTCCTTCACGCTCCTCGCGCTCGATGCGTGATTATTCGCCGGAGATTGGGCCAACTATGCTGATTGACGAGTTTGCGGGAATCCCGTTCCGTAATCTCTTGAACTCGTTCGTTCAGGAGCCGGAGGGAGAGGCAGAAACCCCGGAAGAGGCCCAGAAACGTACCCCCGAGGCCCGTCTGCAGGAGCTTGCTATTACCGCAGGCGACCTTTTGGAACGTGTCTATGAGGCCTACAAGTCTAGGACTCATGCCCTCGGTGACATGCACAATGAACAGGAGGTTTCGAAGGAAGTATTGGAGGAGTCACGTATCAAACTATCAGAATACAAGATGCAGCTTGGACGCATTGCCACGGAGGAAAGCTTACTGCGGGAGGCGCAGGATGTAAAGCTTGCGGAAGGAGAAAAGCGGATCAAGGAGCTGGAGAGAGAGCTACAGAGGGAAAGGGCGAAGCGGGAAGAATTAGAAGGGGAGCTCGAGAGACGAACGACATTGAGGGTAAATAAGAGGACTTCCGCAGCCAGTGACAGTGGATTCGAGAGTGACACTGAGAGCATGTTCTCTCGGGCCAGCCAGGTCGTTAGCCCCGTGGACAGCTTCATGGATGGTGGTGTTGATGACAGAACCCTCACCATCACAACAACCGCAAAGTGCGAGCACTGTACCCGTATCCTCACTCCATCGAGCGCGTCGATCAGAAACCCAACACCACTATCTCAAGCATGGAGCGCTGGATCGGACGGAACAGCCACACCTACCCAGACCCCCGTCACCAGCCCAGTCACGACCGGAAAGTGGGGATTTGCATCACTCACCCGCCGCGGCACTAGCGGCTGGATGGGAAACAACGACACCGATGTTCGTGCAGAAAATCGCATGCTGAGAGCACGAGTTGGAGAGCTGGAAGCCGTGGTGAACGATGTTTTAGAAGTTGTTGCCGGAAGGGAACGCATCAACGTATAACAGAGTTTTACTCGCTTTCACTTTTCGTTCACGGCCTGTGCCTTGCTTTTTTTTCTTTCGTGTTTTCATTTTATTACTATTAAATGGGTATGGTGTTGTGTGGTGTACTTTTGTTCTTCTTTCCATTAATTTCCCCTGTGTACGGGAATATCAAATTGGTGGCGTGCGCGTGTTTATGGAGGTGACTGGAGAGGAAGAGTGGGAGATCTCGAGCTCGGGCTCGAATTGTATAGGAAGCCTTGCCTGGCGGCGGGTGAATGGGGCGCCGATCGACTGACCGTCCAAGGGCCACAAAAAATTGGAGGTATTGTTCTTGCATTGCACGGTCGTACGGGGCTGCAATTTTTTTATATGGGTGTTTTCTTCTTCTTCTACTTGTTTCTTCTCCCTTTTGTCTTTTGTGTTTTATTTTTGTTTGCGACCCGCAGTGGTCATACATATCTCTGACTATGGGTTTGATGATGAGGAGCCATAATTGTAGTTATGTGTTATGCTTCTTTTCCTTCGGTCCTTCCTCCTCTTTCTCGCCCCCTGTGCGGCGGCCTTTCTTGACGCTCTCTACTGCATTTACGATACGATATCCTCGGAATGGAATGAATGTCCTATATGCTTGTCTCTTGGTGTTGTTTTTTTTTATTTTTTATTTTTTTATTTTTTTATTTTTTTTTTGTGGGGCCCAGCCCAGATGTGGTGTAAATTTACAGTCGAATATGATAGATTTGATCTTTGTTTTTTGTTTTTTTTCAATTTTTTCTTTTCTTTCTTTGGGATTGTGGGATCGGGTGGGGTGGGGTGGGATCAACGGTGGTGGTCGTGATTACGGCCTGTCTGTCTTTAACGTGTGTGTTGGATCGGATTTTGGATGGGATTGTCTGTCCCTTTGGGTTTCTTACGCTCTTTATGATATGTAGTTGCACTTTTTGCTCACTCGCTGTTGTGGGATCTACGCTCTCTCTAGGTTGGCAAAGCCTTAAGCTTACGCCTTTGCTCCCTGTGGGGGAATCACGCTCTTTGATGTATGCTAGAGACAAAGTTAGACAGCTTATTGCGCCGCTTGCTTGGCGGATTGAATATGAATTGTCTTTGGGAAAGAAAAAAGTTCTGCGGTGGGTGGTGTGAGTGAGTGAGTGGTGAAGGGGCTGGGGAGGCTGGACGGAGGTTGGGAAGGCGGCGAGTGATGGGTTGTGATTGTGACGTACCTACATACATGTATCATGATGTATGTACCCGTAAAATCTCAGTTCGTTCGGACGGTTGCCAAGAGCAGAGCGGTGTTGGTTTGTAAATGGCTCCGATCTCTTCCTTTAAGGGAGATTTTTTTTTTTTTTTTTTTTTTTTTTTCAGCTCCTCTGTAAAGCCGTCTTCTTGGCAACCGTCCGAGATTTTGCGGTACTACATATATACGGGTGGAGGGGAATGTCTGCCTGTTGCGATTGCAACCATGACCGCAGTTGCCTGCTCTACTCGGGTCTTGGTGATCGATCCTCTTGGTGTGCGCCTGCATATTGTGTTCTATCGATGCTGCCCCCCTATAACGGGGCATTATATGGATGGGGTCTGTACGTTAGTAGAGCCACATTGGATTTGGTTTTCCCTTGGGGGTAGTATTTTATCCCTTAAGCTGTCAATGCTGACCCCCCTATGATAAAGGGATTAGATTGGATGGGAGATCTACTATTTGATAAGGGAGATAACAGGATCTGTTGGTAAAGCCACACAAAATTTGTGGGGGGTCAGCATTTTACTGACAGACTAAGGGGACAGACGAAGGTGGATTGGGCTGCCATGGGGCGTTGCGGGTGTGTGGATAGACGTAACCATGGTATTGGGGGTGTCTGGTAGGATTAGTGGGGGGGTATGGGAAGGGTCTTATTGGTAGTCAGCTGTCCAGGCCCTGTTTTTGGTACTAGAGGCTGTACGCACTTGCGGGAGTATACTTTGTCGTTAATTAAAAAACAGTTGCAACAACATCCGACTAACTTATTAACTTGGGTGATTCTTTTTGATGAGGGTCACGCACGGTTGCCACACACCACGCCTTTGGTTGTGTTCTTCAAGATCTGGCTAGTAGTATGGAATATGGATTCTAGATCTGGATAGAGTAGAGCCGTGGCCCTGAGCTCAAGGAGGGGTGGGGATTTGTATTTACTGCTGGGATATGGATGAGGAAGGAGTACATATGTGTACTTTTCTGTCTGTATGGTGTCTGTCAACCCCCCATACCCCCCCCCGTCTTTGCCCTGTTAATTTCTATATCTATGTAGTCCTATTTACTCTTATTTAATGACTTGCTACCGTCGCCAACTGGAGCTTCTTGGATGGCTTGACCAACTAGCTGGTCTATTACCTGCTGCGAGAACAAGTTTCTGCCACCACCTTTGTGTTGCAACCGCACAAATTTGGCGGAAAGTTATTCTCGCCGCAAGTATATAGTGGCTCAAGTTCGCGACCTACCCAAGATGTTATACAAGTAGAAGCACGGGCCAGGTCGTGAATTTGACAATTTCATCTCATCAAGGAGTAGACTAAAGAGCAAGGATACTCACTCATATGTTGACTTTTTAGTAGGTATGTATTTGGGTTGGATGTATTCGAGAGTATGTATTTGGTTGACACTCGTGATGGATAGCATTAGTCAACCAAGCTATGTATCATGTCGAGCTTACCTACCGAGTTGGGTATTGTTACGGGACAAACAGATATATACATACATGTCCGAGTTACGAAGAGGCCGTTAGCTCTCGAATATAGAGGGGTCAAGATGGCAATGTCGGAGAGGACCTCTCTGTAATAAACAGCACTGGCTGAGCTATCGTTATAGAGCTCATCTGTAGCTACCAGGCCGTCATGGAGCAACTACATGGGAATTATGAACTAGCTCTCGATTATGGGCGAAGAGCCTCCTCGCCGGCCGCCTTGCAAATAGCCCTAGCTGCCTTGATCTCTCTGCCCAGGTAAACAGAATCGGTTAACATATCCTGGTAGATAACCTTAACCGGCCTATCATTATCAAGCTCAGCTGTCTAAGCACCCTCATTGGCTACGATATATGTTGCGACCCCGCATATGGGGACGATACGCGCGGCTAATGATGATGCTTATCCAGGTTGGATGGATGCCTGAAGCTGCCGATCCGCAGCCTTGTTCCCTCACATCATGCCATATAACATCTGTGAAGGGAGTCCAAAGGAGAGCTAGCTGTTTTGCTCTTTACAAAGCTTCGGACTAGAGACTAAATCCTCCATAAGAAAAGAAAAATAAAAAAAAATCTAAAGACCCAAAAGAACGTTCAAACCTAAGGAAGGACCTACCCAGGCTATACTCGCCATGTCCTCCCCCAATCTCCTCGATCAGCTTCCCAAGCTCACCCCCAACAACTATGCCCTCTGGTCCCCCCTCATGAAGAACCATCTTCGTATGCACCTCGTCTGGGGCCTCGTCTCGGGCCGCGAAGGCGCCCCCACATCCCCGCAAGATGTCGGCGACTACTTTGTTCGCCAGGACCTCGCCACCTCCCAGATCTTCTTTGCGTGCTCCCCCGAGATCCAGGTGCAGATCAGCGACATTGACGACCCCGCGCATCTGTGGCGGCATCTGCACGAGATGAGCGAGAAGAAGACGATGGTGGACGAGTACAGGCTGAGAAAGCGTCTGTACTCGATCGAGCTCAGAGACTGCGGCAGTGTCGCTAGATATGTGGGCACGATTCAGGATACGGTGAATGAGATTGAGCGGTGTAATCCGAACGAGCCGGTGGGGCCCGCACAGCACTGCTTTGTGATGTGTGATGGGCTGCCGGAGAGTTGGTTGGAAACTGTGGGAGAGTGGCATAAGATGGGGAAGACGTCGAGGAAGCCGGAGGAGCTTATCAAGCTCCTTCTTGAGCACGAGGCGAAGCTGAACGAGGAAGAGACGCAGCGGCCTTCTGAGCCGGCTGTTCCGCCAGAGCCAACACAAAACCTTAACCCAAACCCTAGAGGCAGAAGGGCTCAGCCAGTCGAGGAGGCAGCAGCACCGCCGCCGCCGCCCCCACCGCCATCACCGCCATCACCGCCCCCACCAGAAGCGGCAAGGAATATCCTCGTCCGATCCCGCTATCGCTTCTACAACATCCGTGACACAACCGTCAGCTTCTACTACACGCATCCACTCTCCGTGCACTACCACTCTGTGTGTGGGATCCCGGCTGCGTCAGTCATCACCGACCACCTCCACATTTTATACCCCGAGCTGTGCCGCCGCATCTTTACGAATGACCGCCGACAGCGCTTCATTACTGGTAACGAGCAGGTTGGCGATGTGGTGGTCTATATCAGGCCTTCGGTCTCCGAGGAGGGGGATGAGGTGACAGGGAGTAGTTCATCTAGTACACTAAATAATCAGGATAGTGGGGAGGCGGAGGTGGAGGGGTCGGGGACGGGGACGGATGAGGGAAGCAAGGTGGGGAGGAAAAGATTTGTCGATTGGGTGTTTGAGACACCGGATTGGAGGCAGAGGTTGCTGGATACGTTTTGGGAGTTTCCGGGGGGGGTGCCGGGGGATATGGTGACGTTGGAGGTGGAGTATGAGGATAGTGAGTATCCCCGATCCCGATTGAGTGAGACTAGAGTAAATTTATTGGTGAATAGGTTATCGTGTATCGAGCTTCTTTAGCCACGAGAGGGAGTTTGAGTCCCTCGGGGTGACGCTGGAGATGTTTTTCCCGCCAGAGGGGGATATGGAGCTCTGATAGGCTACACCGACTTTTTTTTTCCGTGAGTTCACTTCCTTTATTTTTGTGGTTTTTTTTTTTTTTTTTTTTTTTTTTTTTGGATTTGAGTATGTAGTTTCTGTGCTGGCCTGGCCGGCCATGCACGCATGTAGCGTCTCGTGAGCCTCTTCCGTCGTATTTCGCGGCTTTGCAATAGGATGTCCGCAAATGACCGTTCATTACAATATGTAACCAGTCGTCCAAACACGCTGCCTAGAAAGTGCACGCGTGTTTACCAATGTCATGATGTTATGCTTAAGTGTGGTGCCGGCGTGGTAGTGGTGGGTAATGATAGTTCAACCAGTATATTTGTATCTCAAGCTTGGCATGCGGCCTACGCTAGTGTACGGCGTCTCGAGTGATTGTTCATGACCGATGAGCTGTGAAGTGGTGGAGGTGATTACATGGAGTGTGGCTGTGAGCTGAGCATGTGGTGTCTAGAAGGCCTGGGAATTATGTGGGTATGTTTCGTTGCGTTGTGTTGTGGTGGTGGTGGTAGGTGAGGAGTGGTAATGATAGGAGTGACACGTTTTCTACATACGTACTCGGCAGCAGAGTGGGGTACAGACATATAGATATGGTGTAATAAACGGGTATGGATAAAGAAGGTGGATGGGTAAGATGGAATATATGTATATATATATATATATAAAACACATGACCGAGATGAACAAACAGAGATAACTAAACTCCAGACTTGGGGGGACTGGCTATGAACCCTATTTACAGCACCCCTCCTTCTTCTTCACCCCACCTCCCACCTCTACACTTGTTCCATCCCGCGTGCCACCCACAGCGCCGCTCGGCGTACATACATAGCTCGGGGGCACGTCCAGGGCCGGGTTGCGGGCGAAAAAGTTCCGTGGCCGTAGTAGTAGGCTCATGCCCTCTGCCGGCATGACCGGGAAGTCCTCGGGCGCGGGGAAGTGCGTTAGCCCGAATGTGTGCCAGAGGACGATGTCGGTGTTGTCGATTGGGGCTGTGCCGTCACCGCACCATTCTGGGAGGCCCTGTGGGGGGTCGCCGGAGGTTTGGGGGACGTGTCGGCCGGCGGGGTGGAGTTGGGTGTCGGCGTCTATAATGGTGGGGTGTTAGTGGTGGGAGGGAGAGGGGGAGGGAGAGGGGAGGCTTACAGGGTGTGACGTGGATTGCGTGACGTGCGAAACCGGCACGCTTCCAGACTAGGCCGCCTTCTTTGATGAGGAGCGGTGGGGCCTCGCGCGAGACGAGCTTGTATGCTGGGTGCTTGCCCGAGTATGGGTGGACCTTGTTGGTGTTGCAGATATCCCATGTTCTGCTCGTGGCCGCGTCGTAGTCCGAGAAGGACTCGGCCACCGTCGAGTACTTTGTGCGCTTTGCCGTGAAGGCATTCCCGTACCTGTTCTCCTCGCTGCCCACGTCGCCATCACCCTTCACCGCGTCCACCTGGAACACTGTGTTTTGTGCGCCGTCCACGTTCGGGTCGATCCTGAGGCAGAAGAGGTGCTGGTGGTTGTGGGCGTTTACGCCCGGGTGCACTTGGGTGCCCCAGCCGTGGGTGTCCTCGGTGGGGGACATGGCGTATGTGTTGAGGATGCCGGTGAGCTTGATTTCGAGCTGGATGGTGCCGTCTTGGTGGAGGGACCAGTATATGCAGTATTCGTAGTTTGCTGCAGTGAAGATCTGGGAGATGATGAGTTTGCGTCCGCGGGTTACGATGACGGAGGAGTCGCGGAAGTCGGTGTGCTTGAAGAGGAGGCCGGTGTCTTCTTCGTGGAGGCAGATGGCGCGGGGGATGATGTGTGGGGTGCCGGTGGAGGTGGGAAAGGAGGCGGGGAGGTAGTGGATGCTGCCTTTGCAGTCGCAGCCGAGGCTATGGGGGTTGATTGTTATTCTTATTCTTATAAAAAAAATTTTTTTTTTTTGGGGGGGGTTCTATAGATGGGGGCGGCCAAGTGCCCGTCGACTAGTTTAAAAGGTTGTCGGGAGTAATTACCTGAGGTTGTTGGTCATGTACCCGCCGCCGTACTCGCCGAGGTCAAATGCGTGCTTCCGTATATGCGGCCACTCGGGATTGCCATACGGCACCACCATCTCCGCCAAACTCAGTCTCCAAAACAGCGGCCTCTCCGTCTCTCCATCCATATACCTAATTTACTCATGAGTACTTATTACCCATACTCGGAATCGAGTTATATGGTGTTATAAAGAAGGAATATATAAAACACACCTGATATTATTCAGCACAATCCCCTCCTTATGACTAAACCCCACATGTAGCCTCCACTTCTGCCACTCGACCTCTCTCCCCCTCACGGTGAAAGACACGCCCTCTGGCTGCGTGATGTCAATCGGCCTCACATCCTTCCTGTACTCGGCCGGGTCAAGGACGTAGTTGCTCGGGATGTGGTTGAGCGGCCGCCGGACAGAGGGGATATCGAGCGTCACCACATCGCCAGTGGCCGTGTTGACGATGGGCGTGAAGTCGAGGGGGTGCGCGTACTGGTTTGTGTCCGGCGTGGGCCGGTAGTAGAGGAATGCCTGCTGCAGGCGGGGGGTTGAGCCAAAGCGTGGGTCGTAGCCGATGGTCCATGCTGGTGGTTGTGGGGTTAGTGGTGGATAGTTGATTATTGTAGAGGGGCGGTTTTTGGATATAAAAAGGGTAAAATAAAAAATAAAAAAAAAGACATACGATCGCAGTAGACTTTGTGCATGTCCTCCACTGGGATACCGAGGATTGCGCACTGCTCAATGACTCTGGGGTCCTTTCGGATGATGTGCTCAGTCCCTTGTAGGTCCTCTACCGTAAGCTGTATATATTCCACGCATACCAATTAGCAATTCCATTCCTCCAGGACTATCCAGAACTATATATATAACTATATACAACCAAACATATAATATCAACTAGCACTCACCATCGGCTGCACCCCCTCTCTTCTCTCCCACTCCCTGACAACACCCCCATCCAAGTCCACGATCCCCTCCGTCAAATCCCCATTCCCCACCACCACCACCTCCGCCTCCCGTCTTGGCCGTGGGCCCCCAGCCAGCCAGTTGGTCATATCGGCCTTCTTGGGCTCGAGGAGACACACGGCGTTGTAGCGGAGGGGGCCGTAGAGCTTGGTAAGGATCACTACGGCGGCCTCAATCTCGGCTGCTGAGAGGGGGTCGAGCGGGTGTGGAGCCATGGTGGGAGAGAGGTGGGAGTGGAGGAGGGAGAGCCGCGATTGCATCTGTAAAGCTGGTGTGGTTTGTTGTAGCTGTGGTGAGAGATAGAGGGGGAGAGTGGTATAGATATATATATATATACTCGATAAGGGCTCTATTGTATTCGTTGTGAGCTACGGGAGGGGATATGAGCTCGGTACGTCGAGGCGCTGACCGAGTGTATCAATGATCGATTGTAACATTTCCCTTCTTTATCGATAAGAGAGAGAGCTCTCCGACCAATAACCGTCCGCCGTACCACCACCACCACCACCATCACCACCACCATATCTACAACCGGAGACCGCCGCCAAAAAAAACATTCCCCGTATCTGCAGTTCTTTAAATTCTTACAATTCGATGTTTGTAATAAGCTGCTTAATTAGCTGTGTATGTAGCCCTCGGAAGCTAGCACCCGTATCGCCACATCTGTACTAGACCGTTGCGTTGCGCAAAGCAGGGGTGTCCCCACCCCCAGTACCTACGCCGACTCGCATGGTTGCCCTGTTGCAGAAGGCTGGACGAGAGCTCACTCGGTCATGGGCGGTCACTCGGGGGTATTAGGTGCTAGTGCCAAGTAAGCAAGTAAATCGAGGATGTATCCCCGCCTGCAGTACTACATACATGTACCCAGGGTGTCGGAAAGTGAATGATATCTCAAACATCATAAGTAATCTGCCATACAAAATTATTTCCAGATTAACATGAGCATTTAGGTTCCTTTTATGACCAGCAATTGAAAAAAAAATAAAGCCTGGTACCAACTCTTTTCTGGGACCTTTACAACTCATTTTTCCTACCTTCAGTGACTTCTTCCATATGAAGCAAACATTTTTGACCCAAACACCCCAAAACACATACTGAGCGGTAGTACAGAGAATGTATACTTGAAAAGTCCACCCAGTAGGTATTTTGTGTTGAGAATTTGGGTGTATTTAGGTGCATTACTTTCCGTCACCCTGGGTAGATGTAGATGGAAATGGAATGGAACCCTAACCCTGGATTTGGGTGAGTATTCGCACCTCTACTAGTAGACAGTAGCTTACACTAAGTGCTCAGTACGGTATATATTGGTTATTAGTTACATCCTGCTCATGTATCTGAACTGGGGCACTAATATGTTACGGTGGCTCTTTCTTCTCTCGAGTACTACATGTAGTGATGCCGACAATTCTATGGGTCATGTCATGTGACCTATTATTCTGAGGTCTACGTACCAAATACTAAAGGGCTCCACGATAAGAAGGTAGCACGTGACACATGGAATTGTCGGCGTCACTAGTATCTCGCTCTACTGGCAGTGGTTTAACTTGCCACTGCCAGCCCCAGCCTCAGGCAGAGACATCGACATAGTTCGTCTAGTCCTGTCCTGTCCTGTCCTGTCCTGTCCGTACCATCCTTTCGGAAACGTTGTAATCTTCCATGGCTTTACTGCAATCTACCTACCTATTTACCTACTACACAACAGCACACCATACACCCGAATCAGTCAGACCAGAGCAGCCCACCCAACCCCCGCCGCAACCACACCGTTTTTGGTATGTACATAACTATCCTTGAGATGATTGGTCTGCATTCTGTAGAAGCCAAAAAAAAAACGGCGTCTGTAGGTCTCCTCTATGGGTTGGTTGGTTGGTTGGTTGTTGACACGAAAGCCTTGTTCATGATGTATCACTCGCGTGCCAAGAGGTGGTAATGTTTAATGGCCGAGTCACACGCCCACCACCTACTACCTAGACATTACGGGCTGTATAGTAGTATAGTATAGCATAGTATAGTACCGGCCATGCACCACCACCACCACCATGTCCAAACAAAAAAAACCTTACTATATAGCTAGCCAGCTAGCCAGTCAATCCTCACCAACCCAATCCAACCCAACCTCAAGGGCCAATCAATATACACACAACCCAATCCAACCCAACCTCAAGGGCCAATATACACATATACAATGCCCACCAACAGCACCTCCAAGAACCCCCAAGTATCGTCACCGCAAACCTCGTGTAGCAGAGCAGTGATAGATAGTGGTTGATATCAAGATAAAGACGAGAGACGATCTCCTGCATACATATATATACCTCCCACACACAAAACAATATATCAGCCACAGTCAGTCAACCGCCAATATATGGTGGGGTGAACAAATACTCGAGTGCGCGCAAGCTCGAGACTACTACTTACTACATGTAATATCACCCCATGGGTACAGCACCCCCCGCTGCACCGCTACAAAAACTAAACCCCGTATTCTACCGTAAAAATTCCAGAAATTAGCTAGTTATCCCCAGCCAGGGATTACCTCCTCAACGACTAGTAAAGAGGTATAGGTCACGCCCACCAACATTAATTCCGACCGAGTCCTTCACAAGACTCCCCACCTACCACTACCACGCACTACACAACACACAAGTGCACAATCACAAAATATCACTCGACGCCGCACAACCCCGCTAGATATAGATATGTACCATGTGCACCACAACACAAGCACACAAACCGTCACATGTCCAATTCAAATAAAACGGGAGCAAATGCATAACCTCAATTCTTACTCAATATCGACATAGAACCCAACCCAAGTCGTGGCGCATGGCGCATCTACCATCTTCTACCATCTACCATCTACCATCTACCGCCACCACCGCCTACATACTAACCCGGCCGTCCCACCACAGAGCAGCAACCAGAGTACTAGCCCCTGCCGCTGCCGCCGCCACTACTAACCGCCGTTATGACCAACCTACTAACCGCTCATGCAGAAAACATGCAGAAACACTAACATAAAAAAAAAAAAAAAAAAAAAACACGCAGACAACAGACATAAAGAATACTAACAGGCTAAACTATAGCCCTCGACACAAAAGAATATATAAAAAGAATATAAGCTACCCAAGTAGGAGAGCCACAACTAATTTTAAAAAGAGAAGCCTGCAGCTAAAAGCCAAAATAGAAAAGAATAGAAGGAAAAAAAGTGGAGCTTTAGTCGCCAGACCAAACCAACTATGCTAACTAAAAATAAAGGGCTACAGGAACGAATTGAAGAAGAGGGCTGCAGTGGTTACACCACTAACCTAAGAAAGAAGGAAAGAACAGGAAAACAAGTTATGGAAGCATTTGGTCACATGCAGTGTACAAGAAACAGAACCAGAGGGGAAATCACGACAGAAGTATACTAAAAAAAAAAACACCGAGGAAGAAAAAAAAAACACCTTTTTATCCCTTACGGGACCCGAGAACCAGAACCAGCCGAAAGCGAGCAAGAGAGGGGCAGAGAGAGACCGAGAAAGAAAGCACCGAGTCTTACCGGTACCCGTCATTCGAGTACTCCCCACTGCCCAGACTTCCCATTCGGCCCGAGCTGCCCCGGCCATTCATGCTGTTCATCCTCAGACTCAGCTGGCCGGCCTCACTGCCCAGCGGACCAATGGTGCTTCCCGTCTCCGAGACGTCATCATCAACGTATTTCGACTCCTCATCGTCGATGGACGGTATCGGGTCTGGGATCTGTATATCGAGCTGTTCCCCATTCCCCATTAGATCACCGTATCCAAGTTCAATGCTAACCAAGAGATAGAGGGGAGGGAACTTACATTCATATACCCGCTCCTCCTCAGCGATATAAACACCGCCGACTGCCCCCCCCTCCTCAGTCTCTCATTCCAGCCCTCCAAATAGGCCTCTACTTCCCTCAACACCCTCTTTGCATGCCCCTCCACCACATCCTCCCATATCCACAGCGTCAGCAGCCCCAACACAGCATCCACCCAGTTCCAAGGACTCCACGGATCAAACGCCCGCTTCATCTCCCCATTGACCCACGCCACAACCTCCCGGAACTGCTCCTCGGTCACATGCGGCTCCAGGATATCGGGAAAGACGTTGCTATATGCTGGCGCCAGATCACCATATGCCATAAAGTCCCGGCTGATCCGGATTATCCGTGTACTCTCGTAGAGGGGAGAGTCGATGGGTACGTATGGGTTGCGGTGAGGGTAGCATGGGTGCGTGCTGTTCCATTCACTGTCACGGGAGCCGGGGCGCGATTCCTCGTCGCCGAGGGGGGAGAGGGTGGGAGCGTGGGTGGGGGTGGGGGGGATGAGGACTTGGGAGGCTTGTTGGGGGACGAGGACGAGGGCGCGCTGAGGGGCGGTGGGGGGCGTATACAGCGCCTCTCTACCCCCACTAACCCCACCAACCTTACCACGCAGATCAGACATTTGTACCCCATCGGGATCCCCGAGCCATGACCGAGTCGTGGTGGTCGTAGCCGCCGTCATCTGCAACGGAAGCTTAATGGGCGATGTAGAGTTTGATCTAGTCGTATCCGAGGGGGTAGTAGATAAATAAGAGCCGCCGTGGTTCATGGACGGTTGGATGATGCTGGAGCGAGACGCGCGGGATGTGGTGGAGCTGCGGCGCGAGTGCGTGATGCGCGGGCCTTGAAGGGGGAGGACGGTGACAGTGTGAGCGGTATCGAGGAGCTCCTCGGCGGAGGAGGAGAAAGGTGGTGGAGGTGGGGGCCGACGGACAGAGGCGGTGGATGGTGGACGGGTTAGGTGTAGGGTACGGGAATGACGTGGGGGAGGACGGGTGGTGGATGTGTGGGAGGCCGTTGTTGCGGTTAGGGGGGGGGGGGAGTTGGTGGTGGACGGTGGTGTGAAGGGATAGATGGTGGTGGCTTGGCAGTGAGTGCGCTGGACGCGAGGGGGGGGGGGGAGGGGGATGGATGAGGGGAGGTAAAGAAAGTGATAATAATAAGAGGTGTATTATGGACGGTAAGTTCTGCAGACTGTAAGTACTCCCCCGGGAAGAAGATTTCTTTCTTTCTTTTTCGAGGTTGGCTGGCTTAATTCTGGAAGCTGGGGAGAAGACTGAGATCGATCTGCAGCTCGCGTATGTATCTGTTGTTGTTTTTTTCCTTCCCTGTGTGTGTGATTGTGATTGATAGATGACTCTACTATTGACTGAGAAAACGAATATAACGGTTACAGGAATAGGTTGTGGGATGGGGAATAGATAGAATAGGTGGAAAAAAGAAGAAAAAGAGGAGACCCCACTCCTTTCTCCTCCTCCTCCTCTTCTTCCTCTTCCAAGTATTTCTACAGACACAGACACAGACACAGACACATGCTATCCGCTTCTGATTACGGGAGTTTGCGTAAGGTGGAACATGGCCCTGGCCTAACTTGCGATGGCGGCCGCGCTTGGGACTGGGCTTTGGGGTATGGATTACATATCTTGAACTTTGGTGTTAATTCTCATCGAGTATCATTCATGTATTAATGTATATAGGTAGAGTGCTATATCTTTGTATGTAGAGTAGACGATGACAATGTAGGTAGATAGAGTACGTATAATACCAAAAAAGGGGTATATGTATGGATTCACTGCCATATTCGTAGGAATACGGTATCAATTCGGTATTTAACTTGCAATGCTGGTTTATTTCAGGATTCTGGACTAATCACCGTAGTGCTATGGGAGTAATTGCAGCCCGTTTTTTTCGTACTGTCTCGTATCCATCCCTTATAGACCCCTACTACCCACATGGCTATGATCGCTCTAAACGGCGCTTCTGGAAGAAGCTTATCCCGAGACCCCCTTCCTAAGTTCCATAAACTACATAGCTGCGATTCTCACGTGCATAGAATCCATCCCAATAATAAACTAGCAAGATCGTAAGGACGCTGTATTATAATATAATGAATGATAATGGTAATGTCCAATTCTATGCTTTCGACAGACTGCCACAGAGGTATTATAGCATCAAGTTTGGACCCGTAGCTACCCCTCTTACGTGCATAGCAACCCAACTCACCAGTAAATCATAAGAACTATGTATGTATCAATAAACTACGTCGACACTGTAACATTGGCCACAATGCTACAATTGTATGCTCTTGAGATTCGAGTACTATGCTGTAGCGGTAGAGTGAGTAGCATCAAGTGATCAGAATCCGTAGCTACATGTACACCCATAGGAAAAAAGTGAGGAAACAACAGGTAACCACAAAGGCGTCCAAGCAACAACCATGACTTTCGAAGGGAGGCTATATAAGGTGGTAAATACACTTCAGAGGCCGTATATACTGTATACTCCCTTTCTTATTCTGTAGCTAAAGTCCTTCATGTCATTGAGGTTCAAGGTTGAGCGCAGGCGTTGTTTCGTCACTTTTTTTCCTCGGCTATATGTATAGAGCTGCACCTAGCACAGCTGCCCAGAATTGCAACCATAACCAAACTGCCCCTCTAACTGTTCATCCCATCTGTCCCCCATTGCACACTCAATCATCATCCTTGCCCCCACCCCTCTCCCACCTCATCACCCCGCTTACCACCATCTTTCACGTGCGTAGCATCAAAATGCTACATGTAGCTAGGTTAATGAAATCATATTGTCTTGACTGAACGTCGTAGCTTATGATAGTCCCCTAGCATAGTAGAGATATGATGCTGTACTAGTAGCATCGAGTAGATAAGTGAGCAATTGATTCGGATTCATAGCTATGTGTATGTAGCTTCAGTAGCAGCCAAGCCCAATTGAACCAATGTCCCTGCCCAAAAACCGCAAGGTGTTGTTACTCTAGCTGTTCATCTCATCTGCCCATCCATCCATTCGTCCATGACTAAGTAATGCTAGTCCCCATCCCCTCACCCCTCACCCCTCATCCCCTCCACCCCGCACACCGCCATATCAACTATCAACTCCATCTCCAACTAAACCCTCAAATACAAACTGCGCCATAAACCCTAACCCACACGCGGGTATCCTCCAAAGTATAAACCTTGCCATTGCGAGTCTTGGCATCACGCTAGCAACCGCGTAAAACACGCTCCCCCACCACCAACAGAATTGAACCAACTGCAACGCGAGTCCCTGCGGAGGACCTTTTTTTTTTTTTTTTTAAACGGTTTATCGACAACGACGACGACGAAACCGGGCGTTTGCAACGTCTTGCAACAAAAGGTATGTTAATTGTCCTAGGCAGCAGCGACAAGCAAGCTGCAAGCAAGCAGCAAGCAAGCGGCGGCAATGCGGCATTGATGGATGAATTATGCTAACAGCAGCAGCAGCAGCAGCAGCAGCAGCAGTGATTCACTTACCGCCCGCTCACCGCTAGCAAGTAGCGGCAAACTGTAAGCAATACTTAGATGTAACTTGGTAGACAAGCATGAGATAATTGAACGCTAACAGCTGCAGCGCTTACTCTAACGTTTACGAAACCGAAGAGCTCGCTGCAAAGTTTTGTACAGTGAGTGCAGTACTGAACAGATAACTACATAACAGAACTAAGTACGGCCCAGCAACCAAGATATAACTACCAAACGTTCACTCACTCACAACGGTCATTGCAGATACAACCAAACGGTCATCCGCAGGCTCACCTCACATTCAAACACACACGCACCACATACACCCATGCCACCGCCTACCCACTGACCACAACTCTAGACATCAAACCGTCTAGATCCTCAAACACTACAATGTCGGTCCCCACCCCCCCCAACATCGGGGCCCTCACCCTCCACTCCTCCCCCACTCCCATCCCCGCCCCAAACCCCAGACAAGACCCATACACCTACACCCCGCACCAAGTAATCCTCCTCCTCACACCTCATGTCCCACCCCGCTTCCGTCCCTCCCTAACATCCGCTCTTCTCGCCAACGACGTCGACGGCCCCACCCTGCTCACAATCGTCACCTACGACCGCCTCAAGACCGACCTCAACATCCAGTCTATGGGCCACCGCGGCCGCATTCTAAGGCTCATTGACGAGCTACGTGCCCGCTCCGAGGGCTACATGTCCTACATTGCCTCGCTCCCACCCAAACCTTACAAGAGGCGCGGAAAGGTGAGGGTCCAGGCTACATATGCCCCGCAGGCATTTGACGAGCATCCGTCGTCACCACCGTATTCACCCCCTCTCCCCCCTACTCCGCAAGAACATCCTCTTCTTCTTCCTCCTGCCCTTACCGTAGAAGCTGTCCCACAGCCTGTGCAAACGCAAATGCCAATAACATCCCCCCTCTCGCTGCTTACTAGTACCGAAGACGAACCGCTCGTCGTCTCGAATACGGCTTTACTGCTCCACGGGCATGGCGCGGTTAGAGTCCTGCGGGATCCGAATACAGGCGAGGCCGTTGTGTCTCCTTATATCGTACGAGGACAGGCGCTCACTGCAGGTGGTGCGGCGCAAGTGGAGACGCAGGACCAAGAAGACGATGACGTCGTTGAAGAGGGACAAGCAGACGAAATGGAAGACCACGGTCATGAGGAACAAGTATATATGATGGAAGACGCCGAAGACTCTAGCCCTGGACTTGTAGCTGTACCAGAGGGTAATGATATGCAGCTCGTCCCTGCTTCAAGTTCGATTTCAGAACCTGCCCCGAAGAGGACCCGTATACAGCATACGCTCATCTCTGCAATTGAACCCCCCGAGGAGTCCACGGCCACACGCCGTATCCAACCTAATCTTAGCTCTACCACTGATACCCCCGCTGAGGGACCCACACGCCGTATGCCCACTCCCATATCTACCATCGAGACCACCGAGGAGCCCACAGCCATACGCCGTATCCAGCCCACACTCATCTCCGCCATTGGTGCCCCCGCCGAGGGATCCACACGGCGTATTCAGCCCACACACATCTCTACCATCGAGGCCCCCAGCGAAGCCCTCGAGACCCCACAGCCGCAGAGGTCAGCATCTTCTTCCATCCCCGAAGTAGGTCCGCCCACTGGCGAATCGGCGGTCCAAAGGCCCGCCAAGAGGAAGCGCAGTACCCCCCGGAAGCTTCAGTATTTGCCGTCGAAGGGAAGGAGCGTTGACGCACTCGTTTATGGGCGTGTTGATGTTGGTGGGAAGATTGATGGTGATAAGGCTGATGAGCCGGAGAGTTGGTATTTGGGTGAGTAGATTTGTTTCTTTGCTTTACTTGGATAGATAGTTTTGATCGGGGGTTTGTATTGGTTTTTTGGTTAGATGCATGGTGCTATACGGCATGATATAGTTACATGTACCCCCAAACATACCTTTATTGCCTGTATGCAGGTTGATACCCACATGGCCCCCGAACCTACTGTACTGTCTATACTACGTTATGTACAACACCTGATACCCTCCCTCCTAAACCCACACGAACCCTCACGAACCCTCACTACCTCACTACCTCACTACCTAAACCTACATGTACCCTATCCATACTTCTAACTAATACTCCACAGCCCGCCCTCCCGTTCAAATAGGCTACCACTGCTACATCGAACGCCAAATACGGTACCTCCTCCGCACCCCCGAGAGGGTTGAAACTACGCACAATGGCCATCTTCGCATCGCAATAAAGCCCTACCGCTCGTCCCTCGTGAAGAAGCACCACCACCAAGCAATCACTGTGTACACCGCACAACCTGACGGCACCATCGAGATCACCAAGGAGACCACTGAGACCCTGCCACTCCCATGGGATGGTGAGCCGGTGGCTTCGCAGTCTACGTCTGATGTGCAGATGGTGCGTTTTGCTGCGCCGAGAGAAAATGTTGGTGGTGGTGACTGGGACTATCTGTTAAAATGGAAGGGCATCGATGATGATTTGCTTCTTCCTGTACTTGGGGACTCCGGCTCCGAGGGTGAGTATTCGCTCGACACGTGGGCAGAGCTAACCGCAGAGAATGGGGGCGTGTCGTTGGGTAAGCCGATAGGGAAGAGTAATCAGGTTCCATTGACTTCCGATGAGATTATGGAGGTGCTTGATGAGGGTGAGCAGGCCCTTATTGCTAATTGGCGTAAGCGTGGCCTTCCACGGAAGGAGGCACAGGCGTGGAGGATATATAGGGCGGCCAAGAAGAAGAGGGAAAGGAAGAAGACGGCCCATGATGCCAAGGTTCGTGTGGAGGAGCTGAATGAGAGGATCGCCAATATGAAGAAGGAGATTGTGGGTGTCGGATGGACACAGAAGAAGCTTGTAAAGAAGCAGGCCAAGGTCATGGAGCTTAGTGTCGTTGAACGGGAGGAGAATAAGTGGCTCGCTGCTCTCATGGAGAGGAAGACAAAGCCCCAGAGGCCGGAGAAGCCTGTAAAGCTTGTAAAGCTTGTAAAGCCTGCACGTGATACCACCGCCGCTCAAGATGGAGATATTGAGATGGTCGAAGAAGAGGAGGATGCCGACGATGAAGACGGTGAAAGTCTGGGAAGTACCTCCGAGGACGGCGGCGATTTCGAAGATGATGAAGGTCTCGACGGGTTTATCGTCTCTGACAACGAGCGTGACACAATCAACGGCGTAGAAATTGAAGTTGACGGCGAAGAAGAGGTCGCAGAGGCGCTTGCCCAGAAAGCCGCCGAGGAAGAGAAACTGCTCGATTCGGATGTCTCGGGCTCTGATTCTCCGCCCAAATCATCTAGACGAGCAAGACGGATTATAACAGACAGTGATGACGAGGAAGGGCAGGTAATTGTTGATAATGCTGACCAGGAAATGAGCGGGATAAGGGCGAATAATGATAATGACGATGACGATGACATCATTGAGGTCGGCTCAAAGGTAGATAAAGGCAAAGGCAGGGCTGTTCCGGATTCGGATTCGTCTGATTCTGATGCACCAGTGCCTATCAAAGCCGAGCCCGCACTGCCGCAGATCAATCGGCGCACAACAATAAACGGAAATGAGAAGCCGATCGTCATTGACCTTACAGTGGATGATGACGATGAGCCGAGGCCCCAGAATCCGTGGAAGGCTAAGCAGATGAAAGAGAATCAAGCACGAACTAATCCTATTTCAGGCAAGAAAAACGAAGAATCAATCGTAGCAAAAAAGTCCAACGCGTTGCTAGAGAAAATGGTCAGGAGGACCGAGCTCCCCGTCAGGATGTCGATGCTCTATCGGCTTCAGGACTATGTCCCTGAAGACTCGTATGATGGGATCATGAGTGTTGCTCAACAACTCTACCGGGACAGGATTAAGGATGTTCCCGGTCTTTCCAAGTATGCTCAATCAAGGCCGAATAAGAGTGATCAGGAACTAAGTTACGTTGGTAGACACAACGCAACGGTGTTCAGGGCAATAGCGACCATCTATGTTGCCTGGGCACTGGGAACCACTCACCCTAAGCGAAGACTCAAGAAGCCAGAGGTTGATATCATAACCGACAATGCAAGATTTCGCAAGTGTATGGCCATATTAAAGCATGTTTTGTTGCGGTATACCAAAAACGGAGAGGCTGCCTCTCCTGTGTCAGCTTCATCTTCATCAAAGCCTTCGCCCGAGGAGACCAGGAAGAGGGAGTCTGGTGCTACGTACGCTTGATGACTTCCTTCATGCAGTCTGCTCACCTATTTCTTATAGCTGCTAACTTCGGGGGTTTTAGACAGGCGATAAACCTTGACGATGAGGACAAGAACGGGGGTGCGTCTAGTAACGGCCGCAATAAAAAGAAACTAAAGCCGTTTCAAGAAGATGCTCAATCAGCACAACAACGCGCGGCGCTGAATAAGGCCGAAAAGCTACGGCTCGATAGATTGAGGGCTGCACAAAAAAGAAACCGCGGACATGTTGGGGATCCGAGAAAGGTCCAGGTCAACTTGGGACACTACGTCAAGCATAACCCTATTTTTCTGGACGAGGCCTTTGCGAATTGTCTAAAGCCACACCAGGTTGAGGGTGTCCTGTTCATGTGGCAGCAACTGATCCAGGCGGGGCAAAATAGAGGTGCGCTGCTGGCCCACACCATGGGCCTGGGGAAAACGCTACAGGTCATTGTGCTCCTCCATACGATCGCGGCAGCAGTCGCGTCGGGAAATAAGAAGACGTACGAGCAGATACCTGAACACCTGAGACAGTCGAAAACGTTGATTCTGAGCCCTCCGGGATTAGTTGAAAACTGGTGGGAGGAGTTTCATCGTTGGTTACCATCATCAGGAAGTAGTTTTGAAAAAGGTATCGGTGACATCGGACATATCCTCAGGGCGGATGCTATAATAGCGCTCCCCGCACGAATAGAAAATATCCAAAAATGGCACAGGGATGGAGGGGTTCTGCTGATAGGATACCAGGCCTTTCGCCACCTTCTATATAATAAAAACAAGATGATTCCCGAGGAGCTGCACCAAAGGATTAAGAGGATTCTTCTCGAAGAGCCGAGAATCATTGTTGCGGATGAAGCCCACTTAATGAAGAACCAACAGGCAAAGATCTCGGAAGCTACACGGGGATTCAAATCTATGTCTAGAATTGCAATGACGGGTTCCCCTCTGTCGAATAATTTGATGGAGTATTGGTCTATGATTGAGTGGATCGATCCCTCCTTCCTGGGTCCAAGGAAGGAGTTTGATCAAAAGTATGTTCAACCTATTAACGCAGGCCTATACGCAGACAGCTCTCACGAAGATAGACGCAAGTGCTTGAAGATGCTCATGGTCCTCAAAAAGGACATTGGCCCCAAAATTCACCGGATGGACGTCACTGCAATCCAGAATGAATTGCCAGCAAAGACCGAATTCATGATCAAAGTCCCACTGACTGACCTGCAGCAGCGGATGTATAAGAAGTTTGTCCTGGACCCCCTAACCACCGGACAGGTTTCTGGCATGACTTGGTCAAAGGGCAATTTTGGACGTAAATTCTTTGACGCCGTTCATCTCATGGCGTTAATCTGTGGTCACCCATACATCTTTGTTGAGACGCTGGAGTTACGCGAGCGCGACAACCAGGCGGCGAGGCCACAGAAGACTCCAATATCTCCAAAAGCTCAGACTCACGATCTCTTTGATATTAACGATAGCGATGAAGACGACGTCAGCGACCTACTCAGTGTGGCCCACAAGCCGTACCGATGGGCGAGAGAACTCTTGAGCAGCGTCAGGGAGCCAAAGTCAATTGAGCACTCGTATAAGATGGTCCTGGTCAAAACTATCATCCAAAATGCGATCAAAGCCGGTGATAAAGTGCTTGTATTTACCCACAGTAAATTGACGCTTTCTTTCATTGAAGGTGCCCTGAAAGAATGGTGCATCTCCTTTTTGAAGTTGGATGGGCAAACACCAATGAACTCGCGGCAGAAGATGACAAAGGACTTCAACCGCGGAAGCATCGATGTGGGTCTTATCTCTACCGAGGCTGGAGGGTTGGGCCTCAACCTTCCCGGCGCAAATAGAGTCATCGTTTTTGACTACAAGTGGTCGCCTATGTGGGAAGAGCAAGCCATCGGGAGAGCCTATAGGATTGGGCAAAAGAAACACGTATATGTATATAGGTTCCACGCCTCCGGGACATACGAGGAGATCATCCGTAACGCTGTTCTTTTCAAAAGTCAGCTGCAGACCCGCGTGGTCGACCAACAGGACCCCGTCCGTAGTGCTGTCAGAAGCGCGAAGGCGTACTTTAACTTACCACAGAATATGCCGAAGGAGGACCTCTCTGAGTTCAAAGGAAAGGACCCCCTGGTCCTGGACAGCATCATCGAAAAGTCCGTCAAGTGGAAAATTCTAACCTTCCTCATGAAATATTCTGACATGACTAACTGGTTTGCAGAGATGATTTCGTCCGAGCAATTGAAAACACAGAGACCTTCATGGATATAAGCGACACGCTGACGGAGGAGGAGATCAAAGAAGCCGATCAGCTTCTCCAGCAGGAAATAATCCTACGCAGCAATAAAAATTTGCTTGATGTTAGAGCACGCCAATCCGATATGGAGTTTCGCATAACGGAACCAGGGTCTGCAATAGGTCCCCAGGTCTCTCCTCATGCCCTTCCTCAAGCCCCTCCCCTGGTACCTCCGATTGTCAATGAAACAGATGTTCAGCTTCGACGGGAGGATGAGGAGCAGTTGTCTCGATGGGAGAAGCAGCAATTTCAACCAGAGGAAACTAGTCCAAGCAAAATCATAGTCCTTCGTACCCAAAGAACAGCTGCTATAAAGTTAAAAGCACCTCCTCCTCTAGGAGCCAACGAGCTTGTTGCTTCCCTCCCCCCAACAACCGCTGGACGCACAAGGACTCTGAGCATACCCAACTTCCCTGTTGCCCCCCTAGATGGTTCTCGGGAGGGAAAGCAGCCATCAACACCTGGAGCCGATGCTCGATGGAGCGGCCGTGATACAGCTCCGCACGCCTCGCCAGCCGGCCCTCCGTCCCCCACAAGAGAGAATCAAACGACGAAGAGAAGTACGGCTTCCCTGCCTATGCAGATGCCCCAAGAAATTAACCCCGTCGTGGGCGATGCCACTAGTAAGTTTGGACTTCACTTCTCTAAGCTGCCGAAAATCTTCGGTGACAAGCGTCCAACTTCTAAATAGCGGTGGCGAGCTGAAATGATGCCTTCACGCCGTCGCCAAACACTATATGGGAGTGAATATTGAAGCAGATACAATAGCACAACCAATGTCAGCAAGCACGAAAGGGAAAGTTGCAAAAATTAAAAAAGTTAAACACTGTTAGAGGCCAACCCAACAACTGAGTACGAACTTTAAACTGTTGCCCTGCAGTATACATGTATGATTGATTCGCGCCCCTGTACCTCATTCTTTTAATTGATTCTTTTTTATTTTGTTACCTTTGGTGGAAGGAGGGAAGATTATATGGCGTTCGTTCAAGGAGTTAGCGTGTTTCTTTTTTTCTCTCGCTTTTTGGGGGTTTTTCTTTCCCCCCCTTTTTTTCTTTCTTTCTTTTTTTCCATTTGTTCTTACTATTCCATATATCCATAATTGTACTGTAGTAAGTTTCATGCCGGTTCTGCTTGTATCATAGGAGGTAGCTGGTGGTTTTTATCCATTTCTACAGATTCCCGTCGGCGGTAATGATACGATCCAATGGATCAATTGATGGCAGACGCATCTATGAATCTTCCTGCGGACATATTGGCAAACTGGTACATCCACCGTTGGATACACTTCGAATTCAACGAAAGGAATACCTTTGATGTAAAAAAAAATCTTGTTAGAAAGAAACGCCCAAAATTAGTCCACTGACTGGGTAAAGAGAGCTCTAAAGGAGCTCTTCTACACAATTTCAAGTACCTTGCTTTTATTCCTATTCATGATTCTTTAGTCGAGCCATCGAGAAAGAATAAGTGTGCATCGAGTTCATCCAGATCCTCCAACAGGAGACTGAAGAATGAAACACTTCCACGCCATGTTTTGGCCTGCATAGAGTTGAGCTAGCAGCTCGCAGAGTCTTTTAGTGGAATACTTCAGCAACAGAGCATCCCGATGAAGTATTTCAGTGACAGAGCGTCCTGATAGAATATTTTAGTGGTTGTTCTGATCGGGAATAGACGTGCTTGTGAGTATCCTAGTGGAATACATACCTCAACTATAAAGTATTCAGACCGAATACTCTAGTTACAGAAGAATCCCCCCGGGGTTCTTCCACAGGATAGTTCTGCAGTTGGCTAGTTCGAATGCTAACATCGACAGAAACAAGTATTGATTCCTGATTGTCTTGTTGCCTTTCCAACATCGGTGATGGACCATCTAGAAAGAGTGATAGTCTCCAACTTAGGTGATGGGTGGGTGTGGTAGTCCAGTGAAAGTAGGAGGTTCACAGAGAGACTAGCCTGGAGGCAGAGGTGTACGTAAGAGTACTTGCTCTGTCTACAAGCACTACACCGGACACTCGACCAGATATGCTCAAAGTACCCCATAACTATTTTAAGCCGCAAACTATCTATTATATGGCATGTTTTTTGATCTCATAAACTCGTTCTAGAACCGTCTACCTCGTGCAGAAAAGAAAAGTATATACATACACCCACCCGCTCCACAAAAGAAACCCAAAGACAATGAATAATCAAAAATTCTATAGAGTTCCTGTATTGCTACCATCAGTATCCCTCGATCCAGCCTTGTCCTCGCTTTTTTCTCTTCCATAAAGATGCACCACTCTAAGAAAACTACCAATGCCCACAATCAGCGGCAACAATTGTCCGGTCGATCCTAACTGGTTCACCCCATTGATATGATTCCAATTGATCATCAATTCTACTGTCAACACAAACGAGATCAAGGAACCGCTCAATATTACCATACTTGTACTCTCAAAGCCTATCTTCGCTTTAGGGGAAGTAGGAGTCTCTGGCTCTCGCTCAAAAACCCTTCCCATCTGCGCCAACTCCATATCGAACTCATCAACCTCCTGGTTATGAGAACCGCATATAAGGTTGAAAGTAGGCCAGAATATCATGACCGCATGGATTATGCCCATGAACACAAAGACGACCTTCATAAATGTTCGCAGCCAAGTATAGAGGTTGACCTTAGCAAAGAAGTAGGCCCACGTGCTGCATGGCGTTTCCTTCATGCCGTCCATCCCATGGAAGAAGAACCAGAGCCCGTACACGCAGAATCCTGTACTCAGGGCAAACCTAATAGCTCCGCCAATGTTTGACGCATTGTAGTACGCGAATTTCTTTGGCCTGAAAACTCCATTCCCATCTTTGGTATCTCTAGAACACACCCCTCCCATGCAGAAGATGAGCATGATATATGCTTCGACTGCGTAGAGATCGGGCCCTTTGGTGATCGTGATGAAGAGAAGACCAGCGAACATGGCGGCCTGGAAGCAGTTGTTTACACCGCGGATGCTCTGTGCTTCGCTAGGGATGAACCCGTACGCAAGGGCTGAGGTGATCCACTGCAAGTACACGCCGATACGGATCCCGAGGCCGTATGTATTGTCGTCACCTTCGAAACCGCATTCTTCATTTGAGACACTGGGTGGTCCTTGGACTTGACGCTGCTGGAGGTTTTGCGGGGAGGCGGGGGCTGCAAGTACGAGGAGAGGGAAGAGCGATAACAGCCCAAGGATGACAGAGAATGTCACCGGCTGACTGACCATGGCTGTATGTATCTGTAAAGTATATTACCGGGGGCTTAGTGAATAAATGGGCTTGAGGGGTTCTAGGGACTATTTATTCTAGTATCATCAACGAGAATAACAGAGCTAGATAAGAAGGCTGTGTTATAAAGTACATATATACTCGGCCTTCTTTTCACTTCTACAATAAGGAGTCGTGCGCGGCGCTTCGTTCTCGATTGCATAAATCTTACAGCCTGTTCTCATGCAGGTTTTGGGCTTCTTTTTTCTCGGGTTGATCGCTGTGGGGTTTTATTGGGTCGGGGATCCCTGCACCGCCCCCTAAAAGAAGCGAGGCATCGTCACCAAACCTCACTCGACTCGGCGATCGCTGCCGTGTTGTGCCTGTAGCCTGTTGCCACCCAACAACTACTTAGGATTTCAAGCGCGGATAATTCAGCATTAGTCAAAGAAAGCCAAAATAAAAGATTTTTCTTTCTTTTTTTTTCTTTATCTTCTGCTGTGTTGCACGGTAAACACGTTTCTCCAATATCCAATATTCATCTTGACTACGCACAGTGTCACCAATACCAGTATCCGCAAGTACTCGCTACATAATAACTCGTGCATTTGTCCCACAGCTGCAGGCAGAGAAATTTCTAGTAGCCTCTTTGGAAAGTAGACGCCTTCCCGGGACATTTGGACACCCCCCTCACTCAGACAGTTAACGTAGAAAAGAAAAGATCAACGTTTTAAGTGGCTTCAGTACCTCCTTTCCACCAATCATGATTGACTGTCCGAGTGAGGGGGGTGCCCGAGTGGCTGTGGAGGTCGTCTATTTTACTATGCAAATAAAAAAAAAAAAAATAGAAAAATAGAAAAATAGAAAAAGAAAAGAAAAAGAAAGGGGGGATGTGCTGTGCGCTTACGCTTTTTGCGCCTGTAATTAAGGTATTTTACATATACTCCTCAAAATTTTAAGCCTATCCGGTTTGGTACTTGGTTGGTACACATAACGCTTCGTAGCAACCGAGTACCAAACCGGACAGACTTAAAATTTTGCGGAGTACCGGGTGTTCACCATAAATACCGAGAATCTGATAGGATAAACGCCCTATTTTACAGCAAGATTCTCTTATCAGATTCTTCGTACTCTCCCTCAACCCCCGGTACAATCGACTCTCAAATAGTAATACTACAAATAATATTCTCGTCATAGGGATAACAAGCAACTGCCCCGTAATTTTAACTTACTCTTGCCTCCTCGAAAAATCGACTGTAATAGAAGATCGCGTAACCTAAAGAACGGAATCGAGTGATATTACATGCACCAAAGCCATACGACGTGTTTTGCGATCGGTAATCAGTTCCACACAAACCGCCGAGGAGCCAGTTGAGATTTTTCGGCGTACCAATTAAGTTTTTGTATCAGATAAATAATTCCCCCATATTCTACTTCTGGATTGACTACCTGCACCCTGTCCTGCCCTCCTCATTCATCGGCCTATATATATATATAAAGGGAGAAGTTAAAGAAAGATAAAGGGTTACAAACGAGAACGTACATATCATCGGTCTGTATACAACAACTTCATCGGCCCCCCGAAAACTCCAAAGCGAAAACTTCCTACAATGTTGCCCTCAGAACCGGAACCTAGTAACCTATAGACAAATCACTATTACTGCGAAAGCACTGACGCCGTTCGCCCCAAGGAAAGGAACCGCGAGAAGAAGCGCCACTCTTATAAAGATTACCCTTATATCAAGCTTTCGCCGTATCCACAGGAGTCCCGTAATAGCCACGCGTCAAAACCGCCATCTGTACGGAAGAAAAAAAATAAGTAAGGTGGACAGAAATCGATAAGAAATTCATACCCACGGTAAAAGGAGAGAAAAAGAAAAAAACGGAACGCGAAGATGAAAACAATTCCCAACTCCCCCCTATAAAGAAAAGATGTAGCAATGATAAAACAAACATTTTGAACAAGAAGGAAAGTAAGAACGCTCTGGTTGAAATAACGAGAATGAAGAGGGAAATGTGAAAAGTGCTAATTATACAGATGACTCCCTTGCTTGCCAGAACGAAAGAAAGAAAAAGTGTCAACTCCTCAATCAAAGACAAAGAAGATAAATATAGCAAGTTAATAGTTAATAAAGGGGAGACGAGGTTAAGCGGAGAGTACTGGGCGAAACCATCGTTATCTCCTACGAGGGAATGCCTCCCGCAAAAAAAAAAAAAAAAAAAAAAAAAAAACAGGACACAGCCCGTCAGCGACAGAGCACATCCCTATTATCACCTAACGCCCCAATAGCAACGTTCCCTTAAACAAAGTTAACAGACATACACCCCTCCTCCACCACCTGCCATAAACTCTGTGGTTGTTACATTGGTAGGAGGCGTCATATCTCTCCTTGGACTCGTAGGTTTAGCCTTGGCCCTCTTTGGGCTCTGCCTTTCCTCGCTTTCGTAACCTCTCCCACTCTCATCCCCACCATCGGAATCATCTCTCCTTCTCTTTCCTGGGGTCAAGCAAGTTGGTGTTTGTATTTCCCCCGTTGGAGAAACGTCTCCGTCAACCGGGCTATTCTCCTGGACAATATCCATCATTTGCGACGCCACAGTCTTTGGTTCCTCAACACGGTTATCCTTGCCTTTATTATTTGAACTGCTACTGCCATGGGCGCGTTCTTTTCGGTCCTTTCGGAGTTGGTCGCGTTTGGCTTTATGCTCTTTCTCCTTCTGGATGTGGTGTATTACTTTCTCAATGTATTGTTTAACGAAAACCTTTACCTTACCCCTGCGCTTTTCGGGCTCAAGGAGAAGGTGAGGATTAACGATTTTACGGCCATCTTTCATCTCCTTTTTAACAAGTATTTCTGTAATCTAGAGACAACAGTGAGTAAGGGATGAATAATTTCAATATATACGGAGGGAAATGTACATCTTTAGCGTGTTTTTTGACTGCATCGCGGCCGCCAAGCTCATTTGTGTATTTACTAACAGCATTCGCAACAACTTTGGCAAACTAAAAACCATTAGAATTTTATCCAACCACCAGGGAAATGGATACCCACAGTCTTCATCAATATATTCCTAGTCTTCTCATCGTCGTAAACCTTTTCCTTTCTTTCTTTTTCTTTCCTCTCCCTGTCTTTGCTGCTCCGCCTCTTCTGCTGTTCCGCAACTTCGACAACTTTCTTTTCAGCCTCTTCGGGAGCTTTCTCAACTTTCATCACCTTCTTCTCGTCGATATTCTGTGTAATTGAGTCGATGATTGCCTGCAGCGCATTTCTTTTGGGGTCAAGAGGAAGTTCGCCATGTCTAAGTGGGGGTGGAGGTGGTTTCAGTGGTCTATCGTCCGACCGACAGGGTTCAGTCGGCATATCCCATCTTGTTCTGCCATCGTTTGAATAGTAGTACAATTGCTGGTCGTGCCAAGCTTTGTGCCAGCCCCAAGGAATATCCCTTCGCGGCTTATTATCATTATTGCTGTATTGAGCCCTGTCTGCTCGAGGTCCACGGGGTGGTTGGTTCTGGAATGACTTCTCTCGAGGTTGCGGACGTGGACGAGTAGGTGGGGTTGCAGTTCGATCGGGCGGTGGGGTGCCTGATTTAGACCGCGAGTCCCTATTATCGCGATCATTGTATGCGTTATTTCGCTCTCCGCCATTTGCAGCTGTTGGCGCGCGCCGGGGGATACGAAAGCCTGTCTCAAGAGAACTCCACTCCTGGATGAGAGAGTTTGCTGCCTCACGAACATTCTCGTCTTCAGCGGTAGTGAATTCTACAACTATAGTTTCGATCTTAGATTGTGTTATCTTATTCTTTGTGATACGAGGGAACCTATAAAGTATTCGGAGAGCGGTTAAAACGACGTTCATATCGTCTTTGGTGTCTTGAATAATCCTCCCAAGGATCTGATAACCATGCATCTTAACAATACGGGCGAACACAGCATCATCTTCACTCGCAAAAATGCGGTCAAGAAGCTTGGTAATAATCCATTTTTCTTTGCAGTGAAGGAGCGAAGACATGACTTTGGTGACATCCGCTTCGCTCATTGGCCTAGTACCAGGTGTGACACTTTCAGTGTAGTCATCGTCGTCTTCCCCGGTCTTCTTAGGCCGTCTACCCTTCCTGGCTGTAGCGGTGACCCAATCCTCAGAGTCTTCGAGACCAAGGGCTTCGATGATATTGTGAGAAAGTTTAGGAGCTGCGTCAGTTTGGGTTTTGCCTCCAATGTATCCCAGACAATTGGGTTCTTGGCAGTAGCAGGTTTGGGGTTCGGCACCATACCGGTCGACGTTGTAGTCGAATACTAATTCTTCGCCAGCAATGATATCTCTTTTCGAAAAGATACCCATTCGCAGCTTGTCGCCAACAACCCATTTGTCTATGAAACAGTTCGGGTTACAAGAGTGGTTGCAGAAACGAGCCAAACCGCCTTTTTTGGTAGCGTCGATGAATTCGTTCTTTCCAAGTGACATGAAATAAAAGTGCTTAATTCCTTCCTCGAAATATTTTTGGGTTCTTTTACGGAATTTGCCTTCATCAATTACCTCGCCAACATATTCGTAGAGGAAGGTATTTATCGGGATGTCAACATTTGCTCGGAGCCCAAATCCCTTTTTCTCGGTTTTGATGACCGAGACATTTGCATACTGGCGTTTTTGGAAACGCTTGTTTTGACAGTCAGAGCCGCAAGAGGAATCATCTTGTGTGCACTCCATGGAGGTCATTCGATTGATACAATCAGAATTTTCGCCGCAAGCAACATTATGTGTCCCATCTGTGGCAGCGCGTCAGCGAAACTGAACAAAAAAGGCTCCGACGAAAAAAAAGAAAAGTGAAGAAAAGAAAAACCGCGAAGAACTAGTAATTCTAAGGTCCGGGAAAGGGAGAGAGTGAAAGTTCTCTAGAGTGCATGGAATGGATGAATAAAATGTTCTTACCCCACTCCTCTCTACACTCGCAAGACATTCCATCGCCATCTTGCCCGGAGTCTCCAATATATTTATTACTGTAGATGCACGCATCTATGACAGAGAATGTAGATGTCGCCTCCTCAGTACTGTCCGGATAGTCGTTGAATAATGCCGGCGGCTTCTTCTCCTTGAGCCCTTTGGTCGACGACGATGCCCGCAACAGCTTTGGCTTCTGTGAATCGCCTGTTTCCGCCTCGGCCGGCGACCCCTTGTCCTCCTCTCCCTTGCTCGGTGATAAAGAGGGAGTATTCCCAGGTACGGGTGAAGCCGAGGAGGCCTTGGAGCTACTGTTCCCTCTCTTCTTCTTTTCCTCCTTCATCTCATCTCCCATTCTCAATATTTTCCCCCCAGAAACGATGTCTCGAGGGGAATCTTCGAGCTTGATCTCCCCCATAGCGGTTTCCGCGCCGTCGCTGCTAGGACTTCGGCTTGTGCTAGTCCTTTCCCTCTTCATGTTTTCGCGTATTGCTGTTATATATGTCAAGAGGTATTTTATGATGACAGGTGAAAAAAAAGGGAGTTGTTGTTGGTGGTTACTGGTAGCGGTGGTGGTGGTTAATTGTCGTGGTTTCGTGGGTCCCAGGCCGTCAGTTAGGTCACGCTTGCTTGGTGGCCCTCACTCCGTCCCTCCTCCGTCCGAACCTTGACAAAAAAAAAAAACGAAAACTCCTCCTGCTTCAACTTTATAACGCCGTCTCACGCACACAAACAAGCACGCGCGATATTCTTCGTTTGGTGTCCGATTCTTGAATAAAAATCCCTTCACGCGATAGCCGCAGTGTATCCGTGTTTCTTGAAGACCCTTGGGATGAGAAAATCTTTTCTCTGGTAGCACTGCACTGGCAACAATAAAAATTGATTTCAGAAAATCAGGATCAAGAGCGCCGTAGTAGTAGTGGTAAATAATAAAAATTATAATATCTATGAAGAAAAGGGTGGCAAAAGAGGGACCAGAGTTCAGGCGAAAAAAGGAGACTGAATACCCGTCAATTCTGGCTGTTGGGTGAGTGGAATTTCGCTTGACTCGAGAACCACTTGGGGTTGGAAGAGGTGAATGCTTCTGCAGAATCTATGATTTTGCGCAAAACGTCGGTTTGATGAAATGGCGGACTGAAGCTTTGGAGACGACCAGACGAGTCCCAATGAAGGGCGCTAGCGTTTCGTCCCTACGCCCTTGCCAAACGCCCCTCTCTCTTCTTCTTCTTCTCCTCCTCCTCCTCTTTCTCTCCTGATGAGCTTAACTGCGCGTGGCGGGGCGTTATTCTCTTCTCCTATGAAAGTATTATATGGGCTGATAAAGCGCAATACCGATATATTTCTCTCTAATTCTCCCTCTCCGTATTGCTGCACTGGAAAATGCACACAACTTCTCCCCTCCCTCGCTCCTTATCGAGAAAGTCACGCACGTATAAACATTTTTCTGCTGCAGCCTTGCAACTCAGCATGAACAAAATTCCTGGATAGGCATGAGCCTCATAGTTAAAAAGGAATGGGAAATTGTGCCAAGCCCGCCTTGGCGCAGTTCAGCCGAACTTCACATTATTATGGGTTCAGTTGAGAATCTTGTTTTCTGATGATTTGGGTTGGTTGTAGTCGCAAGGTATGAGGTTGGGAGATCCGTATGTTGGACAAGGGCAGTATGGTATAGTTGAATCTCTGAGAGCACAGCTTGATTCCGCGGTTTTGGTTGTTATATTTTTTGCACGTTTCATGAGAAGCTGCTATGCACGTGGTCGCTAGGTACATTCGTGACGGTAGAAGGGACAAGCCATAAAAAAAAAAAAAGGCTGCGGACATCGATAGGCAGTTACAGGGTTGTTGTATGCGTAAAGGAATCTATACCTGGCCACGGATGAACTATAACCCGTTCGTTCTCTGGAAGCTTCGGCGCAGTTTCCTGCCTAGAGCAGCCTTTCGATGGCAGCAAAATAGGATTAGCTACATCTATAGACATTAGGAAGCTAACTTTAGATCATACTGTATATTCAGTCATTAGTTTCTAATTTATCCCTCTATTCTCTTTTAAAGTAATATCATTATCAGCTTATTACTTCACAATAGGTGGCTTGATTCATTTTTCAGGGCGCAGACCAAAATAAAACGAAGTTTTCTCTGGAATTGCATGTGATTTTGATAATGAAATAATTAGATAAGACTGAAAGCGCCAAATATTTGGAAATTTAAGCCTAACCAGTACCAAGTCTTTTGATAGCTCATTACTAAGTTTTCCCGGTGGGTGTACAGCAGGGTGGTTCATGTCTCATCACTCGCAACTGAAGTCACATTTGGTGTATGAGAGGCCAATACAACAACCAACCCCGGTTGATGAGTACTTGCACAATCTAATATTAGTCTGAAAAAAGAGAGAGATACAAATTACTATCATTTATAGACCTACAGAAGGGTTTCGATAAGCTATACCAAGAACACTGATCTCATACTGTGGAATGCCGCAAAAGTTCGTTGGAACAGACTGGTCTTTTCTGACGGTTGGCGGGCGTAAGCTAGCTTTTAGTCGTGGCCCTTTTTTTTAAAAAAAAAAAAAAAAAAAAAAAAAAAAAAAAAAAAAAAAATTCATTATGTGCATGCAGCTTTTAGTTGTGGTCTCTTCCAACGAATTTTTGTGGTGGCACACAACCGTAGCTCCATTTACTTCCTGCCTCTCCAAACACCCGCAAAAAAATTGTAAAAGAAATGGGTTAACATTGATTGTGCGAAATCAAGCTGACACAATGAAAACCATGTATAGGCGACAGGACCAGACAAAAACAATTTCAGAGACTAATAATTACGGATCTTCGTGTCTCATCATCATCCACCACCGACAAATCCAATACTTGCTTTCCATCAAACAACCGTCATTTTTATTCTCGCATAGCTATTCATCTGACTAGCTAACGCTCTCGTCTGTGCTTATCGGTATAGATAAAAGAAAGAGAAAGACAAAAAAACGAACATAGACCGACAAAAAAAAACAAAACAAAAAAACGTTTACGACTCCATATCATCGTCGGGCTGCTCAAACAAAAAGTTGGCTGCAAGTTCTTCGTTTTTGTCACAAGCGAAGTATGCTTGGATTACCATGTCTCTGTCAAAACCCAGACGGCATAGCTAGAGCGCAGGGGTTAGCTTCATATTTGAACATCACTTGGATTATAGCGACTCTAAACAGGTAAGCTCAGGGAGTTTTTAACATACTCTCTCAATAGCATCTCTTTCTTCGGCGGTGACCGCGATTTGCTGGGCACCTGGTGGCAAAGGTGCGCCCTCACCATCGTCAGCATCTTCACTGAGTAACTGCAAGAAAGCATCCGGATTTTGACTGATTAAAGCGGCGAGTTGGGGGTTTCCCGTCCCAACTTGCTGCAAGATCGGTTCAAGCATTTGCGGCTGCTGTTGAACAACTTGACGGAGCTGTTGGAATTGCGGGTTATTGCGGAGAAAGTCGAGATTTCCAAGACCGCCTACGCCTGCCCCGCCGCGAGCACCCCCTCCTGATCGCTGGCTAGCAGCGGCGGCAGCGGCCTCAAACAAGTTAATATTCTCGGGATTTGAAGTTTCTGCCGGCGAGTCTTCACCCACTGGGGCAGCCGACCGCGGGGCAGATGGCGCTTGAGCAGCGGCGGTACGAGCAACTTGTGACTGAGGCTGTCTTTCTTGCTGGACATGATCAGGAATGCCCTGCAACAAGTTAGCCTACCGCAGAAACACATAATATCGAAGTACATATACATACGTTAAGGAGATAATCTACAGCTCTGTCTGGATTGAAGAATGCAGCCCTCATAGCTCTCTCCGCCTCGCTTCTCTCAAAGCCCATCGCAATCATACCCTGAATAGCAGACTCGCCGTCTCCTCCCATGACAAGCGCAGAAGGGTCATTAAAGTTAGAAGCTGAAGTTCCTGAGCCTGAGCCGGTAGGTGTTGGAGTCTCTGGAACGGCAGAGCTGGATAAACCAGCAACAGGCTGAACTGGTGCAGAGGGAGTCACTGGCACACTGGATTGCGCAGGCGTTGAAGGAACCTTAGCTGGGGTAGCTGCCACCTTAGAGCTTGAAGCTGCTGCTGCAGGTGCCGCTTTGGGCTAACATCCACCTTCATCAGTCATCGTTCATAAGATAATCACAGTTTCCACGGAATATTACCTTTGATACCATGCAGACTACGAAGCCTTTCTCCTCGATATTATAGGATTCTACCGTTTTGTCATCTTGCAGGATTTTGCCTTGTGATAAAACACTCATTAGCCTATAAAGTACCTTCAAGAACCCCAAGACAGAGATAAGTGTATTAAACACCTGAATAGATGAGCTTTTGGAGTGAGGCATCCCATCCCTTCTCTGTGTTGATTTTTTCCTTGAGCTGGGCGATCTATCATAGTCTTGTTAGTCGCCACACACTTGGTTAAGATAAAAGGCCAAGACGAACAGTATCAGATGGTTCAGCATCAATGAGGAACTTTTGCTGCTTGAGGTCCTATTAAAAATGGAGTAGTCAGTATTATGTTGCATTGCGTTGATAAACTCGAAAAATTCGAGAAATGACAAGTGGGGGAGGGGCAACGGCTATGATCCACCTTAAAAGTGAGCTTCATTGTGATGGAAGGTCAGTGCTTCAAATGATTTATTGAGATAGCCAGACGGCTTGTTGTTAGATGGGAGGTGATGGAAGATGGATGGAGATGGGGAGAAAGATGGTGATAGTGGTGGGGTGGCAGTGTTGGTGGATGTGGAGAGAGAGAAGCTCTTGCTGGCTCTTGGGTAACACAAAAAATGTAGGCCTCTAGGGTGTCATACTATTACTAAGACAGGAGACCACTGAGAGTTCAGCACGAGACTGCGGGGCTCTGTTTGTTCAGAGAAGATCTGGACTGCATGATCATCACCTACAGCAACGCAAGTGAATATTTTGGGGTGTTTTATTTCATGTTAAGAATTAGATGTGTTAGTGTTAGATCGTCGCCCGTGCATGCATTGGAACTGGCCCGTGCACTCGGGGAATCTCCTGGCGTTGTTGTTTTGTTTTGGTCCGTCACTGTTCCCCGTCAACTTTCGACCGCATACGGACGGGAGCTCGGAAAATTCCCCGAATAAAACAAAACAAACATGATGTAGCGTTCCCCGAAGGGAAATTGTCTGCTTCATCTTTCCTCTCATCATCATCGTCGCCCACCCCTGCCCCATTCCCTCTTATTCTCATTTCATTTCACCCCTCCTCCTCCCTCCTCTACCTATCGTTCGAGATCTCCTCTCCCGAGATCCGGGTCGTATCATATCTAACGGCTTCATGGCGTAATACCCTGGCTCTTTCTCGCCCAGCAAATACTGTCCGACGGATCAAGCCACAGTATTGACACGAGAGCCCCACAACACTCATCCACGACACAAAGTTGATTTTGGTGCCTTGAAGTCCTTCATGTACAAATCCCTGGGAGACGTTTGATGATTATCACCAAATCAATGCTGCACGCCAAAATCGAATATCCAAGTAAACCTTTCAATCAAGAAACAACAACGGCCCTTTATTCACTTCGCAACCACCTAGATTATAAGCATCAGCTTTTACCTGAAACAGGAGACAGAGAGGCAGGCCGTTCTGGTCTGCTCCCGTTTCCATATATATTGTCACCACCAGCTCCCAATCAAACGACATGTCTTTCCGCCCCTCGAGACACCTAATACGTCTCCTGGGCGCTATCACCCTAGTACTCACTGCGAGCACAACTGTGTTCTTCATACTTTACTCCGCCTCCACTATCTCAGCTCATTCCGTCCTTTCCTCATCCTGCACTGCGGCTGCAGCTTTCGACATTACAACATGCATTCTTCTACTCCTTTTTACTGTATTTCCGCCCTCAAAACGCCTATATCTATTGGGTGGGGTTGTCTCGACTGCTCTAGCCGTCGTGCTTTCCACTCTTGCGCTGGGATGGATGAGCTTTCGTCCAAAGGCAATGCCAAATACTATGTTTGGCCGTGGCCGAGATCCAATGGTTATTGCAGGATTTTCATTATTCGTTGTTTCTCTCATCTTTCAGGCGATATTTTGGACATTACAAGCATTCAACTGCCCTCGCTCGGCGGGTGAAATGGAACGGCTCGAATCAGCATCAGGAACAGTCATGGAAAAGCCCTTTAGACCGACTGATTCTACTTTAAATAATTTCTCTTCTTCTACAACACTTGGAGACAATAGTCTCAATCCTTTTACTATTCGGTCAACTCCCACGCACTCAAAGCTTCACAATCCAACCGTGCTATACGTCATTCAAACCCCCCCAATCACGCTTGGAGCCGAGGTTGATCCTTTTGATACATGGGATACATCAGATGTTTGTGCAACCCAGAGGGCTGCTTGTACTCTAGCTGCAATCGAATGCGAACAGAACACAGATGCAACCATAGGATTGGGGATATTCACACCTGTTGATATTTCTATTACAAATTGCAGCACTGTTGGGGTTGAGGTTGAAATGGAGGAGATACTTGATGTTGTACGGATTTATCCGCCAGTGATTGAAAGGCAAAGCAGTCCGCCAATACCAGACTACGATATGACTCCTCGAAGCGCTAGTTTTCCGGAAAATGTTTTCCGGGAGCACATATCGATGATGAAAACGTCTAGAACCCCGATCCTAGTCATAAGTCCTACCGATGATAGTCGGAAGTTTGATGAAGGGGGGGATGCTAGTAAATATTAGGGTTCCAAAAGCGGGTTTGGGACTGGGAATTGCCGGATAGGTCTCAGATCATTATGACACCTAAACTTTAAACATATGAATAAACGACCCAAGACGATACAGTTATGCGACATAACCTTCATTATATTATCTCTGAGAGACGAAAGTACGAATTACGATCATCATCATCGGATGACTGCATTCTTTTATTATATCAACATCAACAATCCTAAAGACAGCTCTGTCATGCTCTATGAATAAGAAAAATAGATAGATACCAGAAGGGGCGGGCGAAAATTGTCCATGATATAATTGCATCCTATCTATACGGATTATTATCTCGGCATCGGATTTTATTTTATTTTCTCCATTATTTTCACGTAAGTTTATATTGGTGGCAGTTTTTCTTTGATCTTGGTTGATCTTACGATTATTTGCATTTTCGTCTCTCTAACAATACCAGAGAAAGCAAGTCTTCTCACAATTATAAGTAGCTTTACTATATATAACTACCGGTCTGCTAGCATTTTTTTCTTCTCTTCTTTTCTTTTCCTTTCCTTTCCTTCTTTCATTCCTCCTTTTTTTTTAGGGGAAGTTCATCCAATAGCAGTGTAGCTTTGCGACAATGTTTATATAACAAGATTATGCCAAGTTGACCTCTGCTCGATTGTAGTGGTGTACTGTATTTACCCCATCCCGGTGTTCAATTGCTTTTGTTTTAGATTTTAAAGGAAAGTTCATAGATGCACATTCTCTTTCTCTAGTAAAAATACCAACTGTCATATATGTATCCAGTCGAGCGGATTTTTTTTGTGCATTTTTTGATTACTCTTTCTTAATCGTAGATATCTGTTCATATAGTCCGGTTTCAAGCCAAAGGGCAGATAGGACCTTTGATAAGAAGACATTTGGAACCTTCATTTCGTTTTTTAATCATATAATCTCACTCGTGTTACATACATAAACAGTTACCACCCCAGCCAGAGTATAGGTAAATGCATACGGTGATGGACACGAGTTAAGTCTAACCGACTTGGTACATGTATATATAGCCCTGAATTACGCTAATATTAGGAAGTCTCGGCCCCATGACACGAGTCCGCTACTATCAAAATAAAAAACAGACTACGTGCATCCCCTGGGCTATCGAGACCCCAAAATCTAGAATTGCTTACTTCAATAATAATAATCCGCTTTCTCGCTAACAAACTTGACCAAAACTTCATAAATACCCACAGAAAGTAACAGGTTCAGTCACTTTGCCACAGCCAGAATAGCAAGTCCTGGGTCCTGCCGGTCTCGACAGACAAGGGGATACGTATAGCCTAGCTGCAGATAACAACTTTGAAGTTTCAGATCTGTATTAGGGAATAACTTTATTACTTGTGTGTATGCAATAGCGGTCGTGTTCACAAACGCTGTGAAATTATGAGTATACAACCTGCCTTAAGTTCTAGGATATATGCACACCTATGGCCCCACATACTTATTTGCGCTCTCAAAACATCCGGTTATATGCTTACCAGTAATTGACAGATTTCAAGACAATCGCGTCTGTAGTCCTGTGTGTGTAGGTATCGATTTAGGGAGCAGCTATGTGGCGTCGTCGGCCATTATACAGTCATATTATCAAGCCATCTATCTTTTCTCCTTTTTTGGTTTTGCTCACATGCCCTGCATTGCTAGCTAGACCATCCCGGCCAGCTGTGCGTGCATTTTGAAAGAGCCAATCGACCGCTGGTCTGCTCGGCCAAAAGAGACATCCCACCAAGTGACAGTCACATAGATGGCCTTACCTGCGCACGACGTACTACCTAAGCTAGGTAATCGTATGGACAAGGATTTTGCCATTTAACTGAATGAGACACTAGAACTCACCAGAGATATCTGGTTGAGCGTATGCGTGAACTACGTACTTGCGTACATCAATCTTTAGACCAATAAAGTTTTTGAGTTGTAGACAATACCTGCAGCAAATTAACGCAACATCGAAAAGCACGGACCATCGACGTTGAGTCCAAATGCTTTATTCTCCACTTTTGGTAAAAAAATGCTTGAGATTAGAATTCTGGCCTCAAGCTTTTTTGCCAATAATTCGGGCCCATTGATTCCAATCAAGGCTTAACCTGAATGGCGTATGGAGAAACCTAACAGCTGCGCACACACATAAAACAACGGACGGCAAATCTTTCGGTCTCTAGCCGGGGGTAGCCTCTCTGTCATATCCGAGCCCGGGAATAAACGACATAAATCAAGTCAATACAATAATATTAGCTATAGACTCTTGTGTATCACTAAAAATCACTTAATCCCCTCAACTCCCCGGCCAAAAAAAACTACCCATGATTTAAAAGACATAATTTCCTGCTTTCGTTCCACTAACCAGGCTGACAAAGTTACTATCGAAAGGGGGGAGGATTTGTCTAGGAGATAAAGTTATAGACTTACTAGAAATTTTTGAGATTGGTTTCCTAGAGCACAGATCCCATGCAAGTACAGCGAGAGGTAAGATTATTGTAGAAGGATTGGAGGAGCCCTATTGGCTTAACCAGTCATACAAGCCCTGTTTTTATCCCCCTGTTTCTACAATAATCTTACCTCTCGCTGTATATCCCTCTTTCAATCTGTCAAGCCTACTAGCTCCATTTGACCAGATCACTCCAGCCTATCATAATTCCCGGTGGACAATATCAGTGGCTTAGATGTGACTGATCACTATACAACACCATTATCACAAGATCGGACAGCACGTTGAACGTTTTACATGACTGAGATCCATTACGTGAACGTACGCGGGAAAGCCATTGGTCAACGTCTAGCTGGCAACTCTAAAAGATGAGTCGATAATTGACTAGACACGGAGCCCCACAAGCAAGCTTAGGAGCATACTCATGCTGTCGATCGTGGGGGAGTCAACGGTGCACCAGTAACTGAATAGGTCGCCGGCCGGAGACCTCCTTGTTGAAACTGATTTACCACTGCCTATCAGTTCAAGGAGCTAACGTCCCTATGCATGTTGGGTCACCAGCTTTGGCCTGTATTAAGGTACACTCACAGATGTTGATCAATTAAATTATCAATTTCCATTCTTCAAAGAAAGAGTTCTTGATAACCCTGTTATACAAGGAGTTAATGAAAATTCACAAATAAAGAATGATTGGTAACCTAGCTCTCAACTCATTAGATTCTATAGACATAGCTCCGTCTTCATCCCACAGGGGTTGAGAGTGATACAGATAAGCTTAAGTTCAAGGTCCATATTCTCCTTTAACCCAAGTAGGAAGAGGGGATATATAACCCCATATGATAAAACCAAACTCCCCCACTTTGATGTAGCCCCTATATAATCCGAGCCTCTCTTTGAGCGACTTGCTTATCCCAAACTTCACGAGAATCCATTTGTGACAACAGGGAGAAAGATATAGAGCAACATGGCAGATGATGGGGGGCTGTTGTATAGGACTATGGGCTCCTGAGTGAATTATCATATATTTGCGTCTGCACCGTGCGTTCTGTCGAAGCTCCACGGACTAGCGCCCTTAAGAGTGTAGATAAAGATTACGCAGATAATTATATAATGCTTTCGCAGAATATCAAAAGATCCGATCGAGTGAATGGCCAAAGATACTATGTGGATTGCTAATACGAGATCGTTGAAGCGAAGCCACTTTCTATACGCTACGTTCCATAATGATAGCAAAAATATCCTCGGTAATATTTTGTTAACACTCAGTTCGCGTATTTGGACAGTTTCATGCTTCTGGACACTATATATAATTCTCTTTTATTAGTACTTGCAAAGCCATAGTCTTTGCCTAAACAATGGAGAAGAAGAGAAAATCAAGTTTACTTACCTTTCTCTTCACTTTCCTCAAACATGCCCCTATTAACTCTACTAATTCAGACCTCAGGTTGCCATGTAAAAACTTGGCTAGATTCGCCAATTCGCCACCCAGAAAACGCGCCGATACTTCTCAGAACCAGCAAGATTTGATATCAATGTGTCTTTAAACTTCTCCAGACTTTTCCTGCATTCATCCCGACTATCAACCCTTTAAATGTTTATGTCAAGAGCCATCACCCTCATTGCTACTTGCAAACTCAAGATCTTTTATACTTCATAAGCTCATATAAATCACTCTTATGGTAGTTCAAATTTTTAGTATTTTTATAACGTCAATTAGGTGATTGTTGTGTGAAAAACCTTGGCCAGAGACCATTGACCAATGAGCTCTCGAGATCTCATTATCATATGGACCACGGAACATGGCTAGGCTAACCAGGTTAGAACAGAGCCTGTTACTCTGTCCCCAGACTCAGTTACTGGACAACATTTGTAGTGGGTTAATTTGAGCTGGATAACGCGAGCTTGGAGAGCATATAACTAGTGGGGAGTGTCGTCAGAGCGTACTACACCGGTGAGACGTAAGCATCTCGGATGAATGCCTCCAGCAGAGATCAAAACTCGACCGGCTCAGATATGAGTGAAAAACTGAAAATTCCCTTCAAACGTAACAGTTATGACCCAACACCCCCTAGGCCGGATTCGAATTTAAATCTCAGCAAGCCCTGCATCAGAGGCCGAGTGATATCGTGTGACCAAGTGATATCTTGGTGCCAGGCGATTACTTTTTGTCCCAATCAAGGAGTAAAGTTGTAGATTAGGTTATCTAGATAACCCTTGAAGGGGTTTAAGCGGTTATATACGGTCATTGTATAGTGATCTTGTTGATGTTCCTCCTAGTCGCGATGTGATGAACAGCCAAGACCCCGATATATAAGGACAATAAAGTATATTTCCCGATGCGATGGCTTGAATGTTGCAGCATATGTATCTTAGAATTTGTTGAAGTAGTGTGGAGTGGATAGGGCGGCCTTACTATCATGCTAAGCATCGATATCCTGCGGGCTTATGAGTTGCACATCCGTGTGACCAAAAGGCCACTTGTGCATTCTGTGCTTCGAGAGCACATAGAAGCCAGGATGTTGTGTATAGGTAATCTATAACAAGGTTCCCTGACCTAGACCTAGGCTATAGCTTTCCAGGCCCTTATATTTAGATCTCGATATCACCTCTGCGTTTTTCGGGCCCAGTTCTAGATGTGTGAACCAAGGTGTTAGGACACTACAGGATATCTCAACGTCCATGAGATATTTTTTAATTCTTACTAGATAATCCGTTCTGCCCTTGAGTACGTATGCTGTCAGTTTTAAGCCCATCTTTCTCCTGTCAACTCACAAAACAAAGCAGCCCTTAGCTCCTTTATACAGATCAATCTGCGGCAAATGTCAATACCCGCACACGGCAATCTAGCCACCACCACCCACGATCTACAACTCATGTACCCTACCCCGCTAACTTGAGAGACAGCCCCTCAACCACCCCGCACTCCAGATCCGGTATGCCAGGTATAGCCATCAACCGACATATCATATATAACATCTTAGGGGCTGCACCTTTGAAGTGGGGATGGCAGTCTGGTGAGCAAAGTTACTATATCCCACTGAACTTAAACAATCGGCAGTTCACTCCAAACCCCGGATCTGGCGGTCGTTGCGCAAGCAAGAGAAAAAAAAAAATCCCGCCGCGGTACGGGGGCTCAACGTCGACGCCCCCGACTGGAAACAGCAATGATCCCCGAGCTGGTTTCTGAAACATGATCGTCTTCGTCTTCGTCGTTGTGGGTTTTCATGGGTTGCCTTAGGTACATACATATAGCGTACTCTTCTAGAATTAATAACGGTGCCTGCTCCAATCAAAATTCGACTGCATCATAATAAGTGAAGAGTCAAAGCATGATGCCGGCCGGCTGCTCTGAGACAGGGGAGATGGCATGATATACCTACGTAGTGGTAGGAGTGCCTGTACTTACATATGTATGTCTGGTACCGCATTCTGGAGCTGCAATTGCAGCGTCGGTGTCGGTAGAGGTGATGGCTTAAATAATTGTGGTTGAGTCTAGTTTCTGATGCCGTGATGTATCCAGTGTATTCAGAATTCATGATATGTATGTAGGTGCGAGTGCGAGTGTGAGTGCGAGTGCGAGTTCCCAACGTTCCCCAAATTAGCCCAACTCCCATCTCCACATTCCCATTCCAATTGATGGCTACACCTACCCCATTATGTCTATTGCACTCCCGAACCAAAACCACAATCAAGCGGAACCCCCAACTTATTTCACCCGGCAGCAGCTTCCCAGCCATCTGCGCACAAAGAAACCCGAGCGGGGGTTTGACTCAGTCGTACAAACCAGAAACAAAAAAAAAAAAAAAAAAAAAAAACACAAACCCCCTCCCCCAACGCAGCCGAGTGATCACCCGTGAAGCCAGATTCTCGGGTAAAAGAGTAGAGTACCTACATACAAAATGGAAGAGCAAGTCGAACCCCAACCCACCCACCACACTCCTACATACTTTACAGCCAGATGGCGGCCCTTCCCTTTCTCCTACTACCTACATACCTAACGCTTCTCTGGCTTTCTCCCATCCACCCATTCACCCGTCCACCCACACACACCACACACACACAAACCACACACACACACACCACACACACCCCACAACCAGCCCAGCCCAGCAAGCGGCCCACGTCCCCCCATCCCACCCAGCTGGTCTCGCCAAGCCACTCAGTCAGAGTAGGTATTGCTTTTTCCCCTAATTAGAATACCTTCTCCTTGACTGAGTCCTACCCAACCCAAAACCCAGAGCTGTCCCATCCTCTCCAAGCCCATGGGTTCATCCCACCTCGCACCCTTCTCCCCCCCCCCCAAACCAGAAACATTTGTAGGCGAGGAAAAAAAAAAAAAAAAAAAAAATGTAGGAGAGATCGATCGATCGCGATGCCCTCTGGCACCGGGGGTCTGGTTCGAGGTTTGGGTTTGGGTTGGGATGCTAGGAAATTGTATCTAGCTGGGTAGGTATTCGAGCTTGTAGATAGGTGGTTAGGGTGTGGGGAAACTAGATGGCCCTCTTTTTTCACTCCCCTCTACCTCCGCGAACCCCCCCCCCCTCCTCTCCACGGCCATCGCGATAGATGTAGGTACGGAGTATGTATGTATGTAGGTATGTACATGTATGTATGTATAGGTGGTAGATGTGAATTCAATGCAGGTTCGCACTCTCCCACGACAGCCTGAGGGCAAGATCGGTGCTGTGGTGGATCGATTCGCTGACATTCAATATACCTGCCTAGCCTACATACACTTCTCTCTACGAGTCTACATGCGTCGACAGCAGATGATGATGATGATGATGATGATGATGATGATGGTGATGATGGTGATGGTGATGATGAGGCGTGTATTCACAATGTCAATGGTTATGGGGGGTGCACCTGGTGATTGCTGTGCTGTGCTGTGCTGTACGTACTGTGCTGTACAGACCGGTTCGCAATGACAGCCGACGTACACGTCAAGCTCCGGCCATTCTGGAAGGTGGAGAAGAAGCCGCCTAGCTGCGGGGGGCAGAAAACAGACGTGCATGGCATGGCCAGCGCCGACATGATACTATCTATGCTCTACAACACCAGCCGGTGCGATGAGATTGAAATGCCTACTGGATAGTTGGCCAGATGGGGTGGATACTACATACATGTAGATTATACTGAGTAATTGAAATTGAATGACTGAGGCAGATAATAAACATGTCGTTTCTGATAAGGATACTAATCGATCGCCCACAAATGTGTACTATGTAGTAGTGAAATTGCATACATGTAATGATGGGATGAACTATTATTATGCACACTAGGAACGGGAGGGAGATTAGGCTATGGCCAAGGGAAGGCTTGAGGTGAATTAATGGAAAAATAGAAGAGTTGATCGCTGTAAGCAGCTCCTCTGATGGTCTTCTGTATGTATAAAAAAAAAAAAAAAAGTACAGTGGCAAGTTAACAAGTAGCAGTAACATAGCGGTAAAGTAACTGTAACAGTTGCAGTACATAGAAAGCCGAACAGGAACCACAACCTCCTAGTACTCCCACCACCACAACCACCACCCACCACCACAACCACCACAAAAACTCCCAGCTTTTAGATAGAGAAGATCACCTTTTCCGACTAAAGGAAGCAGCCCCCCAGCAAAGTAAAGCGCAGTAGAAAACTGAAAAGAAAAAAAGAAAAAAACCAAGTACAAAAAATCAAACCAGCCAGCCCACAGTACTGTACCAGCACAGCCACCATCTTTCTTTACGTATACGTTTATCCAGAAAGAAAAAGTACTTTGTAAATAAGAAATAAAATAAGAAAAAAAAATTTGTAAAAACGAAAGACAGCCTATCCAGAAATTATAACGGAAGAAGAGAAAAAATGATAGAAATAGCATAAAATCAACGATAGCCAAACCCAAATAACAAAAAAAGCCTCCCCGCAGTGTTCCCTCAGCCCGCCTGGCCTTGGGCCTTCCGAAATTCGACAAATAAACCACCCTGATACCGCTCGCAGCAAATAAAAACAGAACAAACGTGCCCCCCCCCCCCCGGCCTCCCTAAAAGAATTTGAAAGAAATGAAAAAAAAAAGAAAAAGAAAAAAAAGAGAAGAGAAGAGGAAATGATGGTGTAAGTAGTAGTAAGGTAAGAGTAGTAAGAGTAGTAGTGAGTAATAATGTTGCGATAGCAGTACTTAGTAGTAGTAATAGTAGTGGTAGCGGTACTTGTAGTAGTAATAGTAGTAGCGGTAATAGTGGTAGTAGTGGTAGTAGTAGTAGTAGTAGAGGTAGTAGTAGTGGTGGTAGTAATAGTAGTGGTAGTAATAGTAGTAGTAGTAGTAGTAGTAGTAGTAGTAGTAGTAGTAGTAGTAGTAGTAGTAGTAGTAGTAGTAGTAGTAGTAGTAGTAGTAGTAGTGTAGTGCTAAAAGAAAAGAAAGAGAAAGCCTCCCGGTACGTAGAATACAATAATTCTAGCTCGAAACCGTCTTCGTACAGCGCGTCTTACCCCAAAATCGTAACATGTTTCCCACCCAGACCGAAACCCGAACGTTCGTATAAAAAAACATATCCGGCGTTTTTTTCTTTTTTTTATATCCTGTTGAATTTTTTTTATATCAATTGAGGTGAGTCTCGATATAGCCAACCATATGATATGATATGGCGGCCAATATCTCCAACTCCACCTCACCGCTGCAGCACAGGAACATCTACTCCTCCTCTTCGTCCTCTTCCTCCTCATCTTCCTCCTCCTCCTCTTCCTGTTGCTCGCTCTCCTTCTCCTCTGCCTTCTCATCCTTTCCCCTCGAATTGGCCTTTTCCTTTTCCTCCCCCTCCTGCGCTAACTGCTTCCTCTTCCATTCCCTCTCATAGGTCCTCCTCATCTCCACCTCCGCCTTGGTCGGCCTACCCCTCCGTCTCTTCACCTGGCCATCAGGACCCACAACCAGCGGGCTCGCCGTTTTTGGCACATATGGCTTCGGCTTTGGGAGGATCTCGCCGCGAGCCTCAGCTGCGCGACGCGCCTCCGTCTCTGCCTTTGTGGGCCTCCCACGCTTGCGCTTCGTCACGGGAGTCTCTTGGGTGCCGCTTGACGACGGGGCGTCGGTGCTGGTGGTAGTTTGGGGGTCATCCTCTGACCGTGGGCGCTTCTTGGTGCTGACGGGGGAGGAGACGGGGAGGGTAGTGGTCTGTGGCGCCGCGGCGGCGGCGGGGGTCTCTGCGGAGATGGAGGGGGCGTTTGACTTCATCGTAGTGAAAAGCTGCTGGGCTTGCGCTTTTGTACGGCCTACGTTTGAAGATAGGGTTAGCTGGAGGGAAGTGAGGGGGGGTGGGCACAGTGGCAATGGCAATGGCGGATATGAGCGCTGTTGGTATCTATGAGGTTGGTTGGAACTAATAGGATTGCTAACTCTCTAGGGAATGGTATAATAATGTGCTTCGGTAGGCATACAGGCATCCAAAGTAATATTGTGAAATGTCGGCATGCCAGTCAGGACTCGACTTGGGGGGGGGGGGGGGGGGGACATGGCTGGGGAAAAGTCCCAGCCACCCTTCTCGGCCGGAGGGAGTACATGGCTCTTCCCCGAACCAACTCGGACGGATATGGGGGGTTTCGGTGATCAGACAGAGACATCATGTCAGGCTATATGACCCAAAAAGCCAAGCAGGCCATGGGTCGAAGCACAAAAACAGAAACGACATCATGTTGCATATGTATCGCGAAGAGAATGATTTCAAGAACAATTGCAACAGAAAGACTTTGAATAGACAGGCGGGAGTGGGGACTACAAACCTACAGGAATGGTGATAGTTCTCCAATTAGGATCTGAGTTGACTTGATTCGCAATCTCCAAGAGAAGTTGGATCTACGTTCCAGAGAAAGATGAGGAAAAAGCATCAATTGTCAGCACACACGCTTTTTTTTTTTCTTTTCCCCACGTCCTCCCTACTTCACTTTCCCCACTCTCGGCCGGGCATCCCACAGAGCAACGGTGGTAACAGCGCAGCAGAGAGGATTGATAGGGCAAAAATCTAATTCTAGATGCAAAAGAGAGAGAGAGAGAGAAAAAATAAAAAATAAGATGTGTATAGGGCAGATCTGATGGGAAATGTTTACCTTCTCTTCGGCACTCCACGGGGGATATGCGGTATAGACCTTGTCGCGGGCCATCAAACCTCTGTCTTAAGGTTGTTGGGGAAAGGTTGTTGGACCGAGAAAGAACACTCGATCAAATCCGGCGAACAGGAAAAACGCTGAGGTGTGGCTTTCTAGACAGACAAAGGGTTCTGAGCAATTGGTAGGCAGATATATTATTCAGAGATATTGGCTGCAAATGAATTCAAGATTTCAGAAATGAATTCAAAAAGGTTGTGATAAAAGGATATGTGTCGATCTCTATCCTGCGAATATGTATACGACTATTATGGCAGTATACGTACTGGAGAGTAAAGAGGGTGAGAAGGGTTGGTGAGAAAAGAGAAAAGAAAAGGATTAAAAGAGAATTTACAAGAAAGAAGAGAAAGAGAAAAAGAGAAAAAAAAAAAAAAAGAGAAGAAAAAAAAAAAAATGCAAAAAGGAAAAGAGAAAAAAAAAAAAAAGCGAGAAAAAGAAAAAAAAGCAAATTCTAAAAGAGGGTAGGCAAGAAGAGAAGGGATTAAGTGAGAAGGGGGAAAAAATAAAATAAAAAAAAAAAAAAAAAAAAAAAAAAAAAGGACACGGGAGGAGGAGGGGTGGGTAGTAGGCAGGCAATCGAGACGGCGGGTTTGTTGTCCAGCGCAAAGTTCAGCGCAAAAGAACGAAAACGGAGAGAAACCTGGAGATGGAAAGGAAAAGACCAGGAAAAAGCAAATGAAGAAAAAAGAGGGAAAAAAAAAAAAAAAAAAAAAAAAAAAAACTTACCTATGTAGACCCAGTCTGACTGACTACGTCCTGATAATAATACAGTATTACACAGGATCTGTGGGCCCTCTAGGAGAAAGGGAGAGAGGGGAAAAGAAAAAAAAAAAATGTAATAAAAAAGAGTACTAGTCCTATGAGGAGATGTAGAGGACCAAAAAAAAAAAAGAACAAATTCGAGAAAAGAAATAAACAAAACTACATACAAGTCAGAATTGAGAAGAATGAAAAGAACCAGAAAAAATAAAATAAAATAACATAAAATAAAATAAAATAGCGAAACGTAGGCGCTCACGATCACGGTTTCCGTGAAATGAAGAAATTCGAAAAGAATCCCTGCACGATTGCGAGGGTCGTTCGGGCGCAGGTGCAGAGACGAGCGACTCGCCTAGCTACGATCCCTCCACCCCCTCGCTCTTTGCGCGTCTGTTGTCGGTCACCACCCCTTCCTCACGTTTTTTGCGTGGAGGTAATGTCCTAGGGCTGGCCTTTGCGCGAAAAGACGTGACTTGGATGCAACGTCGTGTCGTGTCGTGTTACCTCTACAAGCCTCTCAAGACTCCCTGTTTCTTCACCTCCCCCCCCCCCTTCCCTCAAAAAAAAAAATAAATAAAAAAAAAAATACTCACTCTCCACTAAGTACTCTCTACTCTAACTGTACCCTCCCCTAGCTACCCTTCCCACTGCTTGCTGCATCTCCAAACCCATACCCATACATATCTTCCATACCTATCGTGATCATGTAGGTACCTACATTTGCTTGCTTACCTGCCTGCACTGTACCCCATCCCCCATCCCACCCCCGCGTATGTAGCGATAACGAATTAATTACCTTATTCGACTTCAAGGCTCTGTTGCCGAACACGTTTCTTTGATTCGATTCCCTTCGGACGGGAACGAACGAACGAGGTTTAATCTTTGACCACTAATAGACGAAAACAGCTAATTTTTTTCAAGTAAAAGTCCCGGGAAGGCTGGGTACCTAATAAGCTTGCTAGGGGATGAGAAACTGAGAAAAAATAAAATAAAATAAAAAAATAAAAAAAAAAAATAAAAAAAAAAAAATAAAATAAAATAATAAAATAAAAAAATAAAATAAAAAAATAAAATAAAAAAATAAAATAAAATAAAATAAAATATTCATAAAGGAGGGTAGAAAATTTAAACCTAGTAACCATCTTAGGTTTAGCTCAAGTCCTCAATTGAACAATTGCAACCTTCCTAAAGAACATGCCCATCCAATTTCGTGCATTTCGTGCTGCCAACAAGAATGAAATTCGAAATCTACCTTCAGCTGTAGGTATGTGTGTATTGCCCAGTGCCCACATCAGTCGCCCACTACCTACCAACTCCCCTATCGATGAGATACGTAAACCCACCCAAGTGTTCATACGTAAACATACCTGAGGCCGGGGGCCCTGTATGATCGATATCGTACCGCAGTGTCAGCTTGCCAGCTTTCAATGTAGCTACATGTACCTACAAGTACGTAGGTACTGTCAAATAATATCCCAAAAAAAATAAAAAAAATAAAAAAAATAAAAAAAAATAAATAAAAATAAAAAAAAATAAAAAAAATAATGATGGTTAATCCTAAACCGGTTTTCACAAGTAACGTACCAACTAGTACTCTAGCTCCGGCTTCAGTCAAGCACTATCTATATCTACTTTACTTTTTTCGCCCGTGTTGCTTAATGTACTACCTCAATTTGGCGCATAGTATTTGATTCTTGGAGAATTGGATCCGGGTGCGCTGTCTGTACAAATCAGTGCGTACTTATATTGGATAAAGTACATGTAGAGTATGTACCAGCTAGAGCACAGCACCTACTCTACCTGTCGACATACATACATTATAATCAAAAAAGTATCCTCTAGAGTACGTACCTAGGTACCTACATGATCACATACCAGCTCCCCTCCACGCTTTCGTGCACTGCCGCCGCACCTCACCCGCCCGTCCGTCCCAAGATCCGCCCACCCCTTCTCCATAAGGTTTGCCCGTTCCATCTCTCAGTTCCGGGAGCTTATCGATTCGATCATGTCAAAATCCGCTCCCTTCCCGGATCCCTCCTTCATCTAACTAAGCTACAGCCTGAAACTCCACACCACACTGTCGGGAAAATCTCGTGTCGCACGCAGTTTTTTTTTTTTCTCTTTCTTTGATACGAAATCTTTTGATTGTTTATTGGCATTGATTTCTTTTCTTGTCACCGATAAGGGAAATTGAATAGATTGAAAACGCCTCACATGCATCTTCCAAAGAAGAAATCTCTGATTAATAACAAAAATTAATGAAAATCAATTACAATATAGTTAATGGGGTCAGGATGGTTGGAACGAGAATAATAAGAAATTCTATCCATGTAGCAACGCGCTTCCCATGTGACGTGATCACAGCGAGGAGAGTAAAGAACGGCGATGACCGAATTCGAGAAGAAGAGAGGAGATTTACCGGGAGTGGTCTGGCTGTATACTCTTTTGGTAACTTTGGTAACCCCCCCCCCCCCCTTCCCCAAACCTGCTCTTCTCTTCCGCACTGAACCCAGCTGTACGGTACCTGATGAACACCCGAATGCAACCGATTCTAATCTGGAAGTAACGCGCTTGTCCCACGAATTATCGACCAGGAAGTCAGCTTTACTGCAATACAACTTAAATTGACAATCAAGAGCCCATACTAATGAAAACTCCGAAAGGGTTAGGTGAATTATAGAACTGACTTACATTTTATTAACTCTCCTTTCCCCTGGCTTTCAGGTGCGGGAGAAGAGTAGAGTCACTGATCTTCTGGCTTCTAGTCCCCACCCCACCATGGCCAGCGGTAAAAGGTTGTCCAACACCCGCGACCTCGAGTAGTATGGGCTATATATGCAAATTTGCGTTATATCGGCCAAAATCTCATAGAGGACTCAATACCAGGCGAAATTGGTAACTTGCACAGATAGCCCTAGCTCAAGAGTTCAAGAAACTGGGCCTCATATCCTTCACCAACGCTTGCAGCGAAGGATTTGGGAATCTGGTTGTCATAGCTCAGACATTTCACCCAGCGCACGCACTGATCAAAGTCTGGAGGGAGGGGGGGGGAGGGGATTACAAAAAGAGGAAACTGAAGGGACACGTTGTATGTAGGTAGGTTGCGTTGTAGAGACAACGCATTTCTTTACACATCTAGAACCGTAGTCAACGTGCACGTACGTGTAACATATAGATGCTTGTGCAGCTCCGGGACAATTATCTTCGGAATTGGGGGGGGTTATTCCTTTCACAATAAGAATGGTACCTGAATACGGATGTACATGTAGTTATAATAGAAAGTAAGTATAACATTGGAATAAAGTCGTGGCCGCCTAGATGTACGTGCAGACGGACGTGAGTGTTAGTGATGATGCATATGAGGTGGAATCTCCTGATTAAGTACGAGTCTACCAGCAGACATTAAGGCGCCTATGTAGACCGAATGTACATCGCGCCTTAAGCGAATATAACTGTTGTGCTTAGCCGTTTTAAGAGGGGGAAAAAGAGGGTGTGAATATTGATCATTGCCGTCCAGATGAGAGCTGCGGAGGCTTATCACCCACCGCTTAGCAGGGATTTAGGCCTTCCCTGCTCATAATGAGCGGACAACAAATAGTGCAGCATTTACCAAGCTGAGATCCAGAAATACACCGGGTAAATAGTTCTCTAAAGATACTTAAATGATGAAATCATCACTTGAACTGTAGAAGCGGTAATGATCTCATCGAGTGATCGCTGGTGATTTCACACAGTTCAGCAGTTAGCTCGGTTGATAGAGATTATTAACACGCTAGTCTTCAAAGAAGTACAACAGCCTTTGAGTTGACTGTGGTGGCCCTTTCTTTGGTTTTCCCGATATCAGAACCTCTTGTGCACGCGTTCCTATTTTCCCACCAGCTGTCGGACATCTACCCGAGTGGAGAGAGAATCACATTTCATATTCCCCATAAATACCGGCCTGTGTTGTTCTTCAAGCTGTACACAAAGGAATCTCAGCTATTTGCAGAGTTTTGGAACGATTTCTAGGAGATAATGTAGAGGTCACCATATGATTGCGATCTACCATGTTCATTTATAATGGCATTGGTCAGATAGTTGATATTCTAGTTTCACGGGGGTGTCCCAGACATAGCTGGACGTTGACGGTTGAGATCACGGGACACAAATAACCTGCGTGTCTTGCAGTGTGCATGGACCATACATGAACCCAATAGGATCCGTTGCCAGCGATACACCAATCGGTTAAGTATCTCGTTTTCCCCATTTCTTGGCGTTCGATAGTGCCCAATCATTTTGGTATCACAGGCTCTCCAAAACAATGCTGTTTGCCCATATAGGCCAACAGCTTCTTGATCTGCCACCGCATCAAGTAGAAAATACTTTAGGCGCGGCTATCGAGGGATCTTGCTGCAAAAAATCTAATGTTTGAGAAATGTCAGCGCCTGGATCAGAGCATAGACTATCACTCGCTTGAGTTATATCACGTGATTGTCTCTCGTGCAGAGGTTTCCCAACCGAGTTTATACCTACTAAGGACATCTCGATTAACATGTTATTATTGTTCCAAACGAAATCCGTGCGCATGGCTTACCATCTGCAAAGATGCACACCGACAAGATATTATCCACATGCCAATTCAAAGGATAGGGATATGCAAGGCGTATCCAGTAAATTCTTCCCGAACTGAATAAGCGGTTCCTCAAGGGACTGGTTTTGCAATGGTACAGCCCATACTCGTACAGTTTAATGCGTGCTTCCGTGAGTTACGGAAATAAGATGCCCTGGTCCTCCTGTTGGTTATCAATGAGGCTAGGATATAACCAATAGTTCCTGTAAACGAACAAGTTGATCGAAACAAAGGGAATGTAATACTGTATGATGGCGACGTGCAGTGACGATGGCGTACTGAGTATGAAGGTAATGGTTTTTGAACTAGCGGCGACTGGTAATATTATTCCTCAGAGCATAGATTTAGAATGTCATACGCCGGATTAACTAGCTTCGTTAAGAATACTACTGGCGCTATGGTACCCACTGATATTAGAAACGCAGCGGGTCCGGTTTCTCGTGGTTTTGGTTGAACCCGAGATTGTGTGGCCAGGGTGATGGCTTGCATGCCATGGATCCGTAGCTGAAGGTTGGGAGCGTCAGCTGGCATATTTCATCAACAGGCCGCCTCACTCAAAGTGGTGAATTAAAAAGTCTCCCTTCAGAAATATAAGCCGGGTTTGAAGCTATTTGAGGGACGAGGGTAAAGAACTGAGGTTGTGTGATCTTTATGACGTTTTCTGGGGTCACGTGTTCATTTGAACCACGGCGATCTAGCTGGAGATCTAGAGCCTTTACCCCAGTCTAAATAAACCACTGTATAATTTATTTGCTTAACCGCTTAACCGCTTAACCGCTTAACTAACGCGTCCTCTTGATTTAGGGCATCATGCATGTACTTACATACCCCCACACATATATAAGTACTATATACCTAGGATAAACTTCGAGCTACATATCTGGCCGTGCGTTGGCATTACAACTCTGATATAGGAGTTTGAACCATGGCGATAATCGAGGTATCATTACATGTAACACTTTCCAATTAACTTGCTTCTTAGGAAAAAGAAATTGCTGGATCCATCTGTAGGAGCTGTTTGAGATTGTGGTGCCTGCATGGTAAAGTATGTAGTTATTCTTGGGGCAGGCAAATAGAACCTATGAACATAAAAACGCGCTAGCAGGGGTGAAAGTGACTGTTACCAGATCAAAAAACCAATGTTCAGGCTCTTCTTGCCTGACCAGAATATCATCCATGAACGTACTTTATGTATACATACATGTAGCTGCTACATGTAAGCAATCGTTGGCATGCCAAGGGTCGCACAAGTTGTACTTGCGAATCGTTGACAGCTACTTTACTGCTACTTCAATACATGTAGTGACATCAGCACAGTAACGGAGTCAAACCTATATTTAATCTCGCATCAAAGCTTTATATATAATCCACTACCGAATAAGTCTTATAGAATGAACAAGGACGAGAGCCAGAAATGTTTGAACGAACTATAGCTAAGGTCCCTATCAGGTGATGAATAACCCTATGTTCTAAGCGGATGTCTGGTGATAATTTGATACATGCACCAACCTTCACGTACATATAACTATATAACTTTATAGATCTAAAGTGATTGACCTAAATTTTAATCGTTTAATTTATTAATAACATACATGTCTCTACATAGTTATTATTTTCCCTAAACCAAGTTTTTTCTTTAAAGTCATGTCAATTTTGTTTCTAGGTATATACGAATTGTGGCATGCAGTTAAAAACTATAGCGTATTCCCTGAGCAACATGCGTACATGTAGGCTATACACACTCTATCCAATATCAGTCGTATCTAAGCTGCATATACGTATATGTCGTCGATGCATCGATAGGCCTAGGCCTATCGGTGCAATACATATATTCTCACTTGTGGCCAAGTTCTCCGGCCTCTCTAATGATTGGCGATTAATTTTTCCTGCTATGACAAAGCATCGACCCATATATGCCGACCCTTCCGCATGTGGTACTTGATCGATGGTTTGCATACATTGTGATACCGCCGTCACGGATCTAATATTCAATTGGTAGCTATTCCTCTGTCCTTAGAACCCCCTAGCCACTGACCGGGCCCACGAAAGTAGGTAATATCATACTTGTCACCAAATTATTCGTGTATGTGAAAGTGTACGTACGCCGGGGCTCTCCGTGAATCTACATAACCTTGGAACCCGTCTAACGCCCACCCCTTCATGAGAAGTTGTACCTGCAACTGAATATGATCTATATGAGACTTAATTGGAATCGTGCGAATTCTCGACGAGCTCTCTCAATATTACATAGATCAGGGCTTACTGTCTTTTCTGATCGCGATAAAATCCAGCCTTAAAATAAAGAGAGAATAATAGGGGCATAGAGGACTGGAATCGTCCCCGAGCTCGTTCATGGGAAACAAATAATCCAGGGGGGGAATGCATGATATAGCGCCGTATTACATCGGAGCAGGTAATTCCACTTCAGCCAGTATATAGGCCTCCCAGGTCAATATTATCAGGTCTGACCAATCAGTACCAATTATGCACTCCTATATCTTCTCACAGATATATGCTAACTGTGCGTTTCAGATATCAAAATTCACGGCGTCTAGGGACTGGACCTGAGATAATCATCGCTAGCACTAGTGATCGGCGTTGGAAGGATATATCGATACCTCAAACCGGTAAAATTCTATAATCAACGAATAGAGTAGGTTTTCAATGATTATTCATCTCTTCATGGAGCAAGTCTCAACAACTCAATATAAACCTAATCAGCATATAATCACATAATTATACATATATATAAACATGGTTCTAGGGAAACCCGACTGATTGGTGCCGACGTGAAAAGAGGTAACGTAATGATTATCAAAAAGACACCCAATAAAAAAGGGCTATCGAGGTAACTACAAGAAGCGGAAATACACAGTTATTCCCTACCGAGAGCAGTGATATATTCTGATGGTCTTGACAAACAACGGATTTAGGAATATTCGTTAGTCATCATTCAATATGTTAAGGTTGTCTGCTTTAATCGTCTTGACGTAGAACCTCGTATTAGCTAAGTGAGCTTCTGGGAAGTGTTTTAAACATACTTTAGGACCTTCTTTATTACTAACGGTACTCTATGAAACATCTGGCCTGATTTGTTTTGTGGTTGGGGGTTGTTATAATTAGGTTGGGACCGTATGTCAAGCCCCCCTAGAACTACGTTCATATATGATCAGCTTAAACCTAGGTCACAAATTAGAGTAATGATATTAGATATCAATAATATGAGGTTTTAACGACGCCAATACACGCACTATCAATGACATAACAGGGTAGACGAAACCCCAGACTTGCACCTAGGAAATCAGCTGAACTACATTCTTTGCGTTTTACGAAGCGCTTCGATGTGTGTTATTGCTCTTATATTTACAGCCAATATCCGCACCGATCGGTTGGATACGCATATAATGGGTCTTAAGGATAGCCACTGGACCCTTGATTATCTTTGGTTCACAAGTTATCACTCGGTCATCTATACCAGTCATATGAGCAGAAAATTTGGCGTGAGAACTGGTGTTTCTGTAATCTATTTGATTCGAGTTTCAAATGATAAATATAGAATGGACAGGAGGGCTGTAAACATTTAGTGGAAACTAGTCCTATCCTGTCTCCGAATGGCCGTTTTTCTCTTTCTTTCTTTTATTTTTCTTTTCTGTTATTTTTATTCATTATGTACATGCAACCTCACGGTTATGGCATTAGAACGGCTATTTTAATTAGGTGAGGCCACACCTGCCGGGATTTTCCGACAGTGACATAGAGCATACACGATACCATATCTAGCCTCTACTTTTCTTTTTCTTTTCAGATCCATTATGTGCATGCAGCCTCTATAGTTACATATATATGTAGGTCAATATTCTGTAAGTGCATATGTCAATATATAATCTCAGATTCTAAATCCCGAATTGAGGCTGTTGCACGGTTAACTGTGAATATGCAAACCTAGAATCCTGCAAGAGACTTGCTTTCTTGATGAAATGACACGTACGGCGTTGTGAATCGATGGAAATACAGGTTAGGGATTAAACCACGGTATATCGATATCAATCATTCATCCTACCAATACCCATCTTACCAATCCTACATTATTATATGTTCGTGGTATCTGCCTCGGAGATATCCGGAACCTAAGGGGTTTTTCGGGGTGAGGCATTAATGACAGCGCCGTAAACCCTGATATCAGGGTGGGTTTAAATCGTTGGAAAACCCAAAGGGCCTAGGCCTACTGACAACCCTTGGGTTCGATTATTCGATTGAGTGTGACGGGTTTTTGAAAAAATGTCCCTCGATTATCCCTATTTTCCGTCTAGCATTGGTCCACTCGATACTGGCGCAATAGCTTTTGTTGCGAAGGCCCCTCAGACCGATATAACTGTTTGTTTCAGACGGTACCGAATCCAAGCCAGCTCCTGGGCCTGCCTAGACGATGTTAACAATGCTCAATGGGTCAGCCGGCGGCTTCACTTTGATTATTGGCACCATGTCATGTCAGGCGAAGCATTCCTCTGAGCCCTTTCTGCTGCCTAGTTGGCCTAGAATAGATAAGTAGAGTCGCCCCACATTCCGCAGGTTGGGCTGCCTTTCCACCAAATTGGGATCGGGATAGACAGGCGGCGCAAACAGCCCATTTGTTTGGTTCATGTGACGATTACCACCCACAGAGATCATTGCAAGTGTATATGCAAGGGGTACAATCTTGAAGATAAAACGGCCGCCTCTATGCTTGGAAACACACCGAATCCGGTTAACTTACACGTGACGTAATTCATAAAAAAAAATTGCTGACAGGGGCTAGCCGGCACTAGTGGCGCCTTCAAACGCCAGTCGGTGCCGCGTGTAGCTACTCTACTGTGGAGTCCACCACAGCGCACACGGAAAGTCTTGGTTCCTACGTATGTACAGTTTTGACCCCCCGTAAGCCCCGGACAGGAGCAGGGCCCAATCCGAGGTTAAAATTTTCGGGCTTACATACACATGGCCAATTATTTAATGACGTTTTGCTCTAGACTAATAGCATAACATTGGCACCGGAACAAGGAACTCTACTCCCACAATGCCAGGGATTTCTTTGATCTATAAACTTTAATTATGGCGCAATAGTTGATACTTCCAAGCTTGACGTGGTAAATGAATTACCGACGGAAGCATCGTAGAGATAATTTACAGACATCGAATTGTCTTTATAATAAAAAAAATATGCAGGTTAAATGAGAAAGGATGAAATCGCATGTATAGTTATAATCATGAAATATCACTCGTGGTGAATGATTCAGTTTTAGGACTAAGCCAAAACACACAAACATCTCAGGTGACGAGGACCTAGCTGTTAGATAGTCCTGGAGATACCCCAAACCCTCTAGGTATCTCCATCCATATATAGCTTAGGGCCCGTTCGGCAGTAAGACACAACGGAGTTTTCAAGGGTCAACACTCAACAAAAAGCCGTTGAAATAGAGAGTATTTACCAAGTGTCAAAACCAACAATTCACACTTCTCCATATTAAAAAGCAGTTGCCGAAACTGACCAATTTCCTAAGATGGAGATGTAGGATAAGCCTAGGGATGTTTACTATACCATGTACAGTTTATATCCTGCCTGCGTATTTCACAGTAAGCATGGAGAATTGTTTATCTACTGAGTTTCCTCTATCATACCTTCCTGGTGTGGTTAATTAGGTTACTGAGGGGAACTATCAATTTTACCTTCTGCAACCGTCATTTTTCAAGTGTCAACTGTTGGATTTAACACTTGTTAAATACTCTCTAATGGAGTTTTCACCCCTGTAAATGCTGGTATTGCCTGTTGCCGAACGTGCCCTTACGGAGCTCTAACTACTGAGATTTGTGAGAAATATAATATAGAGGCAGACATTGTGACACCTTAATGTCATAATCACATAGCGGATGATATGAGCTTTGAATGTTGTTAACCGGTTTTACCTGGCAAGATATTTTACTGATTAATTACCTATACGTTGATGCAAATACCTCGAGTCATTCATTACCTCTAGAGATATTCTTTCCCTCAGATACTTGACACCGGGTGATTGTTCATGACCGAAGAACACAGGCGCACGCGCACAAGCGTTTAGCCAGTATCACCTGCCCACCCACCCTTGCACCGGCCCGGCATTATTATGTTTGCTTGCCATTATCGCTGCATGATCATACAGCAGATCTCGAGGCTTGAGTGGAAAAATCTGAGTACTCCAGACAGAGCCAGCGTATCTACTAGCTGTAATACCGGTAGGTATGCAGACTTAATTACTGGCCTCGTCCTTACTCGCGAAGCGGATCTCCTAGCTTCCGATAGGACAAGATCCAAGGCCGGGCAACATGAACAAATTTCACCCTGCCTACCTGCACGGCGCAGCCTGCCTCTCCTAATTCCGGCAGATTGATTTTCTGGGCCTTGTAAGCACGTACCTACCATACATACATACATACATACATACATACATACATACATACATACATACATACATACATACATACATACATACATACACTATTTATTACATCAAGCGGGGAAACAGGCAAAAAAAATGCTTGGCCTCTTATTTATTTCGTGGTTGCAACCGCTGAGGGTTTCAGGGGACGGGGTAGTTGTGATGAAGCTTGATGCGGAAATATTAGAATGGGATCGATTCGCTGTGCTGGCGTTATGAGCATATCAGAGTGTTACCCGACTGTTACAGAGTCGTTACAGTATGTACACTGTACAGGATTGTATTAAAATTTGACTACGTTAGCCACTATAGATGTACATATTGTATTCTACTCTACTGGTTCTACTGGCACTGGTGGGTGGATGATAGAGTTGGGTTAGCTAGGCGTATTTATTAGCAGGAGGCAGACAAGCGCGCTACTACTTCTGGTTTCTGGCTGGTTGGTGTGACAAGTATGATTGAAAAGAGTAGATGACTAGATCACCTGCACCAATAAAACCCTTGAGTCGTAGATTATCCCTCTTATTGAAATTTAGATGCTGCCTTACTAAGCCAGATGTACAAATCGGGAATTTAGCGATAGGTACCATGCCACGCTTCACACTGCGAACGCGTGGCACACACAGTCCACGCACCAGTGCCTCATGGAAAGAGTACCGGTACCCAGACGCACTATAGCCAGGCAGTCACCTCGTCGAATCCGTTCTCGACAACACGGTGTGCGTCCCTGTCCTCGGGGTTCAAGGGTGCGTTGCCGGGACGAACAACGATTGCTGCGTCCATTCCGGCCTGTTTTGCCGCTGCGACTTCTGGAAAGATGCACGTTAATGTTAGTTGGGGAGAGGGAGGTAATGTGAGAGGGTATGATGGATGGGAAGCTTTGGGGTCGGGGCGGGAATGTGCCTCATTGCGGGTAGTATTTCCTTTTGGACTGGGCGGGATGAGGATAGAGGTAGGGGAGGTGATGTGCGCGATGAGATGAAAGCATAAGTAGGTAGAAGAACAGCGATAGGATAGGTGCAGCTCGAAAAAAAGATCAGAGGGAGGTAGAAGTTGGTGGAGGTGGTTGTGGTGGGGTTGGGGTAAGCTTAAGTGTATAATCATGGTATTGGGATTAGGGTTGATTGGGGGAAGGAGATATTGGCAACAAACCCTTGACATTGTCGCTAAGGAAAAGCCAAGAGGCCGCATCGATGCCGGTCTTTTCGGCAATAATCTTGTAGGAGGCGGCTTCTACCTTCGGACCGGCGTTCACAGTGTCGAAGTAACCCGAGAGGTACTTGGTCACGTCGCTGACTTCGGCGTCGGTATGCTGGAAGAGAAGTTTCTGGGCTGAACGATGACGGTGATGATGTGAGCATTTATTCTCCAGCAAAGTTTGTTTTGGTTGATTGCGGAATCATCTCCGGACTCATAGTAGTATTCCTTGTGTATAATACTCCATGGATGTAGAGTAGGTGGGCAAGCATTCTTACTTGACCTACTCTACAAGTCCACTCTAGAGCGCACACGCTGATAGTCACGCAGCGCAAGCAGATAACCGCAACCCCGATAAAGATGAACGACGCTTGTCGTCCACTTAAGGGTTGTATCCCTCGGGTTTCTGCCGAGAAGAGGGGAATAGAACAGGGTAGTGGAGCAACTAGCTAGGAATGTCTTACCGGCGACAGATCCGGACGAATATATGTCGACCGTCAGTTCGAGCTTCTCGGCCCAATGCTTTATCGCTGGAAAGACATCTGGGTAGATTGGTGCTTGGTAGGCTCCATCGCGATAGCCAGACTCCCAGATAAGTCCTAAAGATAAAGTAGTTTATTAATTGTCGGTCACACACATTATTTCGGCATTTGTTCGGTGCATATTGTTTATCGCCCTCCCTTATCGGAGTTTATCAAACTAGATAGATCTCCATGGACCCAACCCAATAAAAAGACTCAAAGATGAGAGAGGAGATTCTTGACGGGCATAGAAAGAAGAGGGGTTTAAATGAAAGAGAGTGATGACGTGGGATTGCAGGCATTGAAATTGGGTTTCGGGCCGGTGAATTTGGCAGAATGAAAACGAATAACCATTGTGAAGGGATGATGGGAATGATAATGAAATCATGGTAAATAATAAATATATAAAATAAAACTCAAGAGTGGCTGCATTAACAACAAAAAAGGAGAAAAGCCACGAGAAAGAGAAAATTCTGATGTGTCTCAATGGGGTAGGTAGGTATGTAGAGAATAGGGTATGTGAGCGAGGAGGCAGAGGATGCGTGATTCGATCATCCCATTCTTCTAGCGAGCATGAATTTCCCGATGACATGATATGTCACGCAACTAATGGAACGCTTTTCTGCCCTCTGCCTGTCATGCCAACCCCTTCATTGAGCATACTGCTGCATGTATTGTCGGAACGCGTAGACGAGACAATTAACGGGAATCCAAGCGCTCGCTTCCGTTTCGGAACGTCTTTTCTTTGCGGGGAACGGGAGTGCATAATTAAAAAGTCCTTTCCCGGGCGAGTGAGAGAGCTCGAGATCAACTTCCCTAATAGGAAATAGCACAGGATTTCTCGGATTGTAACATGCCAAAGTGCCAAAATCCCATTGATGTTAAATGAATTGGGGCAGCACGATGCAGAAGCTTATGAAAACGAAACATAAGTGGAGGAAATGTGGAAATGGAAGGATGCGCGGCGAAAAGAAAATAAATAAGACAGGACAACACGACAACGACGTCGTTATCGTCGTAAGAAATGTGGATTACTGACCTTGCAGCTGCTTCAAACAACTCACTTTCATGTCCTTCTCAGAGACTTCTCGAACGTAACCCACCAACTGTTCTGGGGAATCCCTTACGTCCTCAGGAAAGGCATCGCGGTAAGGTTTGAAGGCTGGGCTATCCCACTCGGACCGGATATATCCCGGGAGAGCAGCAATGGCATACGGGAACTGCCCCAACCAACATCCCAATGGTAAAATCGTCAGTAAATCTCGTAGTGGAAATTATTTGGGGACGATCACGGTTTCGTAAAGAATAAACGTAGTTGATTAGAATTGTGAAGGGGGGGGGGTGTGCCCATGGCTCATGACGATCAAACGCCTTCAGTTGCAATTAGGTCCGTTGTAAATTGACCGCGCATCTTATTTCCACACGATTTCCCCAAGCAATGGAATTATTTGCCGATCTCGAAGAGAAGGGCCGGGGCACCCCGAGCCTTCGTGGGAATAAAGGGAAAAAAATGCTTAGCATGTCCAACTTACAAGAACATCACGAACAAAGCTGATCGAGCAGACCTGATTTTGTGAACGCAGCCCGTGGAAGGCATCACGAGCACGCGTAGCTTAAGGTTAGCCAATGGAACTCAGAGTGCGTGGTACTTCTTCTAGGAAAGTACTCCATGTTTATGCTTTGTTTTTTTTTTGTGTTCTTCCCCTCATCTTTCAACGGGAGAGCAAGCTAGCAAGATCATGTTGATCGTAGCGTAGGGATTTTACCGTTCCTTGAGACATCAGAGGGTGTGTGAACAGACACACAAAACATGTCAGCAAACGATGCCCTCCCAACACCCTTTAGAGTTGCTTTGGGTTGACAACTCGTTCTTGGTTTCCCCACAGACATTGACCATTCTAGCAGCCGTGGGATTTGTTTACCTTCTACAATATACTCAAAATGTATGTAAGCCAAGACCCGTCAGCGGTTAGCGAGGAGGCATCCTTGTCGAGCGGTGCCGTGGATGAAACTGTGGGGAACAGAGGCCGAGGGGGGGTATGGGAGAGGGGCGAACGAATGAGAGAAGAGGGACAAACCTATATCCAGTAAGATGGCCTTGTATGTGGGCATATTTGGCTGAATTTTATTTAACGGATCTAAGTGGTGTGTTGTTAGATCAACGTGCGGAGGTAGGCGGAAGTTGCCTTTTTGGTCCTTGGTTGGATGGGGATTTCTTTCTGATTGTAATAATAGTAGGATCTGACCTATTCCTTCTTTTGGCTATTTTTGCGAACTGCTGATGATGCTGTTTCGGGTAACCTCCTCCTGGGATACTGGAGCTATTTTGTTGGGGATTTCTTTTTTGGGTTTTGGGGGCGTTGATCAAGAGAAGGTTGTTTCGCGATGCGTGTAAGTGGGCCCTTTTGTGACAGATCGTACGCAGGAGCTGAGATGAGCAGGGTCTTGGTAAGTTAAATGGACCACAGCGTGATGCTGTGTACTAACGATGGGATTGCCTTTTAGGCAGTGCAACGAACTTAGAGTATGATAGCGAAGGGAGTTCGTGAAATGTTGTTGAGAAGGGTGTTTTGTTGTTGGGGTACAGTGTGGAGAAGAAAATTCGATTGCGTGCAAATGCGTGAGCTCCAGGACGGTTATTCCAAAATCTCTGCATGCCCTACCTACATTCACGAGGGTCGGGGCTATCTTGAAGAGGGGTTGGAAGAGAAGGTTTCATGCAAAATGTTTTTTGCGGCCCTCCCAAACAAGTCTGGGAATTGGGGAGGTCCTATTTGCTAGAAGTGATTCCAGAAACGTTTATAACTGCCTTTAAACGATTATAGGGGCACATCAATAGGCAAAGCAGTTTTGCAGGGAATACTGCCGGGTCGACGAGAGACATCAGTTATGCTTGGCGCATAAACTGTCCAGAGGTGTTCATGTAGGGGATTATAACTTGTATGCACGGGCCTTGTGAAGATGGCAGAGGAGCACTGTTGCAGAATGCCGGGCCAGGGCAGGACCACGATCCATAAGCTTGAATTATTATTATTCAAGGATATCAAAAATTGAAATTCCTTACATAGAAGATGTACCTCTTACCGGCCGTGCCATCAGAGAACACATACGTAATAACGGGGAGGATGTATTATGTTTACACACAAATCATACAAGGGACTCTGAGCCTGAGGAGTTTGAAATGTGGTGGTGGTGGATTTTGACACTCTGTCCTCTTCTTTGATTTAGGCCGGCGGGATTCACTAAGGCGGCGAATAATTTGTCAAAATGTTTGATGAGAGATGTAAACGCGATCGCTCCTCGTGCTCTTCACAAGCTAACGACAACTAGGAACCACGATGGCCGTTATCTGCGCCCGCAACATTGAAAGAACGACGCCAATTATGGCTCTGATCACTGGCAAATCTCATACTCTGGATGAATAAGGGGTATTTTAGCTTCGCATTTTGCATCTCTAAAAACCCGGTGCACATGACGAAGAATTAGAACGAGATGGAAGCCATAGAAGGGTGGTCTGGGATGGGTGATTTAGGGTGTGTATGGGGTGCTCGCCATCCATCCACACTCTCACAAACTCTCGCACCGCAAGATTTTGGGCATTTCTAATGGTCGGCAGGCGCGTCAGAGTGGGTCGGCCTTCGGTGGACTTAAGAGGATCACAACCAAGAACAGCGCCAACGTCACTGAAATTAGACAACCAATTATATCAAGGAACAGTACCCCTGTACCCCGTCAATTTAGAGCGACTTACAAGGTTGTCTTCAGGGACACTAGTCCAGAAAGACGATGGTCTGTCTCCACGTAACCTACGCCCTCGATGTTCTGGGCAGATTGATCACACACCCAGGTACACACACACCTCTTCCGCCTTTAGGTGGGAGCAGCAAGTGCAACTGCAGTAGGGAAGGGAGGAAGGGAAGGGAGAGGGCTGTACGACGCGGCCATGCCCATACCTACCAAGTCAGTCGGCCACCAAAAGCCCTTTCTGGCCCCCCCTCGGGCCAGAAAGTCGCCATTTCGCTACTGATCCATATATCAGCATTTTGCCCCTTCTCTTTCTCGTGCTTTCCACCTCCCTCATCGTTGTTTCCCAGCCTGCGTTGTCACCATACCGACACATCTGTCCTTGTCAATCTAGAGTCAGCTTTCCTTGGGGGTCCACCTCTTCTATCTCTCCTCCCCCCTTCCTTCCTCCTTCTCTTCACATCACAACCACACATCACTCCTTCGCACGACTGAAACTGCAATCCATCAGCTAGAGACGTTCTTCTACGTGTTCTCACGGGAACAGCTTCACTAAGCCGGATATCCACTCCCCGTTGCAGCATCATCGTTCGTCGCCGTCTATAACAACTCTTGCCCCTGGGCTCATCGACTGCGACTCAATCATATTCCATTCGGATCCTGACTCTATTTAACGATCAAGACAACAACTGGGGCTTTTGTTGCTAGGGTACAAGATCAAAAACAACTGCCATCAGAGAATAGATAGCTAGTGACAAGCAATTTATTGTTGGCTCTTGTAGAGCTTCAATCAACTTCTGGTCATCCGTTCTCTGATACCTTGCGTCCGGTACCTGCTAGTAGTGTGCCCATCTCTAATAATTACTTGGGCAAACCAAACCCCCCCCTTATAGCTCGAGAGAGCTACCATCTGAACGAGTTTCCTTATCGTCGATCCGTGAGTCACCACCATCCGGGCTCCCCTACAGCCCCTTTACATATACATCCTCATATCACGAGTTGATAGTAGTAGAATCAGTAAACATTCATTGTGCTAACAGTTGTTTCTCTGTACAGTTCATAGCAAATCTCTCATGCGTTCATAAGTCCATCCACTCTTTTTTTCTTTTCTTTTTAAACAACACACGGTACAGCCCACGACCATTTCGATTATCTATTCTCTTTCCGAGGAACGTACCGCCTATATGCGTCTTGTGTTGCCGGTCTAAACATTCAATCATTTCCCTTTTCTCTTGCCCCTCTTGATCCGTATCAATCCTATCAATACCCAATATCCTACCACATCAACAGATTTGAACGTCTGTTTTCTCGAAGAATTTGTATTCTTCATAAACCTTAGGTTTGAAACCTCAGCGAGGGGCATTCCTCAAGTGTGTGTATGACCATCAAAACCGCCTGCAGATAGACTGTTCTGGTTTTTTTTTACGAACAACTCGATCGACTCTTGAGTTCACATAAGATAGTACTTTTCCACCTATACCGTAATCCTTAAACAACAAATCACACTCCCAAAGCATTAGCACTGTCGGTCTCAATGGATTGCAAGAAAGATATTTTCCAAGAGGGTTCTCTTCTCGATGGGTATGTCATTACAATGTTTAATATTTATCGTGAAGTAACACATAGCTTACGATGAATAAATCAATAGACGCTTCGAATCCATCAAGCTCCTGAACCATGGCTCTTTCGGCATGGTCTACCTCGCCAAAGACATTTACACCAATGAATTGGTAGCCATCAAGTGTTTGGCTAAGGCTAACTCTGGCGCCGAAGATGCAGGGTTGGCTATTGATGAGCTTTCTCAGGAACTGGAATACCACGCCCAAATTGGCTCTCATCCAAACATTGTTGGCTTGGCCCATTCCTTCGAGACCGAGACCCATGTTTTTCTTGCCCTTGAGTACTGCCCCATGGGAGATCTTTATGAGACCATTTGCTCTGGTCGTGGGCCCTTGGAGACTGAGCACGTTAGAGAGTTCATGCTGCAACTGGTCTCGGCTGTGGAGCATATGCATTCCAGGGGTGTCTATCATCGTGACATTAAGCCAGAGAACATCTTCTTGAGTGCATCCGGGTCCGTCAAGCTTGGCGACTTTGGTTTGGCTACTATAGAACAGTGGACAGACGAGTCAGCTGTGGGAAGTGACCGTTACATGGCGCCGGAACAATACGATTCGTTCGGAGGATACTCTCCTGAGCAGGCGGACATCTGGGCAATCGGCATCTGTTTGTTGAACATCTTGTTTGCCCGTAACCCATTCACCGTCCCTTCAGAGAGTGATCCCCTCTTCGCCGACTACGTGCACGACAGAGAGTCTCTCTTCGATATCTTCCCAACTATGTCCTACGACACATTTGAGGTTCTTATCAACTGCTTGTCGCTCGACCCAAACAGGCGTTCTCTTAGAGGTGTCCGTGAGGCTATCGAGAGAGCCGTCTGCTGGACCACTGACGAGGAGAGTCTTGATGGCTTCTGCACCGAGGATAGAGATGTCGTTGTTGCCTCGGCCAATCGCGAACCTCTCCGCACCCCATCCATCCCTAGCCCCCAGGTTGCACAAGGTGGTTCTTTCCCTTGGGCCCAGGCTTTGCACTCCACTCCTATGCCCCGTCAACTTTCCGTCATTCCTGATCAAGAGGAGCCCATGATCCGTTACAGCGAGGATATGTTTGTTAATAGTCCTGATCGTTACGCTCATGATATGGGTTTCTATATCCCCGCAACCCCTTCATTTGATTCCGGCCTTGGTGGCTCTTTCTCATCCATAGAGCAACGTTTCAATCTCCGTGAGGATAAGATGCGCCAAAGCAAAGTACGTACCGAGATGATCCCCATTCAGACCTCAGCTACTACCAAGACCGAGAATGCCTTGGGCATGACTTTCGGCAAGCCCGAGCAGCCAATTTCCAAGTCCTGGAGTGATTGGGTCATTGAAGATGAGGAGGAGGAGGAGCGTGAGCGTGAGGAACGTGAGAAGGAGCTTAAGCGTAGAAGCTGGAGCTATGAATCCGACCAAGGCTACGATGATGACGGCTATGATGCCGAATGGGTTGGAGGTGGATGGGAGGACCTCACTGTGTAGGTACATACTTGATCTACGCTTCTGTCACAGATTGGTCAATTTTTCTCTTCTTTTCGATCTTGGGGATTTTGAATCATGGCAGTGAAGCCGGTCGTGTAGGTGTCGATTTGTTTTAGGGAGTTTCCGTTTTTTTTTTTTTTTTTTTTTTTTTTTGCCTAACCCAACTGGTGGTGTGGTCAAGGAGGTTCAGGCAGCATCAATTTTTGTATCTACTGGGATTTTTGCATCCTGACATATTCGAAATACCCTAGCCTCATACCTGGGTTTTCCTGCACATAAGTTTTCCACCTTTCTTTCTGTACACTTTATTCCCTTCCATTGTTTATCTTATCCCCCCTTACTTCATTGTCCATTTCTTTTCATATTGTTATTACTACTCCTACTCATTTGCTTGCTATCTTAGCCCATTTTCTTTTTTTCAATCTCGTCAACTTGGTTCTTGGGGGTTTTCTTTTTTATTATTGGGGTTTCATGCTTGGGTGGTGTTCGTTTTATATCTGACATCTTATATGGCGGGTTTTGGGTTTTGGGTGGCTGGGTGGGTGATGATTGTTGGTGCGCTTCATTCTGTTTGATCGATATCTCTTTCTCTTATTCCTTTCCTTTCTCTTTTCCTTGCATTTATACGACAACATTAACGAAAAAAAGACGGGGTTTGAATTGTGTATTGTGGTTTGGTTGTGGTTGAACTACTGGGTGTTATTTTAGGTTCGATATCTCTTTTTTTCCCACTGGCGATGGCTGCTGGTTGGAAGTGTGTTATTATTGACATTTCGATTTTGTCTATTTTTTCTTTACCGGCTTCACTTGGGGTGTGTTGAATAGTTTTTTCTCTACTATTTTCTTTTTAACATGGTATTGGTGGGACAGTTTTTATTTCTCTTTCTACTGAGGGTTATTTTTCTTGGATTTGTGGGATTAGCTCTTTTTTGCTTATATTTTGGTGTGGGTTTGGGGATGGGCGGGAACATTAGCATACTAGAGCTGGTTTCGTGGGGGAGATTGTGGGAAGCTGGATTTGTTCATACATTGTATCTTGCCAGGTTTGTTGGGCAACTCGGAGGATCCTTTTTTTTCGAGCTTCTTTTTTCTAGGTGCCGTATTCAGAGGCAAAAACAAAAGAGCTGCGGAAGAATCAAATAAAAATCCGAATTTTGATTCTTCAATTTAACTTTGCCAAAATTGCGGAGTGACTAGAAACTATAATTTTCTTGCTACCTTCTGCCTTGTAAGAATAACCCGATTTACTAAAACATGCTAGGTTTTGCCGTAAGCTGAATCGTTTGATGCGCTGGCATATGATGTTTGGTTGGATATCTGCGGGGTTCTGGTAGGTTCTGGGGGGGTTAGGGTTGATGGTGGGGTTGGTGGGGTTTACAGAATGGCAAAAAAAATTGGGTTTCCCCTCCTTTCTCTTTTCCCTTTCTCCCCGCTGCTGCCACGATCCACAACTCCAACTGCAAAACGATGCTGGATCTGATTGCCAGTTATACACCAAACAGCAAGATGGGATATACATGATGCAGCATTGATCACTGCTGATGATCGAGCCGGCCTCCTGGTATTGGGGAATTGGGAGGATGGAACGGCCCGAGGTTTTGGAAGAGGGGTGTGGATATCGGCGGCCTTCCGTCCCGTCGGAAGTAATAATCAATCATTAGCTATACTCTGGCGGCCGGGGGCCCCAAAAGTAGGGCCCCATGTTACAGACAACTATTATCGGCGTCTATCGTAATTCTCAGTAGAGCCAAGGGCGTCACATACCCTTCTGACGCACCCAGAAACGCTTTTGTGCCTAGACATCCATCCATCCATCCATCCAATCGGCCTGACTTCAACCTACACAATTGGTAGCCAAAGTTAGTTAGTGGTGGGTGTTGGATATAGGTGGGGTTAAAAGAGATATATATGCGGCTAGGATTGATGGGGTTCGTAGGCTGAAATCTCTCAGAGGATTTCATGTTTATCTGGTTCAGATAGGGTGGCTATTGTCGTGGTGGTTGTGGATAGATTGATTAATGGATGGGCAGGCGGGAGGAGATTAACGAGGAAGGGGGGAGGAGGAGAAACGACTCGGCTTGACTCCACCGTTGGATGAATGGGTGGGGTGAACGCGTGGGAGAGCGGGTGGCACTGAGACTGAGACAATGATCCTTGTGTGGATCAGGAGTTCTAGCGCTTTATGTACGCCGGCTTCTGGATAGCAAGGTTACCGAAACACCTCCCGGACCCGGATTCAAGGATGCAACTTGACCCGTGTATGGAATACCCTATTCGGCTCGGAGGTAAGTACATCTATGTAGATATATGAAGGCGATGAGGGTCTGGGTGGTAAAAAATCCGCTCATTGTCAGAGGGGAGACTTCTGTTTGGTAATGTTCTGGAAATGTCTGTGGTAAGGACGGAAATAGTTTGATTACTCGGCATCTATTGGTTCAAATTCAATCTAAGGAGGAGCACTTGTGAAGATCGGAAGTTTTTGCCTTTATCTTTCTGGGGCGTAGACCCTAGAACCAATAGTAATATCAAAAGGTGGTGGGGGGTTCTGCTGGTTGGTGCCAGTAGCTCACTTTTTGGTAGAGACTAAAATATGGGTGACAGGATATGATTAAGACCGCATACATAGCCGATATTCCTGTTTCATCTAGGAACCTAATACGACATATCCTCCCTTGACAGTTGTTAATGTACAGTACGCGTTCATTCACTTACATCAGAGGTGAACGGCAATCTAATTGTTGGTTAGCGTGAAACATAAATATTACTTCTGCATATAAACCCACTTACCCATGACCACGGAGAAATCTCTGAGTACAAAGATCCAGTTCGCCGACCCCGGAGCTTCGACGTAGATTTCTCGGGCTTCTGGAAAGAGGCGCCATGGAGTGGTTGGCTTCATAACATCCCAGTCGCCATTAGCTAGCACTTTCGCCAGTAAAAAAGTATCCTTGTATGATCGGTGGGACTATGTGAAGTCTTCAACTGGATCGAGTGATATATGTACTCCACAGTAGACGAACACGGTTGCAGTTGAATCACTTTTATCCATTGGCTGGATGATCTCCCATCACTCGCTCCTGTTCCCCAGGATATGCAGCCTGAGTCTCTCTGCTGACGTTTTTTGCCAAAAAGCTTGGTGGTTTCGCTTGTGTCCGACCCTCACCCCCCCCAAAATCGATGTATCAAATATCACGGGGATCGTCATATTTATGTAACGTAGAGTAAGCTATAAACGATATGAGAAAGCATACATACACGTCTCACCAGCATGATGCTACGATGCTACGTATATACGTACACCGGTGCTGAGATGTGTTCGGTCAGTTTACTTGATTGCCCCCGATGATCGTGTAATTAATCGAATTTGATGATCGGGCACAAGATTGAGGGGCTTGATGAAGGGCCAGATACGATGCATTATTCACTAGTTAATAACGAATATTTTGGATCCCTTGCATGAAAAAGATTACGTGCACGCACCGGTTACTGCGTTGATCCGGTAAGTGGGGGAGGGAGTTCCAATGATTAAGTACTCTACAGTGCTGCTATTTGGTAAGGAAGCCATAGTGATTATTCAATAATGATCTACCGGTATACCACCGCTTCGTACCGGGTTTCATAGCATATATATTGAATTTCTGGGAGGATATATCTTTCCTAGCTTTGGATGAATTATTGCTCTAATTTTGCCGCATGGACATGGACCTACACATACGGCCAATTGAGTATTTAGTGGTGCATCACATATATATATGCCACGCGTTTTGTGGGCGGTCGTCCTACCAGGCGTGCCCAACTCCGTGCGGGGAATGGAACTCGATGGTGTTGCCAAGTCTTCCATGTGTATGAAGACACAAATGGTCCAGTGGATATGTTTATACGTCCTGCAGAGAGCCGTATATCCGCATTTGAAAGCCCAGCGCATATTGGCGGAACAATCTTCTGATCCTGCTAAATATAGTCTACCTCTTATAGTCTCCAGGGTTTTCCAAGATATTGTCCTTTAGGAATGTCGTCTGAGGTGTCCTTTACTATGTTCTCCACAACGTCCGCTAAGATACGTGCCGGTACGCTATTCACATATAATACCTAAGGTCTATGTTGTTCTGAAACAGATGGCATGTATTATAAAAGATATGTGAGTTGTTAACTTACATGTCTATATGTTTCATGTTCGTGTGACGCCTTTACTTTTGGAAGTCTGAGTGCCCTTGTCCACCGTCACGGGAGAACTGTTTTTTTTTTTCTTTTTTTTCTTTTTTTTCTTGGTATTTTTGAACCCAACTGGCGATGTTTTTTTTGTTTTGGTTCCCTGGCCGCCACGTGAGATGACAGGACAGACCAGATGTCAGTATATACATGTAGGCATGTAGGCATAGTACATACATGTAGCTTAAAGCAATGTTATTTATAATTTACATTACTCAAGTTTAGATCTCCCCAATATTCTGCCTTTGATAATGTGATTGGTTGGGTTTTCTACCCCAAACCAATAGCGCATTATCAGGTTTGGTCGAATTTAGAGCAGAAAAGTCATCAGTCAAGAACTGATGGACCTTCATCTTATATTCACTATCCTGAAATCCAACAATTACCATAATTCATTCTTTTTAAAGTGTGTATTTATTCCCTTTATCTTATTTATATATTTTTACCTTTGAATATATAAAATGAGGACCGGACTTTGATTTAGGAGCAATAACACTTTAAATTTAAGGTCTTCAATTACTGAAAAATCGATCTTTCATACCATATAATTCACCTATTTGCTTCAACAATCAGCCCTTGACGACTTCATTTCATCCACTGCCTTAAGAGATGTCTCTAATTCTGTCTAATGCTATATTAGCTCCCTGTACTACATGCATGCAGTAGATATAGCCGAGCCCCAGCCCCTACGCCGTAACTAATCGCTGTGGTCATTGGGCTGGGGCGTTGAACTAATTGTATCTATTAAACTGTATTTATGAGTGACGCTTTTTTCTAAATACATACCTCAGGGTTCGCCTGTACTCCTTATCACCAAATATCACTCGGAAGCTAATGATGCATTCTAAAATAGGATATTTCCGTTATATCCGTTCGGGAGTCGGTTTCTGGAGCCCCATCCATGCGGTGGCTTGGATTATTCGGTATAAAGAAGCACCATGCGGGGTAGCCTCGCCTTACGGAAACACTCACTCCGACAGGCTGTGCAACGCTGATTATGCACATGTAAGGACTGCGAGTAATACCTCGGTGCCGACGGCCATACTCCAATATCAACCGCCGTAATATGGTTCATTATTACCTTACTTGTCGAGTCTCCAACTAATTCAACCAGAGTCCGTTAGTCAGAACTGTTAAGAAACCAAACTTATCTAAGCAGAAATTCGCTAAATATATATATATATATGTAGAGTATATTGCAGGGCAATAGCCTCATTAGATTGTTGAGATTCTCTGTTATTGAGACGAGCAAGAGTGCCTCGGTAACTCGTCTAGTTATCTAGTCCTGCGGCTAGCTAGAGTAACTAGTAGTTACCCCACATTCCGCTTTGCCCAAACGGATCTGATGCCGAGCTTGGTACCGGGGGTTTAATTGAGGCGCTATAGTAAACTGTGCTGCGCATGTACCTACGTATTTACTCAGTGGACGAAAGCTGTTTTGTTAAATAGGTAGTTGGGTACTACTCCAGGTGTGTTCAACATCAGATTCAATAGCTTATACCACCTTTTGATCTCGTGCGAACGTCTTCCAAACTTTCTCTCCAAATCAGTATTTACCGCAAATTTAATTTTAACAACAAATAGCCTTAACATAGCTGCACAATCGATTATGCCTGTAAGATCCAGATGGCAGTGCGAGATCCCACAATGTTCCTTCCCAACCTACGTCTTTACCTCACCCACACACCCTCTTCCGAAAGATCCCCTCTATATTGATGCTCTTAACTCTTCGCACTACCTCACTGCGCACTCCTACCGCTCCACCGTTTTGCGCATCGCCTCTGGGCTCATAGCCTGCGGTCTGCAGCGTGGAGATAAGGTCCTTCTATACTCAGGGAACAACATCTATTTTCCCGCTGTGTTCGCTGGAATTATCACGGCTGGAGGTGTTTTCACTGGCGCCAACCCAACATTTACGACCCGTGAACTAGCTTATCAGCTTAAGGATTCGGAGGCAAAGTTTTTGATTGTTAACGAGGGCTCGATCAATGTTGGGATTGAAGCGGCAAAGACGGTGGGATTAGACCAAGATAAGATGTTTGTGTTTGATGATGGGCTGTATGTTGACGACGATGGCGGCATTGTGAGGTGGGAGAAGAAAGAGAAGGCGAAGGGTCTGAGGCACTGGAGTGACATTGTGATGGCAGGCAATGATAAGTTTTCTTGGGAGGAATTGGGGACCGAAGAGGAGCTCAATAGGACGGCAGCGATTAATTATTCCTCTGGGTATGTCTTTGATCCGCTCTCGAAATTTATGTTTTTTTTGACTCAAGGGTTCGTCTTCCCAGTACGACCGGCGTCCCCAAAGGTGTTGAGATCACACAACGTAACTTTGTAGCGAACGCCCACCAAGTCGTGTATATGCATAACCAAGGTCAGGAGGAACGACCACCTCTACGCTGGTTATGTGCTATTCCAATGTACCACGCAGTGAGTATCCCTGACATTGATAAAGATTGCGATTGGTGGGGGAGCTTGATTATACCTAATTAATATAAATGGCCACTTTAGTACGGTCAAACGTATTATGCAACCATAGCTCCCGTACGCCAGGTGCCAACATGGATTTTGCCAAAATTCGAATTCCTTACCTTCCTCTCCTGCATTGAAAAGTTCAAAATCACCAACCTTAGCGGTGTTCCACCAATTATGGTGGCACTTGCGAAGCATCCCGCGGTAGCGAAATACGACCTGAGCTCCGTAGTAGATCTTGGCTGTGGGGCGGCACCATTAAGTCGAGAAATTAGTAGGGCAGTAGAAGAGAGGGTTAGTAGAGGCAGGGGCCTGAAAGAGAATATCAATTTAAAACAAGGATGGGGAATGACTGAGTATGCTTTATCTTGGTCTGTAGGAATCAATGTGGGGTAAATGGACTGATCGATGTATTGGTGGTGGCGGCGATAGGTCGACATGCACAGTCATGGGATTCCATCCGGATGATAGAGATTTGGGTGGATCTATCGGAGAGCTATTTCCAAATTCTGAAGGAAAGGTTATGGATGCCGAGACTGGGACAAAGGAGATGTCTGTTGGCGAAAAAGGAGAAATTTGGGTTAGAGGTCCAAATATCATGAAGGGATACTTTAAAAATCCCAAAGCTACGAAAGAAACCATCACGGAGGACGGATGGCTAAAGACAGGAGATGTTGGGTATTATAATGAGGGAAAGAAATGGTTTATTGTTGACCGGAAAAAGGTATTGCGGTCCCATGGATGCCGGCCGTCGGCAGAGTCTGACAGAATTCCGTAACATATAGGAACTCATTAAAGTTAAAGGGAACCAGGTAGCCCCAGCAGAATTAGAGGGCCTACTACTGGAAAATCCTGGGGTTTCTGACGTAGCAGTTATCGGGATCGCCTAGTTGGTCTCTCCTATCCCCTTTATTTGGATGGACCTATTTAACTTGTTACAGTGCTGAAGACGAAAGGCCCCGGGCGTATATTGTACCAAAGCCTGGCGCTACTTTGACACCTGATGATGTGAAAAAATGGGTCTCAGACAGGACAAGTAGACATAAGTGGCTCACAGGTGGCGTTGTGATGATAAAGGATGTTCCTAGAAATCCTGTATGTGCCATTCTATTCTCGTAGCTTATTTGATGCTGATTGTGATTTTAGTCCGGAAAAATTTTGAAGAAGTTGCTCAGAGAGAGAGCAAAGACTGAAGTGGTGGATACCTCAGATCACAAGGCAAAGCTATGAGAATTATATCACAATGTAGGTGGATATCTGCGCTTGTGTATACTGCAGATGTATACTTTGATTACCACAACCTAGGTTATATTTAAAGCTTGAGTAATATCATAATTTCAAACCTCGGAAGATCACCGCATATTGCGAGCTATATATCTTCTGAATTAAAGTTCTGGAGGGTTTAGAACCCCAATTCCTGTGCCTTAGCTATATAAAGGGGGATACTATTTGTGTGCACGTGAGCGCCGCTCAGTAGTAGCCGGGAGATTGAAGAAAATGTGTTCTTATTAATTTATTTCATATGCCATTGCGCGTTGATTAATGACCCTACAAATGCAACGAGGGCTAACGTTTTCGACCGGGAACTCCCAGATCTAGAAACAGGTCACATAGCAGCCAGTCCAAGAAATACGGCGTTTATCTTATGTGTATTGACCACTAAAAACATAACGAAGCCCCGCGTGTCGAAACGGCCGGAGCCTTCGGGCCCAAAATGGCGTTTTAACGCGGTTGCCAAACGAGCCCTAAGCAAGGCCGCTTAAAAACTAGTGAGAAAAATACAATATGGGCAGTGGGAATTATATGAACTGATGAGTACCCAGATGAGGTTACTTATGTATGGGATTCGTTTTCTGAAAGCTCCAGGGCAATTATCTCGTGGGGTTGTTGAGATCCTGCTAGACCACAGTAATTCCCATACAAATTTGTATGAAAGTGACCCATTTCCCAGTCTGGCACGATTCCCGGTCAAAAATATTATAAAGGTTCTTTGAGGGGGCGTACTACTTACGGAATTGTTGTGTATTTAGACGAGGCTAGGCAAGAACTTATTGGGGTGAGATGTGTACAGATTGACCTAGAAATCCGAAAGGACCGAAAACAGTTAATTAGGCGGTGGTGTCGGTGGAAGAATTGGGCTGTCATGGCGGTACGGTTTTGATAATGAATTTGATGGGGTTGAGGATTCGTATAATGCTGAGGTACTCGTAAATGGAAATATATATCCTTGAATGCAAAGTCGATTGATATAATATATCAATCAAATTTATTACCCTCGTATCAACGATCACATCCTCGATGTATATCAGTACTTGGCGTATACAAAAAGTTTGATTCTACTGTATGTTTATATATTTGTCTGTCACGATTAGAACCGGAAAATGTAGTTGCTTAATTAGGGCAAGAATAGTTTGTAGGAGAGATTAGCGCCACTCCATACAAATTGTCGCTTCTTTTGATTCTCTTCTAGGAGAAACTATTTAAATTCTGGGCGTGTTAAGATAAAGTGATAGTGCTAGTACGCTATCCTCTCTGTAGGACCATGGTCAAGAATTTCTTAATCGTATTGAATAGAATGTATGTATTTATGAGAATACCTTCATAGATTATCACTCGTATGCCAAGAAACCACTTCTAGTTGGCTAGACGAAATAATAAGAATCTTGGCTTGGCACAATGAGCTAGCTCGTGTGTCGATTCTTACTTTGAGATTCATAAAACTCACGTGTAGGTACTTCCTATGTTTCTCATACTAGACATACATGGGTCAAAATCGACCATATAACTTACTGGGGGGGTAGGGGGGCGGGGGTGTTCCACCTCCTCATCGAACTTCTCTGCTCCCTCATTCGACCTCTAATAGACGAAGGGGTCACCCCGGACAAAATGCCCCTCCGCGCCAAACAGCAACTCCTAGTAAACTGGCAAGCAGCATACCCGCCCCTAGAGTACTATAAATTCTCTCTTTCCTTGGCACGACCACAGTTTACTGTCCTACACAAATTCATCGCTTCCCGGATACACCAGACATCAGCAAAAAAGGGTTGGCGCCCAGACGAGCCGGGTCTCGTTCAACGAGATTTGTTCGTCCCGCTGCATTTGGAGCATTTGGGACGTCCGGAATGTGAGCGGTTCATTTTGTGATATCTTGGGACGTTTTGGAACGTCCGAAAGGTGATAGGTCATATTTCGGCTCATTTGGGACGTTCAAAGATGATAGGTCATATTTGGCTGGTCTTCGATGTCCCGAAGTGTACTAGAGTGACGATACTGACCCCAACTGACGTCAGCCTTGGCATGATTTCCATGTCTTAACGGCCCCCCGGTGTTGCCTTCACCTCTACCCCCATCTCCATTTTCACCACTACATCTACCTTCGCCTCCCCCATGACCTCTATCTCTATCTTCACCTCTACCTCCACCTCTACCTCTACCTCTACCTTTATCTCCTCCAATTGGTGTATCCCCCTACCTTGATATTCTGATTCCTATACTGATACCTATGTAGACTTTCAACTTGATGCCCAAATCAAGCACTGGATCAAGCACCTCTCCAGACACCTCTCCAGACACCTTTCCAGTCACCGAATTGGCACCTCTTCAAGCACCTCTTCAGGTACCGAATCGACATCTCTTCAGGCATCGAATCTACACTTCTCTAGGTACGGAATCAAGCATCAAATTAAGCGTTGAATCTGACTCCAAATTTGACTCCAAATCGGTTCTGAATCAGCGATGATTACCGGCTGCAGATTGGTAAGTAAGTAGCCGCGGTGTGGGTAGTGGGCAACTAGAGGGTGTGGATTGATATTATAATGTACATAGTATTATATAGTAGGGCAGACTATGCCCAGAATAAAGTAGCTTCTGCCACAGACCTCATTTTGCCAGTGCTAAAAGAGTATTTGCTGGACAAAAGATATTTTAGGTGAGGTAAAATGAATTCAGACGAGAAATGGATAAGTTCAAAATACTCCAGATGAACCTTATATGAGCCCCGGATGAACCCCAAACGAATTCAGGTTGTATTATCCTCGTCTAACAGCGTTTCGTGTCTTGGTTTAGATTGTGGAGGAAGGATATCGTTTTGGGTTCTTGACGCGTTGTCTTTCTGGTATTCACTTCTTCTTTGGGTTTCCTTTCGGGTTCTCAAGTGACGATCATTTCTCTTCCCTGTAATTTTCCTTAATGTGCTTCTATGAGTTTCCGTCGCTTGGATTATTAATCGTGTCTCAGTGTCTCAGCATCACTTGTATATATATGGCTCTACCTTTCCTTTATCTTCCTTTCCTTTCTTCCTCACGCACTCTTCCTGTTGTATTGAAGTTTTTTCGTTTGGGTTTTATTTCTCTACGGGTTAATTCTTTGGTTTTGGGGTGTTAAGAATATATTACGTTAAATCTTCCAAGTATTGTTCACTTCGTGTAATGTGTCGTCAGGGATTCCTGAATCTTGATTAGTATCAATCGTCATACAGAATCTCTCCGTCGGTTACATCGTCTCGAAATGCGTTTGTCTAACGGATGGCGTCATGTAGGCAGAGTGACTTGAAATGCTGATAGAATTCAGGAACGAAGCGGGCTTGATCGTCGGAGGCTAAGATTCTTAAGGCCCAGAGTGGTGATTCTGAAAGCGAGGATAAAGAACAAAAGATATTTATTAAACTAAAACCTAACTGGCGAAAAAGAAAGGCGTTGCGTGAAGAAAAGAAAGAGATAGGAAAAACCGAGATAATATCTGAAGGCATACGCAACACGAAAAAGCGTAGAAACCTCAATGATTTATCGTCACGCTCGAATGGCAAATTACGGGGAAGAGAAAATATCTGAGGAAGAAGCGTGCGGCAACGCCGACGCAAGTGAAGACAAGATAGGAAAAAGCCTAACAACCCATTCTTTCATCTACAACCGCATGCTCTACCGATAGCGATAACGGTTTGAACTTGGAACACATCGGCTACGGTCCGTGATAGTTTGTCGTATTGTATTTCTCAGTGATTTGCCGCTAGAGTTCCGACACCTAACTATAACGGCGTGCCAAGACTTCGCATTACGTTACTAGGTTTTTGCTGGAAGGTGTCGGCGATTGATTCGCGTTCTCGGGTTTCGTTTATGTCGAGGTTTCGCTTTGGGTTATGGGTTTCCGTCGCATGGGTTAGTAATCGGTTCTCGGCAATGGATATATATATGGCTGTCATCTCGCCTCTCTCTTTCGCTTTCTTCCTGCAACATTCTGTTATATTGTTTGTCTTTAGTTTTTATGGTTATTATAGTTGTGTTATTCTTAGTTTGGAATATATATATTTCGCATTACTATAGTTAAATCCTCGTCATGAGCCGTAGTCGTTCGGAACTCATACTAGTAGTTCATATGTTTATGGATTCGAGCACCGGTTGTCTTTCATGGTTCATCGTCCATAGATCGTAGTCATGTGACCCATGAGCGAGTCTTTCTCTTGGTATCTTCGAGTCCATTCTTGCCGTCTGCGAGATCATCTATCTCCTCGTTAGAACTCTAGAAACTTCATCTCTCCGTAAAACAGCATAAAACCTAACGCTAACTTGACTTCCAATGTACGCTATCTCGTAGTCTCTCGATCCGTGTAACCGCCGTCCCAAATATCGAGCGTCTTATGGTCTTAAAGTATGGGTTTTAAGCGTATCTGAAACCAATTGAGTCTGCGGGACGAGACACGATTTTTGCTGATGGATGAGAGCGAACAAGAGTTATCTCTACATTCCAAAATCCTGGATTGATGCCCACCTCCCGTCCCTTTGCGAGAAATACGAAGAGGAAGACGAAATTACACACCCTGCAATACTAACCTGCCTTGCTACAGTCGACCTCTACTCTTTCGCTCACCGGTAAATCGAATCTTTTAGACGAGATCTAGCGGAATTATCTGTTTCGGCTTAAGTGGTTGGTTATTCTGGTCTTGGCGTTACTTGGCGGCGGGAAGCTCTCTATAGTTCGGGAGCGAGGAGATAGATGGCGCCAGCGTGCAAGTAGTGGCTGAAAGGTCTGGGTAAATAGATTTCATTTCTGCGGTCGTGGTATGATCTATGGGACGAAGAAGAAGCAAAGGAAGCCAGGGTTCGGGACTATGGAGCGTAAGGAACTACTAGTACGAGTTCGAGCGACTATGGGTTCGAGGGGCGTGGGGAGGAACTATAATGCTTGTGACGATATATATTAAACTAGTGGCCATGATAGCAAGTAGAAGCCCAAGACAAACAATATAACGCAAAAACGGGAAGGTTCGTGAGAAGAAAGGAAAGAGCAAGGAGAGGACGGTATATATATATCATCGCTGAGAACCGATTACTAAGTGTGTGAGAAGCATGAAACGAAAGCGCGATTACAAATGGCAGAATCTTAGCAAGTCGCAAAGTCTGCGTGTAAACCTAATAACGAAGTCTTGGCGTGCCGTTATATTAGTGTCATCTTTAGAGATTAATTTTTTTAAAGCGGCGCTCCACCCAGGATGGGTCTGAAATAATCGTTCTCTCAAAACTCTTATTCAATCCTCAAGTCGTCGTGAAAAGCGCGTCGTGCTCATTTACAACCATTTCTTGTATATTGTTTCATGGTTTCACTTTTATACTTCTAGAGGATGCGCACTAGGTTTTCCGTTGGAAATAGGTCTATTTATGCTATACTTTATATTGCGCGATCTTTTTGTACCTAAAAACAAGAATAGAAATGATAAAAAAAAAAAAAAAATACCGGGTGGTATTACGGTATACTAAGAAATACTATAGGAAAAGCAAGTCCTTTGAGATTCTACGGGTTTCTATTGGATGGCGCGATATAGTGTAATGGATTTGAAATCAAGTTTTCTATGTTTCCATTGGTTTTCCTTTCGCGATTGCGATTAGTCATTGAGGGGGTAGTGTGTTGTATACATCAAGTTGATATTTTTTCTTTCTACTTTTCTCCCTCTCTTCTTCATCTCAACTTTCTATTCTTTTCAAAAGAATATAATTAATTCTTAAATACTGGTTTCCTTGATTTAATAATCAAATGAAATATTCATAGTTTCTCGATCTGCTCCCTCGCTATCACATATCAAAATATATAGGTGTTCCATAGTTTGTGTTTCTCAACCTCCTGCTCAAATACGGTCCTCACTATTTCCGACCGTTTCTGACTTTGGCTCATCTCTAACTTCAATCATTATTATTGATACGATCTTTTTCATCGCTTTTTGATTGTATTCCTGGTCTTCCCCATCTATAGTTTCGTACCACTGTGTAATAGGTGTGGTAAGACATAGAATGTTTTGTTATATATAATATGCATACTCTTAAAAGTAATACAGCAGAATTTAGAAGTGGAATAATTATGACTACAAGCTAAGTTCTAGCCCCATCAAAAGGACTATTTCTAGCTACTTTGTTGCATTCCTACGACAATTCACTTTTTGAGAGGTATAAATGGGTATAATACTGTTTCATTTTGCTCAGTCTTGGTGCATTTTACATACAAAAACACAGAATTTCAAATCCCTAAGGCTTCACAACTAGAATAGATATTAAAAATCTGATCTTACAATTTAAAGTTTATTATTAATACTACAGTTTGTAAAACCTGATTTCTTTTAACTTTTTTTGTTAAAAATGCCTTAGGGAATAGACTGTGCTTCATTTTTCGGTTACATTTAAGAGTGGGTGCACCATATACGATGCGTGGCATCGGAATAGCTAAAAAAAAAAATACGGTCGAATCAGGGTGCCGGTGGGTCGAGTGATAAATTGTGAAGAAAGTCGCGAAGAGATTTCTAGCCGCACAACGAAAGAAAAGTACATAAGGATATTATCGTCCTAAAATCTCATAAGCTAGTCCCTTGTAATTCTATAGCCGAAGGAGCTTATTTACTCCTATACAACCAATTAATTCAGGGCAGGAATGGGGTTTCTGGGTTCCGAAAAGGCTATGACTTGACCTAGTTGTCATTGTCAGGTTTCTTAATTTCACACATATTTTGAGAAGGCACCAGCCACTGATTATGGGTATTTGAGTGCATTTTATAATTGATCTGGCCTACTCACTCTAGCGATACGTGGTGCCATTCTGGAATTTCAAGCTCATATTTTTTCCCCAGTGGACGTTAATGATTAATAACGGATGGTTTGGACGAGGTTGATCGCGGCTTTTAATTTTGGACCCATATTGTAGAACCTAGTTCGTTGCCGGTCTGTGGGGTTGGGGTTGGGGGTTTGGGGGGGGGGGGGTTAAAGCTAGTTGTATATATGTACAGTCACCCTCTAGAAGTGTTCGTGATTCATTCCAAGCTTGGTCAATGCGCAATGTGCTTTTGGGGTCAATTTCAGGAACTGAAATGTATCCAAATAATTTTATAAAATCGGTGGCAATGGATAAAGATGTTAATATCATAGAAGTTTAATATTAATTTTGGGGACCATTGACTGATTCATGGCTGATATTTTGAAGACCTCAGTGCACACCTTCATTCTGAATTGGACATGCAATACTAAATCCGAATCACGAACACTTTTGCAGAGCGGCTGTATGTATGGCCCGATGATATAAATCACTGTATATGTGACTAAATACACCAAGAGAAACCCAAAATCACTTTTTTTTTTTTTTAAGAAAAAATGACTATAAAACCCACATAATAAATAAGATCATATAACTCATGAGAATTGGTGGTATATATGTAACACTCAATCACTAGAAAAATTAATCTGACAGGGTCAGATATTTAAAAAAAAAAAAAGCATTGCGATATAAATAGTAGAGTATCTTATTCGGTTGCAATTTGCCCCCAAGATTGCACCAAGGCCTCAAGTTTAATTTGTATATACGGGATCTTGATGCATATGAAATAAATCAGAAATCCCAAAACTTACAAATACAAACTTGTACAGCTTCCCATATTTTTAATCAATAGGTTTTCTTTCAAAGAATGTAGTTGCCTATAGAAGAAGTTTCTATCCCAAGATTTGGTAAATTTCAGGGCACAAGTCAAAGCTTTGGTGTGTTTAATTTTGGTGGTTTTACGATGATTTATGAGTCAGAACTTTGCGTGCCTTAATAAATTGAGTTGCTGGCTGAGTATAATCCCCGAGTCCGGCGTGGCCGCATTTGCACGCACATAATGGGGGAGGGGGAAAAAAGAAGGAGGGGATTCGATTAATTAACCTCTCGATCTCGATCTCCACACGCGCACAAGCCATCACTCGTGGATGCAACAAGCCGGGTAACTAATCCCTACCACCGCCCAAAAAAAAGCTGCTAGCAAAAAACTCAAAATCCAAGTTCTTAATTGACTGATCCAGTCCAACTTCAACAAAACGCCAAACACCCTCCCTGAATCAAAACAACCCGTAAACACGCACAATGCCTTCTCGTGGAAATCCTAACGTCCCTACCTCCGTCAAGAACCTCAAGCGCAGCCGTAAAGCCGGCGTCAAAGCCGGCGTCAAGGCGCGCACCCGTGCTATCACCGTCCGCTCTACGCCAAACGAATCGCTGACAAAAACCGGGCCCTCGGGATCCGGTGTTCATCGAGGGCCTACAATCAGTGCTAAAAGGGCTCGGCGCACGGAGCGCCGTGTGGGGTTTGCTAAACAGCGTAAAGAAGAGGCTTTGGATGAGATCAGAAAGGCGGGCGAGAACGGGGTTGTCGAGATGACCGGTTTGTAGCGCCTTTTGTGTGTTGAGGGTTGAAGGGGCTTTAGGTTAATGGTGGTATAGATATTGCGGTACTCCCTCCGTCGAAGAGGCAACAGAAGCTTGCGCAAAGAGCAGAGGCCAGAGCAGAGGCTGCCGTGAAGGCTACGGAGAAGGAGGCGGTAAAAGCTGCCGAGAAGGCGGCGAAGGAGGCAGAAGAAGCTGCAGCGAAAGCTGCTGATGATAATGCGGAAGACGCTGGCATGGACATCGACTAGATTCTCAGCAATGATACACCCCAGAAGTAGATAATCGGTGACTTAATACTAGGAACACGACAAATGGCTATATAATAGCCAAAACCTGTATATTTACTTCACTACGGACGGTATAGGGTATTCAAAAGTTTGTTGGATTTGGGACGGCGTTTTCTGATTTTTCTTTTTTCTTCTTCTTCTTTTTTTTTTTTTTTCTAGTTAGAAATTGAAGGCAAAATTAACTTGCAGCCTAGAAGGAATTTCGATTTGTTTCAATCAACAGCCTCTTTTTGTACTTATTCTAGTTGTCCTGATGAGGTAAAATGCCTATCAATCAGTCGAATTAATGATTGGATTGCAACAATTTTGGACTCAAGGCAATGCCCTACCAACGTCGGATTTTGCGCACAAGAACAGCATCTTTCAAAGCCGGAATTATTAGGAAAACGTGATTTTGGTGCTATGGCGTTCTCGGCATCCGATTTTGACAAACCTTGGATCCCGAGTGCTAGATACCCTGCAAACTCTTGAGCCGCACCGCAGGCGGCGAGCATTCGAATCTGTGCCCCTCATCCACATCTGGAGATAAATCTCCTAGAAATTTCGAGCGTGCTCTTCCAAAAATATAACCTTACGTCAGACCCGAGGTCGCATGAGTGTGTAGACGCTGAAGGAGTGAGAATGTGGCAGCCGCCGCTGGATTAAATCTGCACTTAGAGCTGTAGGCAAAACAGAGGCTTATCGATAAGGGGCGGCTATTTATGTTTTGGATAACGGTGGTAGATACTCCACTTTAGGTAGGTGTAGATTGTGAGGGTTACGCGCCAAGGGGATAGGTTGCGTTACGCTACTGAGACTGTAAACACGGGCGTGCCATCTGTTTGAATTTAAAGACATTAGATAGAGTACGGAGTGAAATTTATTCAGTTTATGATTTTGGGTTCCGCTTACCTCCTGGAATCTCTCGGTAAAACGTTTGAGATTTCATTTTTAAAACCCTTTATTCCCCCCTTTGTGCCAACCGCGTTATTAACAAGGGAGATATTCGGACGCTCTTCCAGATCTTACATTAATATGGCTACATGTTGCTGTTTTGTTAATTGTTATATGGGATGTACCGTCTTGCCTGTCTACCTCTCTCCGGCCGAAAGCGAGTGAACGTGCCTAATTTATCACTCCTTCCGCCGCCCCCTTCTTTCCCGCAGCCACGGGATTGGTACGGGAAGGAACGTTGTAGAACAAGGGAATCACCTTGCATATGTCTATGTCTGTGTCTCTTATGTCTCTGTGCGACAACTAGGTACTCGTTGCTAGTCGCTAGGTAATTGAGATACATCTTGGCACGGGAGATAGCTGCTGACCCCCAGCGGCGATGAAATTGATCAAACACATAATTATATAAGATAGGTAACTATATATTAGTAAAGCTCTGGCGATTTTACGAATGCTATTGCATGCCATACAAAAAAAAAAAAAAAAAAAAAAAATCACCAAACTCAATATTTAGTACCTACATTATGCAAATATCGATTGCGTTAAAAATGTCAGAAATTTACGAGTAGTAGGAGTAAGGTCTGTGTATGTAAATATTGTCATCCAAAGTACATATATACATGTACCTAGTCTAGGTGTGCAGCTTTGTGGGTATCATGCAGGGTCAATATAGAGTTGCGGTCAGTCAAATCATCAAGTGGCCCAGGAGGCAGCAAGCGTTCGGAGAGTGCGGCTGAACTTCCTTCGACAGTAAGCCTGGGGTCCTATTTAGGTAATCGGCCAGGAACTCGGGTAATAATTCAGGGTCAGGTTTAGTCTAGTTATCCGCTTGGGTGGGCCATGGGCTGATCTTTGATAGAGGCGAGGGAGACAAGGGCATTGTCGGTGTCCCGTTTCCATTTAGCTAATAACTGATAACTAAACCTGAGACGTTGATCTTCTAGGCGCCGTTTGAGGTGGTTGATGAGGTACGTAACTGCGGAGTTTAATCTACAGGAGAATTGACGGATTTAAATTGATTATTTTAGCTACATACATGGCAGTTGATGTGTAGTGGGTTTGCCGCGATTTTTCTGTGGGGATTGGCCCAGAGTTTTGAACGGAATAAACAACGTGTAGCCTATGTGTGTAGGGGTTAATTGGAAGGAGTACGAGAAAATATACAATAATTGAAAGGTTTTTATTTTTAGAACAGAGGGGAGAATTCTGGACCTAGGTAAGCAAGTCTGATAGCAGGGAAGGGAATAGAACGGACAGGAACAAGTTCTAGGGTTCCGGGTAGAGAGAAAGAGAAGAGGGGTCAAGATTAAGATTGAGATGGTGCACGGCGCGATGTTCTTCGGTCGTGCATGCAGCAGAGTTGCTTCGGTTTGTTCATTTGTTGCGCCTGTTTCTGTTTCTGGCATTGTACCTACTTTTACTACTCTATGTAAGTGTACCTACCTGTCACTGCACCTAGGTTTACACCATTCACTTGTATCATCTATTCGCAGCGCCTGTTTCTTACCGGTTTACGCTACTTGCAGAAGAACAAAAAAAAAAAAAAAAAAAAAAAAACTCCAACGGCAGGGCAGGAGCGTTAGAGACATTAGCAGAGTTTGTTGGTAGTAGGTATATATGCCTACACCATAGTAATATTATAAATATTATAGGAAGTCCTAAGTAGGAGTAGTACCCCACACAAATTTACGCCGAGCACTGGCAGGAACGCAGGCAACCGCAGAAACAGCGCCGGCAATAGTGTCCCTAAGGATTCTATTCCACTCTCAGATTTCAATAGTATCTCTCTGTCACACACCTGTGTACTGTTCCACGACCACCCCCCCTCACCTCTCCTCTCAAAGCCGAGAAACAGCAACCATCCTGGTTTCCATCTCCTAGAATACAATCATCATCTACTCAGCAGTAAAAAAACTTTCCTTCATCGGAACAACTTTGTGGCACGCTTTGTCTGATACTCTCGGTCAAAGTTCGCTGTTCTCGCATAGCTTCTTTTTCGGTAAGCCTGACTTTCACTTCCCCATCAGCTCCCTTCCCAGCTTTCCTGCGTCTCACCGGCCCTCCCTTCGCCAGTCTACTTGCGCTGCAACCAGCCGAAGAATATACAAGCCAGGAAAGGGCACCCGTAGCTCAGCTTCTTCCAGCCCGCCAACGTCCTCGACAAAAGCGCAGACACAAAAAGCACCGACATATCAATTATTCCAGAAATTCGGAACGTGTTCGATAATATCAAAAAAGTAAGTTGGTCTTCAAACTCCTGTGAATAGGGTGAATGTTGCTCGCAAAATTCTGTTGCTCACCCCCGAAGTCGAAGTTTGCCCGCCGTTAAGGGGCTTTTCGCGTCCTCTGCCCGCCAACCCCACCGGGTTCTCCACAACAATCATTCTACAAACCAAACCTCCGCCTCCATTAACTATTTTCGAGTCCGACGGCTTGGAACCCCGTCGAGCTGTTTTATCTATCACCTACACCGCTCCCTTCCTTCCTGCACCCTCCTGCGTTGGTTCCCCTTGCATTTGAGTTTGTCCTAAACTGGTAGAAGTCAGTTACCTCCATCCTCTTCTTACACCACTACTCAAACCCTACCCCCACCCCCCACCCCCAGAACGAGAAAAAAAGATCAGCCATGGCATCTGGTTATCAGTACAATGACAATTCATTCTTGAACCCCGGGCCTGCCCCGCGTCCACCTCAGGGTCGTCCTTCTGTCGCGAGCTCTGCTGCGTCCATTACCTCCTCCCATCATCCTCACCACTCCACCGTGTCAACCATCAACTCTCCATACGGGTCAAACATGAGTCTGGTCAACACAAATACCAGTCAAATCAGTGCTAACAACGGGACCCAGATGGCTTATGCGGATGGAAAGATTCACGAAGGATGGGCTTCTATTAAGGAGGACGGGTTGAAATCCCTTTACTGGACAAAGAAGTACTTGATCCTGCGCGAAATTTCCTTGGACTTTCACAAGAATGAGTCTTCAACCTCCATGTCCCTCTCCATTCCCCTGAAGGACATCATCTCTGTAAACCGCACAGACTTGAAGCCCTACTGCTTTGAGGTTGTCCGTACATCATCATCCCAACAGGGATCTACCATCTCCCCCGATGCGCCTCGACGCACCGTGTTTGTCTCCGTCAAGTCAGACCAGGACCTCTACGCCTGGATTGATGAGGTGTACTCCCGGTGCCCGTCAATGGGTGGCGTATCTAACCCCACAAATTTTACGCACAAGGTACATGTCGGCTTCGACCCTATCAGTGGGGGTTTCACAGGTCTGCCCGAGGAATGGAGCAAGTTGTTGAATTCCAGCGCAATCACAAAGGAAGACTATCAGAAGAATCCTCAGGCTGTTATCGAGGTGTTGGAGTTCTACACTGAAGGTCAGCAGCGCATGAATGAGGAGGGCGGATTCGCTGGCATGCCACCACCGCAGGGCATGAGTGCAACACAACAACGGCAGCTGGCTGGGTTGGTTAATCAGCAGCAAGAGGAGCGCGAGCGTGAGCAGTGGGAGTTGGAGCGTGAACGTGATGCGTACAGAGAACAAGAATATGAGAAATCTCAGCGTGAACTACAAGCACAGCGCGAGAAACAAGAACGGGAGCGCCGCCAAATTGAGCGTGAAAATGAACAGCGCGAGCAGGAAGAGCGTCAAAGAGAGGAGGACTTGTTTAATCAGTCTACCAATCAACAGGATGATTATGAAGAGGAAGATTACCCCCAAAAGGTTAGCACAGCTCAACAGCCGATCATGATGACCGGGGGCGGAGGCGGATTGTCTTCCCAAGGCCGTTATAACCCAATGGCCCCCAAGACCTCAGGTTCTCAGCGGACAACTGCGAAGGCAGCGAATGGCCGGGATATGGATCCTCGAAGACCTGCTCCTTCTGCTCCTGGAGGAACTCTTCCTCGACCAACTCATGGTTCTCAACGCACACCAGCTGGCCAAACTACTCTACGCACTCCTCCTTCAAGGCCGGACCAGAAGACTCCGTCCAGAGAACCCAGCCCTGCTGCTGGAGCTCGTGGCCCAACGCCCGTTAACACCAAGCAGCCAGCAACCCAAGCTTCGCGTATCCCAGCTCCTACGACCCCAACTGTTAAGCCGCTTAATGTCCCGGCAAAACCGGCGAACGCGGCAAAGGAGGTCATTACAAAGCAGGAGCGTAAAGAGAATCAGAGGCGTGTTTCAGGAATGACCGAAGCTCAGGTCATGGAGAAGTTGCGCTCTGTTGTATCACCCGGGGATCCCAACCAATCATACACAAAGCTCAAGAAGGTTGGTCAAGGGGCTTCTGGATCTGTGTATGTTGCTAAGATCAATGCAAACCCTGCTTCCCCCATGGCTGCATCTATGCTTTCAAGCTCCGGAAAGAACAGTGCTAGGGTAGCCATCAAGCAAATGGACCTCGCTCACCAGCCAAGGAAGGAGTTGATTGTCAACGAAATTTTGGTCATGAAGGAGAGCCAGCACCCAAACATTGTCAATTTCTTAGACGCCTTCCTTAAGGGGAACAGCGAGCTTTGGGTTGTTATGGAGTACATGGAAGGAGGTGCGCTTACAGATGTCATTGAGGCAAACACTTTGGAAGAAGATCAGATTGCTACTATCTGTCTTGAGGTATGTTTGATGTTCTGCTGGGGTCGCATGGTTGGATACTAATATGAAGCTTTCGACTAGACTTGTAAGGGTTTGGAACATTTACACGCCCAAAACATTATCCACAGAGATATTAAGAGTGATAATGTCTTATTGGATGCATATGGCCATGTGAAAATTAGTATGTTTCGCTGATTCATCAGCATCCGTTTTTTCATCCGTGTTTCGCGGCTAACCACATAAAATTTGATAGCCGATTTCGGATTTTGTGCTAAGCTTACCGAACAAAAGTCGAAGCGTGCCACGATGGTCGGTACTCCGTATTGGATGGCACCTGAAGTCGTTAAGCAGAAAGAATATGATGCCAAGGTTGATATTTGGTCTCTTGGTATCATGGCTATCGAGATGATCGAATCCGAGCCACCCTACTTAAACGAAGAGCCCCTCAAGGCGCTCTACCTCATCGCAACTCATGGAACTCCCACTTTGAAGAAGCCCGAGAAATTGAGTAAGGAGCTCAAGAACTTTTTGGCTGTCTGCTTGTGCGTTGATGTCAAGCACCGTGCTACCGCCGAGGAGCTCTTGAAGCATGATTTCCTCAGGAAGGGGTGTCCCTTGGCTAGCTTGGCGGCGCTGTTGGCCTCTAAACAAAAGAATTAAACCAAAACGTAATATCGCTCGCAGGAGTTATTTGGATGATGTTTACGAAAGCTTAGATTTTTGAGTCGATTTGGGGGGGGGGGGGGGGTTTAGCTACTTCCCTCTTTTTACGCAGTGACTGAAATGTGTAAAAAGAATTTCTTCTAGAGTCCGTATCTAACGGTAACTAGACAAGAAAAATCGAGCGATGTTTGTCGTTTTTGTTGCAACCGGTCGTAGGGATATGGGGATATACCTATTTTTATATTTTTTTTCCATGTTTTTTTAACGAAGGCCTGCCTGCATTTTAGTTCAGTCTGGAGAGCCCTTTTTTTTTTTTTTTTTGCGAAAACTGGCTATCACATCATACCTCTACTTAACTACCTACTTTTCAAGCTACCTACAGAGCTTATAACTGCCCTTTTTACGTTATCTATTTTACCTACGCCAACGTTATGTTATGAGTCTTTTTTAAAAATTTCCTCTCTTCTCTGGTTGTTTTCATTTTATTTTTTTCTCTTTTCAACGGTTCATTAGGAGGGGAATGGGGAAAAGAGACAGGATAAAGACTGGCGCCTTTATCAACGACTTGGGCCCTCATGTACCTGTTTTTCTTTTGCTTTTCTCATCTTTGGTATTACCTTGTTATATCTAGCTGGCGTTTGTTCGTCTGTATGAGTTTTGAAGGCCGCTTTTTATACCATAGTTTTCTTCTCTTTTCATCTTTTAATTTTTACGTCTGTGGGTTTGTGGGTCTTATATGTTGGTAGGGATTGATTGATACTGAATAGAATTGGGTGCGTAACGTTAGCTCATGATCACTGACGAAACACAAATTTGTTGCTTGCCTCTTTGGGCGGAGTTTTGGCGGCCGGTGTTGGATTTGAATTGGCTCTTTTATATAACCCTTATGCTGGCGAAAAATGCTGCCCACCCTAAAGCTGGAGGAGCTTTGTCATCAATTAATTGATTTCACACCAAAATTCTAACCTGGGCAGCATCGCCAAACTAAGGGGTAGCAGCCGCACTTGAAAGCCGCCTTACTAACAGTGTGTACGATCCAAGCAACTAATTTGGGAATTTGGGAGTTTCATCCATCCAAGCAATAGATATATTGGTTCGCTAGACTCTTCTACAAGCGAAGTCGTAAAGTCACCGGGTCACGTGGTACTATTTCCTCGCATCATGGTGGGAAGGCAAGGTTAGAAGAGTCATGTGACCCGATGACTTTACGACTCTGGTAGTATATAAGACGTAAAAGTCCTGAGTTATACACATACTATGTCTGTCACCATCTTCTCTTGGGTCATGAATTCTCTCTGGATTGCTGCTGGTCAAGCAAATAAGCTCCAAAATATGGGCGGGGGGCCTGAAAAAATGCGTCCCCACATCATCACTGGATGCCTGAACCCGGCTCTGTGTATATAATTCGGGGGTGGCAAACCACAATTGCAACCCCACCAGGGTGACACTAGCAAACACTACCTACTATTATCACTATCGAACAAGAACGACCACTGCTGTCGCAATGGACTACGAACTCCGCCGCAACACCTGGGAAGATACTGAGGAAATCGTCCCAGTACGAAAAGCTAAAAAGCCGAAGAAGAAGAAAAAGAATCCTAATCCTTCCGTCACCGGCTCGGTTCGTGCGCCAAGTCCCACACGCTCTGTGAACGATGGAGCTCGTATTCCAAGCCCAAACTACAGCATGACTGGGAGGGCTCTTGTGACCCCTATAGGTCCTGCAAGGTCCGTCAATAGCAGAAATAGTAATAGAGTTGCTGCGCAGCCGACAAGTCCTTCAAGATTAGTTAGCAGCAGAAACAGCAACAGAGGCACGACAACGACAAGTCCTACTCGATCTACCACTAGTAGGAACAGCAAAAGGAGTTCAATTCGGGAAACAAGTCCTGCGAGATCTATTAGTAGTACGGGCGGTAAGACACGCTCAGGACACTCGAGCGTCTGGGGAGCTTCGGGTGCTCCATCCCGAGCCCAGTCTGTTAGAAGCCCGTCCTCAGTTATTGCACCGTCGGAGTACGATGATCCTTGGGGCGATAATCGAAGATCATCATATGTAGACAACTTTTACAGCGAAATCGGAACCGATGACGAAGAACGGGATGAAGATGACGAGGCGTATGAGTTCGCCGCGTTCAGTAGGCCCCTTTTTTATGACAACGGAGACCCGGCCTGGGAAGAGGCAGACCCTCATGAGGGTCCGGACGGGCTAAGAAGGGAGAATGAGGGTGTCAGGTTGGAAAGGCTCGGGGCTGCTCCCAATGGTAGGTTTATAAACATATGAGGCGTTGAGCATCACATATTCCTAGTCCCGTATCTTATTTTCTGTGAGATATATAGGGCATTACAGACTATCGGAGCGTCGTAGTGAAAACTTTGACAGAGCATTCTTTGGGCCTAGGGGCGTGAATCTCCGACATATAGCACAGAAAACTAATACTTACATTGGTAAGCCGGAAAATGATTCTGACCCTGTAAGAATGAATTCTTCCACGTTATAAGGGAACTGTATATTAACAAACCCCACACAGGAAGTAAATATATGGGGTCGGCCAGACCAGGTCAGCCTCGCTATTGAGAATCTCATGCTCCTGTCCGAGCACATATTTCTGCAAATAAGCCTCAGAGATAAGCAGAGGAAGAAAAAGTACAATGGTAGACCTGGAGAACGCAAGAAAGACTGGGCTAAGGTCAAAGCCCAACCCACCGAGCGCAAGCAGCGATACCTCGACCAAGAGAAACGCAAGGAAGAAAGGTGCAGGCAGCTGCGGCGACCTCCTCCTAAGACTTATTTCGAGTTCAATGCTATTGGAGCCTTTTGGTGGCCGAAGGAGCCAAATGCACAGGATCACCTTGGAGCGAGCTTTGAGCGTCTGGATGGTGTGAGAGTTGATCATGATGTCTGGATCGTTCCTGAGAGGCGGTTAGATGGCTATATGTTTCAAATCCTTGGAGAGGATCAGGAAAGTGTAGATAAAGCTCTGTCAAGGTTATATGGAGCTTTCTGTGCGGCGGCTGCAAAGAACCGGACGCAGAGAATTATGGATAAGCACCTTATTCATCCTCCATCCATGAATTTAGAAAACACCCGTGTTAGTCTTATTAAAGAACGGGAGTTGGAGAATTATCAGGTATCAAAAAGATTTTTGAAGAGCACAAAGGGGGTTCGGGCTCTCCTAGTTGGTGAATTTCCCTCCTGGGAATTTGTGGATATGTGGAAGACGAAGAGGGAAACTTTGGAAAGGGCCAATGACCGTTTTATCAAGAAAATTGTTAATGAGGGCTTGAAGGATATTGTTTACTTTAGAGGTTATGCCTCTTTGAAGATAAATTTTGGAACATTAGTGCTTTTCGGATATAAAGAGCCACCACCTGGGGGGTTCTCTATAGAGGATTTCTCGAGAATGGTCAGGGATACGATGACAGCCAGCGAGCTTATTAAATAGTACGTTATATCGCAATCCTATTAAATGGTCAGGTAGGTGCTGATAATCTCTTAGCATAGGAAAGGAGCACACTGCGAAAGCATTGATCAAGGAATGTCATGCCCGCAAAGACCTCTTTCACCACGTCGACCGCGGCCATTCCAAATTCGCAGAAAACCCTTACAGTGACTTTAACGACGGCTACGAAGACCTTCACGATATTCAAGATGATCTTGAGTTTCCTAATCCCTCTATCGAGGCCACATTTGAGTGCACAATCACCAACGGAGCAATCACCTCAAAAATCCGCCTTGAGATCGAGTTTGAACGTATCCCCGGGAAACATCCAGGCGACATGGCAAACGCGGCTGGAGAGCACTATAGAGTCGGTACACGTCGCTGGCTCTTCCTTGAGAAAGGTGCCAACTCTATACGGGGCACTGTCCAGCCCCGACAGAAGGGCCCCATCGACATCAAGGTTTTGGACCTAGAGGCGGACCTTGCATGGCAAATGGAGCTTAATACATACGAGTTCTGTCCAGACGCTGATGCGTACCCGATTTTCTCTCAATTTGTGAGGAAAATACGTATCGAAGAGATTCCCGACGAGTCTGATCCCCTCGGACCCCCACGCCCTGGCCGTGCCGACTCGAGGAGGAGGGTTAAACGGATCAGCTATGTAAACCTCCCAGAACTACGAGTGGAAAAGATTGTGCAGAAGACGAAGTACCAATACTGGCTCTCAAGGACTCCTTACAAATTTGAGATCACGCAGTACGAAACCTTCTTCCCTGAGAAAATCGGTCCAAGCAATTTAAGTCTGTCCAATCTATATGCACCTGGTATCTCGGTTTCTTGGAAAGGATTGGCAACATACCACGACGATCGCTGGGGAGCATCTCTGATCCATGTGGACTGGGCACATAATCTCTCACAGCAGTCCTTGATCCAGCTCGGGTGTCCGAGCGACTGGGAACCGGATGTAGATAGTTTCTTCAAAAGCTCCGGTATTGGGGGATTTAATGATCCAGTGTGGACAAGGGATAAAAGTTTCTCTGGTAGCAAGGACCCATGGAACGGGGACGGCTGGAGGGAGCTCTTGACAAGAGTGAAGGAGTTGACAAAATTTATTTCAGAAGTGAGAAAGGTAAACTTGACGATTAAAGAGACGGGATATGCCGGACCAGAAGAGTTTGACGAGTAAAGCGGTTTTCTTTCCTTCCACCTAATTTTTTTTGTTTCTTTGTTATAGGTATACTTATGGCTATATATCATATACTATAAGCAATACAAGTTTTTATATATGCCAAACCAAGAAGCTTGGCACCGAGTGATACTTGATGAAGATAGTGGTAGTTGCGTGTTACTTTGGGAGGTTCCGATCCTTATATACATATATCTAGTAGATTGTATTCGCAGTTCCCAATCAAACCATTTTATGAAGTATCATACTCGTTTTATGTTGAGCTTTAACCAGGGGCTTTGTCACGAGCTATCACTCGATATTTATGGGACAACTATGGCTCGTCTCGCCTTGGTGGGTGTGTGTAAAGTTGAGTGGCAATAAATTTTGGAGTGAGAGCCTCGAGTCAAAACCCTAAACCATGGTTCTATCAAGCTAAATGTCGGTTTCTGCCAATGAGAATTCAACTTGACACACTCAAGGTGAGTTGAGCTATACATAGAGTAATAGAACTCGAAAGAAAAAAATGGATATATATATAACAAAATAGCCGCCCTAAACGCCATGACAAACCGCTTAAGACGCCCAATGTCCAAACTTTGTTAAAGTACACGTAAGTACCTTTACCATTGCACCGTTTCCATAGAATATCCACCGATCACCCTACAACAGCGTTTGCAGATATATTACAGATTAATATTATGGTACACCAATCAACCCACTGTTGCAAGTGAAATTTTCAGCATGATTGAGAGATTTAATAGCCGTGATTTTGTCCGCTGCTATCCCTGTACTTTGCGTTCTGGAACAGACTCAGGAGATCGCCACCACCACCACCTAAGGCGCCCGCTCCCGCTCCCACGCTGGCAGGTTGTTCGTAGGGTGCTTGTGGCTGTGACTGCCACTGCTGCTGCTGCCATTGTTGGTGTGCTAAGTGTTGGGGCGACAGTTGTTGGGGCGCCATCTGCTGCCCCCCCGAGCCTATATCTTGATATCTCCATCCTGGTTGTGTATAATACCCTTGCTGCGATTGCGCTAGCTGCTGCTGATGTTGCAGTGGCTCTTGAGGTTGTTGAGTATCTTTTTGTTGAAATAACTCTAACAAAGAAATGCTTCTTCCTGTTTGCGCCTGTTGCTGCTGCGGCTCCTGCTGTGGTATGGGTGTGGGTGCTGCAGCAGCAGCACTAGTCGCCTGGAACGTGGTCGCACATTCCTTCGTCATTCTTAGGAACTTTTCCTTATCTTCCGCGGTGCTTGTGCCTGGCTCTGAGAAAATGAAGAGCCCGTATGCCATTTCTTCTTCTGCGCCTGACCCATTTCCGTTCCCGTTTCCATTTCCAGATGCTCCATTCTCACTTTTCAAAGGTTCGTTCGCTCGAAGAACACAAAATTCGCCGCTTTCTAGATCAATATCTTCAGGATTTCGAAGCTTGTAATGCCAGTTGCTAAGACTATATCGGTTTAAAAGAAATAGCATGTACTCCTCGGTTTTGGGTATCGGGTCTTCGGGAGATGGGAGCGGAGGATTGAGGGAAACTAGAAAGAGCGAGCCCTCGAAGCCAGCTTTGCTCCATGAGTTTGAGGTTGAAGACCACACATATATGTGTGCATACGTAGCAATGGTGAGGATTTCGTGTAGGCGGGGTAAGTAGCGTCGGAGAACCGCGTAATTGACATCTGTAGGTGTTCTTGGAGCCATGCTGGATATATAAATTTGTCGATTGGTGATGTTGAGGGTAAGATGTGTATTTATTAGTGAATCGTTGTGGGATGCCTGATCTGAATGAAGGACCTGATGATAGTGATGCGCTGTACTGATGCTAGTTGCAACATTGTAATGCCTAAAGCAGCCCCAGGCACCTGCGGGGATTACGCTGAGTCATAAGCGATCTTAAAATGCTGCTTTTGCATTCCAAGCTCGGCACGGAGAGTGTTACACGGGCGAAACGACACAACAGCCTAACCTTCTAATCCCCCCCCATTCACACCTACCTGAGAGATGCCAGTTCAACTTCTTGCTATATCAACATCACCCTAAAACTCCGAAGAAAACTAAATATTAAAATAACAATGCCGCCGGCACGAGCCAACCCTTTTGGCCCGACTATGCATGTCCCCTCTTCCTTCGCTCAGCAACAGGGCGGACATCCGATGGGTGTAGGGGGAGGTGTAGGGGGAGGTGGGGGGGGTATGCACAGTCTAATGGACACAAATAGGTGAGCCGACCTGTATCTATACTATATGGGACCAGAGGCGGATAGGAGAAAGGAGAAAGAGAGCGATGAGAGAAAGGGGATTGAGGCTAGGCCCTTCAATCTTCATCTCCTGCTACCTCCTGCACCCTATGAGACCCCCACAACCTTATTTAGATAGCTGCTAAATGTTAGAATGTAAAGATACCCGTCACAACAACAGATTTTCAGCGCTCAACAGCAAGCCGCTGCTGTCGCTGCCCAAAGAAGCAACCAACAACAGTTACAAGCCCAACAGCACGCTCAACAGCAACAAGCGCAGCAACAAGCACGGGAGCACCTTCAGCAGCAGCAGCAGCAGCAGCAGCAGCAGCAGCAGCAGCAGAGTCTCCTTGGTCTGATGGGTAGAGGCTCTTCGATAAATGGTGGAAATATGCCAGCAGGATTGGTAGCCAGGCCCGGCATGGGTGCCAGCATGGGCGTTGGGGTTGGCGGAGGTGCTATAGGTCTTGATGGAAGGTCCAATGGAACTCTACAACAAGCGGATTCACAGATCAGAGATGTCTGGGCAGAAGATTTGAACAGGGAGATGGGGGTTCTTCGAAGCATAGTAGATAAGTACCCGTATATTGCTATGGTTAGTTATACTCTGGCTATATGTCGGGTTGAATTTCTACCCCAAATCCAAGCCTATCTGTGCCTATTCTGTGTATGGAGATCGACTAAATGCGGCCAACTAGGACACTGAGTTCCCAGGTATCGTGGCCCGTCCCATCGGCGCATTCAAATCCAAAGCCGATTACCACTACCAAACCCTCCGATGTAACGTCGACATGCTCAAGATCATTCAGCTCGGCATAACTCTTTCCGACGAGAACGGTGAACTAGCGAAGGTTGATGGCACGGTCTGTACTTGGCAATTCAACTTTAAATTCTCCCTTAACGACGACATGTACGCTCAGGAATCTATTGATCTCCTCACAAAAAGCGGCATCGACTTCGGAAAGCACGCCAACCATGGTATAGACGTGTATGCATTTGGCGATCTTCTAATTTCCTCCGGTCTCGTAATGCTGGATGAGGTCAAATGGATTTCGTTTCATTCAGGGTACGACTTTGGATACCTGGTCAAGATCATGTCCTGTAAACCGCTGCCAACAGAAGAATCGGAATTTCGAACACTTCTTGGGAAATATTTTCCTGCGCTCTACGATATTAAGTTTCTCATGAAATCATGTCGATCCTTGAAGGGAGGTCTACAGGATATTGCGGAAGATATGGGCGTGCCAAGAATTGGTCCGCAGCACCAGGCGGGCAGCGATAGTTTACTCACTGGTAACATCTTTTTCGAAATGAGGGATCGATTCTTCGACGGAAAAATTGACGATTCAAAATTCCTGTATGTCCCCATCTACACCTGCTCTCCATAGACTAACAAGCTATCTCATCTATTAGCGGTCAAGTTTGGGGTCTCAATGGCGCTGGTATTTCCCCACCAAACATCAATGGTGCGGGGGCGGTTGTCTACAACAACGGAATACCAGTCCCATCAACACCAACAAACGCAAATGGCAACAGAGAGTCCACATCGACGCCTACCGGTAACATAACACCTGGGCAGGAAGGTCAAAACACAAGGCAAACCCCTGGGACACCAAGTTTTTACGGTAAAATGGGGGGTATGTAGATGTGTTTCGGACGTGCTGTGGTAATCGCAGTGTTGGGGCATATTGAGTTTTTCTTTCCTTTCTTTCGAAACATTAAAATTCCGGGAAAACAAAAGATTCATTTAAAAACTGCTTACTGTCTTCTACTGGGTTTCCACACTCCTGGGAGTTTTGCTTTCTTTTTCTTCTATCTTGCATGCGGGTGTTTTGTTTCTGCACGGGATTCCTGATTTCTGTTTTTTTCTTTCTTATTTATAGTTAGCAATGGGGTTGTGATATTTGTATGCTTCTTCTCCCTGTTCATGGGCACGGGTCACGACAGGATACGGTATGATACGCAAGGTTTCGACGCAATGTTGGTGTGTATGTAGTAGTAGTAGTAGTAGTGTGATTTGGGGGGGGGGGGAGTGTGTACGCACACTGTATAGTTTGATTTTAGTGCGTAACAAAATAGGAAATAAGACCATCCAAACTTATATAAAAATAAACCGTATTAAATCCAATCCTTCTGCACAGTGTTTCAATGCATCATAGATCACTTTTCTTAATTTTGATTTCTTAGTGTCTTCGATTAAATATAAACACAGTATACTTCTATACTTACCTCCCAGAATGCATGAAAAGTGTGTACATACTGCTAGACACGAGACGAGCCGACACCAAAATAAACCCAAGCCTCGTCTGTCTCGTCTCGTCACTTCCAGGTTTGAGTCTCGAGACTTATATAGATTGAAATGGAGCTAAAGTTTTGTTGTGAGATTACAGGCAAATTTTTTTCCCCCCTCCCCTGATTATATCAATTTTAACAGTATTCCGGTACTAAACTAGCTTCATGAGGGCGTCAATTACATAATTATCACTTTATAGTCGCTAAGCTATTCTGTCTGCACATGCGCACACCTGTACTCACCGTAAAAAAGGTTTGAAGTAATGGTAATTGACAGGAGCGGCGGTTTACCAGTAAGATCTGCGGTTGGCAGTGCCCTCAGTATTTGTAGGCTTTACCAGTATAGTGTTGTACAGCTGTTTCTGCCAATTACTTTTGCTCTACATATTTTTCCCAGATATATTACTTTCATACATATTATATAAGCTTTGAAACATATCTCGTGACCTCAAATAAAAGTCTCCGGACTTTCCCTCTCGTGTCCAGCGGTATGTGTACACATGCACAAAATGTTGGGCACAATACATGTTAGTGGACTTATATACCCCGGGTGAGAAGCAAATGTTAGTAGGTTATGGGCAGTAGATTGCCCATACGTGCGATTGTAGTGGTTTATGCACATAATCACCTTCCATGTTCAAGATTCTAGCCATATCATCAACACCTACCTCATTGTCGTACTACACCACTAGTATTTGCCAAGTAAAACAGGATAAGCGAGTGAGCAATGGTGATGCGTCAGATAAGGTTGTAGCTAAATGCCCGCGTACTACATATATCTTGGTATAAGGAAATATAAGTAGTCTTGATAAAAGCTCCACGTAAACGCTAATCCTGTGACGGGGATCATACGTGCAGTAGTCATTGCTAGTCGATAAGACTATTGATTATTCTAAATAGTATAAGCTTGTCCATCGTCATCGATCAGGAAGCATTACTATTGGTCAAGATGGTTTGCATATTTGTCATAGGTACTAGATGCATATTTACAAAGATTCTGCGATTCAGAGAAAGCTACATTAAGAGGGATTGTACATCATTACTGTCCCAAAGGGCACAAACAATGATAAGTACACCTATAACCTTTGATATATCATCTCTAGATTCCCAAGGCCTTCAAGACTAATTACAACTTTGATCAACTAGTTACTAGTACCTTCTACTGGAACTGTGAAGGGGAACATTAACTGACACTGTCATAGGATTACTCAAGTCAGAGACTTTAACAACCCAAGCTACTCTCTTACTTTTACAGACAGACTGAACCGAATGGACAGAGATGAATCATTAGGGGCCGGAGGCCGCATTCCACTTGTATTATATATAGCTGTGGTTACCGGTTTCTTTTCCTATTCCTAATATACATGTATATAAGCGAACATCCGTAAACAATAGATTGAACGTTGCTATTCTGTTAGTTAGAAGTGTAGTCTATTCGTCGTACCTCCAGGGGGTAGGGTTCATTTTCACTCAAAAATTACACCTATCCGGGTAGAATACGATATATTGGGTATCTACTGGGACCTCCATTCAGAACCCGCCTTTTTGATGAAAAGATTTGTTGTGCGATCCTTGCGAAGGAGAATGAATCTAATCAAGCGCAATTCCTGGCAGCTTGAGCCTTATTCTGCGGTAAAAAAGGGTATCAATACGGTATTCAACATATAATGCTGGCTTAGTTCGGTATTCTAGACTAAATATCGCAGTACTATTGTGGTGATTACAGTTCGTTTTTTGTACTGTAGTTTGGGGCCCCGTGTCGGCGATGGGTATTTTTTTTTTTTTCTTTTATTCATTACGTGCATGCAACCTCACGGTTATGGCACTAAAACACTACCTAGCTACACTACCTATCACCCCCTCCCCAAAAAAAAACACAAAAACAAAAGCAAAAACAAACAAGTTACAATTTCGTCTCTTTGTTACGGAGGTCTTGGCGTTACTTGGCGAAGAGCGGGGAAGCTCTCTATAGTTCGGGAACGAGGAGATAAATAATCTCGCGTACGAAGTAATGAACTCGAAGGTACCAGTAGAGCACTCGCTCTGCGGTCATGGGCTAGGATCTATGGACGAAGGGCAAGGAGGCAATCGAGGTTCGGGATCTATGGAACGTAAGGATCTACGAGTGTAGGTTCGAGCGACTATGGGTTCGAGGGCGGAGGAAGGAACTATAATGCTTGTGACGATGTATATTAAACTAACGATATAAGCTATGATAGCAAGTAGAGAACTGAGACAAACAATAGAAACCCTAAAAACGGGAAGGTTGCGTAGAAGAAAGGAAGAGAGACAAGGAGAGGACGGTATATATATATCCATCGCCGAGAACCGATTACTAACCCGTGTGTGAAACCCATAGAACCGAAGCACGATTACAAATGAAACCAAGAATCTTGTCAGTGGTGGCACCTTTGCAGCGGTAAACCTAATAACGTAGCGAAAGTCTTGTGGCGCCGTTATCTCTTCATCAAATAAACTTGAAGTTGGCGTACATCCGTTATTGCATATAGTGTATTCTCGCCGAAAACTTCGTATTTGCCATCTTAACGTTCTGAGCTCAAAGCAATCTTTTTCAATTTCAAAGTTTTGTCACTGTCCTCAATCTCGCATTCTTATAGCAGCTGCGTGTCGTCGTTATCGGTAAGATTAAAATCGCGCATTAGATTCTTCACGTTTGAGCATAATTCCTGAACCGTATATTGTATGTCTTCGTTCTTGCATCCTGTTGTTCCATTCCTGCATTTCATCCTTGATTTTCCGTCTTGATAGTTATCTTACGGTATGGCTACCATTTCGATTATGTATCTTTGGAGAGTGAGTCGGGGAAGTGATCCAGGAGGGCTCTAGCGTCACTGTATCTTTCGTTGTATCTCTATTCTTTCTTCTGGTGTCGTGTCACTAAATGATTGGCCGATGAAGTGGGGAGGGTGTGGGTGTGAAACAGGGGGTGGTCTTGGGTTGTGTTGTCGCTGGTGGTGGTGGCGATGGTGTTCTTGGTGGTGGTGGCAGCGGTGGTGGTGGCGGTGGTGGCGGTGTCGGTTGTGGCGGTGGTGGTGGTGTCGGTGTCGCTTGTGGTGGGAGAAGTGGGGTGTCAATGTCCATTCTTGGAGATGGTGGAGATTCTATGTCTTTCCGATAGTATTCATTATCATCTAGTGTATCGTTGTCTCCATCGTTGTCATTCTTAGTAGTTGTTGTGTGTGGTCTCCGCGTGCTTGTATCTTCTGTCTTCGTTGTTGATCTAGAGTCACTCATCTTGGCCTCCTCTCTGGTCTTGTCTCGTCGGGATTAAGTGGTGGAGGCAGAGTTTTATCGTCTCTCTAGGTGGTGGATTTGGGCTCAACATGGTTTTCTTCGTCAAACTGCTAACGTTCTGTCTCAATCTCTTAATCTCTCCACTTCTTTGACTGCAAGCTGATACTTCATAGCCATGAGTTTGAGTCTTCATATCTTCTCTCTCCAGTTTGCTGACATTTGTGCTCGTTCTTGATGATATCTCATGGTTGAAGCCAAAGAGATAAAGGGGGGGAGTTTTCTGATTGGTGGAAAACTTAAAAGAGGGGTAACCTGATGGTGTTGAGGAAAACCCGTGGCGGCTTCTGATTGGTCGCTTCGTCCTGCACGTTCGTTGTCAAGGAAAGAGTTTTTCGGCGATGGGTATTGCCTAAATAAATGAAAGGAAAGGCGATTGAGGTCTTTTCTTATTCTTTACAAATAAAGAGTCCTCCGAATTGGATACCTAGATGTACCTAACAGAGAGCTAGAGGTGGCAATGTTTCTACGCCCTCCCCATTTTACACGTTAGGAAGTTCCATACTTTAAACTTTTGTAAATGCAATAAGATTTGGTGAAGGAGGCGGCCCAAGGTCCTAAACCGACCCCTATCAAGAGTTGAGTTGTATGTCTGGCGTTGCAACAGGCGACCACTGCCATTTCTTTACTAAACGACCTGATAGTAAATACTGAAAGAACTCTAGCCTTTACAACATGGTTCGCAAGCTATATTGAAAGAAAATAGATAAATATCTACAAAAATTACGAGAAATATTATGGTACAAGCTCTGTATAAGGAATTCTACTATGAGGGGGTGTTTCCCCCATATCCTAATTTCGAATCTACGCCACCGCATCTCTACATGACCATCAACAAAAATTACTTCGATATAATTCGGTAATATTTATCCTTGCAATCCGGTAGCAGATGATGATTCTTTGATAAGGCCAAAACGCCGCCAATTGGAATTACATTGCGGTTCAGTAGATATGTCTCCCAAAAAAGCTACTAAGCACCGCCAAGCTTTGAGTCCCGTGGTTATGCCCCTCACTGCTTCATTGGCCCCACCATTAGGGCAGATCGGCTCAATCGACTCAACGACCCTTCGATTATCTGTATTTATAGCTCCCAATAACCCAGCTCTAGCTGATAAGATATAAGCAAGAAAGAGGAAGAGACAGGCAAGATGGAATACGATACCAAGACGAGTAAGATATACCTCAATTTCTCTGAGTTTGTAGTCCCAGAAGCTGATCTTTGCCCTCTCAGCTCCGTACAACACTTCCGACAAGTCTTCTTTCGCATATGTTTCTGTACGGGATCGCTGGCCTGTCATTTTGGTATCATCTCTTCAACTCCCATTCTTGCCCCTTTGACAGAGGCTCATAGGACTAGACACAAGCCATCGACGATGTTTTCAGACATACCACGGCCTCGAAGGACCCTGAGCATACGAAAGAGGGAAAGACCATCGTTGAGCAGCTCGCCAAAATGAAATATGAGATGCAACATGATCGGGCGGTTACGTGAGAACATACCTAATATCCCAATTCTTACTAGGTGCTAATATGGGCAATTAGACCCTTAGAAGATGATGGTGAAGAAGATATCAAAGATTATAATAGAGAGCTGGAGCAGCTTGGTAACCCCAAGTGGTTTGAGGCACCTTGGTTGTTTATCGAATGCTACCTGTACCGGTGAGTGTTGCCACTCGGCTATCTATTTGAATCTTTTGCTCAATACTAAATCCTTTTTAGTCGGATTCAAGTCTCGATAAACCTCACAAAGACTTGGAAATCACACGACGTTTTCCACCTCCAAAAGAATAGCACATTCAAATCATCTCTCGCTGCAGTTCTAGAGCTAGCCTCAAAATACCGACATATTGTCGAAGGACCTCCAGTTACTGAAGAGCTTATCCCCGAACAAATCGCAGAAAAGGAAAAACTACTTTTCATCGAAATGGCGGAGATATGTCTGTGGGGAAACGCAACAGATCTTAGTCTACTTACTAGTCTGTCCTACGAGGACATCCAGAAACTCCAGGGAAGCGAGGCAAGGAAGAAGAGTGAAAAGAACATCCTTGTCAATGATCTTCCAAAGGTCTACGACATACTCTTGAAGCTCAAGAATGAGGGGGAGAAGGAGCGAAGAGTAGACATCATCCTTGATAATTCTGGATTCGAGCTTTTCGTAGACTTGATCTTGGGGGGATACCTTCTCTATGCCGGGTTGGCAACGGAAATTGTATTTCACCCCAAGAGCATTCCATGGTTCGTTAGCGATGTCTTGCCAAAAGATTTTGCCGACCTTTTGAATGCCCTACAGGATCCCGTGGCCTACTTCTCATCTTTGGAGGAATCGGATAGCAATGGAAAGGTTGAGCAATTGAGCGATTCTCAGAAATCCGATCTTGGGTTCTTATTTTCTCACTGGAGTAAATTCCACGCGGATGGAAAATTCGTACTCCGCCCTAACAGATTCTGGACGACTGCTGGTTCTTACTGGCGTCTCCCGAAGACTGCTCCGGAGCTCTTCGAAGATCTGCAGAAATCAGAGCTGGCAATTTTTAAGGGAGATCTCAATTACCGAAAACTTACCGGTGATGCCGACTGGAATCCTACCACAAAATTTGAGGAGGCTATCGGGCCTCTTGGAGAAATTGGGAGTGGAATCAGAGTACTCGCATTGAGGACCTGCAAGGCTGATGTTGTTGTGGGGCTTCCTGAAGGGAAAGACGAGGAACTGAGGGCTGGTGATACAGCGGGTGAGGGAAGAAAATGGGCATGGAGCGGTAAATGGGCCGTCGTCGAGTTCTGGGATGGGAAGGCATAAGTCCCGGAGGGTTTGATCTCCGCATGTTTTCTTAATGTCATAGAGCTGAACGCCTAGATACCTTAATTGATGTTTCAATGCTTTCTAGATCTAGATATGTCTGAATAGAATTAAAGGTTGACGGTAAATAATTTTACCCTACAGCCGGATATTCGGATTCCTCGAGATCCGGTTGTATAAACATGTGAATAGAAATTATTTCAATGCAATGGTCGGCCCTTAATTGACCGAAATAAATATGCAAGTGCTTGTTTCTGTTCTTCCATCTGATTCACACGTAAGATGGGGTCATCAACTGTCACACGAGATCTTTTATACCCCTCCCCGGATTAACTCCGGGTACTTGCCCTTACAGCTGTTGCCCAAAGGCTTTATTTTTGAGTTATTTCCAGGTTCTGCCCTGGCAGGATTTTGTGCTCATATGTCGGACGAGGGTTCCTAATGCAGATATGATTGACATCAGCGGAGTAACGGGAGAGGTACCTTACAACTCAAATATCAGAAACCCCGAACTATCTTTTACCCCGCAAAATATCGACACACCCTATCGCCGTTGAGGATAACCTTAATAATAGCAAGCAATGTCAATTAATTAGTTAACAGTAAACGAGAAGGACGCATTGGTTCAAGAAACAGTGAGCTTTAGGCTGATTGGGTAGGCAGGGGATTGAGGGATGTCTAGATGGAGAAGGTTGCATCCTACTATACAATGAAGTGGGTACCTGAGCGGCTATAAGTATGCAAAGAGAATCATGTTTTTTTCTTCCTTTCCTAGCATTCCTAGGTATCGATATCTCAATCGTGAACGTTCCAATTATTACTTGATAAAGATCACGGATTAGCTATGCTATTCAACTCCAACTTGGTTGCCCTCGGGGCCGTCCTATTTTCTGGAGCTGTTCATGCCTCTCTTCAAATCGTAGGTTCACACCTTGCTTCCTATGTGTATACAGCAACCATGTAATCAGATTTTAACAGACTCTAGGTCTCTGGCGGTTCCTGGACCGACAATACTGGCATGCACATCCAAGCACACGGTGCTGGTGTCATAAAAGTCGGATCCACCTACTACCTCATTGGCGAAAACAAGCTTGATGGCTATTCTTTCCAATCAATCCGCTGCTATTCCTCCACCAATCTGATCGATTGGACCTTTGTCAACAATCTTCTCACACTGCAAGACTCTGGGGATCTCGGTCCAAACAGAGTTGTTGAAAGGCCAAAGATCTTGTACAATTCTGCGACTAGCCAATATGTCATGTACATGCATGTCGACTCGAGCAATTATGCCGACGCGAGGGTTGGTGTTAGCACCAGCAGCAGCGTGTGTGGAGACTACACCTACAGAGGCAGCTTCAGGCCTTTGGGATTCCAGAGTAGGGACATGGGCTTGTACCAAGATACCGATGGTGCTGGGTATTTGTTGACTGAAGACGTGTGTTTGATCTTTAACCTTAACCTTTGCGGTGAGTAGAGCTAACTGTATTTTGAAACAGAGAGAAAATGGTTTGAGGATTGACCGTTTGTCGGACGATTATCTAAATGTAACATCAAATATCTATACCTGGGCGGAAAAGTATGAATCCCCGGCCGTCATCAAGAAGAATGGGGTATACTTTATGTTTGCAAGTCAACTTACCGGGTGGAGTACGGTCTCCCTTTTCCTGAAGGCTAGCCTTAGCACTGACGATATTTGCCAATAGATGCAAACGATAACAAGTATTCTACTGCAACAAGTCTGAGTGGACCATGGTCAGCATGGGCAAACTGTAAGTGAATATCGCACTCCGGAGTTAAAACGGTCCTAACCCTCGAGAAACAGTCGCAACTACTGGGTCTAATACATATACGTCTCAAACAAATTATGTTCTCACGATCGGTGATATGGCTATGTAAGACCCTAAGCTTGAAATGCTACTATATATGAGCCACTTTTATTGACATGTTGTTTTAGGTATATGGGTGATCGCTGGGTTTCAAGCAACCTGATGTCTTCCACGTAAGTTCTCATAAAGCACTTTAATCTTTACTTTTACTAACCTACCTCCTTTAGTTACGTCTGGCTTCCACTTACAATCTCCGGTACCACTGCCTCCCTAACTTGGTATTATAACTGGGTCATCAACGCTGTTGCTGGCACCTGGTCCACGCCACCCTCCGACAACTCATACGAGGCTGAATCGAGTACCAACACCCGCTCCAGCAGTACTCAACTCCTCTCCTGCAGTGATTGCTCCGGTACCACTACTGTCGGTTACATAGGCGGTTCTGTTGGCGCGACCCTCACATTCAACGGCATCTCATCCTCGGTCACAACCAGAACTACCATCAGGATGAGATACACTAATGGTGACACCACACAACGATTTGCAGACATCACAGTCAACGGCGTCACACAAAGGATTGCGTTTGTGCCAACAGGGAGTGGACAGATCACCGGTGTCGCCAGCATGACATTCAACCTGAATAGCGGGACAGGAAACACATTGACTGTTGCAGGTGTTGACGGTGGATACGCGCCAGATGTTGACCGCATTGTTGTGCCTGTTTCATAGAGAAATTCTTTTATTGCCGGCCGCGATGGCATGTATGCAACTGCCGTTTGTATATTTTCAATGCTTGGTCAAGTAGAGGATACTAGGTTATATATATTTCACTTTATATTGCAATCGCTGAACCTGCTTTCAGCAAAAATATGAATCGGAATTCTAAATTTCAGTGATATAAGCGCTCTATAATTCATATTCTAGTAATTTCCGCGCTATTCTGTCAATTCATTCCATCCATCAATTTCGCATCACCACATATCACTCGCCTATAGATTCTATACAAGCGAAGTTGTAAAGTTATTGGGTCACGTGGTACTATTTCCTCGCATTATGGCGGGAAGGCAAGTTAAAAGAGTCATGTGACCCGAGGACTTCACGACTCCGGTAGTAGTCCCATCTCCTCGACTTTTTTTAGCCTCCTTTTTCTCTTTTTTTCTCCTATCTCTCTCCTCGCCCATCTCTAGGATATAGTCGATCATGTTCTCAACCCTAGAGCTCACCCTCCTCAGCAAGTTTGGTTTAGTCTTACCCTTACTTAGTCAAGGCATGCGTCGCAAGTGTGTTCTCGAATACATGGTCGTGAGGGTTCGCCTCGCAGCCATCTCCTGTAGGTCTGCAGATGGATAGTCTGTGAAGTGCAGGCGTAGATTGTTAGCCAGTATTTACACATGGTGGGAATGAGATGTTGTGGTTAATCGCCTTGTGGTGGTGTGGTCTTGTGGCATGAAATCCGCCATGGAATAGATCACCGAAAATCACAACATGTAGGAAACTTGAATGTGCAGTCACGGAATTTATCTTGATGTGCATTAATCGGCTGACCGATTACAGCTTCGCGGAATCTCCAACCCAAACCATCCCCACGTGTAGTGTAGGTAGAACCAAACGCCTTAGCCTCCTACCGCAGAATTGTTGATTCGTTTACCGGTGAATTGTAAGCCTTTGCCATTCAGCTTCTCCATATGCATTGCATATATCGTGCAGGCGCACAGGCTGAGAGAGAAGAAAGTGAATCGAATACATGACCTATTGGTAGGATGATTACTAGTACCTAGGTAGGTAGTCAGAGTTAAAACGATTCGATTGGTCGGCCACAAAAACGTTTCCATCCAGCGAAAAGGTAGGTTGTAAAGCTAGAACAACCTTTATTGGCCAAAAAAAAACATTTTGACTCTAGCTCTGGCACTAGCTCTGGCACTAGCTCTGGCTCAGTCTGACTACCGTTAATATACTAATCAGCCCTGAAGTTGGTGCCAGATTCAACGGGTCTTATATATACGTTCTTGAGATCACATGACAACTATCATTACATAATCTATACACAATATCCCTGTCTTATCCAACATTTTATCGGTGTCGCAATGCCCAACAAAAGGTGCAAGTGCAATGTCCAACAAAAGGCGCAAGTGCAATTCCTTGCCCTATGTACCCTCTCCACTGTTCTCATCATGTCTAAGGAACAAAAAACTGGACGCACTGGGAATCGAACCCAGGACCTTCTCAAGGTTCCCTGCCTCCAATGAGGAGGCATTGCAAATGAGAAATTATACCCCTAAACCATACGCCCTATGACGAAAGTATTCATGTCTAATTTCTATTTTGTGTAAAACGTGGTGTTGGGCTGGGAATGTGTTACAAGATTAGGCGCTTGGCAGGCGGAGATACCCGAGAGCTTAGTCAGGTGGTACAGGCATACACAGAAGGGGGAATTGCAGCCGGAGGTCGAATTCCATATAGGAGATCTCGGTGGGGTTCTGCAAATCGTTGCAGAATAAATAGAGCTAAAAAGTTCTCTATTGTTTTTTCTCCGGGACTTATAGAGTGGGTTGCCAAACTTCATATAACGGATCTTGTCTCTCTGATAAAGAAAGGTGCTCAATAGATGTGAGTAACCACGAGATGGAAATGAATAAGCAGTAAAACCAGGTGCAAAAGGCCGGAGAATTTTAGCTCTACTGAATGTTTCCCGGGGACTTGATTTTGCGATAAAGTTTGGGGCTGCTTGGTTGTGTGTGTGTGGCTTCGTCAGAATTAAGATTTGGCTGCATGCACAATGTCCCGTAGATTGGATCTGTACCGAGAACCGGCCGTGGGTATTCTCGGAAGACTTTAGCAAGAGGGTGTGGTGGATGATGATGCCAAGACGGGGGAAAACAAGTGATCATCTATGCATATGTTTGATCACACAAGTGTCACAGGGGATGCTCTACCTCCGTAAATTAGCCAGCGAGTCGAAAACTGGATATATCACTAAGTAGTACACATCCTACACCAGCGACGCAATCCATGAAAAGACCAATATACCCTATCCTCTAAATGCTCAATCCAAGGCTCAAAATGGTTCTATGAGAAACGGCAACGCAAGGTCGCTCTGAATCACATTTCAACACCAGGTTATTAAACTGTCCTATTTTGGCCGCGGCTCAGATCGGACTGATTCATCGAGCTCTGACTCTTGGAACAGTTCTGGTGAATTGGGGAACCAGTTTATTGCCTAGCAGTCTAGTTCAGTTGTGTCCAGCCCATCCCAGTATCTAGTTCGTTAGAATGCTTGGATAGCAACTACTTGATTTCACGCATGGCGAGAAAATGTCAATAGTGATGAGGTGGGACATCTCTCGAGACCGAGATTGCCATTTGAAAGGCCTCTCATCGTTGACGAGCCTTTTATAAGACATGATAGGTCTTTTTGGCCGTTAAAAAGATCATAGCCAGCATTTTGAGCATTCACATTCGCTAGAATGATAAGGAGTAAATATCAGAAAGATCAATAGTGTCTTGCCAATTTCACTGCCGAATCGGTGGTGTGTGGTGCTTGAATAAGCGGGTGGTGCCGGGATTTAATTGCCCGTAAGTATAGTATATCCCGTGAGCTGTTTGCCTCATCCTTCCCCGATCAAATTTAGTAAAACCCTAATCGCTTGGAGGAGTCCTGTCTTTATCACTAGTGATCTATCACCAATATCGACGGTAGGGAGTAATGTTTTCCCCGTTACCAGTGCCCCCTTATCGTCTCAACACCATATAAATCAAATCAATCTGGGATAAGCCTTGCCTCCGGATTGCTGTGCATTTTTGCTAATAACTCGAACCCAGCTTACACCCGTATAGGAGTTTTCATCTTCCATTCGCATTCGCACACCCATTCCGGGGCCGTTACTCATACCCTCTAGTGAATAAAGAAAAGGTCTCCGAATACCCTTTTGTTGGTAACTGCACATGCTACCGTGACTTAGTCGAGCCGTAGTGTGCACGTCAGAGAGAAATTCGTCATACATGAGAGGAATAACGCGAGTTCATCTTCGAGAATGAACTCGATACTCTACCTACCTACAGCCACTAATCGTGGGGGATCCCAGTAGAGTATTTCATTGGGAAAATCATGGTGCAATGTGCATTACACATTTATCCACGTAATGCGTTTAGTACGGGCCGATTCCAGGTCCAGCATGAGCTGTTTTCTAGTATGCTGTCCTTAGTTCTTCCAGCTTTAACGGGAGTTCTCGGTATTATATTAATAGACGAGTGGGCGGTCTTGATTCTTTGACATATTGATCCCTTCACCGGGACATGGTCGGTGGCACTAGTGGATACATGTAGGTAGGCTCATGGAGGCTCTCGGGTCCGTCTAGTAACGGTGACCTCCTAAGAGGTCTAGTCACATATAAAACAGCGAACCCGGCCTCTGCCGATCGTTAGGCTCCCACTCGAGTGGAGGGGAGGAATCTAAAGCCAATAGTATCAAGCGTTGTAAAGAATTTTATTAAGCCGAGAGGGGGTGGTTATAGTAGGGTTAATGGGTGCACCACGCTAGTGCTGGAAATTCGGTGTACTTGGCTGTCGTTGGGCTAGAATGAATGTGGTATATGATGTTGTTAGATGGCGGGTGCTAATGATGATGAAAGAAGGAAGGAGAATGAGAGAGAGAGACTGAGCAATGTAGGGGATATATAAGCTGGCTAGAGCCCCCTTTGCACATGTTTGACAGCTGCTTAGAGCGCCAAGCACTGCAACAGTGTGTAGGTGTAATATGTAGCTTGTAAAAGGCTGCGTGAATTGGCTATCAGACTGTAAATTTTAACCTTGATCATTGTTTAAAGTGCTTAAGGGCGCGAATGGTTGGATATATATATCAGTAGGGATTATAAGTATTTAGCTTTCCTCGTATTGATATTTGGAGTGGATACTACAGTGGTTTGAATGGACATTAAGCTACCTCTTTAATAAACTCCAAGAATTCTCCAAAGGTTTTTCAAATCCAACCAGCCTCTATTCCACAGTAGATACTCCAGATACATTACCTATCCCGGAAGCGCACCCCAGAGTGATACCCCATGACACAGGGCTAGGGTTGTAGTACCGCGTTGCTGACTCAACCCCCGTCCCCCCAACACTCGACCGCGATTTCTTCAAACCTCCGTGCAGCTCCCATCGAGCTTCATTCCCCCCGACACCTCACTACCTCTTCCGAGTATTGCTCACAAAACTATCCATTGATATCGTTTGCACAATCACACGATATCATCCCGAGCTACCACCAGCTCAACCCAAACCGAGTCTCCCTGCGCGCGTCAGGGCCTAGGGCCTCATCACATACCCACAACCTACCAGGCCTCTGACCTTCTTCCTCAACACTTCCAATCCGCACACTATGGCCTCCACTACTCCTCTCTCCCAAACACCCCTCCGTCACACCCGCTACGCCGATATTCCCCCCAGCATCGATATCCCCGTCTCGGCCGGCGACGAAGACGACGATGACGAGACCGCCGTGGTCGAGGTGGACCCCAACGGTCTCCCCGACGACCCTACGGAGCTCTGTACCCTCCTGGAGAACGAGAGAAGTCCGAGGCAGTTTTGGATGTACATTGCGCTGGCGTATGCCAAGCATGAGCGGGTTGATATTGCTATTGAGATCATGACGAAGGGGCTGACGGCCCGCGCGAACGACAATGCCGAGAGGCTGCCAATGCTGAATTTGTTGGCGTGGCTGTATCTGAAGAGGGGAAGGGAGGCGGCGAAGGGTGGGCAAGGTATGTGGTTTATGTTTTGGAGTTTTGGAGATTGGTGCTGACGAATGGATGTGAATGAATAGAAGGCGCAATAGCCCCCGACACAAAGACAAAAGACCACTATCTTCAACTCGCCACCGGAGCTCTTAACGAGGTATCAAGACTCGACCCTTCCTCCTCCATCAGCGGCCTCGCCCGCGGCGTCTATAGCATCTTCAAAGCCTCCGTGAGCACCTCCGCCGAGCGCACTCACCATCTCGACACCGCTACCAAGATCTTTGACGACGCACTGCGCACCTCGCGCTCCGGCCACATGCTCGCGCTCATGGGCAAAGCACGGGTCCTCTACGCGCGCCGACGATTCGACAAGGCGCTCGAATGCTACCAGGAGGTTCTTTTGAAGCGGCCAGACATGGATCCGGACCCGCGCATTGGCATCGGTTTGTGCTTCTGGAACTTGGGACATAAGGATGATGCTGCGGTGGCGTGGGAGAGGGCCCTGGAATTGGACCCTGGGAGTAAGGTCGCGCATATACTCCTGGCATTGTATCATTTGAGTGTTACGGCGAGCACCCCAGAGTATGAGCCCGCGTTTATGGAGGCGTACAGGAGCGTCATTGATCATACGCAGAAGGCATATAAGATTGACAAGAACTTTCCAATGGCGTGTACAGTGTTTGCGAGTCATTTCTTTGCTAGGAAAGGGTATAGCCAGTGTGAGGCATTGGCCAAAAAGGCGATCGAGTATAGTGATGTGGCGGCTGTTACGGCCGATGGACTGTACTTGTTGGGAAGGAAATGGCATGCAGAGGGGGATTATGAGAAGGCGTTGAGCTATTACAGCAGGAGTGATACGATGAGAGAAGGTTGGCTGCCAGCTAAACTCGGTGTTGGTCAGGTTCAGGTCCTCATGAAAGGTATATTTTGCACATCATCACTATCATCATCAATTCTCACTCGTTCTATCAATATAAAAAAAAAAAAAAAAAAAAAAGGAAAAAAAGAAAATCCAGCCCAACTAACATACATAAAACATAGACATCTCCTCCGCCAAATACACCTTTGAAAACATTTTGCATTCTCACCCCAAATGCCTAGAAGCCAAAACCATCCTCGGAACCCTCTACGCCCACGAAGTTCTCCAATCCATCCCCCGTACTGGCTTCGCCGCCTCAAAAGAAGACGTGACGGAACTCCATCGCCGTGCAATATCGCTCCTCGAATCCGTCCGTGCAACCTGGAAAGACAAGCGGACGGACCCCACTCGTGAAGCGCTCCTACTAACTCTCGCACGCCTCTATGAGAACGACAATCCCGACAAGGCACTCACCTGTCTGCAGGCCGTGTCCGACATCTACACGCAACTTCGCGAGACAGAAGAGGACGTCCTGACCCCCCTTCAGCTCACAAACAATATTGCAACCTTCTACTGGCACCAGGAAAAGTACGATCTGGCCCGGCAAATGTACCAGAATGCCCTCAGTAGCATACCGGAACTCAAGGAGAGGGATCCGTCGGTTGACACTGACGCCTTGGCCACTACATTAACGTACAATCTGGCCCGTTGCGAAGAGGCGGCCGGGAACTTGGAGGAGGCGACAAAGCAGTACGAGCAGCTGCTTGCCCGCCACGAGGACTACGTGGACGCCAACATGCGGCTCACATATATGGCTCTTCGGCGGGGGGGCGACGAAGGACCTCGTCGCATCCAGCGTCTCATGCAGACGGACGGGAACAATTTAGAGGTGCGCGCATTGTACGGTTGGTACCTTGGAAAGCAGAAGCGCAAGGCCGCCATCAACATTGCAGAGGACCCCGAGCAACGTCACTATAAGCACTCTCTGCAGTACCATGATAAGCATGATCGGTACTCGTTGACCGGCATGGGAAATCTGTATCTGCTCACGGCCAGGGAGATGAGGAGGGATACGGAGGCGGAGAAGGAAAAGAGGAGAAAGACGTACGAGAAGGCCGTCGAATTCTTTGATAAGGCCTTGCAGCTCGATCCGAAGAATGCTTATGCGGCGCAGGGCGTCGCGATTGCGATGGTTGAGGATAGGAGAGATTTGAAGAGTGCCGTAGTGGTATTTACAAAGGTGAAGGAGACACTGGCGAGGGATGCACATGCGTTGGTGAACCTTGGGCACTGTTTGGCGGGGTTGGAGCAGTGGGGGAGGGCCATTGAGAATGTGAGTTTGAATCCTTTTTTTGCCCTGGTACTGATTTTACGGTGTACCTTGATGCTTGTTTCCGAATATGTCTGTGCCTTTGATATCTCTGTTATGCAATTCAAGTTTAATTTCAATTTCAATTTCGTTCAATTCTCGATACCCTGGAGCTCTCTCTCTATTGTTATCATTCAAACTCTGCATGATACTCTATGTTTTACCTTTAACCTCTCCCCTGATCCCTCCCCTGATCCCTGGAGATCATTCGATATTCTATTTCCATCCTTCATTATACCATACCTGGACTGCGGAATTACCATGGCCTGACTTTAAAATTCCCACAATCTACCCTATCAATTCCGCGGACAAGACGGCATTTTGTGAGCGCTTTCTTGATATCCATAAGCATCACTCCACTCTTACCTCAGCTGCTATACTCTACAGCTACAGTTACAGCTACAGACAGCTACAGCGACAGCGACAGCGTTACAGCTACAGCTTAGGCTATATCCCCCCCTTCATTCAATCCTGTACCTGCATTGCATACCGCGTACCGCTGCATACCTCCAGCGCGTAGCACATCCCTATCCTTGCCCATCATGTCACGCCTACTTACAGCAGTCGTCACCTTCCCTCTATGCCCCTTGCTGCATAAGCAGCTTTATCACCACCTTATTGTTTTTTTCTTTACAAGTGTTTCGGTTACACACAACCAAATCATATCTCCCCCCCAACCTTTGCACAATAGACATATTGCTAACATTTGATTACTCATAGTACGAAACCGCCCTGACCAAATTCCAGCACAACAAGGACCCGACAACACTGACCTGCCTGGGCCGCGTCTGGTTCGCAAAGGGCAAGAAGGAGCGTGAGAGCGAGCCTGAAAAGAGTCTTGAGAGCTTCAAGAATGCGCTTGATTATGCAAAAAGGGTAGGTCTTCTCTCTTCTTCCCTTCCCTTCCTCGAACCCTAGGTTCCTCGGGGCGGTACACTGATATCGATATCGATACTAATACCCATATGGTGTCACAGGCATTGGCTATTGCACCAGATAATGTCATGTTCATGTTCAATGTGGCGTTCGTGCAGTTCCAGATTGTACAGTTTAGTATTAATCTTCCAGAGACGCTGAGGAGTTTGGATGATTTGGAGGAGGCCAATAAGGGGTTGGATGAGGCAATTCAGTAAGTGCATATTCTTTTTTCTCTCTCTTAACCCCCACTCGTTATTTATAGGGAGGTGGGTTTGCCTGGGGAGCTGCATTGTCGACATCTCGTATTTTGAATTTGGGGGACTGCCAAAGACACGGGTTCCATGTCGGGCAGGCATGACCCCCGACCCCATCCATACCCCCCCCCCCGGCGGGCAATTCCCCGGCAAAACCCAACCCAACCCAAGCTCCCAAAAACCTGTCTCCCGATCATTACCCCCTATTATCAAGTCCCCGCTAATTCCCCCCTGTGTAGAATGTTCACGGACGTTGCCCACTCCAAGACTCCACCTTACCCCGCTTCGGAGATCGAAGCCCGCTCCACCATGGGCCGCAACACCCTCCGCAAGCAAATGGAACGTGCTCTCCAAAAGCAACGTGAATACGAAGACGCCAACGCCACAAAGCTCGCCGAGGCCCGTGCCAAGCGCGAGGCAGACTTGGCGCGCCGCCAGGCGGCAGCAGAGAAGCTCAAAAGGGATGATGAGGAGAAGAAGCGCGCCATTGCGGAGCAGAGGAGGAAGATGCAGGAGGAGGCACGCGAGTACGCTGAGCGAAAGGCCGCGGAGGAAATGGCGAGGGATGATGATGGCTTCGATGAAAATGGAGAACGGAGGAAGAAGAGGAGTGGTGGTGGCGGCGGAGGGAAGAGGGGGAAGAGGAGAGGAAAGAAAGATGAGGGGGCAGGGACGGACTCGGAGAGTGATGGGGCGGCCACTGTGCAAAAGTCAAGGCGCAGATCAAAGAGTGCCAACGCCGTTACGGACGACGACGGCGAGAAGCCGCCAAAGAAGAGAAAGAAGCTCACACGCCGAAGAGCGGCGAGCCCCGGCGCTGGAGGCAGAGGAAAATTCAAATCCAGCGAGGTCGTCAATAGCTCTGATGACGACGACCTCGGTGATGACCTCGGTGCTGCTGCGGGTAATACCGGTGGCGGTGATAAGGCCGATACTGACAAGCCGAGAAAGAGGAAGCCGAGGGCGGCCATCAGTGATGATGAGGACGACCAGATGGAGGATCTCTTTGGCGACGATGAGAAGCCGGCGGAGAAGGATCTGGAGATGCCGGATCGAGCGCCGACCCCGGGGGGCGCGGCCGATGATGACGAGTGATCCGAGTCTTATTGGTCGTATCCTTGGGGCGTGATTGGTTCTGTACATGGAACTCCATGTACTCTCTGCTAACGCTCCCCGGTTTTTTTTTTTTTTTTTTTTTACTCTAGTTCTGCATGTGTGCAATGTCTTTTCTTTTCTTTGCTTTCTTTGCTTTCTTTCGTTGCCCACCCAGTAAGCCAGAATGTAAGGCGAGAGCGGGCATAAAAAGCTAGTATTTCGTAACCATCAATGTCGTCGTCTCAATTTGTCCTGTCTGTTTTGTAGATTAATACGAGTTGGGTTTTCTCTGCTTCTGCTTGATAGTTGTGCAATGTGCCTGGCGGATAATGAATGATTTTACTACTGCAATGCGGTATGGCTATGCGGTTTGGGGAAATCATCGTTGGGGCTCTCTTTTTGCTTTTTTGCTCATTGTGCTTGATACAGCCTACCTAGTCTACCTAGCTTTGCTTGCTTTTTTCAGCTGTAACTACACATGTCTACCAGTGGTATATTATAAAGTACAAGCAAGGGATGACCACGCGATATCGATGACGATGATGATGACGATGGTGGTGGTGGTGATGGTGGTGGGCTGCGGGGTGGGGCGGGGTGGGGTGGGTGAAAAGGGGTAGGTACGGTACGGTATGGTACATACATGTAGAGTATGTATCTACTTGCATGTAGGCGGGGAAGGCGTCAAGTGAGGGGGGGGAGGGGGGAGGGGGGGAGGTTGGGACGGGAAGGTCTGACTGATGCTACTGGATGGAGGTCGCAAATCTGGTAGAGTATGTAGCAGTAGCAATGGGACGGGAGGGGTATGTACATGCTTTTTTTTTTTTTTTTCTTTTCACGGGGGGAGACAGCGTGTGTGGACGGTAGTGGGTATTGTATGTCTGGGTAGAGGTATGTAGAGTGGCTTTTTTTTGACATTGTGGGATTCGAGGGATGCTTCTTGGGTATGTATGTACCTACTGACTGTGGGATGTGGGCTCTATAGTAGAGCTTTTTTTTTTTTTTAGTTTTTTCGCGGAAGCATTAGTGAATACTTGTAGTAGTTAGTTACTCCACAACGGGGTACATATGTACATGTATGTTAATCTAGTACAATATAGACTACTCTACTTACATACTCGTAAATTCATGACGTTTCCGAACACGATTGCTATTGCATACCATATAAAAAAGGGGGGGGGATTTGGCGCTTTTTATGTGTATGCAATATTGGTCGTGTTCGGAGACGCTATGAGATTATGAGTACATACATGTACTCGCATACTCACTCACTCTGCTGGGTACGGTTTCCGCTGGGTGTTCTACCTACCTACATACATGTGCAGTCACACCTTACTATCTCGTAATTTGGCATCTCGGATCTCTTGCTGTCTCGTATGGGTTTGCGGGATAGGTGCTGGTGCTGTCTTCCTCCATCAAAACCTACTCTACCTACTATCCCGTATATTTGGTATATATTTGCTATCTCTACGGGTTGGGCTCCCAGAATACGCTAACGACATAACGAGGTGCGACTGTAAGTACATGTATGGTAGCTTTTCTTTTTCTTTTTCTTTTTCTTTTTCTTTTTCTTTTTCTTTTTCTTTTTCTTTTTCTTTTTCTTTTTCTTTTTCTTTTTTTTTTTCTCTCTTTTCTTTTCTTGCTCTGCTGTAAGTACATACTCTACTCTACATGTATCTACTTACAGACCGTATCTGTCACAACCCCCACCCCCACCCCCCACCTGTACCTGAATCCAAGCCATCCAGCATGTAGGTAGGTAGTCTACTCTCCATACAACAGTCAGTAGTAGGTACATACCTACCTACCTACGGTACGGCTCTCATCCCGACGACCAAGTCCTTGGCCCCCCCCCTCCCTCCCCCCAAACTTTCCATCCCGCTTCTATGTAGGTACATACCTATTCCACGCCGCAGCTCGCACGTGTGCTGTGGGGTTGGACTGGGGGGGTGGCCCTATTGGCTACTTACTAGGCGGAAGTGATGATTTTTTTTTTCTGGAGGGGGTAGCAGGTACTGTAATTTTATCGTGGTGATCGTGGAGATGGGCAATTGCGTGCTGATCAATTTGAGGTTTTTTTTTTTTTTTTTTTTTTTTTTTTGGCAGTGGGATTGGGTTTGGTTGGGTCAGGAACGTGAGCGGGGAGGTGGGAGGTGGGAGGGGGGAGGGGGTAGTGGGAGTGGGATTGGGATGAACTACTGCCAAATCTGGCGGGTAAGAGGTTTATGCATGGGCTTAATAAAGCAAAGTAATAAAGAGGTGAAATAGCACTCTTTGGTTTTTGGCCCAAGTCACGAGATCTAGAAGGTGCATAGATGGGCTTACTTTCCAGAAATGGCGCGCGGTACTCTGTTCTGCTCTGGGTGGGTACTCTACCCTATAGGGTAGATGTATTGTACCTACCTCTAGCTACTCTACATGTAGGTACTGACTGACTAACTGGCTGGGCTGGGCTGGGCTGGGCTGGAATTGGACCTACCTAGAGCATGCCTACATTGTATGCCTACTGATGGCGCCCAACTACTCTCACTACTCTACTCTACTCACTGACTGACTGACTGTAACCTACAACCAATCCAATCCAATCCAATCCAATCCAACAAGCCACAGCAGACGCATTTACTTGGCTGGCTGGTTGGTGAGTGAGTGAGTGAGCGCTGATATCGCGCGCGGTAAACGCTGAGCACTACATAGATAGTCACTCTTGATTCGAGACTTGATTGCCTGGAGTAGAGAGGAGTATGTACCTACAGGAGCTAGTTAGAGCATGTAGTTTCGTTGGCCATACTTCTTTGGATGGGTTGATGCCTATTATATTATTATTATTATTATATTAGACATCTCTTCCCCACTTCAGATGGCGCAAAAGAACTCGTATCAATTCCCAATGGGGTGGGATAGAAGATATCACAGGGAGATGTCAAGACGAGACAAATCCACTGAGGGGGGGGGGGGGAATGTGGGTGAGAGACAGACATCGCGTTCGTTGGTCGCGGTTGGCTAGCGCGATATACATACCTACATACCTAATTTTGCGGGAAAATGTGGGGGTGGTGCTGGCTACATGTACGGATGGATCGTGGTATGGCGATTAAATCCTCAGCTCTGCTTTAGAACAGCATGGTACAGGATACATACATGATATACGGGATTGGCTATCTTATCCCCTCTAGCTAGCTCTCTAGCTCTCCTCTCCCCCCCCCCTTTTAACTAACTAACTACTGTAATGTACTGTACTGTACTGTACGTCTGTAAATACGATACGATACGAAGGCCACTGCTACATGTAGCTACTGGCCTCGAGGTATTGATATGTAGCGTAGGTAGACGTTTAATCTTAACCCAAAATTGAAATCATCACGTCGGCGCACTTGGAGGTGGTTGGTCGCCGGCCATATATGATTGCTACCTCTATAGCCCAACCCCATGGCATTATATGGCGGTTGAAAGGGAAAAAAAAAAAAAAAAAAAAAGTACATACCAGCAGCGACGAGACGAGATGATCGCCAGTAGCTAGTATATATATACGCCGGCCAAGATATAGTGTACCTTCTGTTCCAGCACACTGTACCCAGCGGGTGTATTTAGCAATCAATTGGGCAATCGCGTGGTAGTTTTATTTTTGGTTATAGAGTAGGTACATACTGGCTGGAGAGGAAAGGATACATGGTAATTAAAATAAGACCTGCGTACCGGTAGAGTACCCCCTGATATGACGAGCGAGCTAGCTAGAGTAGATGATCGCCCAATTGATGAGTAGAGTAGAGTATCCATTCCATATACATACATAGGTATCGATCATGCGTGACGATTGTATAGTATTAGCATTAGCGCCGCACATTGTACCTACCTACCTACTAGCTAGCAATTAACGGATGGCGCATACAAAAAAAAAAAATTTTTTTTGACCAGCGGATACAGATACAATAACTCATTGCAAATTAACGGCCCAATACAATAGACGGCCTAGCTAGTGCCAGTGTAGGTATGTAGGTACATACTCACCCCATCGCTACGCATCGAATCTCCGCGATGTAATGTAATGTGGTCGCTGACAATATGCAATTCGATAAACGAAATTATATCAGCTAACTACCCCTGACATGATGATCGCCGTCTCTTTACTTTTAGCCCGACCCGACCGAAGAATCAATCCCACAGTCCATTTTTTTTTTTACCCCCCCCTTCCCTTTTCGCATCTACCCGCCTACCTACCTACCTCGAGCTCTGTATGTAGGTGTCTCGTGAGTCGTTCGCTCCTCAGAGCGAGCTAGAGACGTACGTAGAGAGAGAGACTACACTGGGTACAGGTATGTAGTTACCCATTTCTTTTCTTTTTCTTCCCCCCCCTTCTAATTCCACTCCAATTCCATACGGGTACGATCATCGATCGCTGAAAACAAAGCAAAAAGAAAGAAAGAAAAAAAAGAAAGAAAGAAGCCAATTTTACCCCAAACCCACGCCAATCTATCCAGCAATCATCTCCCGCGAGATGGTCGATCCAGCCACCACATGGACTACGGCCTCCATTAACAAACAATATACCGAAGAATATGAAGAGGAAGAAGAAGACACCACCCACAGCCACGGGTGGGGTGGGGTGGGGGTGGGGGTTAACGTTACATCCATCGTGGAATGGGGAACAAAGAAAGAAAAAAAATAACAACATTCTACCCTATAGGTTGGTCGCGGTATTGCGATATTGGGTTTTCTAGGAAGGTAGATACATGTAGTATTGGGGGGAGGTAAATAGAATCGGTAGGTGGAGCGGACATTATTAGGTATTCCACCGGTACCGTTGGACATGGCAGCTGGGTAAATGATTACTTTTCATGATCACCTGAGTTTGTGGCTTCCATCGGCGTGCATGTATGGACGAGACAGACAAGGAACACACCGGTACCTCTGACAACTGACAGGTTGACAGCCTGTCTACCAGCCGGCCGGTTGGGTTGGGTTGGGTTGGGTTGGGTTGGGTTTTAATTTTGTATGTATTTTAAAGTAGACGTTATTAATTAATTAAGAAACCCTAGCCCCAGTCCACCAGCTATCCCTTCCCCTAGGGAACCTATGCTATTACACGCAGCAGCGGTGCTATATCCTACCTCGCCGTTGGGACGGATCGAGCGTGTAAATTGGAAAATATATTGATCCAATTTACCGACCAGCTGGTCGGCGACCACTACCGACAGGGAAACATATTGATTGACTGGTCGAATATACGCAAATACTATAACGTTATGCGCAGGAAACATTCTGGAAAGGAAACGACCGACGTCTCGAGATGGCAGCTCACTCTCTGTAGAACAGGCACAATAGACATAATGCCTGGGGGGGGGGGGGGGTGAAGGGTGGCTTAGATGCCCATCCATACCAAACAACAGCTATCCCTATACATGTACTCTGCCCATCAAACCCAACCATGTTATACATGGAAGCCCGTCCTTCCCCCACTGCACGGCCACGGGCCACCAGTTAAAACTGCAGCAACTCCTGAGCTACCAGATAGGTTTCCACGTCCGCGCCGGCCCGGCGGGGTACAGGAAACCCACTGCCCTGTCCTCTGCTACCAAACCGCCATTACCGTACCGTACCCGAGGAGACGAGCACTATAGCCACCGCCGTCAATAGTAACAGACGGCCGGGGGTAGTGGAAAATATAGCTACATAGTGCTTGCTCTACGGTTCCATGCTAAAGGGTAGCTCTGATACCCAGGACATGCAGGGGAGCGGTTAAGTGTTGACACGGCATCACGGGCAGACAACCAGAGTGGGTGCATAGGTGGTGAAGTGTTATAGAGTAACTGTGATAATGGTGATAATGACCGATGAGGTACGGGTATGCGTGGGAGTAGGTTGAGATTTGGGGTGTTTGCAAGTGTGTAGCTCTGCCGTATACACAAGTTATCCCGGAACCGAGTGATAGTGTGTGTAGAGCAACTAAACTACTGCTGTATCGGACGCCGGACGTCGGACGAGGCATTTTCTAATCTAGCCTTCACGCAACCAATTAACAAACAGTCCTCCCTCCCCTCCTGAATAAGTCGAGGAGTTCGTACACACATAGGAAAGTAGAGTAGTATGTTCCGGAACTCTGGTAACGAGAGCCCGGCGGCGAGGTGCAGGACAAGCAAGGCACGCGCGTCGTATGTAGGTAACGATTGATGGAGAAGGTTTGCCGATTGAGCGGATTACCTGGCTCGTGTATCGCGAATATCACTCGTAAAGCTACCCCGATAGGTGGTAGATAGATAGCAAACAATGCGACATCACAATTAATTGGACGGTCTTTGGGGCGCGGGGAGCAAGCCCCCGTGGATCGGCTCCAATTCCAAGCTCAGGCACAGGTAGGATGCGAGATATGATAGGTAGGATCAATGATAAATCAATCGCGGGAAGAAGCGAATCCATCATGGCCAATTGATTGAGGCTGTAACTATGGTGCCATCATTTCCTGCATAATTTCCATGGAGCAATTCTAGGCTTTTTCTTTTTCTTTTTTTTTTTTTTTTAATTGTCCGCTCGATCAATAGGCCAATTGATATCGACATCTTGCTCTCGCCAATTGTATTGTGTTTCTCGTGGACAGATAGGCTAGAACAGGACACTTAGGCCTCGAAATAAGGTTGATTGAGGTTCAGATCACTTTCTCATTAAACACACAAACATCTAGACATCGATTGATGAACGAGACGAGAGGGCGTGAATCCAGTCCAGGCCAACACCATACATTGAATTTGTTTGCGGAAGTAGCCATTGTGTCGACCGGTCGATAGCAGCCAGGCAACTCTAGATCCACCAACTCTCACTCACCTCCGAACTTCTAGAGTAGGCCGTTCGTTTCAACCCCGTGCGTTTCAACACCCCCATGGGCCATCAGGGGTCCGGGAGAAACAAACCCATCGAAACAATACGAATCAACGATGCAGAACGCCTGGCGCGTATACCCGCCGACGCCTTCGTCCTCGACAAGCTTCGTTGTCGCTATCATTGTCGTTGTCATTGTCGTTGTCGTCTGCCGTCGACATCCCTCCGCGCACACGCCCCCTCCTTTCCTTCTATTTGGTTACCGTCCGCCGTGTTCCCCAGAAAATTCCTTTTTCGCACATCGGCCGTGGTGACAGCATTGAGCCATTTGTTTGCCTACTGTTTACCTACTGCTATGTTCCTATGGGGCCTGCATGCCCTACAAACCCTGTAGTTCCATTGGGACTCACTTCATCCCCCGGAGGAAGGGGGCGCGCGCACGTGTGTGGGGTGGGGGCGTATGTAGTGTGGTGCAATGATCAATATTGATCATTGATGGTATGATAGTCGAGAGAGCATGGTAGTCGTTAGTAAAGGCGCGGTGGTGGTGGTCCAAAGATTAGATATAAAAAAAAAAAAAATTCAATTTCGCTTCCACGGGTTGAGCAAATGGTCTGTTCCATTCCCGGCCGGTGCCATTCCACCTTGGACCTAGACGAGGGAGTCCGCCATGACGGTAAATAAACGTGCGCAAAGCAAAATTCTGCTCAAAATAAGTGATGGGCGGTGCAGCATATAGAAATAGAGATGAGATGAGGCCATACGTTGTAGATGAGATAGAATAGATGAGGTGAGTATGTACCAAGAATGAGATGAGGTATGTAGCCGCATTCGTAGCCACAGACCGCCTTCGCCCCATCCTATTTCGCTGCAGGGTACTGTAGGTACATACTCTATCTCGCTCGCTCGCTGACTACAAAACCGAATCCCAAACAACTGAGCGCGTCAATCCAAGTATATTAATTGACCTTACTTTTAAAAATAATAATAAGAAAAGGCCGATATCATGCTTTCCCGCATGTAGATAACGGTAATGAAAAAGGCTCGAATTAAATAATTCCGGCCGTCGCCCCTAAGGAAAAGTCCGAAGGAGGAAACCTGGTTGTTACATCGAAGATCTTCAGTCCCAGACAACGGGCGGGTGGGGTCCCAATACCGTTATTATCCCCGGTCCTGTTTTTAATACTTACTTGATCAGTAAGGTCAATAGG